>CM072884.1:36447613-37047613 GCA_037013685.1 Acridotheres tristis | reverse complement strand
GGTTTCCCCATGGATTCAGCCTCTGAAGCCTTCAGCTTCCCTTGCTCATTTGAGGTGTTTTCTCTCCAAGTGTCTTCTCTCTTGCTTTACACATCTCTACTTCTGCTTCCCAGGTGAAGAAAAATCCCTCATCATTTTGCAAGGTGCCAGAAAGTCACAGAAACTCCAGTACCAGCCGCTGGCTAAGTCTCAAACCCCCAGCCAAGAAGCAACAGCATCCTATAGTGCTCTGCACCAGAAAGATAAGATTTTCTCCCAGGGGAAAAAAACCTGGCATCAATTTAACACAGAAAGCTATCAAACACATCTAGTGTCAAGCTGTTCCATCCCTCTGATGGATGGCATTCAAAAGCAGCACAGAAAGGAGACACTGGTGCTGATAAATTTAAAAGCATTTAGCAGCTGCCTTGTTGTTTAAGTCATCTCCTAATTACTCAACATTAAAAAAAAAAATACAGGCAGAGGAAAATTTATCATGCATGGACTTACCCAGCTGATCCAGAGCAAAGAGGGTTGGGGCACCTTCGGAGAGCTCATTGTCTGAGGGAAGAAGAAAAAATGCTAGGGAAGTCAGCTGGAGAGGTAGATGAGGACAGATGGGGTGACAACGTTGTTTTAATCACTCTACAGATAAGCCCCTGCTCAGCTTGCTTCCAGTTCACCCTGACAGCTTTCATGCGCGTGTTGTGGGTTTTCTTTTAATTCAGCTGTTACTGAAAAACCTCAGAACCAGCTCAAGACAGAGACTTGTCATGATGAGCCCTGAAGAGCAGAAGCTCCAGTGCCCCATCTGTAACCTCCGTGGGATCCCTGGCAGTGCTCCCCTTTTTGTCCATACCACAGCTCTTCACTCCCTTTCTTCTATTTATCCAGTGCCCTAGGGCATGGCCAGGAGCACCCTGCCTTCAGCAAAGCTTCCCTGTATGCTACAGTCTCCTTCAAAAACAGCAGCTGGAGAAGGTTTAACCAGCAGGAGCAAGAACTATTCAGAGACTGACCAAACCTTTGAGTCATCTAATAACAGCACTGCAGTAACTCAGTGCCCGTGACAGGTGAGGCCACGGGCTCTGGAAATTCCTGAGCTGGTGGCATCTCTCACCAAAAACGTGTAGGGGTTTATTTTGCATCCCATAAATGAGCCCACCCAATCTTGTCTTCTCCCAGCTGCACAGCACACACAGGTCCCTCACTGCCAGTAAGATCCACAACCACACAGGAACACACGTATTGAATTCCATTTGTGCCTTGTAGTTCGTGGGGATTTTGCTATTTTCAAACATTTCTTGTAATGTCAAAAATACTGCTAAATTGGAAAACCCAATGCAAATTTTAAAAAAACTAAATTGCAGAGGGTGGGGGTGTTGTGGTCTTTTGTTTTGTTTTGTTTTGTTTTCCTTTACAATTCATAGCATTTTTTCAATGAATGGGCTTGACTTAAAAGACTTTTGGTCTGGAATCTGTAGATCTCTGTATTCCTAGGGTTTCCAGGAGGACATTTGAGAAGGGCAGGTGCATGATGCCCTATAGCAATCCCATGCCTGTGCCCTAAGAGATCTTGTCCCCTGTTATAAAATGCTCTTAGGCCCAACAATTCGAAAAAGTTGTGAGCCACAAGTTTAGGATAGCAATGGGCTGCATACAAAACCAAAAGCCAATGTATATTCACATTCAATTGTTCGACTGGTTTGGATTTCTATGATGGCAGTGGTTCTGTCATCCAATACTTGACAGACACAAGCACAGTGCAATCCTGAAATCAACAGACATTTAACCAATACTGTTATAAACAATAACACAGACCATGCACATAGCAAAGACTTTTAAGAAACAATAGAAGCAGAGATTGTTCTCATGGGGAAGAAGAGTGGACTGCAGCAAGCATCCCTGTGCTGTTCCCCTGGAGCCACCCTGGGCTGGTACCTGCAGAAGCAACAGATGTTCTATCATAAGGATGTTGCCCAGTGGTGCTTTGCTGGGGATATTGAATCCAGGGCCCAAAAGAATAAATCTACTTATGGGTTCAAAAGCATAAAGCTACTTATGTAATTCAGCTCTCACAGAAAAGGAGGCGATGCCACATCTTGGTTTGTCCCTTTCCCTTCCCCCAGCATCTGGGCTATCAGCGGGAAGCCAAGGGAAACAGATGGAGATAAGCGAGTGCTTTACCAAAGCAAAGTGTTTCCGTTCCCAAGGTGCTGCCATCTGGAAGGCTGTGGGTTTGTTTTGGTTTTAGTCTGGGGCACAGCACATCCCAGACAAAGAAGGAACTCTGCCCAGGGAGGGACAGTTTGGGCTGGCCCAGGGGACAGGGACCTCTGGTAAAAAAGATGACCTGAGGCTAAGCAAGGAGCATTTGTGGCTGCTCCTGCTAAACGTTCAAATGGGGATTAAAAAGCAAGTAACAGCAGCTGACTGGAAATTAGGTAGAGATGAATTGATAGAGCAAGTAGGACTGCTGACTACTCCTCATTGCATCTGCACCAAGTGCTTTCCTGAAACAGGGAATTTCTAGAGAGCAATGAACTCTAGACTTGAGGTGGGATGTCTTGTGTCTGGCCAAGGTGGGCTGAAGCCATAAACAGCCCTTGCACAGAGCCCCAGTTGGGGCAGCCCCCCTGTCATTGCCAGGACAGCATATATCCCTACAGCCAACCTAAACTGTCCCACACAAATATGATTGAAGAGAATATTTTATCAATTCTCCTGTCACTCCTTCCCAGCCATGGTCATCTGCAGAGTCCTACTTGTGGAGAGTGAGGGTGGTTATATCTAGCACAAGTGGCACTTTGATTGGCCAAAAGATGGGTGTTGGGACCTTTTATCTTTCCTTTCTTTTCCTTTTTTTTTTAAAATCCACTCCAAAGAAGGAAAACAAGCCACAGACCAAGTGAATGTGTCAGTGTGATAGTTTGGATCTGACCTTTCTCACCTTCATACCAAGTACTGTCTGGCTCTGGACGTAGCCCAGCAAAACCCCTGCAAGCACAGTGAATGGCAGCAGCACATTGGGAAGGCTCTCAGCACTCTCACTGGTTGGATTAAGAGCCAGCAATCATATCCTACCTCCTTTCACATTGGAAAAGGGGTGGATCCCACCATGAGACAACCAGTTTGTTTCATCCAGCTTCCAGTTTTCACCACCATCCATCTCTGATCCGCAGCATCTGATCCACTTGCAATCGCTCCTGCTGCTCTCTCTAGGGAATAATCAAAAGATATTCTGAGCATCTGTCATGATGCTAGACCATAGTCAGCTGCTGAGAAGCTCACCTCAGCAGAGGAAAATCTTTTCAATATTTCAGGAAAAAAAGAAAATAACTTTTAAAAAATTAGAGGAAAAACCTACATGGCTCACAGGGAATTCCTGGACCAAGGAGTTGCTGATTCTACTCAACTTATCACATCAAGAAGCCTCCCCACTGCATCAAAAGGCCACCAACACTTGGACCTCTTAAATTTCTGTAATCAATCTGACCAACACTTAGAAGTTCCTAATCCATCATGACACTTGCAGGGATGGTGCTTTGCTTTTGAGTGAGGTGATGTTTCACAAGGATATTCATCAGGGATGTGTGTCTTGGCTTTACATGCCCAGCCATCAGGTCCTGGAAGGTGAGAGGACTGGGCAGGCTCACTGGCCCTTGTTCTCACATCCCAGCTCCTCCATGGATGGGAGTTGCAGGCTGGAAGTTGCAGTCAGATATACATTCCAAGGCAATGCTACCACTGGCCACTTGGCTCTCACAGCTGCCCCAGCTACAAAGTGGTGGCTGTGAGCCACCAGGGAAGGATGGGGATTATTGAGCAGTTAACACAGGAGGTCTCCACTCTAAAAAGTTCCTTTCTGGTGTAGACACTAAATTATTTCCTTGACTATCAGTCATTCAGTGCAACCCACAGGTTTGTTGCACCTGGGAATCCTCATGGAGACATTTTCCTTACCTTGACTCCTTGGACTTGTACATCTGGGCAATCCCAGATGTGAGCAAAGACTCTGAGAATAACTCATGGAGAGCAGCCCTGTGGAGGACTTGAGGTTCTCATGGATGAGAAGCTGGACATGAGCCAATGGTGTGTGCTCAGCCCAGACAGCCAACCTCATCCCGGGCTGCATCCAAAGCAGTGTGGGCAGCAGGGGAGGGAGGGATTCTGCCTCTCTGCTTTGCTCTGCTGAGATCCCACCTACAGTGGTGTGTCCAGTTCTGGGGTCCCAGCACAAGAAGGACAGGGACCTGTTGGAATGAAGCAAAAGGAGGGCCCTGAAGATGATCAGAGGACTGGAGCATCTCTCCTGTGAAGACAGGCTGAGAAAGCTGGCGTTGATCAGGCTGGAGAGGGCTCCAAAGAGACCATATAACACCTTCCAGTATCTAAAGGTGGCTTATAAAAAGGTTTAGAATAGGTTTTTGGAGGAAATTATTTACTGTGAGAGTGGCAAGGCACTGGAACACGTTGCCCAGCTGAAGTCTTCAAGACCAGACTGGATGGTGCTTTGAGCAACCTGGTCTAGTGGATGGCACCCATGCCCACAGCAGGGGTGTTGGAACTAGATCTTTAAGGTCCCTTCAAAACCAAGCTATTCTATGATTCTACGGTTCTATGATCCCTGGTGGAGTGGCACATACAGACATTTTATGCACCCCTACGCCTTCAGGATTACATGGATTTGGAAGGGAATAGAGTCCTTGCAGGATCAGCAACCTCTAATTTACTAAGGAAGTGTTGTGATGCAACAGATTTTTGCCACTGTTGGAAGATGCTGAAAAGGAGGTGACAAGGATTTTCCCTAGCACTGTCTGAGGTAAACCCAGACCCCAAACGGCAGCAATGGAGCTGATTTCATGGTGAGGTGAGTCCCATGAGACCCACCACACTGGCAGCTGGCCATCACTACTCCACCTCTAATTTTCTTTGTCATTATTTGTAGGAATTTTTAAAAATTTTATTCTGTCACGACCCTAATTCAGAGCACTTCTGGGAGGAACAGGCAGATAGAAATGGAGGGACACCATCACACCAGCAACATCTCCTTAGGAAATGAGGCCAAGAAAGAGATGGCCTGTCTCCACAGGGAAGCAAAGCCTGGCTTAGCCATCCCACTGCACTTCTCAAGCACTGGTACCTCTCAGTTAACATGCTGCTGACAGGGGCTGCAGGAAGGGGCAGGTGTTTGGCTCCCAGGGGCTCCCAGCATGGCACAGCCCAAGCCCCTGCCTCAGCCCACTGCCAGGTCTCACCAGCATGAACTGGGAGTGTGCTGGCGCTTCCCTGACCTGCAAGAAGTTGTTTCACACATTCTCTTGCTCAACACCTTAATTGAGTAGAATTAAATACTTGTCTGTATATGTTTGGTGAGCAGGAAGCAGGACAGGTCACTGCATGCGCAGGCAGAGCTGGACTGGAGTTTTTTGATGTAGCAAATTCACCTGAGTTGCAATTAAGAGGTACTGAGACTTGAAGCAAATTTGGTGGACTAAATAATTAGTTGAAGCTGAAAGAAAAGGAAAAGAGTCCTGAGAAGAGCAGCAAGGCTCCATTTTGACATTTAAAAAAATGAATTTTTTTCTTGTTCTTTCAAGTGCTGGTTTTGGTTTGAAAGTGACCTAGTTTGCTTTTTCTTTTTTTTTTTCTTATTTTTTAAAATCATGAAAAGCAGTAAATAGTCTCAAACCAGAATGTCTCATGCTACGCTTGTGAAAAGAAATCAAAGAAGAAAAGAAACATTCTCCTTTAGGGGGTGATCCAAACCAAAAAGTATTTTCAATTTTTCCCTTCAGCCACTGAAATGAAAAACCTATTATTTGTACAGCTACACTACTGAAAGGCATCACTTCAATGTGTACTGCTGGCAATTTCTCCTTTCTACCTGCCAAGGGAGGGGTTTGTCTGCAAGTTTAATAAAAGTGTAAGAGACAAAGAACGAAAGGGCAATTTATCAATGTAGCATAGAAGACAAAATGGCTTTTCCATGTTTACTTGTTTCTCTGAAAGAAGGAACCTCAACTCTTTGCCTGCTGCCCCACTCTGCTCAAAATCACATAGACATGAAATTGTATAGACATGAGTCCTGAGCTCTCATCGCACAGCAGATTAATTGCAGATGTAATATCTTATGACTTCACTGACATGTAAAGTCTAACCACCATTAAAGAAAGCAAAGATCAAAATTTATTTGGGTCAATAACTCCAGCAATGACAACCACCCAGAAGATCATAAACCTCAGTCCTCTCTGTAGCTTTGGAGCATCCATCTCTTCCCTTCACAGCAGAACGTGATGTCAGCAGAGCCGGTGTCAGCTGTTCAGTGCCAGTGTCAGGGATCAGAGATGGGTTTGCAGTCCCTGTCTCACCACAGTGCATGCACTGTGCTCACCATCTGCTGTGGCTGCCCAACAGCATGGAATGTGAGGGAAAGGGATGGATGACAACACAGGACAGGGCCCACTAGCTGCATTTATATTCATGCAATAGACCTCTTGCTAAAATGCAGAGCTGGAGAAGGAGGCGTCGCTGCCCAAGCGGGTGTCTCCAGGGCTGGGATGAAAGCTCCAGCTGCTTGAAGGGCTCAGCCTTGCTACAGTCAAAAACCAACAACTATTACCTCCATCTCTCAAGAAGACAAATGTGAGATTTTCCAAAGGGTTCTGTGTGCAGTCCTCACCTAGGGCAAGGAGGGCTCATTTTATACACCTATAACTTCCACTATTCCTCTGAGGAGAAACAAGGTGAGAAAAGACCCACATTCCTCCTATATCCTGATACAATATTAAAAAAATAACAGGGGCTAAATACATTAAGACATCTTTCATTCTGTAGCTTTTACTGTACCTTAAAAACAGCAATGCAAATCACAAAGCACTGTACATTTTCAATCTACCCTGCAAATCTCTTCCAAGCTGCAGGAAAAAAATAGCATAATATTGGAATGACCATTTCAGCAATGTTTTACAATCCCTCTAATCTGTCAGGAGTGGCTGCTGGAGGACAAGCCCCAGTTAAACCCCTCTTTTGGAGCATTTCCAGCTCAAGACAATCTGCCACACAGACTCTCAGGGCACTCAGCAACTGCATGGGGATATTTTTTTTAGTACTATAAACTGTAGAATGCACATGGCCAGAACAGCAGGAAAATAAAAGTTAATGACCTGAATTAACCCAGACAGACAAGAGATTAAAGCATCAAACCCTAAATGCTACAGTATGCAAGGGCTTGATCTGGTGGACAAGTATAGGCTGGCAGTGTTTGCCCAAACACTGTCCTCAGAACAGAACCTGGCTCAGGTGCTGCTGAGTGGAGATGCAGATGCTGTAGAAAGGATCTCACATTTCTCTGAGCTATCATGTCTCCTTGCACATGGTTCAGCTTTAGAGCTCTAACTGCATCCACCTACTTGAGTGGGAGGAAAATTCAGTGACTCTTCTGGAAGACACAAACTCAGCTACTTCTCCTTTTCTACATGAGGAGCAAACAAAGGCACAGTGTCACGAGATACTCAATTCAATCTGATCCAGCTAGATCACCACCAGGGCTGGTGACCACCTGAGGATGGCGATCACTTAGGGCTGGTGATACTCACACACCACCTTGCTGGTCAGAGCTCCCAGAACAGCACATTAGAGCCCTTTGCATTTAATGATTTCTTGATTTAAAAGAACAACCTTTCCAACACCTAGTAGTTCCTAAGAAGAGTTCACTTGTGATCCCTTCTGGGTAGCATCTGTCCTGGGAGAGCCAGGCAGCGTGGGTTGCATGCAGCTGGTTCCTGGGATCAGAGCAGCCCCAAGCCACACCATCCCATTGTTTGGTGGCCAGTCTGGTGACTGCAGAGCCACCACCAGCTTGTAGCAGTCTGCTGTAAGAGTGAGCATGAACAGGGGCTGCAGCAAGAGAAAGGCTACACAGCAGCTGAGGTGGTCACAGGTCACAGGAGGTGTGCATGGGGCAGCAGGGAGCACACCAAGGAGAGCGGGGTTCAGTATCAGTTTGGAGAGGGAGGCTGGGACAAGGGAGAAAGATCTGTTTCTGTTCATGTTGCAAACCCGACAGAGGTGGCTGGCCAGTGCTAGTGTGTTCTCCAGCAAGAGAGGGTACTGACCCTAATGCGTGCTTCCAGGCAACTTTTGGGGCTTGAGATTGACATTCACCACACCAAAGGGATGATATGGGCAGCCAAGGCAGAACTTAGGCTGAGACAAGAAGTGAGGACTGAAGAAAAAAATTGGTCCAGCTGGAGAAGAGGAAGAGAGCTTGGCCAGACTGTGGGAGAAGGTCTCAGGCAGCAGTCTTGCAGCAATCACACAAGGGACTGAATGCTATGAGACAGATCCCTTTACCTGTGATGTTTCCCAACACCCTGCAATAATACAGGGATAGCCTCCTTTCCATCAGGCATGCACTGGGAGCCTCCCTCCCCATGTTCACCTACAGCGCCTTGTGGTGCCTGCCCAATAACCCAGATCCTTCCCCATCCCAGTGAGCCCAGAGAAGTTAAAGCACCCCCTGATCCATGGTTTTGCCCAGAGTAAAAACTGAGTAACTTTAGACAACTTCTGTGTCAATAAGGCCATGTGCTCAGAATGTGAGAGCAGTGCCAAGGGGAAGTCTGGTCGCTTGGGCAAGCAGCAGCTGCTCTTGGGCAGGTATCACTGCTCTGCGAAGGCACTGCCTTCCTGCAGCTGTTCATCTGCCCAAAGGCAATATGAGTGGGAACAGGAAGGTCTGACTGAGCCTTACACAGCTGAGCAGGGCAGGATCAGGACTTTGAGGGGGACATTACAAATTCATTTAACCTGGAGCAGTGTGGGCATAGTGAAAGGCACAAGGTGATAAACCACTTCCCCTGTACCCCAGAGCTCAGCTTGACGGCTCCCTTTAATCACCCACAGCTGTTCTTTACTGCCTTGGATGTGTTCTCCTTTAATTAGCCCAAAAGGTGACTAATGAACTATTTGTTAATGTCATCAATCAAAAAGCTCTTTTTGTAGGTGATCTGAAAGAGATTTTTTTTTTTTAAAGCATTGAGTTTCAGCCAACTGGCAGGGAGCGTGATCACAACCTAATTACATGATCTCATGGCAGTTATCTCAAACTAATACATCATTAATCTGATCTTACGACAGCTAAAGGAGAAGCCCAGAGCCAAGAAGCACTTGAGCACTCCACAGTTCTCAAGACAGGAGCCCTTTTTATAAAAGCTGCAGGTTTACACACAGCAGGCACATGTCAGGGCAAGCTGCAAGTTGTATTGCTCCCCTCACCCTGACAAACAAAAACATTCATAAGCCAGGAAACACGCGATCTCCTCCAAAGGGAACCTTCCCCAAAACACAGCTACCATCTCCCTGACTCAGTTCAGGGCTGCAAGGATGACCAGAGAGGGAAAGGGCTCAGGGATCCCACCATTGCTCAGGAATCCTAAGGCATTTTTGATAAGCCTTCTGTTTTGGAGGACCTGTCCCAGTCTGGTCTCAGGGGACATAACAGCAGGTGGGTAGTTTCAGGTCACCTGCACTGATGGGGATGGGCACTAGAAGCTCCTATCTATCCTCTATGTCCCTTTGGATGTAAAGGTAGGAGGCAAACCAATAAAAAACCTCCTATTTACCTGTCATGACTTCATTTAAATAGTTCACCTTTAACTGGGGACAGCCATCTACACAGATAACCAGACAAAATCTTGAAAACCTTTGAAAGTAGTATCCTTAGTTTCAGCCAAACTCTTACTCTTGCTCTTGAGCAAGTGTACCCCTCAAAATGGTCCCAAAGTAGCTGCTCACAAACCTGTCCCAGCCATCTCACAGGTATGGCAGGACACCTGGGCAGTACTCCAGGACCACTGCTCTGATGACACAGTACAGGAGGTGCTGGGTGCACATATCAATAGAGATTTGGGGTGAGTTTGAGATCTAAAAGGTCCTGCAAGTCACCACGTGGAATAAAATTTCTCTTTTCTACTTCTCTAGTTTTCTTCCAAAGTCAGAAAATTGAATTGCAACTGCACAATTCAAATGTTAAAACCCTTGAAGCAAACCCTGTGTCTCTTTTTGTGTCTGTTTGCAGAGCTGTCTGTACTAAACTAGCATCACCAAATGCCACCACACCTCAGCTCTGCCAGTTATTTCCCAGATATTTTAGCCATAACAATCACTTACCTACTTAAGAGAGGATAATTTCTCTATGCTATTTCCCTGACCTCTCAGAAAACACACAACTGCTCTTTTTTTGCATAGTCATAGGAGAAAATGTTCCTGTTCCAGCTTCAGTTCAGAAAACATCTCAAAAAAATGGTAACGTAGCAATGGTAAATCTTACCTGAAAAAACACCTGTGATTTCTCTGGCGACAAAAAGCATCTGTGCCTTGGTGCTGCAAGACCAAAGCTTTCCTGGGAAATGTTTGTCCTCTGTTGGGTAAGAGCTCCACAAAAACTATGTAGCCATTGCCTGGACTTGCTTTAGTTTGGGTAGGTAAGTCACGGGAATTCAGCTGCTCTTGTGTGTTCAAAGAGCTCCAAAATGCTCCACACCACCTATCTCATTACAGTTCCCACAGGTATGCCAGGTATGTGTCTGTCTTCCTGAGTCACATAATTATCTACAGGAAAGCAACACGTGGAAACACAGCAGAGGGGAAAAAAAGCCCCAACTGGCTGTCTAAATCCTTCGACAGTCAGAAGCAGCCCTGCAAGGAGATCTTCTCAAACAGAGGCTTTGCTAATTCCTGTGTCCCGAATGCCAAAGCTAGCGGAGATGCTGGGCTGTCTGCTTCCTGCCTTCTTGAGCAGTTTGTAGCACCACTTGGGAAATGCCAAAGAGAAGGAGCAGCCCAGTCTCAAAAGCAACCACAGCACTGTAAGAGAAAATCTGAAGCTCATTGGGTTGCACAGGTTATGGGATGGCCTCTAGCCAGGAGGAAATGCAGGGTGAAATAGTCCCTGATGACTGCTGCTAATGAAGGCTGAGTCATCAGTGACACGGAATGAAAAATGGTGTGATGCAGCGGTGTCTGGGCTAGTTACATCTTGATAAGGATGGTGGATGTTTTCCTAGGTTTTCCCTTGAGTCAGAAGCACCTGGGGAAAGTGATACCAGGAAAGGGATATCTGCCATGATTAAATGCCACCTCAGGCAGTCTCAGAAGAGGAATAAATAACACAAGAGAATGGGACACCTTCTAAGTTAACTATCCAGAGAAGCCATCTTTCCAAGCAGATGGCAGGTGATAAGGGTGACAATGAAGAGAAAAGAGTGAAGGGAGCCTTGATTACCCCACCTTCTTGCAAGAAAAAATATAGTTTTACCAGGGTGAGAATGGCTCCAGCAGATGTTCACACTCTGCAATCTTTGTTCAGAGTGAACAGTTTTCCCATATGATTTACAACAAGGACATCCCAGAAGTGAAGCTCCAAGTCCTATACAACATCCAAAAGCTCACTTGAGCATAGGCAGCCCACACACCTGCAGCAGATGTGAACAGATCTTGGTTTTAGCTCCATGTCCTGAAAGACCATCACCATCCATCATGACTCTTGACAGCTTCTGTTACTCAGGAGATTATATAAATTTTTCAGCTTTGTTGTTAAGTGTTTCCAGCTACCAGGTTAGACAGAAAACCTCACACCTAGGAGGCAAACAGACCCCATTCTCAGGGCCAGGAGGGCTTCAAGCATCCCTGTGTACCAGATGACAAAGAGAAATGTGCTGTGCAGCATTCCAGCCAGCTCTGAGGCTTGGTTTTATCACCCATTCCAGTGGCCAGCATTGCCTAAGGCATCCATCAGTATCTGGCTGTGCTTGGCACCTTCATGTGAGCAGCCTGGGATGCTGCCAGGCACCAGGTGGATTGCAGACTGCCTGTGTATTCAGGAAGACAGCAGGTCCAGGAGCAGCTGATATCAGCCAGGGAAAAAAGACTCAGATACCCTGCATTCCCATTTCTTCTCCAATGGCATAGCTCTGGCCATGAAGGAAAGCAGGAGCAGCACCAGCAGTGTCAAAGCTCTCCCAGCAAGCCCCTGACATGCTGATGCACCAAAAACCATCCTGGAGGATAAGGACGCCACCAGGGTTCAACTCTGTAGTGGGAGAAACTTGGAGAAATCACTGGTCAGATAGAAGTCAACTGATGGACATTTGTGTGATGGAGGCTTTGGGTTAAGCTTCTTTTTTAAAAAAAATACCAAATAGTAGGCTTGTAATTACAGGGATACCAAGTCCAGATAGCTTTTCCAGGCCTGTTGACTCGGGGCATGTTCTTACCTTCCTCCTGGCATGTTTGTGCAGGGCTGTGGTCGCCCCACCATGGCACAGGCTCATCCACTCCTGCACAAACATCCTGGGGAGCCAAAACCGCCTTCAGGAGGGTGAGAAGCCAGTGCTGCATAATTCATGGAGCTCCACTGCTCTTTGGCTGTGAGTCATGAGATTCCCAGGAGATTTACAGCCAGAGGCACCGATTTGCCTTGGATCAAATGGAGTGGATGGTTTCAACCCGAGTCAAGCTCCCAGGTGATTCTAGGCGAGGAAGAGATGAGCAGTCATTGTACTGCATTGCATCTGCTGCAGGAAGGTTTACTCACAAAGTGGATAAACCCACTCTTTCTTCCTACGCTGTGCTGAGGGCAAGGGATGGTGCTGGATATCACCAGCCTCCTACCCTTTCTCCACCCATATCACCTGAGCTGTGCCCCTGGGTGCCCATGTAAAAGCTCCCATCCTTTGCTCCTCATCCTGCTTACCAGTTCTGAACTGGTGGGAGAAGTCTTCATAATGGGGCCTGTCTTCTGCTACACATCTGCCCAGATGTAAACATTGCCTTCCCCCAGAAGAGTGGAGCAAATAAGAGACAGATGATCATACCATTCAACAGGATGAGAGGGGCCACTGTTGGAAAATTGTCTGAAAACAGATGCTCTTTCCTAGGAAAACCTTTCTGGGCTTCACCTTGCAGGGCAGCTCAGGCATGAGCGAGGTTGGGTGAGAGGTTTTCCCTACCCTGAACACTGGTGGGATCCTGCACAGCTGCCTCTTGAGAACCAATGGAGTTTCTTGGCTGAGGGCTGGTTTGTCCCAATCCTCATGCCTAGACCATGTTATGCCTATAATGCTGTCTTATTCAGAGACAGTGCTGGATTGCCAGGGAGAGGAGTAAAGTGTGACTGGTGGTAGGAAGAAGTTAAGTCCCATGCCTGGGGAGTCTCAGGCTATTTGTGGGGCAGGTAGAGATGAGCAGCAGTGCCTGGGTTATTCAGTGATAGGGGTCAGAGAAGAGTTCTGTCTCATTGAGACCCTGACAGATAGCACAGCCATAATCACCATAATTTTCTCCCTGATGAAGGATGGGGAAGGCTGAGGAAGCTTCTTTGCTCAAGTATCCACATACATCCTTCAATGCAATTGAGGCTCAGGCAGGATCTCTACTGACAGGTAGGAAATACTTTTTGCTGTAGTATTTTCCAGAGGACTGACTTAGACCTAATATATTTACAGTTCTCTCTTCGGAGAAACCTGCTTTTGGGGCAATCTTCCTGTGCTAAATAAAATCGGAACTCTGAAGAGAAAAATACAGAGGGAGTTACTCATTGAATTACTCACTGAATTACTTTCCTCAGGATCAGACAAGAGCAGAAAAGAGGCTGGTAAGTCGGTGGTGATGTTGGTGACTATGGGAGGAATTGATGGCAAAACCAGACTTCAGTGGCATGTGCGAAGGATGCCTTGTCCATCCTTCTCTATCTGACTTCTTATAGGAGTTATGGCATCCTGCACTTGGTCTGGCTCCTAATCCTTCCTCATTCAGTTCAGGGATGACCCAGCACCTTTGCTTCCTCACCAACTGACTCACCAATGTGCAGATCTGATATCCCCCAGCCCTGTATTTTTCCATCCAAAGGCAAGCCCATTCTTACTCCCATGTGAATGTGAAAGTCCTGCTGTGGTGTTGGGGAGAAGAGAAGCAAATCTCTTTTGTCTCCTTTCACCCAACATTCTGTTGCCAGTTTATGATGGTGTGACAATCTCTGCCCCTGGGGTCAGCCATAAATAACACAGACACCTAATGTCTTGCCATTGGGATCACAGAAGTGCAGCCAACAGCTGCTTTCTGCTGATTTCTCCTGGCTGCCTGCTCTTCCCCGTGAACTGTGTGGTGGGATGCTGTGGTCATTCTCTGCATGCCCCTTCTCTAGTTGCAGGAGGATCTGGATGCATCCAGGGCAGAGCCCCACCTGACACAGGGTTCCCTCTACCCACTGGCACAGGGGAGCTGGGGCTGCTCCCAGGGTGTCAGGAGGGTGCAATTATAACCCCCACCACTAATTACACTGAGCAAGATTTCGGCCCCCAGTCTTAGCTAAAGCATGGTAGTGGGTGAGTCCCTGGCACCAAGTCCCTGTCTCATTCTCTTTGGTTCTCATGAAAAACTAGAGAAGGCCCCGCATCAGAACAAACCCAAAAAAATGAAACTTCTAAATACCTCAGTAAAGAGTAATTGGCCATTTTACAGCCAGGTCTACTTGCTACTTAAAAAAACCTAACTCCACCAGAAAAAATAGCAGCATTGCAGCGGTATTTGTCCCAACTGAAATGTGAAGCACGTCATCTCCTCTCCTTTCAGGTCACCTCCTCCGTGTTCCTTAGACTTTTATTTTGTATCAACAAGGGGGTTTCAATTTGTGCATGTTATTTAAACTCTCAGCAGGGAACCAAATTAACAATTATCCACCCCCTGGTTTGGTGATTCACAAGGGGCTCTGACGAACATTGATGCCGTGCAACCAGTATGAGCTGTCTGTGAGGAACAGCCATAAAAAAGTGTCTGCTCAGGTCAATTATGGAAGAACAGAGTCTCACAGGATGTATCCAGCTGCATCCTGGAGTCTGAGACACCTGGTGATTTAATCATCCCTTGAGGTAATATTACTTTCATGCACACATTACTGAAAAATTCATCAGCAATCCAACATTGGTGGTAGTACTTCTCAAATGGAAACAGCCCCACGTGTGAGGCAAAGAGAGACCTGATCTGGTCAGTAATATTTTCCCTGACTTCAAGAAATGATGGAGCAGACCCCCCCATTTGCAGCAAAGTAAATGGATGGCATTAGCTCTTTTTTTTAGTACACGGTACCAAATAACCGCCCTACCCTTCTTAATAGCCCTGAAGATACCTCCATTAATACTGACATGTTTGTGATGTTGCAAATAAACTAAAAAAATCTTCCTGTGGCTTTCTCATGCACTTAATTGTAGCAGTCAGTCCTACCCATGTTGGCCAATACCATCCTCTAATCATATCATAGCTATGAACTCTTTTAGGGGGTGCTTAGGAGTTTTTTGCTACCATGAATAAATGAAGAATAAGCTTTAAATTCTATTAAATACATTAATTTTTTCCTGACTCCCTATTTCTCAAAGAAAGCAACTGCTCTCAGGCCTCTTTCTGTTCTTATGCTGGAAGCATTCTCAGTAGGTCTGAGCAAGTTGGGGGCACCTTCTTCTAGGGTATGGAGCAATTCCATGTCTCTTCCCAAAAAGATGGTGTGACAGAGGTTGCACTTTCCCTTTTCTTTCCTTCCAGTAAGCCACTACATTTAGGGTCATTTTCCCTCAGAAAATTATGGCAGACTTTGATCCCCTCCATATCTCAGTTTTGTCTCTCCCTGCTAAACAGACACGGTCCCTTGCAAATCCACCTTCTCCCCCGCTATGGGGACACTGAACCACATTGAATGTACAAATGGATTATCTGCAACACCAAGATTTAGGCTTTTCCTTCAGGATTTTTCATGATGGATGAAACATTTCTTAAGTTCCATGGATGGGGCCCGAAGGAGACCAAATCTACCTCTTTTCCCTCATGAGCAAGCTGTGACAGCCATTCTTGGCTGTCTGTGACTTGGGCTGTGCCAGTGGGTTTTCCATTGCTGGTTTGTTGGTTTTTTTCCCAGGTGCTGGAGCTTGCCCACCAGTCTCTGCAGTTTTCCAAAGGGCTGTCATTTGTGTCTGCAGTGGCCAGGACACACAGAGACCTCAGGGATGCTCCTTACCCGTGGAAGTGCCTTGTCCACTCAACACTTGGACTCATGAGGACCAGCAGCAGCTCCTGTGGCCCCTCTGCTCACCCCACTGCCTCCCAATTGCCAGAGGAATCAACAGTTTCCTGGAAACTATCATCTAATATTTTTTCTTTTCTTTTTCCCCTCTCATTTCAGGAATGTACCACTTTCAACAAAACTTCTGCCAGGAAACGTTTCTTAAGTTGGAACTTTTAGTCAATGTGTGGAAAAACCACCTGGGAGGCAGCAGCAATCAGCAGTCAGGGCAGGGCAGTGGTGGGACCTCAGCAGGCCTGTCTCTGACCTGAGCTTCCTACATCCTTAACCCTTTGGTTACAGTCTTGGGCTCTAAGTCTTCTTCCAACAAAACTAATAAATCAAAAGACATGAAGATGAGATTTGATCTTCCTGTAAAGCTGGGGGGAAGGGGCGGGGGAAGTTATATAAAAGCTCGGAAAAAAAAAGCCTTAGCTCAGATTATTTTACTCCCAGGGTAAGTTCTCCACACATTTCCAGCGATGCTGCATGTGCCATGCATTATCCACACCCTCTGCAACTCAGTTTTGGGAGATGAGAATGGCTCCAGGCTCCAGGGAGTGTTTAACAGCCTGCAGCCAGACTGAAATGCAGTGGATGGATGTTCTGTGCTAACTTGGCTCAGCTTTTCTGCCCATCCATGTCCTGCCCAGGCAGCAAAACATCACATATAGCTGGGACTGCTTTGCCCTACTAGCACTGAATGAGTCCATCCTCACAAACAACAGTGCCCCACTAAATTTCTTCATGGCAAAACTCCCATTCCTCACATCTCAGCCTGCACACCAGTTCTTCTGAACTGTGGGGAAAAGGTCTTGTGCTAAACATCTGCCCAGCTGCAAGCACTACTCTCCTCCAAAAAAAGCAGACAAATGGAGAGAGAAGTGTGTACCAGGCAATAGGATGAGAAATTCTGTGGCTGAGTAATTCTGTCTGAAAACAGACACTTTTTCTAACAAAGCCGTCTGGGCCTTTGACATCACTTCTCAGGGAGGAGCTGGGTGGGAGCTAGTCCATATCCTGAACACTGGTGGGGTGCTGCACCGCTGCCTCTTGGGATCAGGAAGGGAAGGATTGAGGTGGATGGGAAGCTGGTGGAGGGCTGCCATCTATCCAGCATTTTGTTTCCCTTGTTTTCCTTTAGCCAGCACCCAAAGTCAGACAGGTATCTCCAGCACCATCCAACATTTTGTTTTGAATGGAACTTTATCTTCCTTACTTTGCCATTTCACTGACAAAACCAACAACAGAAAGCAACATCGATTTAGATACACAGCCGTGTGTGTTTCCTTTCCTCTTCCAATTCATCAGTTCAGCAGCCAAACCAAACACAGCCATCCCCATGCCTGCTCTCTGGCTATCACTGCATCAATAAGCAACAGCCCTCCATTTCCAGCTTACCTTGAGAGGTCTCTCCTTGCACTGCCAGCCGTATCCAGCTCTCCTGCTGTGAGTTTTCCCAGCCCCAGTCTTCTTCCCACCAGCTGTGTGGCTGAACCACCCGCACAGCAAAGGCTTAGGGTTCTCTCTTACAAAACTGGGCATTGGCTGCCACTGCTTGGGACAGGATTCAAATCTGCGTGGTGGTGGTGGAGTTATTCCTGGTTTACATCAGTGTGTGTGGGCACAGGGAGCTAACATGAGCCTTTGACATCACTGGTTAAATTAAGGGAATTAGCACAGTCCTAAAATGCTCTGGAGGGAAGCTACTGCCAGGCTGGCAAGAGAGAGATGACACCCTGCAACCTCCTCCCACTCAAACACAGAGCAGGGGATGGAGCCAGGAGTTTCTACACCAGCCCCACTGCTGTGCTGCATCATCTCTTCACAAAAAAACCCCATCAAGGTGCCCTCAGCTCTGCTGCAGCACAAAAGCAGACAGCCTCCTCAGGCTTGCCAGTGACATGGACAAAGGGACCCCTCCTGAAATCCCACAGCCCCATGAAGCTGCTGGTCAGGGTAGAAGGTTGTGGAGTGTCACAGGTGCTCTCACATGGTGGGCATAGGGCAGGAGAGGTAAAGCTGGGCAAGTTCCAGCCCTTGGACTCCCCCAACACATCGTGCAGCTGCCAAATCCCTGCTCTAGAGGATGCTGCAACTCTCACTAACTAGAGCAGCCACAAGAGAAGAGTACCTCCAAAGAAAAGGAATGGGAAAAAGTCACAAGAGAAGCAGCCTCCCCCAAAAGATGAAGAGGAAACTAAAACCTAAGAGGAGTCTCTGAACCCCAAGTCTGATGTTTGTAGGGCTGAGTGGAAGCTGTAGCTGTGTAACTGAAATTCAAGTTGGTTTTGGCAACCTCAGTCCTGCCAGAAGATGGCTTCTGCAGTTTGTGGTGCCTTTCATAGACACTCTACTTTTCTCTTGATTCTTTTGCCTCTAATCTCTGTGTGAAGCACATCCCAGAAAGCTATTGCAATAGTAGCTTTGAATTTTCACATGCCTTCTGCATGGAGATTTTGAGACACCCAATTCAACATGACCATGAGCAGCAGCTCTCTATTTCTGAGCGTACCATCTTGCTGGAGAAGCTGCCTTGGTGTGCTGCAATCTTGTGGCACCTGAAAAATGGAGACTGGAGTATTTTGGGTGTGAGGAAAGAGCATCTGTTTCCCTGAAGGAGTAGTTCCTCAGCCACCAAACAGACAGTGAAACTGCAGCCACAGGAAGCACCTGATTCCAAGCCAGACTGTGAGAAACAAGAGAACCCTTAATAGCTTTCTCAGTACTCGTCCCCAGCCCCTGCTAATTGCAAAAGGCAGTGGAGCCAAGCAGGCTGATGGCCCTCATGTCCAGCCTCTTGTTTTTGACATTATTGCTGCCTAAGAGTACACTAATATAATCTGCAGAGCTTACTGTTAAAACAGTGAAATCTTCCTCAGATCTTAATCAAATTTATTGGATATGTAAGAGGGCTGCTGAGAGTACTTCCAAATTTCTCTGTCTCAAGGAAAATCATCCCCATAGCTTTGGCCTGGGAAACTGTGCCGTGCCTATGGGATATGGAAGGTTCAAGTCCAGAATATTCCCTCCACAGCAGAGTGCAAACAGGCCCCTATCAGCACTGTAGAGTGGAATAATATGTGTGCTGCATCAGGGATGATGTGTTTCTACTAATTATCCAATAGTTGCAAAATTCAAATACTGTTCAGAGAAAAGTTCAAAAGTTTCACTCTTGGAATACAAGCACCTGACATTTTCAAGGATCAGGTACCATCACTTTCATTTTCTTTTCAACATTGCTCTTGTGCATCCAGACATTAATTTCACATTTCACAGCCACTTTCATTGTGCATCATCAAGCTTTCAAAGTCTGTGACCACCGAGGACAGCTGCTGCAATTTGACTCTCCAGCTAACAAGAAAGACACGGCGTTGTTCTCAGATCAGTCATCCCTCTGCCCTTTGTTGTTCCCACTTTGATTAATGTGCTCTCTTTGATGCTGCTCAGGGACACGTTGCAAGCACCTTCATCTTCCCACCTCCCGCTGCAGTCCTGGAGCATCATCAGCCTTTCCCACCAGGGCAATTACCTCTGCCAAAGGGCACCTGATTCCACCTCACAGCTTTCATGTCCAAGCTTTTGAACATAATTAACTCAATGGTGATTAGTGTAGGTCCAAGCATGCCTTGTGAAGAGCCATGGTGGTCATTAACATAAAAGGTACTCATTATATTGTACTAGAACCAAATAATGCCAGAGCAGAGCTTCTGTGCCATCACAGTCCATAGCTGTCTGCCACAAGGAATCACATCAGGAGATTTTTCTAAACCAGCTGAGGTAGATCTCACAGCTAGTTTCATCCTCTATATCCATTTTTACTCTCAGAAGGATGTTTTCATCCTCTGATGGTTAAGGACATCCTTCTCATTCCCAGCCTAAATAAATACATGAGTAATTTATACCCATTTATCATAAAGCCTACGTTCTCTTCTAGTTTAAATAGTTGGGTCTCATTCCCTTTCCTAATCCAGGAATCTATTTTTAAAAGAGCTATTGTAACCAGTATATATGGCACTAAGCTGTTTTATATATTTTGGCTGGTATATACTGATAGCCTAAGGCTCTGACATGTAAACATTAATCTGCTTAATTCTATTGTAGCATGTAGGTCTAAAAAAATTAAAGAGGCTACTTGGAAACAAATGAAACATAACTTTGCAAGAAAAATAGTTGTGTAATTAGCTGATCTATGTGTATTCTGCATCTAAAAAGTACGTTCTTCTTTTCAAAAGTATCATAACGTGTATTTTCTGTTAAGAGAAATTAATATCCTTTGATTTGACTTCTTTCATTATGAAATTACAGAGTGCTATGACAAATTAATACAATTACTTAGGTTTAAAAATATCACAAGCATATCTGAAGCTGAAGTGCTTTTTACACTAATATTGTGTTAAGTAATACAAAAACAAAATCAAAACCCTTCATCCAGAAAAACCTTTCATCCAGCAAGATGCCAAGATAGCAAAGGATCTGCATCTTTAATGGTAACAGTTCCTTCTTGCTCAGTGTGCAGCACTCTGTCATTTCTGATTGCTAAGTATCGATTTTGTATGTAATTTAATAGTGAAAATCTAAGAAAACTTTGGTCATGTCAACACCATATCACCCATAAAAGTAAAATAGGTGCTGTTTTTACCTATACATGGGTTAGCCTGTAGCTAACAAAAATGTATTTATTGAGTGATAGAGCAACAAAAACTTCCTATCAGCTTCACCTACACAGTACCTGGGCACAAAACTGAATTATAATCCTGCATTACAATGAACTTCTGATACAAAAATACCTATTTCAGATAAAACTGCTTGCTGCTTTTAACCAACATGAACTCCTAATTCTGAGTGCACAAGCACAGCCTCAGCCTGAAGTAACTGGCAATATGATGTTTCAGTGCAGAAAATTACTTTGTCTTGTGCAATCGTACCAAGTTCTTTCCTCTTCTAACCTGTGTGCTGGAGCATAAAGTGAGCTTCAGCAGCTCCTTCCATCTCAGTTCGTTTGATTTCTCTCTGTGTGTAGGGATAGACAGAAATCTTTCTCACTGTCTCATTCTCTCCCTCTCTCTTTCCCCTGACCCAGGGTTAGGCGCTGGCTCGTAGGTAAACACCTTGGCTCAGGTGTCAGCTTCCAATGTCCACTGCTGCATGAATACCCTGATCAAACAGTGTTTGAAGTCCCATCCTCAAGGACTACTCTGGGAGTCACACTCCTCATTTTATCCAAGATCAGAGAACTTATGGGATTTTATTTGTCTGGCAGACGTGTAAATCATCTTAGGGCTCACTTTCCCTGCGCTTTGGTCCAGTGCTTTCAGCAGTGCAACTATCAAGCCAGCTAGACTCTCTCCCTGCTAGCAAACCTGCATTTCTAGCTCATAAAACAGTCTCTGTATTCCCAAATTTTCTTTTTCTTATTTTCAAGCAGTTTTTGTAAACAGTGATCTGCGTTATCAGAAGGTATAAGCATTTCCAACGGATCATTCAGCCAACCAGCCCGTCAGCTCTCCCAAAACAGATGACTATCCCACTAGAGTTGCCCATTCTTCCCCACTGATTAAAAAGAGAGCCTAAAGCAACTACTTTAGACTTGAATACATGATTTCTAAATGCCCTGAAGCAGGGAAAAATGTTTTTTTCCCCCCCAAATATGGACTTACAATGGCATACTACTTTCAAAACTTTCTAACCAGGAAAGGGTACACAGACGGGGTTAGCTTTACCTGTTTTAACCTCTAAAATTCATCCCAGGAGAATGGAGGACCTACTTTCAGGATGAGATTAATGACACAAAATTTCTGACTTGGGACTATCACCCTCAAAAGCTGCACCCTCTCTCATCTCACTGACACCAGCAGATAGATTGTCAGGAAGAGCCAGATCTGGGAGAAGGTGACCACTCCCTGCAGTCTCTGCTCCAAGAGGGCTGGAGCTGGGACACCTATGGTCAGCTTTGGTTTGTATTTCTCGTCTTGATCTTCTAAATTCTTATAATGTCTTAAACTTTAGGCAGATTTCCATCCCAGTGCCCAGTGATTTGCAGAGCTAAATTAGGCATATACACGTCCCTCCTGTGCCTGTGAGGTGAGGCGTGCTGATGAGCTATGAATATTTTCTCAGGAGGAGATGGTGTTCTGCAAACTATGTTTTCTTCTGGCATTTCTAGATGCTCTGTGGTTTCCCTTTGGGTATTTTCTCATCTGTTTTTGCTGCTGGCACGTTCAGGCAGACTGAAGTGTCAGTGAGCACGGCAGAAGGATACTGCATGCCGAGCTGCATCTGCACAAAGCAACTGCCAGCTCCGGAGAAAAACGCTTCCCTACAGATAGGAAAAGGTTCCTTTGCCTGTTGTTAAACAAAAATATCACAGTGAGTCATCCACAAAACTCTAGGAAAACAAGCAGGACATTGTGACTATTTTCCGGGCTGCAATTAGCCGATGATTTTAATAAATCTGAAGTCACCAAAGCATAGAACCACAAAATATTTTGGATTTAAAGCGACTTTAAAGATCATCTAGTTAAAACACACCATACCATGGGCAGGGACACCTTTGACTAGACCAGATTTCTTAGGGCCCTATCCAACATGGCCTTGAACACTTCCAGGGATGAGCTATCCTCAGTTTCTCTGGGCAACCTGTGCCAGTGCCTCACCACATGTAGCATAAAAAATTTCTTCCTTACATTCAATCTAAACCTGCTCTCAGTCAGTTTAAAGCCATCAGTATCTGCTCAAGTAAAAAGCGATCTCAGGATGATGGATCAGGTGGAAAACAATTCCTTTCCATAGCATGGACGTGTCTCTGTCTCCCATGCATACACACATGCATTTTGTTATCTTTCTCCAATTCTTGCTTTTGCACTATGCCAGTGGCTTCAGTTCAAAGACAATTCACACTTTCTCTGCTTCAAAGTTATTTTTGCTTTACAGCTCCATGACTGCAGGGACCATACCAGTTTTTCCTGACACTTTACTGTGGAGCTTCATAGAGGGTTGCTTCAAACACAGGAGCTGCAGTTTTGCAGCTCATCTGCAGAAGATGACCTCCTCTGGAGGAGCAGTGTGGGTGAGTGCCCTGCTTTGACCTCAGCCTTCTGCATCTGCATTCAGGACCTGGAGGCAGATATCCTTGGCCACTCGAACCAAAACAGGTCAGATTGGCAAAGTTTTACTATTTGACTCACAAAATCTATGATAGCCACTCTTGTCAGTGGTGTGCACACCCAGGGTTGTGCTTCTTTAATTATACCAGTATAATGCTGCATGTTTAAGCTGATACACCTTCCAGTTTAGCACTGGACATTTGACATGACATAGCTGGATCCACACTCAGTTTTAATAAAGTCAAAAGCAGACCTCCAAAGACTAAACTCTTGTAAAATTTAGAGTTGATATCATGGGCCTTGTTCTCTTCTGTTTTATTCTGTTAGTTGTATCACAGTAGTTGCACCATTAACTTCAGTCATGGTTCTAAGCCTGAGGAGGGAGGGAGGGAGGGAAGGAGGGAAGGAGGAGGGCTCACACATGCTTTGTAACTTGTTTGGTTGAAGTTACAATCGCTAAAAGCAAAATTGGTCTCTGTTTTGATTTCCCAGAACACATAAAAACAAAGCAGGAGCTGAGACTGATGTGATGAGTTTGAGAGACAAATCATCCAGGGATGGGGCTGAATGTGAAGAGCAATTTTCTATTACTATGATATTCATAATTTTCTGGAGGATCTGAGACGGAAACCTGAAGAAATCAGCCTGAATTCTTCTATTTTGCTTCTTGATGGAGGAAAAATTCCTGCTGACTAGAAATAGGAATGAAGAAATTATTTTTTCATCAAGTGTCTGCACACTTGCTGCTTTTGGAAATAAAAAACATTTTAACTTAAGTGCTCATATGTGCAGAAAAACCATGAGCAGAAAGCCAACATGCCATGTTCTAATACAAAATGAAGTATGACCTTTTAAGAAACCCTAAACTTCTGAAGAATAAATGTTAAATCTATATATAATTCAAAATATATCAGCTAAATTAGATGCTGGATTCAAACCTGTCCTGAATTAAAACCATTCTTGCATTCTTTGCTTTGCTTTTTTATTCTCCATGGTTAACTAAAAGACTTTTGAATTTTTTTCTGTTATTAGCCAGTTTAGTGCATGGGGAAACCTGCTGTCAGAAGCAGCGTGGCTGCTGTGCCTATGCCCATATGCAGCTTCCAACAGCCAAAGTGCTCAAGGCTTGATCCAGGCTGGAGTGGGGGTCCCCAGAAGTCAGATGCTTCTAGACCCAGCTCTTGTCCTGGGACTGCCAGCACAGAGTCTGGATCAGGTCATGGATAAAATGCAAGGTGAGATATTGCAAGGTGATGTACATTTCCTGGTCCTCACCACCTCTGCTAGTTAGCTGTTTGCTGAAAAGTTGAGATATTTCAATAAAAATGTAAAGTATTGGATACTGCTTCATGAAGTTCCCATAGCCTTCCTTGACCCACAAATTACTCTGCTGCCATGTTATCAGGGAATAAAAACATTGAGTCAAAACCACTTTTATGATGTTAAAACTCCCACTCCTATTTTGAAATTAATTTACTTATTTGAAAAGAATTTTAAAGGAAATACACAAGTGTGCATGTTGCCTTGGTAGGAAGTGTAATACATTTTTATGTGTTTAACAGCAACACTGATTTAAAGAAAGTTTGATCCAACTGGGTATGACAAAATTACAAGGACTTAATTAAATTTGGATTTTGAGAGATGTTTTACTGATGTATCACTAAGAACAGGTACCCCTTGGCCTTGGCAGTTCTCAGTAAACTCATGCAATCCCTTCCCTTCACTCCTTCTTGAAAATAATTTCCACAAAGTTTTCTAACTGTTTAAGAGCGTACCAGCTGTTCATGTGCCAGCATTTAAACTCACAATCACATATGGCTCGGGTATCCTGTAAGCACCTTATGGAAAACAATTGAGGAAAGACCTAGGACCAGCATGTGGACAAAACACAGGGAGATTGACAAATACAGGGAACAGCAGAGGTGGACAAATGTGGATGCCATTATCACCAAACAATCTTTAAATGAAATTACGAACTTGTTACCTTCCTAATATTTGACGTATCAGCAGGAAATGAACAAAATACTGCCATTTGAAATGTGTGACATGATCATTTCATCCCCTTGGATTCATCACCTGAACATCAATGCTTATAGCACAGAAAATCCAAACCACAATAGGAGCATTCTTCAGCGACACATTTGTATGGCCAAAGACTGTGCTTTAGATGGGGAAACAGTTTGGACAGACACTCAGTGTGTCCATCAAGGCTGGGCATATGGGGAATATGTAAACTTCTTTAAGAAAAGGCTTAATCAGAGTTTGTCTTCACAAACCATGTGTTTTGGGAGTCAAAACTGCACAGCAGGCCTGAGCACAGCTCTCCTTCAAATCACTGGTGGAGGCACAGCAAGACTAGAAACAGCATTTGAGTTCACAGACTGGGACCAGAGCAAGACCTGGAGCACTTCCTCCATTTCCAGCCCATGTGTCAGTGGGTTTTATGAGTTCATCTGCTCCTACACTGCACGGCATTGACGTCAGAGTTCATTTTCCAAAGCACCTGTGCCAGTGCCTACTTCCTTACCTTGGTATCCAGATTAACAATGGAATGAGTTCAGCAAAAGCTTCAAAATAATTTATTTTTGTAATCCAATGTTCATATGTATCAAAAATATTCATATGATGCAATGAAGCTTTATTTCTTAAGAACTGCTTGAAATTTCATGTAAGCAGGCCATAAATAAGTTCTATAAATGGAAGAGCGACCTTGAAAAGAAACCCAGAAGTCAAGTGTATGTGCCTGCAGAGTAAGATGTGGTCTATTTATGCCCCACATCTCAGGGCACTAGTGGGGGCTTTGCCCCTGGACATCAGAATGTGTATTTAAATTTCATTATTCCTGATGCTCTGCTACCCTGGGCACACAAAGTCCTCAGCTGTCCTAATTTGGAGAACAGATTATTCCTCATCTGAAATGTAAACCCAAATGTTTTCCTCTCACTAATGAGAGGGGAAGTGATAGATGTGAAACAAGACTTTATTAGCAGCCTTGAGATTCCAATGAGATTTCAGAAAATCATTTTTACAGTATGAGGTTATTCACTTCACTGGGCAGAGGAGCCCATCAGGCAGCTCCAGGCTTGGCTCCCCGTGGCTGCTCTATCTCCCTGTTCATGGGCATGGGGTGCTCACAGGCCAACCAGACCCTGTGAAGAAAGTATTTGAGAAAGTAAACAGTCATTTCTTATCTGCACCAGTGTTTCTTCTTTCTATCTTTTCCCTACACAATGCTGCTATGGAATTGCTCTCCCTACCACTGGTGACCATAGACCACCCAAGGTCACACTCTACATGTTCTGCCAGGGGCTCAATTTCACAATGAAAACTGTATTTTTTGGACATGATATATCTAGCTGGTGGAAGGAAAACCAGTTTTTACTATTTTTGGATTAAACATGCCTAAAAGCTCCTTAAAACTCGGCTGAGGAGCCGGAATGACGCCTTCAGGATTCTTCTTTCCACCAGCAATTGTTGGATGCTCTCTGAGGCTGCTGCTTCTCCGTTCCTGAGCCCTTCCTTAGCCCACCTGGGCTAACCTGTGGGGGATCAGTCACCTGCACTGCCTGTCTGCCCATGGAACTGCCCTGCCTTCCCCATCTACCTGCCCCCATCAGGCTCAGAAGCAGGGCTGGCAGCAGAGACCACCTTGTTGTGGTTCCTGTTGCAATGTCCTGATGAGATGCTGTGGAGAGATGTCCGCTGGTTTGCCTGCTGGGATGAAGCAGTGGGATGCCTGCAGTGATGCCTGCAGTGCCTCTGGGGTGGTGCCTGGTGGGGTGTCAGCTCTGATGCACATTTGAGGCACTGTGGTGGGATGCCTGCTGGGCTGCCTTCTACATTTAGCCATCCTTCAAGACAAGCGAGACCAACCATTTAAATATTTGTAGTTTATTTTTCCTTCACCACAGTGCAGAGTGTGTGCTCTGTGTAGATATGCAAAAGTATTTAAATTTTTGTGTTTACAGGCTGTCTTGTTCTGGAAGGAATGGTCCCAAATGCCCAGGCTCTGCAGCCATGCTCCCAGCCAGCCCTCCCCAAGGCTCTTGGGCTCCCCTGAACTCTAGTAGAGAAAGAGAAGCTCCTAGCTTAGATTCTCCCCTCTACCAGTGATGCTCTTCACAGCCAGCAGCTCTTCATGGGGACACTAGCAACAGGTTCAGAGCACAGGCACATTCCACAGTTTTTCAGCAGTTGCAGACTTTCTGGGAAGACTTTGCAGCGCCTGGCAATGTCCCCCTTCCCCATGCCCACTGCCAGCCTGGACAGAGGAGCCTGTCCCATACCCCAGATGATTCACTAGGACCCTCATGGAGAAAGCAGTGTCCTGCTCAGCTCCCCCAAGGCTCCCTTGGGCCCCTTGGACACCTGAAAGGAGCTTCAGCACTGGCAGCACTGCTTGTGCCCGCAGGACCTGTGCTGCAGGAGGTGGAGGAGCATTTTGTGCATGTGAGCATGAAATGCCTCAGGTGCAGAGGCTGCACTTGCAGTGGAGTGTGTGTGCCACAGTGTCACACACAGAGTGCCTCTGTCCCTGCTGCTGGCTCCACATTCATGTCTGTGGCCACCCTCTTGTTTATTTTCTAGGAAAGTCTTTCTTCTCCAGGATACCTCATATTCTGATTTTGAATGTTGTGAAATACCCAAATGCACGCTTCTTCCATGCAGGATTTCACAATACATTACCTGTTACAATACCTATTTAATACAGTTTCTTGCCCATTAAGGTTATTGCTACACTTCACTCTAAAATTGTGCTGGCAGCAATGCAGAACTGTTGTGAGAAACTGTGGAATCAGATTTATATGGATCACTTAACGAGAAATTCTGCAGTTGTATTTTTCTCTTCCAGGAGGAACGTGTATTAGGAATTACCTTTAAAACCTAAGACTATGTGTGTGAAATTGTTCTATATGCAATTTATTCTATTTTTAATGAGCTGTGATATCCTAAAGCAATAAAAAAAAATTAATATGGATTGCTATGCACCCTTTGCAATGCAGCTAATGACTCTGTCAGCAAGTTCCATACTGGAATTTTAATTTATACCTCGAGTTTTAAAAATATGAGAATTTTTGTAAAATAGTGTAGGCAAGGCAAGTTTTATTAGATGAAGAAATGATAAAAATAGTCATGTGCAGCTTCATTCAGTTCAGGTTTATGGTCTGGTTTTGAATTTAATCTTTTCTCAGAATGAGTGATGGCACATACCCCCTGAGCCACAAATTCTCCCTTAGCTTGGCTCTCCACACTGGGGCATATGCAGATGCCAAACATCTGCTCAGTGGGGTGTAAATATGTGTGGTTACTGCACTGAAAAGAGAGAGAAAGGACAGCAACACACACGGACCTCTTTGGGGAAAAAAGGCCGACTTTATTGAATTGTCAGCCTGTATTTAAAGTGTGTTACATGCAGCTAGGACAGGACAGTAATTCATTGGACGATTGGGACAAACATCCCCTGGGACAGCATGTCCGGATGTCCCATGGGAAGGACACCAGGTGTTAATCTTTATTATGAATTCGCTTCTGTTTTTCACCAAGTTATCACCCTGGGAGACTTCCTCCCTAAGTGAAACTGTAGTCAGCTTGTCAGCCTGGGAATGGACCTGAGAGTCAGGAGAAATCCAGGCCTGAAAGGAATTGCCAAGCTGCAATTTCCTAGCTCTCTAAATGTGTGTGTCCACAAATATGTCCTTGGCATTCAGGGTGCATGCAAGGAACCAAGGTATGCACTGGTCCCAGACCACAGCTGTGACAATTTGGGTCTTGAAACAACAGAGAAAATAAAGGCCACATATCCAGGCACTTACATATGTATATTTTCTAATTATAAGAGAATTTAAGCTCAGGTTTGTCTCATATGCACTTGAAGCAGCTAAGTCTAGGATCCTGTCCTGGCCTAGGATCCCTGTGGAACTACTGCATGTGCTGATCATCACTGAAGATGGGCTCAGTCCTTGTAAGGTCTGGTTTCCCTCCAAGAGCTTCCTGGCCTTCTTCACTGTCTAGCAGTGTAGCCTACAGCAACCACACGTTTTCATTGTGAATGCAGCAATTTGTTGGGCATGGAAGAGGAAAGACATCCAGTGATATAAGACTAGGCAGTGCCTCTCTACATCTGATTTCCTTAGAGAAGTAAGAAACGTTAGGACTTAAAAATTTCTGCATATCTATTTTTTTGGGGAAAAGAACCCAAACTCTCACAGAGCACGTAAGTGTTGAACCTGCTCAGGCTCCTAGGGTGTGAAAAACACCCCAAGAAACCTCATGTATCCTGTGGTGACGTTTAGCAGTAGGGGAACATCAATACCTATGGCCATCTCTGGCTGATTTTGCTATAAGGATAAAGAACAGAATGGGTGTATAAGGTATGTGAGTTTATCTGCTGTTACATATGCTATTTAAGATATTCCTGTCATTGAAGATGATGTCATACTCTCAGCTTATTAGAAGGCCTGGGATGTCTGATTCCTGGTTAGGGCTGTATTTCTTCATCCCATAACTTCTGGGTGAGTAATTTCTCATGATTCTGCTTATCCATCTGTGCTTCTCAATACCCATTCACAACTCAGCTGGCAGCACTCTGTTAGCTGGCTGTATTCATGGCATCACAGAACCACAGGATACTCTGAGCTGAAAAGGACCCACAAGGATCATCAAGTCCAACCCTGAAGTGAATGGGCCATACAGGGATTTAACCCACGACCATGGTGTATTAGCATCGTGCTCTGACCAAAGTAATGAAGATTTACAACCACTCAATCACTGTCAAAGGTATTAGCACAGGAAGTTTAATATAAATTTGTGAAAGTTTAACAAAGTTCAGTGGCAAGATTCACTATATTACTTACTGTATAGGTGAAGCACACATAGAATAATCAGTTTAGAATCAATCTAGAATGATTTACACAGGAATGCATTCTAGTAGCTGATGCAGGCCATGGTGTAGCAGTAATTTCTTCACCAATGTAAGATTCATTCCAAGGGGCATAGGCAGTAATAGCTGGATTGTAAGAATTGGTGGATTGCAAGAGGACCATCACAACAGGCAGATTAAAATGTAAATACACTTCTCTAAATATAAAAACCTCTTGAAAAATCAAGCCTAGGGCTGCAAAGACCAATGTTACCATGAGGAATTATGCTCAGTGTACTGCTGGTCCTCATCATAAGTTCTTATATTCAAACCATTACTTCATCCTTTTTTTCTCATAAAAATGCTGGAGAGTCAATTACTTAACATTGAAATGTATTTAAATTTCTTAATGAAAACTGCTCTAGAGTGGAGTACATCTCAAGAGCTGGCTAAATATGCTGAGACAAAGGATGTGTATTTTCTACTGTGAGCTCACATTAAGTTTGTATTATTTGAAATAAAGGTTAAGCCTCTGACTGTCAATTAGTTGCAGCACTGTAATGCTCGTATGTGGCTCTCATCAAAAGTGCTTCACATTTTGTGAATTACAGAGAGATGAGTAATGAAATGCTGCATTTCAGTGAATCATTGTCTGTATCTGGCAGTTGCTAAAAGTGAAGTATGACTGTCCATATGACCAAGGCATGGGAACTAAATGCAATTTAAGCTGCTTCTTGATGAAAGAAGTATTTACACTCTTACAACAACACTAAGTATTTTGCTGAGTATCTGTCCGAATGATGAAACAGATCATTGGAAACAGAGCTGTGGTTTTATGCCAGGCTCTTGAATGCAGCTCTGTGTGCCTTCCCTGGGCTGTACTAGACCAGGAAATGAGGACAGCACGGCTGCTCAGGTCCACCCATTCAACAACCACAGCTTGCATCAGGAGGGGCAAGGGACTCACCTGAATGCACTTTCCTTTAAGGTGGATCATATCTATGAAATGAATGTATTTGATGTAAATACAGCAGAGGACTGATCACAATCCATAGCAACATTTTTTCCAAAAATTAGAAAGCTTAATAAAAAGATTTATTAATGATTATTATTGACCTCTCTCCTGAATCCATCTAACTTTGACTTCAGTCACCGGATTTTGCTGTGACTTTATCTGATGCACTCCACAACCCAATTTGTTCCTCAAATAAACAGTTACAGGGATCAAAGCTGACTCTCAATCTTCACTTCATTAAGCTAAGTAGATGAGCTCATTAAGAGCCTCACAACAAAGGCACTTTTCCCAATACTTCATTAAATCTGTGACTCACCCCTAAACTGTCCCAGTGTTAGATGACACCACAACACTGCCAAATGAGAAGGTGCATTAGCTCATCTACTGGATATTTTCCTGCACATATATATGCCTGCCCACATCTCCCTTGGTAGCACTGGGCTTTTCCATAATATGTGAGAAAAATCCAGGCTAAAAGGGACTTGGGGAAGTCTACTCCAAGATCTGCCTCAGTTGCTCGGTGTTTCACTCAGGACTTGACAGCCTCCAAAGGAGGGAGGCTGCAGAGCCTTTCTGGGTGGTGGGGTGGGTGTCCTCATGGAGAAAGGATTTCTCCTTATGCCCATCCAAACCTCTCATGTTTTAGCTTTTGCTCATTGCCTCTCATCCTCTTGCCTTGCACCTCCATGTAGAGGCTGGTGTGGGCTTTTCTATGCCCTCCCTGCAGGCTCTGGAGCTGCCCTTGGCTCCCAAAAACACACACTTTCGGGCAGGACCAAAGCCCCATGCTGAATAATCGGGCTGACCAGATGAGTCACTACTTTCTGCTATTCTGCAAAACTTGGTTATGGCTAGAGGTAATTTTGGCATCTGCAGGTTATGCTCTCTCTTCTTTCACCCATTTCCTGAAGTTTGGATCAGCTGCAAGTGATATGGTAAGGGTTTTGCCATCTTCCAGTTCAGCAATGATCTGATCTGTCTGGGGCAGTCCAAGGAGAAATGAAACCTCAGACTTCCCTAATAAGGAAGGCAGACACAGCAATAATAGCAGCAGTGTTAGCAAAGCCTTACCTCACGATGCTGGAATTAGGGTGGGTCACCAAGCCCATTACCCAGCCTCCTGCACTGGCGGGATCTTCACTAGTATCCATCACTAGGAGTGATGTGAACTGTGAATTAACATATTTAAATTTGGAATGACTTGGTGATAAACTGATTTTGATGAGCTGTTAATGCATTATTACATTTTCTACATTACAATTTTTAAAATGCCTCATGCCACTTTCTGCACCTTGTACAATCCCTGAGTGCTGACAGAGGTTGAGAAAGAAATAATTTGGTTTATGTCTGTAACTGAGGCAGGAATCTTGCCAGTACTGGAGCTGGCCCCTGACATCCCCATGCACAGAAGTCAAACCAAATGGGCAGATTTCAGTAATGAGGCAATACTCATAGTGAGGGATCACTTCAAATCAAAGTGTGTGACCCAATTACATGGTAGTTGGACTTCTACAGTGCTGACAAACCTTTTTGAAATAATTAATATGGGGGAGAAAAACAGTAAAGAAAGACAAATTTCCTGCTGATGTGTCAGCAACATATGGGCAAACTTTTCCTATTACTAATACACTGATAAAAAGTACAATATTGTCTAAATAATAGTCTAATTGTATAACTAAACCACCTGCTTAGTTTGAAGACTAAGAAACATTTTGATGTGTGCCTAATCCACCCTTAAATGACCAATTAGAACAGGAGATAGAATTAACTTTTGATCTATTGGTGAACAGAAAGAACTAATTAGCAATAATTAATAATTTACAGTATTCTCTCATGTCAGCTACTTCACATAATCTGGCTGAAAGACCCCAAACACAGAGATGCTTTTGTGTTTTTTATTTATTATAATTAAATCTTTATGTAAATTTCACAGAACCCATGGAGACGTGGGTCCCCTTCCCAGGAGACATGGAGGTGGTGATGTAGGTCTCTGCTTCCACACACCTCCCTGTGGCAAGGTTTTTCCACTGTTTTAAACACACACAGTTATGCTCATGAAATGGGAAGAATTTATCAATTCTGACTGATCTGGTTACCCCACAAATTTCTTTTTCATACAAGATGACAGCTGGAAAATAAGATACATGTAGCATAGCTGAAGATATCTGCCCAAATGGACTGTGCTGAATAAGCCGGTGACAGCTCCAGACCAAATCCTGTTAGGATCAAACAAGCTGAAAGCACTGGAGGGGAGACCTTTGTGGTGGCAATGCTTCCAGAACAGGGAGAAAATGTAGCATGCTCACTCTTACCCTCTTCTGGGGGAAATAAAGCAAATGTACTTCATTAGAGGTGCAGCAGGACAGAGTGTCCCTGTAGCTGCTGACCCTGCACCTACTGCATTTCCATCCCTTTCCCTCCTCAGCCTCTTCACATCTGTCCTAAAAAATGAAGAAATGACTGCCCTGTGTACAAATATGCCTCACCCAGCTTTCAGTTAGCTACTCTAAAACCAATCACAGCCCAGCCATGGGAGCAAACCTCCAGAGCAGGTTGCAGGGCAGCACGTAGCCCCTCTCCCTCGCAGTCATGCTGGTACCAGTATCCAAAATAACTGCTCTAAGTTTTCTGATCTCTGCACTGTCAACATTCTCTTCCCTCTCTGACTCTCCTCCCTAAGGGTCAGAAGTCAGGCTGCATTTTCTTCAAGTGCAAAACAAATAGGTGCCTGAGTAAACAAAAGGCAGAAGCCCCAGCTGTGCCTCAGATTTGAGTGTTGCTGCCTTGTTGTTGCCCCAGGAATGCCACCCTGAGCTCAGGCACTTGTAATCTGAACAAAACCATGTGCAGTAAACACATCCAGCTGTGCCCTAACTTTGCCAATACCAGTCTGCTGCTCATCTTCCAAGATGAGGACCAGTCACCAGTGTGACACCACATCTATGAAATATAATTCTCAGAAAACCTGTTTTGTGGTTGCATTGTTGGGGTTCCTTTTGTAAAATCTGGAATTTTGGGGTAACTAGTTCAATTGCTTCCAAAATGAGTCTATAAAGGATGCTGCAATAATACCTTCATGCTGTAGCATGCTCAGCATCTTCTTCAGGTGGCAGCAAATACTTTGGCCACTGTAACCCTGGAAAATGACTGTCTGCAGACATACATGCCTTGTTCAAACATGTATGTGCTGAAGTGACCTCAGAGAGAACACCTCTGCTCTAAGTAGAGGCTGGAAGAACTGGAGTTCTTCACTCTGGAGAAGAGAATGCTCTGATGAGACATTACAGCACCTCCCAGTGCCGTAAAGGGGCTAACAGAAGAGCTGGAGAGGGACTTTTCGTAAGGATATGGAGTGATAGGACAAGGCAGAATAGCTTTAAACTGATAGTGTACGTCTAGATTAGGTAATACAAAGAATTTCTTCACCGTGAGGGCAGTGAGGCACCAGCACAGACTGCCCAGAGAAGTTGTGGATGCCCCATACCTGGAAGTCTTCAAGGCCAGGCTGGAAGAGGATTTGAGTAATCTGGTCCAGGAGAAGGTGTCCCTCCCCATCGTAGAGGAAGTTGGAACTAGATGGTCTTTAGCTAATCCATACCACTTGGTGATTCTGTGGTCCAAAGCAGTTACCCCAAGTAAGCCCAGCTCTAGCAGGAGCTTAACCTGTGAAACGTGCCACTCATTTGCCTCCCCACACTTCCACAGTCAGCACAGCTTCTCTTCACAAACAAGCTCCTCCAGCAGCAGACAGGAGCTGTCATTCCCTGCACCTTGATAAAGAGGCAATCCAGTGTCATTCCCTACAGAGCAGCAGCTCAAACAGCCCCTGCAGCCAAGGAACTTCTATTCATGGAAGCATACACTGCAGATACAAACTGTGTAACACTGAATAGCAGCCCCCTACTACATTAAATCAAAGACCATCTTTATTTTTCTTTATGACTGAGACAAGGACGTAGCTGTCCTTTCTCCAGTAGCAGGCTTTTCTCCCCATGTTTTGAAAGCCCAGATGTGTTATTACAACGAACTCTTGATGGGCAGTTCCAGACTGTGGAGACACACAGAAATAGACTATTTAAAGTGAAAGTTGGATTTGTGAACTTACTCTCTGCTCTTCTAAGATTTGTCATTCTGTGAGAGCTTGTTCACTCCAAAAAAATTGGTACACAGTCTGCAACATCAGACAAGCCTCTATTTCTGCAGAAGCATTTTATTAGATATAAAAGACAAGAGCTTAAGGGCACACTAACATAATTGAGAAACAGCTATCAAATAAGCAAGCTTTAGCTTTCAAAGAATCTGATTGTATTTCATGCAATTACTTGAGAAAAGCAACCCAGTACCGGATGATTAGATTGGGTGGCAGCATGATGTGACCCCTCCAAAGAGCCTCTCAGGACACTGCCTGTTCTATCAGCTGCTCCCTTCAGAGTGCAGATGCAGCAGGAGGCAGCTGAGAATCACAGTGCTCTAACCCCATCTAGGGGACTGAGCCACGGCTCAGCTCCTGCAGAGCCACGTGCAGCTGCCAGCCCAGGGCTAGCTGGGAAGGGCACTGCCTTTGAATAAAAAAGCACTGTTCAGCCACAAACCCCCACTTTCCCTGCCTTTTCTGTATAACTCATTTGTCACACAGCTCTCAAACCCTATTATACCTGCACTACGTCACACTCTTTTTGTTTTCAGTTTTCATTTAGTTTTACCATGTGTTGTGCTACTCTAGTCTTCATTTTCCCTGCTTGCTGCCCCCAATAAGTACTGATTATATATAAACCTAAGTGAGTGCTTTACAAAATCAAATACTTTATGAGGGATTAGACTGGTTAAACATGATTGAAACAAACATTATTTTTAAAAAGCCAGTAAACCCCTGAATTTGTACAATAAGAAAAGCCAATTCAAACATGACTTTGAAAATGAAACATTCAGCTTCTGTTCACATCAAGATTAGCACTGAGAAATACACTGCATCTCCCTCTTTCTGTTCAGACTTTACTGAGTGCTTTTGCAGACAAAGTCCTGTTTTACATGCATGGGCACTGTGGGTCCCACTTTTTCTGAAAAAGGTAGAATTATAGAATGGTTTGTGTTGGAAGGGGAACTGAGGTCCAGAAAGTGTATAATTTAAGGTGCTCACAGAGCAAGTAAGTAATATTTTTTAATTTTTTCTCTTGCCATACACACATGCAAAATTGCATGCCTATTTATCTACTTCAGCAGGGCTAAAAGCTTCTAGGTTTTGTGATAGCACCACCAGGTGCTCCTGCTTTCCTATGAAATTCTGTCAGGCTGTAAAGCAAAGAAATTAGCAGGCACACTGAAGCCAGTTTTGAGTCTATCATTATGTAGTATTGATACAATTGCAGTCTCCTTGGCAAACCTTACACTATAGAGGCTTGTTCTGCTTTCCTTTCAATTCCACTACAGAAGTCAGTTTTAAGTGAAAAAAAAAATGTTTTAAGACATTGTTGGTAGAAATATCTTAGTTCTTATTGGTCCATGATAACAGTATCTACCCTGGCAAAACACAAGAAGATTTAAGAAGCCTAAAGTAAGAATAAAAAAATTATTTTTCCACAATCAATATGTACTATCTTATGGAAATTATGAAGACAGCAAAAATAAGGGGAAAGAATGTTAACTTTAAATTAATTATGCAAATTGACACTGAGTTAACATTCAGGGGTCTTCTGAAGGTCTATGGAAACAAGACTCAGAATCAAGAACCAACTGCACTGAAAGCAAACCCAAAGAGCCCTGCAAATCTCTGTCACAGAGGGCAGACGCCTGTAAAACATTCATTTTCAACACTGTTAGAATATAACAGAGAACTGGGGCTGAACTGAAGAGTTCAGCACAGAACCCAAATTCCCAAAGGCATTGTAAGAAGCACACAGATCTCTCGTAGCTTCCAACATAATGGGTTTGCTGCAGCAGAGAGCATCTTCCCAGTAAAAATACTACTTTACATTTCAGCATCATCCAAGTCAAATCTCTCACGTAGCAGCGGATTACATCCTCCAGTGCCCCTCAGGAAGCACAATGCCATAATCCCTTCAGCAAGGATTAGGAGAGGGGCCACCCCATCCAAACAGCTCCTGCTGGAAAGTCAGCAACAGAGCACAGCCCGCCCAGCTTCCTTACACCATCCCATTGCACCTCACTGATTTTCAGTGGTATCTCCCTGCAGAGATCTGACCAAAATGTCCTGCAGGTAACTGCTGGTGGGAGCAATGGGCCCTGCATTTTCTCCCTGCACCACACCAGAGTGAAGAAAACCAACCATAGTCTTCCTAAAGATTGCCATATAATTTGAGCAGATTAAAAACCCGTTACAAGAGACAAACAAAGGGATGTTCATAGTGAACAGAACTCAGCAAGCATTTGTTTTTAAGGAGCAAAAAGGCTGCTCATGGGCTAACATATCAGGGTGCCTGATGGACTTGGGAGGTGTTGGAGTTTGCCAGGAGAAGGTGGTAACTCACAGGGGATCAATCACCCTGATGCTGTGTGTCTGAGGAATCCTGGCATTTCATTCTGACTCTGAGCAATGCTAGCAGACAGCCAAGATGACAAGCAGCTGTGAATGTAAATGAAAAAAAAAATTAAATTTGTATTTAATACCTGTATTTTAAAAATACAAATAATGTTTGCAAAAAAATAAATGAAAGTAGAAAGCTTTCTCTGCTACTTTTCAAACAGGATTTTGCCCTTGCTGAACTTACTAAAAACCTTGAACCAAAAAAATTACAAATGCTCTGTACAACTGTCTTGTCAGGAAGGAGTTGAAGCATGGAAAGAAAATTGGATTGTCAAAAACCAGACACCTCAAATACTCTCTTGGCAGAGGGAAACTCCTACACATGTTCTGAGCACCCTCTCGGAGGTAATGACTACCTATAACCAGAGATGAGAACTTATCAAGAGTGCTTTTGTGTTTTCAAGAGCTGATTGAGTCACTTATGAGTCACTGACAGCAAAAACGGCAAGGTTACCTCCTTCCACTGCTCAGCCACTATCCAAACCCCATCCCATAAATGCAGGGAAGGGCAATAAAAAAAGCCTTTATTCTATCCAGCTTATGGCCTCTGCCATCTGACACTTTATTCCTGGTATTTATTACTCAATCCTGAACCTTACAGTGAGCCTTCCTCCCCTTCTCTGCCATTGGAAAACTCCTCCCTCCTGCAGCATGGAAGAAGTGCAGCGGAAAATGGAAATATGGAGTAAAACCTAAAATAATTCTTTTTAATGGGTCCAGTAGATTGATGGCGTTTAGACACAGCTAGCATTGCTGTCTTTTGCTTTCCCCAGAGTAGCAAGTCTGAAGGTTTGTTATAGTTAATTGTTTGTTATTTGCCCAGCAGAGTACTCAGCACTGGAATGCAAAATTAATCTTACTAAACTTTCCCAATCAGTTTAATGACTATTGTGGCATTAAAATATATTAATTCTTTTTTTGAAAATGCAAAAGACAAATTACTTTGCAAAACACTGCAAAGTTTTATGGAATAAAAAACAATAATAAATTCTTTTATAAACAAATGTAAATTATTTTACAAAACAAAAGCATTTCAATTTTACACACATTGAAATTAATTTATTTATGGTACTCTTTGCCTAAAGGTCATAAACACCAATACCTTTGGTCAGAAAATACTACGTTTCAGCAATCTGGTTAGATATTTAACAACAGCATTATTATCTCTACTAATAATATAGGAAATAAGGCAGAGAATGAGAGAGAGGACAAAAGAGATGTTCCCTGCCCTAATGAGCTTCTAATGCTGTTCACTATTCATTTGCTTAGGCAAAGCAGGGCAGCTGGTTGAATGTTCCCATTCTGGAGCCAGGTTTGATGCTCCCCCTTGGCCAGACCAGGTGGACTCTCCTTTCTCAGGCTGCAGGACCTGAGCAGTCACTGGTTCAGAACGTCTGTAAATCCATCTGTGAAACCACAAACAGCAGCTGGCCACATCTGCACTGTGCCATGCCCACTGCACCCTCCCAGCACGCTGCTCCTCCAAGCAACTTCAGCCTACCTCAGCACACAGGTCCAAAACGGGCCAGAAGAAGAGAGTTTGGAAAACTCTGTGTCTTCTGCCGGGGATGGGAAGGTTTGCTGCTGGCAAGGTGATGGGCAGGGAGAGCCGTGGTACTGACACACCACCCACTGCACACGAGAGATGCCAAAACACTCACCCCAGCAAGCCATGGCTCTGAAGATGTCTGTGGGGGTTACCTCATCTCCTACAATTGTTTTATAACCTCTAGATCGACTTTTATTATATAAAATCAATTAATTCTGCGTTTAGTTTTGGCATAAGTGATCTGATGTCTGGTTTACAAACCAGAAAGGTTTTTCTATCCAAGCTGTGAAACTAAATTAAGGAAGAGTAGTACAACATAAATGGTTACAAAAGACACCTGCATCTGAGATGGTCATTTAAGATTCCTTTTATAGTCACTGGGCAGAAGCAGTCCATGATTCATCTCATCCTAAACATAACCGGCTAGAGAGGCATGGATAAATGATGTTAAAAGATGAGAAATAACCATTCTTCACATACATTTTTGTGCAGCACAGAAAAAACACGGTGTTCATCGTATATTGAGTATAGTAATGTTTTTCAAGAGTTACAAGAAAAACACATCTTCCCTAAATTAATACAGTTGTTTGCTTTTTTTTTTTCGTTTTTCCTTCTTTTTTGTTTTTCATTTAGAGGTATGAAGAGTGGACATCAGTGTAAGAAGATGGAATTAATTAGGACTGTCATTTCTATGTATTTACACCATCCTAATTCATGTTGCTCTTGCTTTATGTATCTGGATCTGGCTTCTGCTGCAGCAGGGAGAAGTGGGGGAGCAGAGCTGGCTCTGCTGTCACCTCCTGCCAATACACGTGAGCATGGATTCCAGCTCCCACCCAGACTCCCACACTCCAGCTAGAGATACGGGACACTAAAGAAGCAGTGAGCAAGGAAACCAACAAACCCCAGCTTTACCTTGCTCTTCACTGAAAGCTTTAACACTCCAAAAGCAAGACAGTGTGAAAGCAGCATCACGACAGAGGCAAAGCAGATGTTCAATACACAAGGCTTCAGCTAAACCAGAAAGCTCCAAGAGGAGAAATCAATAGCAAGAGGAAAGAGGTTAAAAACTCCTCTCCTGCCTGTCCTCAGCTGCACACAGACATTAATTACTACTTGCAGGATGCCAAGCTGTTGCACTCCACCTCCTGCACTTGCAAAAGCCTGCGAAGCCAATGCCCTTATCCACTCTCACCTACGCCTTGTACTCAGGAGAACACATGCTTCTGTATGAGAGGCAATTTTAGCACCCTGCTACCTGCAACCTGGTGACCCTGCCTCTACAGAGTTCTAGAGATACACCTGTAGCTACACAGGACAGCAGGCTGGACCACAGGAATTTGTAGCATCATTGTGCTGCAGAAAACTCCAGATCCCATACTCTGTATGATGGCATGCAGACTAGGGGATGAAGTTTGAGCTGTTTTCTATGGAATCTGAAATACCTGAAATCTGAGATCTCTGAGCTATCTTGGAAGAATTATGGCAGAGAACATGCTCTTGTAGCAGCTCGGGCAGGTGTTGGTGGAGTGGATTTTACAATCTGACATTGGAAGTCACTTCCTCACCTCTCAAAACCAAAATCACTTGAACCTTGTAACATCCAGAGCCTGCTGTCATGCTTATCTCAGTTGCTAGGCTTTTAAGGACAACTGAACAAGCTGAGCTCCTCAGTGAAAGGCTGCTGTAATTAAGATTTTTTTTTTTTATTTTAGATTTCAGGAAGTCCATATGGTTTCTTTTTTGATACATGCAATCTTTATATTCTTAATAGATGTCAAACAGAGGCAGGCCTAGAGAAATCCTTCACTCTTCTTGTAACTCCTAATGCACACAGGTAGCAGAGGGCTTCAAAGCACAAGAAGTACAAAGCTTGTCTTGGTTTCAGCTGGGATAGAATTAATTTTCTTCCTAGTAGCCGGAACAGTGCTATGTTTTGGATTTAGGATGAGAATAATGTTGAGAATAATGCTGATAGCACACTGACATTTTAGTTGTTGCTAAGTACTGCTTACACTGTGTCAAGGACTTTCCAGCTGCTCATTCTGCCCTGCCAGCAGGAGGAGGCTGGGGGTGTGGAAGAAGATGGGAGGAAATACAGCCAGGACAGCTGAACCCAACTGGCCAAAGGGACATTCCATACCATATGGCACCATGCTGAATAACAAAACTGGGAAATTTGGCCAGAAAAGACCAATCTCTGCTCAGGGACTGGCTGGGCATCATTCAGTGAGTGATGAGCAACTGCAGTGTGCATCACTTGTTTTGCATATTATTTTATCATCATCATCATTATTATTATTATTACTATTGTTATTGTTGTTATTATTATTATTATTATTTTCCCTTCCTTTTCTGTCCAATTAAACTATCTTTATCTCAACCCACCAGTTTTGCCTTTTTTCCAAATGTCTGGGTGGTGTTTAGTTGCCTGCCCAATAAAATCACTGCACAGCTACATTGCTAGAAAACTGATAAGCAAGTGAAGAGCATTTATCAATGGATACAGCAGAGAGGAGCTGTACCTTTTGAGTTTGAACAGAGACCATTCTTTTTGCAAGAGCATGCACACTCCAGCTGTCCTCACTGGTGACACTGTGACAATGAGAAGAAAAACAAAGGAAATGGATATTTCTTTGTATTTCTCCATGGATGCACATTCTATTTAAACACTCATGCAGTTAACTGCATGTACGGTTGTCTCCATTTAGCACTTTAATTATACCAAAATGTTGGTTGCTAGATGAAAATTTGACAAAAAAAAGGCCCCATGTGATAAACCTTTTGATGTCATTCTCTTTTCCTAAGGAAAACAGGTTGCCAGTAAACAGTGATCTGATTATTTGCTTCTTGTCTGATCGAGGAAGGGCAGTGGAACAGAGGATTCAGTGTTCAGGTGAGTCCTGGCCTCAGGTGAGAGCCACCTGGCAATGCCTCAGCAAGGACTGAGATAGCCTAACTCTTTTCTGGAAAGCAACCAGAAGCAAAAGTGACAATTATATCCATGTACTCGACTGCTGGGAATTAGCTGCCACTTATATTACAAGTACAGAACAAAACAGAAGCACTATGGTAGCCTGACCTGCTCCTGGAGAAGGAGGAGCTCTCTGTGTACCTGGGCATTTTTCCAACCAGGCTTTTTTCTATGTAGGCTTTGTCTCGGTCACCTGTGCTTATCTTACTTTAGGGCTGGATCACAGCAACAGAAGGCTACAAAATTGCTCTCAGGTCATGGTATGAACACCTGCTCAACTGAGATCCGGGGTGGCCTCCCAGCATTTCCCAAGGTGACCCCTTGGGCCTGAATTTCACTTCTAGAATTGAATTACACCTGTGTCTTTCACCCCTCTGTCCTAGGACACACTTCAAGTCCCAGATAAAATCCAACACAATAATTTTTACTCAAAACGTTCGGAATAGTCTTAGGGACCTGGCGGGCTACCAAAGACCCTGCGATTCTTTATGTTCAATGCAGTCTTATTTAAAATTGGCAGCAGCTTTTGAACTAGAAGCCCACCTTCGCTGTAGAAGGACACTGCCTGCAGTGAGCTCCATTAGCTGGTATATGTATTACTCCAAAGCTGGGCTGAGGATCAAGGAAAGTTGTTCTTTACTTGTAGGTCATGTTTCTTCTTTTCACTTTAGCCCATTGTTTTGAGGTTCTGCTCTGGATACCATGCATGTAAGAGCAAACTAATTTTCTATTAGCCTTTGAAGAGATTAGGGAACACCACCTTCAAAGATGAGGAAAATCACCTCATTTTACCCAAAATTTGCAGCAGTCTGGCCAAGGATGGATGTTGGTGCATGCTACCATTGCTGCTGCTGTTTGCCCCTAGAGGCAGTGGCCCCTTGTTCTGACACAGCACCTCCTTTTCCCCGTGCCCCCCCTAGATTGAACACTCTTTGCTGTGTGCAGGCACAAACACATCCCTCATTGCCAGTGTGTGTCCCCTGCGGGGAAAATGAAATGTAGCATATGATGGGTAGAGCATCAGGTTATTGAAAATCACGGTGTGTCCCCTGAAAATCAGAATACAAGGCATGATCATCTGACACCTCTCCTTTATATATATAAAGAGGTATATAGAAGTGGTGAAGAATAAAAACCTCTCTTTTGCTCTGGGGCTATGGGCGTCTCTGGAACTTTGAAATACAACTTGTGAGGTCATGCTCACTGCAAAGGCACACAATGCACTGTTGTTTCTTGCAGACCCTGTTGTCTTTATGCTGTAGTGTGTGAAATTGTAAAGATAAGAGATGCAAAACAGCAGGGGTATATAAACATATTACTACACTAATGCAATGCAAACAGTACAGGTGGAAAGAACAGTTTTAGGCTATTTCACTTTCTTCTGCTTTCAGAATAAGCATCACATCAGCATGGTCACTCTGGTTGGTGTTGGAGCAGTCCTTTTGTTGTGTCTCCTGTGATAATTTCTGTGGCCGTGTAGGTAAATACAGCACTAAGATGTAGGGTGATATACCAAGAAACCCACTGGAGAGATTTCCCTTGTGCCTTGGTGGGACACGGGTGAACATTTTTATCTAAACCAGGTCAAACTTTCAGGCTAGTGCCTGAAAAGGAGACATTCCCATCTCCATCATGTTTACAATGTTTCTCCCAAAGACAATACACAGAGCATGGGGATGGGAATGAGGTTGCTCTGTATTCTCAGAGCAAAAGTGACAACTCCTACTAGAGCCACAGGTCAGCAAAGATGAAAATGACTTATCCCATAGAGGTCACAGATCCAGGCTGCTTTAATACAGCCGTCTTCTCATCTTATTGACTGCCATACACTCCTTTAGTCTCTAGCATCAGCTCCTTCATACCACTGTGACAGCTTTTTTGTTTCTAGACCTCAAAGTACTTTATTATTGGAGGAAAACACAATTCCCCTCGGAAATAAGGATAATGGGTGCATTTACCAAGAGAGGGGTTCTTTGCATACTGTAATCAAAGTGAGGGGGAAATGAGAACAAGGAATGGTTTGGGCAGATTAGAAGCAGATGCTTCTAATCTAAACATAGAATCCTACAGATGTACAAATCAGGTCTAATTTCAGAATCAAGTGAAATGCCTGAGTCTTTCTGTGTCCAAACCTTAATGGTACAGCTGTCTGCTTTGCCTATAGGATCTCTGATGGTGAAGCATCTTGCAACACACACATTTGTAAAATGTAAAAATTACATCCATGTTACTCTTTCATATCACACCTCAAACTGAAGTCTGTAGTTAAGCCATAAGGTATCCACATGTGCATCAATATGACACATCAGAGCTGAAAATAAATAAGCACTGGTTAGGATCTCTGGTTTCATCTGAAGAGCAGCAAAAATGAGCAAGAGATGAAATTTGCTGTCCACCTCTCACTTGTATTCTGTCAAACCAATCCTGACGCTGTATATGGGCTCTTATCCAGTCTGTCTTCAAGCTGAAAGGGCCAGATTCAGACTGCGACGTGGAAGTGACAGTAAACTCACTCTAACACAAGACAACAGGTTCCCAGTCCCAAAGTTGCCTTTTATTTATGTAACTTCAGATAATTTGAAATTACCCCCTACATTCCTAAGTTTTAACCTAAGTGTCATCTGAACTCATGAAATCTATTATATTTGTTTGCTCATTTGCATTTATTTTTGTGGCAGCATTAAAGCTGCTAGGCCATGCCAGATATGCAAAAGCAGCAGAGCTTAGTATACCAGTGCAGTAGGTGTGCTGTCCCAACACGATTTAAAAAATAGACCCCAATCTAGACCAAGAGAGTTGGACATGACATAGAGAAACTTACCTATTTTTAAGTCTTGCTCTAGCTGCTGGCTTCATAGCACATACTGTGGTCTAGAACAATAAGAAGCAGAAATTCATGTAAGAGCTGATGACACTTTATATACTCCAAAACCACTTGTGAAATCCACAGAATACATGGATGTTGACGAGGCAATACAAGTAGCATGTGGCTGAACAATATCCCAAGCAACCAGAAATTTTTGGCAGCCTGCACATGCTCCAGTAGTTAACATCAAGGGAACAAAAAGCAGGCTACTTTCTATTTGGTCAGTATAACACTCTGCCTTTTTAAAGGAGCATTTGCAAAATAAATTAAGTTATTAATGAGAAAACACACAGGATATGGCCTAGATAACAGTGTTTCTGAAGTATCCGATGTCTCATAAAAAGTGCACCTAGAGATATCTGGGTTACTTTGTGGGTTTGGCTTGTGGACCTGATTGAGGATGTGGGGCCAAGATATGATCTGCTGTTGTCTCATGGCTCTTCTGTGCAGAACCAGCATAGCCACAAGCAACACTGCTCAAGTATTAAGACGAGTTACAAGGTGCAGGGGCACAGGGAGACGTGGGAGGAGCTGAACAGTACGGTCAGGTCTGTCTCTGCATCCCCCAGGTAGATTGAGCATGGGATCTGAGATGCCAGCACTCACACACCGAGCTCACTGCCCCCTCCAGGCCCTACACATCTGCCAGAGGAAAGCAGACGGCCTCAAGGGCAGGTTAAAACAATCCAGATCCCCTTGCAGTTCAGCGGGATCAAGCTGCAGGTGAACAAGCCATGGCACAAGATGAAGGAGTGCTTTGAGGCAGTCTAGGATCAAACCTGAATTTGCAGAGAAGCAGCTGTTCAGAAAATTAGAAATGAAGATTTCTCCATCTCCATTTCTACCACTGTCATGGGGAACATTATAGGGCAAATAGAGAGAATTTTTTCAATTTGGCTTTTAGAGACATCTTCCAGAAGCTCTTACATTCTTTGGGTATAATTAAGTTTAGGTAAAGCAAGAAAATACATAATTCAGTTCTACATTTCACTTTCCTTTTCTGCCCAACCCCAGCCTGACTATCCACAATCCCAAAAGGCCACCAAAAGATAAAAACCACATACAAACCTTTTGTTTTGTGATGCCACTTTTCTGTTTAGTATCAAAACCCACCAGACCAAGTTAACCTGCCCAAGCAGCTGAGCTGGCCAGCAGTCTATTGAGAGGGAAATGAGAGCAAGATGTGGAGGTTGATCCATAGCAGAAATGTGACAGGTAGACACACCAACCAGTAGAGCAAAAGGAATAAATCAAGCATTTTAAACTGTAAAAAGCCTATTCAGATGCCTGAATAGCATGTGTAGATTCCCACAGCCAGCAGGCAGTGTTTAAAGAGTCCATGGCTCAGCCAGCTGGAGAGGTTGGACAGTTGTGAGAGCTTGTCAAGTTCTAACACCATTGCTTGCAAAAAAAGGTTGGCTAAAACCACTTCTACCCTTGAGGCAATGTTTGGAAAATGTTTTTTCCCACAGTATGTCACAAGTCATTAACCATTACAAGAAAAGCAGCTTATGCCTCTGCCTCACACACCTACAAGAAGAGGAGTGAGATTCATCTTTATTCTGAAACGCTGGAGATGTACCTTAACATGTTCCTTAGTGCCCTGATGGTCCTACTGATGATATTCAACCCAGCTGAAAGGATCATGTATTTTGCTTCTGTGCTCAGGGTAAAATTATTCCAGATGTGAAATCTAAATGGAACCCTCCCTTAGCCCTTGCCCTTTTCAGGTCACTGGGGCTGCCACTGAGGCTGCTGCAAACTTTTCAACTAACACATTTCTTTCACAGCCTTAGTGATGCCCTTGCTTTCTTCTGCTCTCTTCTGGCTGCTTACCTGGAAAAAGCTTATGGGGCCTTTCCAGCTTGTTTCTGCAGCTTTTAGCCATGGAACATTTTCAGACTATGGCAAAGTCTATGGCTGTGACCAAAAGAGTCTCCTTTTGTGTTCTGTTGTGAACTGCCTTGCATTTCTCAAATGCTTTAGGCAATGAGGTTCAAAGCAGTTTAGTAACTTCAAAAAAACCCCACCACTTTGGTGACATTTCCTTATCTTCTCCATCTCCCTCGAAGAGTCAAGCCCAGGTCTGCTACTCACTCATACTGGCTGCAGTGATGGTGCCTTTGGGCTGCTCCAGAATGCCTCTCTCCTTGGCTCTGAGCAGGAGACCAGATTTCATCTCCTTCCCATAAAAATATCTCAGCAATTCCTGCAGAATAATTCTCACTTTATTAAATACCTCAGCAGTAGCAACAAAAATGACTAAACTGTAAAGACACCACAGAAAACACTCCTCACCACAGACACCCTACCACCCTCACCACAGACATTGTGGTGAACCTGTTTTTTTTTTTTTTTTTTCATTAAGGATTCTCATTAATACGTTTTATCAGAGCCTGAACTCAGGACAAATTCTGCTCTAATTAACCTGACAAATTTTTTCACAGCACAGACTTACTGTTTCTGTTCATAGTCCAGCTCTATGATTCTTTGATTCTGAGATAATAAATCAGTGGGACTATCTGGGGATATGTGACACAATAATCTCCACCACTAAACAGAAAACTCACAGCATAAAGTCTCAGCCTTAGAAACTGATTATATGTTCCAGACCAGGCTGGGGTCTCCAACAAGATACTGCCCTAAAACATGCTTCTCTGTTTTGTATTCAGCTTGTACTGCTCACTTGCACTTACTCCAGAACTCTTGCAAAACACAACCAAAATTCCCAGCAAACATCCATATATTAACTTATCTCCTCTCAGCTCTCCTGCTCTAAAGTTACAGGACATTAAAGAAGACATCCTCAGGTCTGTGCATATTTGAGGAGTAACATGTGAATGACAGAGAAAGGAAACCAACAATAAGGCAAGCAAAACATACACTTGGAACTGGAAGAGGAACAAAAATGTTCAGAGCTCTGCCTTAATTTCAGGAGGCCATTCCTATTTAGAAGTAGATGTAAGCATGAGCAGTAGCATGACTGTGAACCTATGTTTTCTGGTTTCAATTTGGGCTGGAGTCAGCAGTTCCAAGAACATTCTCTGTTTGTTCCCATTTAACAATTCAAAATGTCTACCCGTGCTTTCCCACAATTGCATGCTTTTTTTTTTTTTTTTAATTTCAGTATCTTTTTTTCATTTTGAATCTAACTTTGCCTCTAGGACAATTATTTTGCTGTATTTCACGTAGTCCTGTTGTGCTTGCTTCAAATAAATCAATCATCTTTATACTCTACAAAGTTGTTTGGCAGCATTACAAATGCACCGAAATATATTCACAATCCGATAATCTATGCTTTCTATTTGCAATCATTTTTCTGCCTTCTGCTTAAAAGCAAGATGGCCAATTTCCAGTCATAGGCATTCATGTCATCAGGATCTCAGAGCCATAGTAGGCCACAGCTTAGGCATTCCTAATGCTCTGTGTTTTCCTGGACTGAGCTTCTCATAATCCAAAATATCTACAGTGCCCTTTTCATCAATGGGAAATTCAAGGATTAAAATGCAGAATTTTCTTCCATAATGCATACAGCCAACCTATGGGTTGATTAACTTCAAAAGATGTTTTGATAAATGGAGAAAAATTCAAGTTCCAAATTTGGGACCATTTTTCATAGTTATTAAAAGAATATTATTAAAATATTGAGCATTCCTGAAATAAAGTCCAGTTTTAAATCTGCTGCAAAACTTAAACCCATGCAATTATAAGGATCTAAAATCATTGAAGGAATTCAGAAATGTACTCTTTTAGAGAAAATTTTTCAATTAAAAGGAAATCATAGCTTCTCAATGTTTCCTGAATACATTGAGCATCTTTAGCACCAGCAGTGAGAAATCCCTGCAGCTCTCAAAGCACTCCTGAAAAACAGGTTTGACTTTTTTATCTCAGATAATCTTCGGGGTGAGACTCTCAGGAACAGCTGCCATTGTGTCAAAATTAAGCTTAAGTATTTAGCTCAAAACCATTTAAAAAAAAGTCTGCAGAATGCAAAGAAGACATAGAAATTCTGGCCTGGGGTATTGGTTTTTAAATGACCACAAAGAAGAAAATACATAATTATGCAAATTGTTAAACTGAGCTGGTTGCATAAAACAAGCTGGTTACAGGCAAGTTATTCAAATACTGACTTTTTTTTTTACTGATTAAAAACAGGCTGTTATACTTGGATCCTGAGTTATCTTTAGTTAAACACCACTTAAATCCACATTAAGTCACTGTGTTCTCAACAGATTTTAGATTGAGTCAGCTCTGTGCGCCCTACAAAGGGTTATTTACCCTCTTAAAACAAACACCATTTTATATGACTGTTGGAGAGAGAGCTGTGTGAGTTTAATCAGGCATAACTCACTCAAGAGTCACCAAACAAGCTTGAACAAATGGTACCCAAGATTTGTCAGAAAAATATTTACATCAGTTTCCCCAACCCAGTGTTCAGAGCCATCTGGAAAATGAGCAAAAAAATGTTTCCCCCCTCAGGGAGGAGTAAGCAAGCAGTCAGTTTAAGCTCTTCTTGCAGAAGTTAAATGTGATAATGATACAACATCAATCACCTTGGGGGTGTAAGCAAGGTCTGTAGCTCTGACCTCTTCCTGGTTGGGCAGGAATTTTCAGAAATGCTTTCTCAATACAGTGCACCCAGCCATACAGAAGATGAGTGAAGAGAGGGTTAAGCCATCACTTGTGCAGTAATCAGTGTTAGCACAAGCTTAGGGAAAACAGCTTTTGGCTCTTGGTCTTTCATTGCTCAGTTGAAGACAACCATGAACAACTGTGAAAAAATCTGTAGCTAAAAAGTTAGATACAGCACTACATGCTGAACGAATATCAAAATAAACATAGTCTCATTTTGAAATTTAAGGAGGGCAAAAAGAATCCAACCACATTCAAATTCTCTGTAGGTTAAGAGAAAGTTTGGTTTTTGATTTTGTTTGAAATGACATTTTTCCAACACCCAATTTCAATAAATGCACCTTTTCATATAGAAAATATCTCAGCACAGTCTCTCCTATGAAAATATTTTTCTCCTGGCAGAACCAGGTTTCATGCCTAACCTCAGATGGTCTGAATACTTTGAAAACAATCAGCCACTTATTTATTGAAAAACATGAAAAGACATTGATTTTCTTTAAAAAGCAGTTTTCTTCAGCCTTCATAACACAGACAACAGAATTTTAAAAAGCGTTGTTTTGCACTACTTCCTTTAATTTTATTGAGTGTCAATCTATATAATTAATATAAAGTTACTTCATCATATGAAGATCAAGATACCTTACAGTAAAAAATTCCCTGAGATACAATATGCAATTTGAGGGATCACATAATTCTCTATTCCATTTATATCATAATCAAAAAGTAATGGTAAGTCTTCACCTTATAAAACCCAGAAAATAATGATCTTCCTTTCTCTCCCTCCACCCCAATATTTTAAGGCATGGAATAAAACCTTTTACAAAATGTATTTAAGGAAACTTTTCTACTTAAAATAGAGACTAGCTTTCCTCAATTTTTACAACTGGATTGTATACACCATCTGCAATGCCTTGTGGAGTCTGGTACCCAAGGTACAAATATCAGTTCATTCAGGTAAACTTTATATTCGTCATTGAACTAGAGCTCTACAAAGTGCATTACAAAAGCTGGTCCTTTGCCTGTAACAGTACACTCCTAGCTTGTGGTGGGATGACACCAAAAACCAGAGATTTATAGAAATTCTGTAACATTGACTTCAGCAGCTAGAGATCTGGGCTGAGTTTCCTCCCAAACGGAGAGTCACAAATTTGCAACATCCATGTAAGAATGATGAAATTAGAAAAGGCTTCTCTTCTCCCAAACCAAGTGCTCTGCAATAATTATTACAAATCTGCATTTTGCATCATACAGTTCTTGAAAATCCTCAATGCACAATTTACAAATACTGTGCAATTTACAATTGTGCAATTGTGCAAAATGATGCTTTAATTGCTTTGTAGCTCTTTTCTGAATTTTACAAAAATATTTCCTCAAAGATTTTAACTCTTATTTTTTTAGAGGGGCTGAGAAAAAAAATTAATGTTTGTGATCTCTGGAAATTCCCATGCTCCAGTAGCCTGACTTCTGCATGCGGCATTACTAATGACTACACAGAAGAGTTGTGTGCCTGGAAACTTTCACAAAATGCTAAAAAAATTAGGAGGACTCAAAAAAATGCACTAGTTTCAGCAGACTGCTAAAAGTAGTGCAATCTTAAATATTATTTCACCACTTTTAAGATTGGGTTTTTGTATACAGGTATGTGAACTGTGATAAAAACTGAACAGAAGAAAAAATTATAAATTCAAAGGAAAAGAGGGAACATATCATCCTGACACTTAGGTATTACTGTTAATGCCATACCGAAATTGGACTTTTAAAAATATCAAACCCAGTCTTATGGGAGTAGTACCTGATAGAGAAACAGATGACCATGCCATGAAGAACACTCTTTTACTTTAGACAATCACCTTATGCCTCTTGAAGTGAAAGTGCAGCATTAGGAATCATCCCGACTATATCCCACATTGCATAGATTGTTTTCACTCTCTTCCCAATAAATATTCTATAGCAACTCTGGCACTGACAACAAAAAGGTTCATCAAGTACTTTCAGCCAACCCTCCCTGAACAAAAGCAGCAGGGAATAATTGCAGAAGCCTGCAAGATCTGAACCGGCAAAACTATGAAAATTATTAATGAATTTCATTATTATTAGTCTTTTTCCAATAATCCTTGGCACTATGCTTAATCATGGGGAGCATCTAACTAGAAATAAATTACAGTAGACTGCCATACATCTTAAAAGCACTCATCCAGCATCTCATACCGCATTAATCAAATCTAATCCTTTCCTAACCTAAATATGACTCACAAATGGCAGTGAGGTTGCCTGTTCTGATGCCCCTCTTTTATTTGCACCTGTTCTGTTGCATCTTTTCCCACCTGTTCTGTGCCCATGACTATTCTGAATGAAGTCTCTGGGGAACTCCATGGATTAAAAAGCAGTGGAATTAATACCTTATTCATTTGGGCAGGTCTCTTGTAGGTTGTCATTTTTTGTCACCAAACTCCATAGCTGCAAAAGACAGGGAGACTGAGCTTGGCAAGGATGTGCAATTGTAACTGAAGTTTCTTTCTGGCTTTGGCTGAGCAAGATTACGTGTAGCCATGAAGTAACCACACATCCATTGCTAGGATGGCTCCAGCAAAATGTGGGACTCTAAAAGAGAATAACTACTATAAACGTTCCTGATAGGCACTGAGCAAAGGCAGCTCGACCTTAAGAACCTATTTATTGATTAAAGAACTGAGCCAGAAAAAGACCGAAAAACCAAAGGAAGAGAAAATAGTAAATCCTTCCCTTTTTATATTCTTTCCTCACACAATCTGTATTTTACCCACAGTGTGGATCTTATTCTCTACGGTAATTTTCTTTTTCAATGAAAATTATTTGGGAGTTTGGGGATTTTTTCTTAATTATTATTTTAAAAACAACAAAACAGCATTCTAACTAGTCTGTCTCCCAGCAGAATTTTTAAAAATGCTTGCCATAAACCAAAAGAGTTTCTACACAACAGCACTGTCTATTGATACTTGAGAAAAACATAGGCCTTTCTGTATATATATTCAATACAGTAATAAAACCCCTGCCATTCTGAGCCTTTCCCTGCATTTTCCTGTATGGCAATTATTTTGCAGAGAAAAACATGCAGATATCCGTAAACATTTTCTAATTCCTGAATAAAGGGAGGGTGGAAGTGTTCCAGCTTTCTTCCCCATAGTCTGTGTTTGCCTGTACTTAAAGTTCTACTCTACTTTCATACAGGATAAACATGCCTATGGTTTCAGCAGGTAGTAGGAGAAATACTTTACATCACCTGAGCTGTTTGTCCACTCAGATTCAGCCCCCTCCATATGCTTTTTCCTAAACTGAATAATTATTTGGTTCAAAGCATTATTAGCGGGCTGCTGGAATTTCAAGCATTGCTAAAAGGTGCTACTGTATCCTAAGATTCTTACATTCAACACTTGCGGCTCCGAATTTGTCTGTAAATAGCTTTCACACGCATAAAAAATAGTTAAAACATTCATTTTTGTCTTAGTATTACAGAAAACCAGCACTGATCATGTATCCTCTGTGACAAGAGGAAAGTTTCACGGTCCAGGAAGTTGTCATAGCCGCCAAAATTGATTTCAGCTGTACAGCTGAGGAATTTGGCATTGGATATTTATGTTGAGCTGTGCAGAACTTTGAAAGTCCTGTAACCGTATAACGTGTGGAAATTTAACTTTGCTCTTTAGGAATCATCTGGCATAATGTCTCTTCGTATCTTCATAATTTTCTCTTTAATAAAAATCTTCCTTTTGTAGGCTTTTCACAGCTTGTTTTCCTGTACTCGTATGCTTCTCCAGCTGATGCCGGTGTTCTGTGCCTAATGCCGAGTGCCTGGGCTAATGATGTCTGTGGCACCCATCCTTCCCAACACCTTGGCGCTTGGCCCAGGCTGTCCAGGCAAGCCTCACCCGCCAGGAACATCAGCTTTCGAACCAGCTGGCCAGATTTCGAACAGTCTTGATTTGATTCCCAGCTGCCCTAACAGCCTCGCAGACCTTGCAGAAATGCTCATCCCAGAACGAGGTGACGTGGACTTCGTACTTCTTCCTCCAGGCAAAGTACCGCCTGTAGTTGGGTTTGTTCTTATCGAGGAATTTCAGGTAGGTGGCCAGCAGCCGGGGGCTGGGGAAGTCGTCAACGTGGATGAAGGAATCGGGGGGGATGAAGCGCTCGTAGTTGGCCCTGCGGGGTCCGAGGACGACGGGCACGGCGCTGGCGGAGAAAGCGTTTCTCCAGAGCTTCTCGGTGATGTAGTCGGTGTGCTGGGAGTTCTCGAAGGCCAGGTAGAACTTGTAGGCTGAGACGGTCTCCACCAGGCCGCCCTCGGCCAGCGCCATCCCCCGCGCCCCGTACACGTCGATGGGCAGGTGCTCCTTCAGCTGGCGGTAGTAGCGCACCCGGGCGTGCTCCTCGTTCCAGTTGCTGATGACCCAGGCCACCAGCCGCGTCTTGCGGGGCAGGACGAAGGGCCGGGGCGCCGGCGGGACGTAGAGGTACCCGTAGGGGACGAACACGTCGGAGTCGCGGCGGTAGGACATGGTCCAGTTGAAGAGCCCGCCCAGCCCCCGCAGGCCGGGCGAGTGCGACGGCGACTCGAAGTTCATCCACACCCAGCGCTGGCGCGGGGGTCGCGGCGGGGACCCTCGGGGCAGCCCCTCGGCGCCGTGCCGCGCCAGGTCGCGGTGGTGGAACAGCACCGCCTGCGCCTCGCCGAACCGGCTGCGGTCGGCGCTGAGCCGGCAGCCGCTGATGTTGTAGCGCCGCCGGCAGTCGGGCAAGCGCCGCGGGCGGCCGAAGGGCTCCCACCACAGCAGCACGGTCACCGTCTCGCCGTCCGCCCGCGCCGGCTCGGGCAGCGCCGAGTACAGGGCGAGCGCGGCGGCGGCGCCCAGCAGCCCGGCCGCCAGAGCCCACCGCCGCCCGCGCAGCCGCCGCCGCCACCGCCGCCAGCAGCAGCGGCCGCGGCACCGCCGCGGGGCCGCAGCCATCCCCGCGGCCGTCCCCGCAGCCGTCCCCGCAGCCATCCCCGCAGCCGTCCCCGCCGTCCGCTGCCGCCGCTCTGCCCCGCGCAGGGCACCGGCGGCGCCGGGGCCGGGCAGCGCATCCTGGGGCTGGTGCTGTTGCCGCCGCCGCCGCTCTGCCCCCACCCCCGGCCCCGGCGGCGGGGAGGTGCCGGTGCTGCTGCCACCGCCCCTCCCGGCCATGCCGTCCCGTCCTCCGCCCGCGGCCTCCCGGCCCAGGGGCCGCCCCCAGCCCCTGGCTGCCACCTTGCTCCGCCCGCCGCGGCCGCTGCCGCTCCGCCCTCGGGGAGTGCGGTGCTCGGGCTCCTGGAGGCATTTGGCGGCACCGCCACCACCCCTGTGTGGCAACACAGCCGGGGAGCTGCGGCCTCGGGCCGCTCGGTTGCTCATGCCCGACTCGGGGCCGCAGAGGGAATTTGTGTCCCCGCACTCAGGAGGGATCCCCGGTGAGAGCTCAGTCCCCAGCACGCACGGGAAGGGTTGTAGGGGCGCTCACAAGGGGTCTCAGGGCGCCCGCACCCTGGCACCTCTGGTGGCTTGACCCCGACTTGGTGCCTCGTATCACAACCGCTTTGTCACTGCCTTCATCAGCAATTCAGATGAGAGAAAATACAACGGAAGGCTCTCTGGTCGACATAAGGACAGGGAGAGATCACTCAGCAGTTACAGTCACGGGCAAAACAAAACCGATTTGAGGAAATTAATTTATTGCCAATCAAATACGACTAGGATAATGGGAAATTAAACCAAAACTGAAAAACTCCCCACCCCTCCCTTCTTCCTGGATTCAAGGTCGCTCACAATTTGTCTGCCTCCTCCCCAGGAGTAGCACAGGAGGATGGGGAACGGAGGCTGCGGTCGGTTCACCACATGCTATCTCTGCTGCTCCTTCCTCCCCAGGGGAAGGACTCCTCACGCCCTTCCCCTGCTCCAGTGTGGATCGTCCCACGGGAGACAGTCGTTTGAACTTCTCCAACGTGAGTCCTTCTCAGGGCCTGCAGTTCTTCATGAACTGCTCCAGCGTGGGTCCCTTCCATAGGGCAGTCCTTCAGGAACAGGCTGCTGCAGTGTGGGCTTCCTTTCTCCACGGGGCCACAGATCCTGCCAGGAGCCTGCTCAGCAGCGGAGCCTTTGTAGGCATCCACCTGCTCTGGCATAAGGTCCTCCATGGGCTCCAGGGGAACATCCTGCCTCACCATGGACCACACACTGCAAGGGAATCTGCTCCAGCCCCTGCAGCACCTCTGCCCCTTTCTTCTGCACTGACCTTGGTGTCTGCTCTCACGTATTTTAATTCCTTTCTTCTCTGGTTGCAATTGCTTCTGTGCAGTAACTTTTTTCCTTCTGAAATACATTATCCCAAAGGTGCTATTGCTATCACTGAAGGGGTCAGCCATGGCTAGCAGTGAGTGTGTCTTGGAGCTGGCTAGTATTGGCTCCACTAGACATGGGGGGAAGTTTCTAGCACCTTCTCAGAGAACTCACCCCTGTCACCCCACCACTACCAGAACCTTGCCATACACAAATTCCATACATGAGCAGATGTAGGAGCATGGGGCAGAGGGTCATGGGGGGAGGAGAGCCCTGCCCATGAGAAAACAGGACTGTTCTGCTGCTTCTCATGTGCATTCTCATTTATTTCTCCCAGCCCACACCTGAAACAGCCAGAGGTATAAAGTCTGGTGAAAGGGTTTTCCCACATCAGCTGAGCTGTGATTTGCACACTGTATCCTGTGGCCTCACAGGGAAGTACTTCGGAAGATGCAGGGGATTTTTTTTTAAACATGTAATTTAGAGAGTGAGGTTGAAAGCAAGTTTGAATAAGTCATTTAGGGGGGAAAAAAAGAAAAAAGAAGTGGCAGCTGCCACAATAGCTTTGAATTCCTGTCAACTTAAATCAGTTTCAAAAACCTCTAGGAGGAGTAACAATTTGGAAAACTAAAAGAAAATAAATTTTAAAAGAGGATTCTTTTTGCTCCTTTACAGCTTTCTTAGAATGATACATGTTTACTTTAAAATCTCAGTTTTTCAAAAACTAAAAAACCTCATGGTTACCAGAAAATTACATTTTCCAGCTCTGCTTCACAGAGTTGCTGTGAAAAAGTACACCACATAGGCTCAGAAATTTTTTCCTAAGTAATTTGCTTCAGTGAACTGAGAGGTTGTTGACTCACACACTTCTAACAGTGTTTGTACAGAACTGAACAAGTTTTCAGCTCTGACATTGCACATACTCATATCCAACAGCTGTAGGTCCAAGGTCCTCTCATATATATCTACTGAATGCAGCAGAGTTACACAGGCATATATTCTCACTGACTCTTCGGATTTCAGCACAGCTTTTACATGCTGCATACAATGAAGGCCCTGTGACTTGACTCTATATTAGTAAAAAAGTGATTCAGGCCTGCTTACTCAAAAAAAATGAAGCACAGTTGTGTGTGAGGGTGGTGTTAGGTTAGAAACTAAGTCATGTACTTCTATAAACCTATTTTACATAGTCATTCCACATTGTGTACATAGTACTTCCATAGTCCATGCTGCAAGCACTCCTAAAATATAGGAAATACCAACAGCAGTGGTTGGAGTTGGTATCTGGCTGCCTGCTTCAACACACAGTTGGTCAGAAGGGATCTCCAGGGAACGCTAGTCCACCCTAGTGGATGAGGTAAATCATTACCAGCACTAGCACCTGTCTTGATAAATAACTGATTTTAGTCACAAAATGGGAATATGGGAAAGTTACTTTGCTACAGAAGAAAACTGAAAAAAATACAGAATTGTATTTCTATAAAATGCTAAGGAAGAGTAGAATCCTGTGAAGCCTTAAGCTGTATGTAGATTCAATTCAGAGCCCACCTGATACAATGAACACCACATAAAACGAACACAATCCCTAGTCTGCATTAATCAGGGATTCAAAGTGGTCCAAACTCACAACTGATTGTTATTTTGTTTATTCAGACATTTTTCCAATAATATGAGAAATCTGGGACTTGTGAAAGTGAGTAGGAGAGCTCAGTTGACTTCTGTGGAATTCTGATTCACTCAATAAATTTGATCATATCAACTACAATGACAGTTCTTATTTTCCTTCAGGAGCTTTCAGCATTGAGTCGTGACTTCAGAGGAGTCTTTATCTAGTCATGTTTTCATATCCATTGCTTGAAGATTTTCTGCTAAGCATTCCAAATTCAAAGCCTGGCCAGTTACATTGATGATGCAAGGCCTCATCCTGCCTGTGGTAAGTCAACAAAAATGCTGGCATTAATTCGACATTTATGAAATGTTTCACGACAATGTAATATGGAAATCTTTATAAGCCAAGTAGTGACAAATTTGAAAGACAAAACAAACAAACAAAACCTTCCCTTGTGAGGATTCATAGCAAGAGTTGCCTAGTTACTTTTGAGTTTTTGCAGTCTGAAAGTGTGACTTTCATCTTCACTTCAGTGGCATCCATATTAAGACTAGTTATGCCGAGACAAATCTTTTGAATTATTTAGCATGAAATCAAAACATGGTTTTCTGTATTCCTCAGCACAACATCAGCTAAAGCTCTAAACTGCATCTTAAAAAAAGCTACTACTGAAAATCCACAGTAAGTTATGGTTGTATATACAACACTGATATCCAGAACTATAATAATATTTGGTTTATTATGGCAAATGAGAATTTAGTAATTTCAAGATGAGAAGACAGTAGCCTAAGTAATTTCTATGAGTAATATTGTAACCTTAATTTTCCTGTTACACCTGCCACTGTGGAAACTAAATATGTGTTTACATTTACATGTTGTATGTAGTCCTCTAGTTCAAAAATCTTTATAGAATTTATATCTAGAGCATGATGAAATGTATTTGAGATATATTTTAGAATTTTTACAAATTACAGATCCAACTGTTTTGTTGCTGCTGTCTTCAAACCCTCCCAATATGGGAAATAGCAGAAATACATTTTAATTGGATATTCATCATAGTTACTAGTGAAAGTGATGATAGGTGTGCCTTCATCTAAAAGTCTAGTAGACTCCTAGAAATCTTGGTGTAGTAAATTTAACAGCCAGATGTGATGTGTTGCTGTAGAGTGACTGATACAGGGAGTGACCTCCCTGTCAGGACCAAAGTTGGAAGTCAGGTGTCCTCAGATCTGTGTGTAGGTGAGATTCCCTTTTTAATGTCTCATTTCTTGACTAGAGAAATAAATACCAGCCTGGCAGTAACCCATGTCAACTTCAGTTTGCCTCATTTCTGCCATCCATGGCACAATCACATCAGCTACTTTGTGCTGGCAGGGTTTGGCCAAGCAGTTTTGTTCAGGAAAAACTCCATGGACATCGCTGAGAAGTACAACATGATGAAGGTTGAGTAGTGTTGCCAGGTGCCTGAAGACCTCCCACAAGGAGCACATCTGGTTTTGTCTGCTTTGGAGATAAACCAGTCCAGGAGATAGCCCCATGGACTGAGGACCACCCAGACTTCTTGGCACTATGTATGCAGCTTGGGAGCACTTTAACCGCTCCATGGAAATCACAGCAAGTTGTCATGTTGGTGATAGTTACAAATTTAAAATAATATGCTCTGTGTTAGTAATGAAGCAGTTGCAAAATAAAAAATATTTTTCTTATTTGAAGGTTGAATATTTGCCATCACTAACAGAAGTAAATATTTTTGCCTGGAACTTCCCAGCTGGCTTCCTCCTCTACTCTGACTCACTCTGTTTTGTCACACTTCAGAAATATTTAAGCCTAGAAAATTCTTTGAAGCTATTTGTCAACTGTTTTACAAAGGCAGTTTAAAGATACTGTAAGACATGGTTGTGTTTTCAGCCACAGCTATCAACCCAGACATTCTGTCAGCCAGGGAAACCTTGTGGAGTTTTTCATCATAAGAAAATGTGATCAGCTTCAAGGTGTAGGAGGATGCTATCTGGTACCAAAATGACACTAAGAATGATGTTGGAGACTCTTCTTCAGAAATAGTCCGCATGGTTTCAATGCAAGTTTTGCCAAGTAAGAACCTAAATTCTCTTTGAAAAGGCATGATAAAAGTTTTGTTCTGTATAAATGATACACTTTGTATTTCAGTGTGAAGCTGAAATGCCTGTAATTTGATTACGTAGTGTTTCATATGCAGGATTATGATCTTTCTGCACGGAAGCTTTAAATTCGGAAATACGATGAGAGATAGAAGATCCAATTAAAGTTGATGCCTGAACAGTTTCTGGACAGACAAACTGATGTTTCTGCATATGCAGCAAAGGCAATGTTAAAATACTCTGCCCAGCTCCAGTTTCACTTGTGACTGTGAGAAATGTTGGATTAAAACCATGTGAAGTTGATATTTCCAGGTCAAGGCACAGGCATGAACAAATGTGCTATGCACACTGTGAATGAAGGATCCTATCCAAGACACTCTTCAGTCTTCCACTGAAGCACACAGCTTTGTTGTTCACCAGTGTAGACCAGAGCAGAGATCAGAGCAGAAAATTTACCTAGTAGTCCCACACGATCCTCAGACACTTTGACACACATATGGGTACTAGCAAGCCAGAGTTTGGCTCTGTGGATATTTGTAAGCAATTATCAATAATTTCAATCTTCCTTGGGTTTTTTGAGCACTGGACTTCATCTTATGCAGGCACAGTGGCAAGAGACAGTGATGTGCAGCCTGCGCTGATGCTCTCATTTTACACAGTGAGCATCTCCCAGGACAGAGAGAAAAGATTTGTGGTAAAACTTCTCTTTGGACATCTTGGAACATCGGGGATCAGGGTCATATTTCAGTCCACGAGACAAAACTAGCTCTAATTTGAAGTAAATCTCGTAAAGCAGATATAATCTAGTTATAGGGTTCTCAGTACCAACTGCCTTAATAACTTGGCCCCCTCCTGTTGTGGTTCATTGTTTAATAATGTAGATGTAGCCTTGGAAAAATGTGTTTAATCACTTTATAGGCAATTATGTAATGATATAAGCGATGATAACAATTGTCTTTCAAAACAGTAATGTTGAGTTTGGCAATGAAATAATGGAATATAAAAAGAGAAAAGGAGAGCTGAACAGTTAGACGGTAAAAGGTCACCATGATAAAATGTGAGCACAGTTAATTTAAATTACACAACACCCTATTTAATGAAATATTATAAAGATATTATAAATATTGCAGTAATATTATTATTCTGCAATATTATATTTAAACAAATTGCTTTATTTTATTCGAATGAAAGAGGAGACACATAAAAAGGTCACAAACAAGAATATACCAGACTAGGTAAAAATTAACACAGCCTCATAATTGAGATAATATATTCAGTAGAAAAGATCTAATAGGGATTTCTTTGTTGTAGAAGGTCACACAAAAAGGAAGAGGGAAAAAATGAGCACCAAATGCTGCACCAAAACTGAGTTAGTGCAGGAATCCAGGATAGAGCCAGAAAGTCTTTTCATTTGGAAAAATTTAAAATACGATTATGAAACAGAATGGGAAAGCAAGGAGAGGAAAATAGAATAAAAATGAAACTAAGCAGAAGCAAGATGCAACAAGCCTAATCAATTATGTGATTCATGATCAAATTTGCATCTAAAAAGTGAGAACAGTATTTTCAAAAGGACCTGCTCCTCTAGAGCCTCAGGAGCAATATTCAGTACAATAACGCTTTTCATTTAGAAGTCAGATGGAAACACTGACAAGAGTTGGCTTGAAGCCAGCTGAGAGGCTGTTTTGGTTTTGGTTTTTCTCTTTTTCCCTTCTCACTGATACAAAAATAAAATCAAACTTTTAATGTCAGAGAAGAGATCCAGAAAATCAAAGACCAAACATCTGATTTAATTCACAGAGAATTGTAAAAAAACCCCAAAGGAAACTTTCACAAAGTTGGCACTGAGACTTCTTTTTTAAAAATATTCAGTGTGTTATAGATACTTTCAGAGGAACTGAGAGCCCCAGAAACAAATCCCTTCTCCACCTCTTAGGCAAGTCTTTGGTAGAGGGGGGCTGACTACAAGGGTGACTGCTGTGGGAAGTTTTAGAAGCTTCCCCTGTGTCCAATAGTGCCAATACCAGCTGGCTCCAAGACAGACCCACTGCTAGTCAAGGCCGAGACAATTAGCAATGGTGGTACAATAGCTCTCAAATTTAATATGGAAAAAGTTACTGCAGAGAAGCAATTTCAGTCAGAGAAGAGAGGAATAAGAATGTGTGAGAAGACCAGTCCTGCAGATCCCAAGGTCAGTGGAGAAGGAGGGGCAGGAGGTGCTCCAAGAGCCAGAGCAGCCTGTGGGGAAGACCATGGTGAGTCAGCTGTGCCCCTGCAGCACACAGAACTCCCTGGTGAAACAGCCTCTGGAGGACTCCATATCTTCTCTGGTTTTATACACTATGAAAGATCCACATTTGTTTCATAAGTGGCATGATAATACAAAACAAACTAATATTCATTTGATGTTACCTCACTGTAATAATGGTTTAAGAGTGAGAATGGCAAGTTATTTCAGGTTCCATGCTGTCTCTGTGATTCTTTGATACTATGATAGCTCTTATATGGAGGGAGGCTTATTTATGTTAAATCAGTCTAAGTACCAAATCACAATCTCTTGCTTTCTGAAATGCTCAGCTTAATGGATGAACTCAGCCTAAAGCATTATGAGGCATTTCTTCAATCACATTAAAATCATCTGCTGGAACTTAGATTCACTTGCAAAAGAGAAAACTATGAAAATTTTCACAGTTGCACGTTCTTCAGCAAGAACATCTTGTAATCTTTGGATTGTGATGTTTTCATCACTGATGGAAATATGGAATTGGCTACTTACAACATTGGATTAAAAAGTAGTATGAGGATATGAATAAAACAATGAAAAGGAAATAGCTCCATATTCAAGTAGAACTTTATTCAAAATCCTATAAACAAACATCTACATTTCCAAAGGTAGCTATTATGCTGATGTTTGATTTGACACATCAAAGCAGGCTCAGGTCTTCACAGCACTGACATTCAGCAATCTGTAAAAAAGACAACATCTGCTCTAAGGATGGATGAAACACCACATAGTGAGCCCTCCAAACCACTGGTCACTTTTAGGGAAAGGCAGTAAAAGGAAGAAGCAAAATGCATTTACTTAAGTAAATTCAGCAATATGAATATTTTTTTCTTTTTCTCTCTATTTATATGTCCTGCATATTTTCCCTTCATTTTTTACAATTTCTGTCTCTTTGTTCCTGAACTGTATTCTCCTCTTTTCTGTTTCCTTCAGGAATTTCTAAACTTCTGTATGTCTCCTCTTTCATTTCCCTTATCGGAACTTCTTCCTTTTCCTTCACTGGTTCCTCTCCCTCTGGTGGGCACCCCTCATCATCTCTTCCCTTTTGTCCATTTCTACATCCTGTACCCTCTCCATCTCCCCACTAGTCTTTCCTTACTTCCCCAGATCCTTACACAGAAAAGAGTGCACAGAGATGGTTAGGTGAACATAGGAGCTGAAGCCAGATTGCTCCCAGTTTTTCTCCTATTATATAACTTTTCTGCCACCTCTTCTCTCATCATGCCTGCCTGCCCACTGCAAAACAGGCAGCATAGCTAGTGAAGAGGGAATCACTTGTCTCTAGCAACAGTCCCTAAGAATGAAGGTACATCCAAATTCCCAAAGGAAAATCAATAGATTTTCAGCACCTACATCAATCTGAATAAACTGCTTTGTTTTAAAGCTCTTCTTTCTTTATGGCACTGAACAGGAAATGGAGAAGATCATGATCTTTGAAAACTGCTTGCCTTCACTGGATGCCTGAGGTACATGAGCTCTAAAATAGTGCCAATATCTCAAAACTCTGAGTCATTCTGTAGTTGTTAGGTCTGCTCTATAACTAAAGTGTTCCTACAAGTAAGTAACTCTAAAGTAAAGGCAGCATGGCAGAAGGCTCTACTGGTTAAACACTTCTTATACAAGTAATAGCTTAATCCATGCTGCTCTTGTAATTAAGATCCCTCTGTCTCCTGATCTGACAAGATCAAGATAGGAAGAAAGAGGTACTAGTCATGCAGCTTCCTGTATTTTTAAACCACTATCACCAAATAATGTAGTAAGGAGCTTCACGTAATGGCAAAATATGCTGAGTTATATATTCTGCAAGCTCATGGCACTAAAAATATTCCTCTTAAAAAGCAAACAAACTTTGTTTCCTTAGGGTTTAAGGAGAGTTAGGTTAGGAGAGAATGTGCACACACTAAGGTAAAACCTATAAAGAACAGGTCTGCTCCACAAAAGCCACACTGTACAGAAAGCAAAGAGAGAAACACATTTCCCAGAGCACCAGCTGACCATTACAGGCAAATACTAAAATGCCTGAAAGAATACCTAGATCAAGCTCTTTTCAGGAGGTGAGCTGGAGGAGTGCTTTTCTGAACAACTGAAATTCTTAAAGTGGGATGCTAAGAATAGTAAGGTTCATAATAAACATGAAACCAACATTCACCATCTATCTGTAGGAACCAAGTGATTATTCCACAAAATAGATGTGGAACCTTTACAAAAGGTTTCAGAATATGAAATAAGGTGACTCAACACAGCAGTCTTGAACAGATTTCTTCTGCAAAGATTGCAAAATCTGTTTCCTACTTACTAAAGGAAAAGATAAGTTAGCTCTTCAGAAAGATGCCCTGCAACTTAAAAATGAGGTGCTATAGTAAAAGTTTCTTATTATTGACTCTTACTTTTCATTCTTGCATGTCTTGAGTAGAATTGAGGCTGTAAAAGTAAATTGCTGCTGTTCTGTGACACTGGTTTAGGGCTTCTAATGGAGAAATTGTTCTTCACATTCCAAACTTCTTCCAGAGCCACTGTTAACAATTTGGCAAAATAATAGCTTTATAACAGATTAATTCAGCTTTTTCTAGAATTAATATAAAACTACATAATAATATTCTTCCATAGTTAATGAAAAGAGATTAATATCTTCAGAGAGCAATTCAGATTGCTAAAGGTACACAACACTCTGTACTATTTAGAGAAGCTCTTAGGACTACTCAGGCACCTAACTGAAGCAGGATACAGCTTGTCTATAATAAATAAGAAACAGCAGTAATACCACTGATGCAGTAAGCATCCTTATTTGGTCATACTGGAATACCAAATGCCCTCATAAAAATATGGAAAACAATAACACCCACCCCCCCCCAAAAAACCCAACCCAAACCAAAAACTAACCAAATAAACAAAAAACCAAAGCCATCACCATCAGAACAAAATTAAAAGCTAATTTATTTTGTGGAAAGGCTGCAATTTACTGGCCATCTAGTTTATTTTAAACAATACACTTTAGTAGTCTAAACTGTGTAAATCAGTTACTGTCCAACCTGACAACTGTTGTCTATCAGAGCCCAGACCAGTTAGTAAGCATCTCTAATTGTCTACACAGATGAAAAAGGAATTCAGTACTCGCTGAATAATCTGTACACCAGCATCTGTGTAAATTTATCACATTTATTATTTATCATTGTTATGCTATGCCTATAACATTATGCTGTACATACCACTTCTGTACTGAGTTTGCTATAGATCCCTATTATACAGCCCTGTAACAAATATTTGTGTAGTGTTTCTCTATTATCTTTAGTACTTTAAGCCTTTGTAACATACATTTCTTTGGGACACTCCTTGAAAGTCATGACAGCATATAAGGTTCCATTATATAAGCATCCATTTATTCAACCAGACTGAAGTACTCCAGGCAATTTCGACCCATTGGCAGATGAATGCAGAAAAAATAGTTTTGTTCAGCTCTTAGTAACATTAGGCACATGAGCAGATTGAGCAGTAACATCTGCAACTCAGCTCTGTGTTTAGGACTCCTTTTCAGTCAACAGGAAAAGAACAGGCACTTTTAGAGTATGACACATGCAATGACAGGTGTCTAGGACAGGTCAAAAGAATGTCCAAAGTGCCTTTTTTTCCTCTGCTTACTACACATAGAGGCTACCTAAGTCAGTCATTTGCAGGTGTGTGCTGTAATTCCCTACAGAGCCTTATCACAGTAATAAAAATTACAGGCTCAAATGGTCTTTATATCACCTAATTTAGGTACATTTTTGTCTGTGAATCCAACTGTTTTAAATTAATTTTGAGTGAAATGGGTCTCAATCCTACACAAGAGAAACAGTATTCTAATAACCACAGCATTTCTTTCAAAGAAAAAGGTAACAAAACCTCCCTACTGCTTGGCAATTGTTTCTGGTTTATTACACTGATATATCATGTGGAATTGCCTGCGTTCTCTCTGGTCTCATAATTTCTGACCAAAAAAAGAGAAAGAAGTAAAAAAGACTATATTCAATTTTGCTGTTTCTAAATGTTCTGCACACTATTACATAAATGTTCTGTAATTTTGCCACAGTTCCTCAAAACAATCACTTTGTCCTGACAAACACTTGCCGTCTGCAGGTAAAGAGGATTACCTGCAGCTGGATGTTTAACGTTGCATTCTTCTCTCTGAAAATGAAAGTGCTCCTCCAGTATTTCTTTAACTCTCCTAGGTGGCTCAACATATACACATTTCTGCCCTGTTAGTAAAACATATTACAAAACAACCAGTTATTATAAATCCCCTGAGTGCTGATGTACTTTGCTGAATGCAATTGCCAAGTCATGATACTCTTGACTACATTGTGAAGCCAATCATTTACAAATATATGACAGTGTTCAGTCAGGCCCTACTCCCCAACAATGAGCAATTCCTCAGGATAGGAGGCTGGTACAGGGTAGGACTCCAGTGGGTACAGCCAGACAGGCTGTGCTGGTAGCCAAAGCCACCCCAGGGCTACTCGGGAACACGGCCACTGTTCCTCCCCATGACAGACATCCCAAGGCAGGGCCGTAGATGGAGGAAGTCTCCAAGGAGCTGAAGAGGGATGCGGACACCCCACGGCAACAGGGCCAGCAGCTGCCGCGGTGCTGGGGGACATCAGTGAGGAAAACCGCGGGGAACGGCCGGGCACAGAGGGGACAGCGCGGGGTGGGCCCGGGCTGGGGCAGGGGTGGCCGGGGACCGGGGAGGGCCGTGCTCACGGGGCTGCTCGCCGCGGGCGTCGCTGCCCGGCTCCCCGACCGCCGCCGCGGGCACCGCTCGGCCCGCCGCGCTCATGGCCGCCGGCGGGGGCGGTTGTGCCGGGCCGCTCCGCGGGGTTGCCAGGCTGCCCGGCGGGCGGGGCCGCGCCTCGGCGGCTGCGGGTCCCCAGGCGCGCAGGTGGCCCCGAGGGACAGCAGGCCCCGGCCGCCGCTTGGGGCATGGCGTGGGGGACAGCTGTGGTGTCATTGGCAGATACTCCTTTGTGTCGCTCGGCAATGCCACGGGAGCGGGGCACGCACGTCGCGAACTCGGTACCACTGTGGGCTGCCACCACGGGCCTGCCGGCGGAAGGGTGACATGTCATCCTCACCCGGGGCAATGCCGGACTGAGGGGAAGAACGAGAGTCCAGTTTAACTGATGTATATCACCGATACTCAAAAGTTTGGTCATAAAACGAGACATGTTCAGACACTGCTTATAGGACCGAAGGGCCTTGTAATCCACATCTCTATTGATGCATTTCAAGGTATATTCATCTTCTTCCACAGATGTCCTGAAACCAAACTTTCAAAAATAATAAGCATTAAAATCATGTCGCACCATTCATAGCTCAGAAACTGTGCTTCCATTTTGCAGCAGAAAGTGCTGAACATTACACACTGCTTCTAAGAGGTGGGCGACCAAGTCACCTTCCACAGCAGCTTGACCAGAGCACCGAATGTGGGCCAGCATTCCCCAACCCTGCTGCTACTGCTACAAGTGTGCTGTGGATATGTTAGTGAAACGGGCTTGGGAATCACTCAGTAAGGCATCTACATGGGACAGGGAAGTGTTTATTACAGCTCTCATAGTGACAGTACTTCAGCACTTACATTCAATTTTCAGTTCAACTCGTTTAACAGAGAAGCGACTTTCTCTTCTAAATTACAGACAGTAAAGTTGAAAATCATACTGCATGCGCTTACAGTGGGGAAATTTTAGTGTACTAACTCAAAAGTACAAAAAAATACTAAATTACCTGTAACTAAATCAGACGTAACAGTATGCTGGCTGTTTATCCTCACATGGTTGTGGCTCATTTTTTACAACTAATTCTACATTCTTGACATTAAGTCTTTATGCAACTTAATTGCAAGGGAAAAGTAAACAGGATCTTGATAGAAAGTCACTTCCTTGAAAAGCACTGGTGAAAAAATAAACCGAAACTACTTTCTTATCCTATGAACAGTGTGTTTGATTTATGAGCAGGTGATTGCATTGATAAATGGGCTTTAAATTAATAATATGACTAAATACTTTGGGTTAAATATTTTATCATAAGCCTTACATTAGGTTCATTTAACGTTTTGTGTATCACCCAAATAAGTTACATTCATTCTGAGCTTTCATGCAGTTTTTAAAAAGTTTAAATTTCTCAAAAAATAATTTTCAAGTGAGCAGTAATAAACTCTGCATAACCAACCCAGAATTTTTTCACATCAAGTAAATATTCCAGTTTTCCCTCCTGCTTTGACACTACAGACAACTTACAAAGGCCTCTCCAAATCTGCACTAATTAAATAGAAACTCACAGAAATTACTGAGACTTTCTGACTAGCTTGACTAACATCAGTAACGCTTCAAAGTACGAGCGTGACCACTGAGCAGTGCTGCAGGAAGCGACATTTTGCCTGAGAATACTGAAGTATCTTACATAAAAACCTCGCTGCAAAGAGACAGACCACCACCGATGGGCATGCAGAACACTAACAAGGAAGAGGCAGAAAACCTCACATTCACAAGCTTTTATGGGGACACAGCATTTATGCAGTCTTCTACTATTTCAAAAAGGTAGTGATATATATCAGTCCTCCTTGCAATGTCAAGGGCAGTTTCATCCAAGTTGTTTTTCAAGTCTGGCTTCACATAACGATTCATCAGCAGGAGCTCGAGGGTTTCCCTGCTGTTTTTGTTTCCTGCAGCAATGTGCAGGGGTGTCAGCAGACCGTTTGTCTGCGCGTTGATGTCTGCACCCTGCTGAAGCAGGAACGCAGCCACCCTGGTGTTGTTCCACTTGCAGGCGCTGTGCAGGGGCGTCCAGCCGTCCACAGTCTGCGCGTGAACGTCGGCCCCTTGGGCCACCAACTCGTGTGCAACATCCAGGTGCCCACTGTAGGCAGCTCGATGGAGAGGAGTGTATTGATCTTCATCACGAGCGTTCACTGGAGCCAGCTTTTCCGTCAGGAGCCTCTTCACAGTACTCAGCTGTTTAAAGAAAACAGGGAACTTCACGTGATTCTATGAAACAAGATCTGTGGCTTCGATGGTCCTGAAAAGGTTCAGGAAAAGCAATTTCTGTCAGTGTCAAAAGCACTCATAAAATCTCAGATACGTCCTCTCCACCCCAGTTAAAAGGCTTATTTGCCATGAAGAGCTTAGCATGCTTTCAGTTCACAGAAGTTAAATAAAAGTGCTGTTACTTGAACTTTGAACTGGAATCAAAATTTGTTCTAAAAGTCAATGGATCCAGAGATGTTTTAGTGTGTATGGGCTAGAAAGGGGGATGTTTTACATACACTGGCTTGCAAAACCAGATCAAAACAGCTCAGAGAAAGAAAGAAAATTAGAGGTAAATTTTTGTTTGTGGATGAGACTACAGATGTGTCCTCAAAATAACATTCTTGTAAGTTATTTATATGAACAGAACAAGTGCCTTACCCGATTATTTTCAGCTGCCCAGAGTAGCAATTTCTCTGGATGTTTTTCCATTTTCTTTTCTTGCATTTCATACCATTCTTCTGTTCTTTCTTGCTCATCGTCGTCATCATCAGACTGTCCTGACCAACAGCTCTGAGTTCCTACAGGAATCAAATGCCTGTGCGTCTCCAGCAGTTCAAGTTGGTTAAAATGCTCTGTGAAGTCTTCGAACAGCTCGCTGTCATCATCGTCTTCATCAGCTTGCTTGTCTTTATTCATTTTCTGTCAGCATCTGTGAGCAGATGTACAACAATATTTTCACTAACTGTAACTGTTATCAATACACTAACTGTCAATAAAACTATCTGATGGATGATGAGGGTGTCAACAAACAGCAAAACTCAAGAGAAAACTCAGCGATTCTCCGCTAACGCGGGCTTTGTCAGCTCTGCCAGGACTCACAGATAACATTCACGTTAGAAAAGCACCGTGTTACCCCGACCCCCGAACGGTACCACCTTCGGACTGCAGTGCAACACTGTGCGGGGGTTTGCTGAGTGCACTCGAAACGCTGCTCACTTTACCAACAAAAGGTCTGGAGAGCAGCCCGGATTTTGGGGCCGAGTCTCTGCTCCGGCCCGGCCCGGCCCGGCCCGGCCCGCAGCACTGCCCTCGCTCCCCTCCGCGGGGCCCACATCACCCCGGGCAGGGCAGGCCCCACCGCCCCGCAAGAGCCCGGCCGATCCCCGCCCGGCGCCGCTCCGGTACCTGAGGCCGCAGCGCCGCCGGTGCTTCGGGGGGGGCAGGGCGGGGCCCGGCGAGCGCTTCCGGGCCGCGCCGCCGCCGGACGTGACGGAACGGGCCGGGCCGGGCCAGGCCGGGGCGGGGGCGGTGCTGGCCCGAGCAGCGGCGGGAGCGGGAGATGGCGCGGGCTCTGTGATAGCCTGTCACTGTGCCCGTGCCCTGGCCCAGCGCCTGGCTTGGTCTCTTGCGCTTGGTGTCTGTGAAGAGAGAAGCTGACTCCCTGAGCAGTGCCAGAGCCTTCCCGTAGGAACCTCGGCACAAGGATGAGCACCATCAACTCACAGTAAGCTCCTGTTGTCTGCATTTCCCTGCAGTCCTGACACAGCAGGCAGCAAGTGTTTTGTATGTCCGGGACGAGTTAAGAAGAGCTGGGATCATCGGTTGTGTTTTCCCTCCGGTCCTTACGATCGCCATGCTTGCCTTCATGCATGCGTAGATTACCAGTTCAAAGAGGGAATTAGACTGTTCAACAAAAAACAAAACACACGCAAAGGGTTCTTTAGTTTTTAGTTAGATACTTCAGAGGGGTGCTTGCAGCCCTTTACTGGAGCAGAATGTCTGAGATAAACAAATCTTCCAGCTGGCTGGTTTAGCGATGTGTCGTTTGCAATACAAGTAGTGAAGTATTTTTTGAGACTCTTACAGGACTGATATTTGGTAGAGTTTTATGGTAAATCTCCGTGTTTCATTACTTTGGACAGATAAACTTAGCTTAGTAAAGACTGTGTAGAAATTCCGTATGTGTAATTGCTCTCTGACACAAGTTTTACTGTCTTGTTCAGGGATGATGGAGATACCTTTAAAATACTCGTTGCTACTGATATTCATCTTGGCTATTTGGAGAAGGATCCAGTGCGCGGAAACGATACATTTGTGACTTTTAATGAAATACTGGACCATGCTAGAAAAAATGAAGTAAGTGCTACTTTTTGGAGAGGGAAGGACTGAGGCTGTTAAAAATACGGTCCAATCTGCCAGAAGCTGTAAAGCTTAGTCCTGGTACTGTTTCTAATAATATCAAGTGGCGGGACTATTGGTTGCATTCAGTTTCATTTCTGATTTAGTAAAAGGAATGCCTGTTTCTTTGTGAGAGCATTCGTGCTGAATCATGACTTTAGTCGCATTAGCAGTGTTTTTTGATTGCCCCCACCAGTTTCAGTGGTATCTAGAGAGGGTTTGTCACTGCAAGGAGGAAAAATAATTGGGGAGAGCGAGAGTAGTGATATAAAGTCTTCTGATAAATCAGTGGAGATTCATTTGGAAATTTTGAAGTGTCGTACAGTGCCGAGTCGCTGAAATGAGCAGTTCTGGTGCCGAGCAGCTCCAGTGCTTGCACAGTCGGCAGCAGAATCCTGCGGTGGGGTGGACACAGGAGCTTCCTGAACTGGGCCAGCCTCGGAGGAGCCGAGAGTGGGAGCCGAGAGCCGCCAGGAGCCCTCAGCAGCTGATGGGACCTGGGTGGGGTCAGGAGCAGCCAAAAACCCTCCCACACTTGTCAAAGAAGCTCCTGGGGAATGGCAGCAAACAGGAGCACCTCCAGCACGGCAAACAGACTTCCGTGGCATGGCTTTTTGTGCAGGAACAGCACTTGAGCTCTGCCAGCTCCACCAGGGAGTAGTGGAATCTATCTGGGAGAAAGCTGGGGCCTTTCTTCTGCATCCACCACGGCTGACAGAGCTGCCCAGACAGAGCTCCCTGTCCAGACACAGCTCCGGCTGACAGGTATCAGGGAATGTGTATGAGACAGAGAGAGACTACTGGAATCACACACTACTTTCCTTGGGGCAGGCCTAACAGGCAGACAGGACACATGATCCAGGGGATTCCCTATCCTCGCTCCCTCTGAATGAACTCACTGAATTAAGGGACAGGGGGCAATGGCAACAAGTCCCTGCCCTGCACAGCAGGTGCATCTCCTCCATGGCTGCCCCACGTGCCCTGACATAACAGATGTGAGGTTCTGCAAGTGGAACTGAGCAAGGATAGTGGTTCATCTAGCATAGAGGTGTTGCTGAGGTTGTTGCCTGTGCCCAATATCAAAACTCATTCCGTGAAGGAAGAAGATGGGTTGTTAAAGGAGACCCCTTTCTGATAGGAACAGAAGGCCCAATATGAAAACTGGGTCCACTTCTTAGGGAAGCCTGCTGCATCCCCAGAGCCTGAGTAGGTTGACAGCAGCTGAACAGGATCCAGTATGTGCCCAGGTGGCCAAGAAGGCCAGTGGCATCCTGGCCTGTATCAGCAATAGTGTGGCCAGAAGGACCAGGGCAGGGATTATCCCCTTGTACTGAGCACTGGTGAGGCTTCATCTCAAGTTCTGTGTTCAGTTCTGGGTCCCTCACTGCAAGAAAGACAGCTAAATATATGCAATATATGCAGAAACTGCATCTAGTGCCTTCTCAAAATAATATGCTGATAGCTATTGTTTATTCGCACTAGGTAGCATAGCAGTGGGAAAATAATGTCACTGTTTTTCATGCCTGTCGAAAAATGTTCAGGAGCCAATTTGGAGACCCTTATTATAATAGTACACTAATCCTTTTTTATCACTATCAGTTGTTTTCTCCTATGACTCTTCATAAATGGGTCTTTTTGGGGTTGATTTTGTTTTAATTAGCAATTTAATTACTTTCTTTTTCATAAGGAAGTTAAATATTGTTTCTGTTACTACTAACTCCTTTTACCTAGAAGTGTATATCTTCATATTTGAGGAAATATGTGGAAGTCCCTAGAAGAAATAATTTAAACAGTTTGCTTAGAAGTCTTTCAAGGTAATAAAAAATGCTGTATTAAAATAATAAAGCTTTTTGTTGCATACAGGTGGACTTTATTTTATTAGGTGGGGACCTTTTTCATGACAACAAACCCTCCAGAAAAACAGTACACTCTTGTTTGGAGTCACTAAGAAAGTACTGCATGGGTGATCGTCCTGTTCAGTTTGAAATTTTGAGTGATCAGGCAGTTAATTTTCATTATAGCAAGTAAGTATGTTACTATAAATTATCATCTAAGGCTTGGTTTGTGTACTGGATGAGTGTGTTGTGATTTTTATTTTATACTCTCCGTGACTGGAACCTGGAATTTTTAGGTCTATCTGTGTGGTACAGTTTACAGGATAACTCCACCTGTCATCTAAATCTGTAAAGTAATGCATACAATATTTTGGGAAACTTCTGAATGTGCTGTGACTCTTGATATATTTATTTAATGTATAGTTTCCATTTTGCAAGTACAGTACAAGTAAATCAGTTCACATGAGTTGTTTTGGTAAAATCAGCAGAGTTCTTTGTGGGTAAGCAAGGGTTGCACAGCCTAATCCACTACTATTACACAATTTTTTGTACAATTCTTTTCGTGGCTTGTTCTAAAAAAATAGTCTTCTTTTGTTACCCTATTCCACATGGAAAGTGCCATTCCAGACCATGAATAAGAATCTTATGTTTTAGTTTAACCTTAGGCTTATTCATAATCACTTCATTCTGATTTGTACCACATCTATTTGTGATGAATTTGAAGACAATATTGAGAATCATACACAAATTTGCAGATATAGTTTAACTTATTTTCCTCTTTTTGCTCAGATTTCCTTGGGTGAATTATCAGGATGAAAATCTCAACATTTCTATTCCAGTTTTTAGTATTCATGGCAATCACGATGATCCCACAGGGGTAATTACTATCATAATTATACTGTTGCATGACAAAGATATAGAAATAGAAACTTGTATAAAAATGCAGTTCTGGGACATCATGCTAGTTTTAGTTGTTCCACTCTGTAAATATTTTGTGTATCTTTAGGAAAAATGAAGTAAGTTGCGATCCATATGAACTACGTTTAATTTCTTAATTTATGTAGGTTTCTGTCATTGATAATAGAATCACTTTTCATGCTAAGAACTGTGAAGTCTTTCAGAAGGTTTCTAAAATATTCCATCTGTAGAGATTGAAAGCTTTTTCCTTAAAGAAGGAGAATTTTGATACTTTGATTTGTGCGTATGTAATTGATATGCATCATGCATTTGCAAGGAAGATATTCTAACAATAGTGAAATGGTAGCTTAAAACAAGCTACAGGAAATAAGCAGGAAAAGGATGTTTAGAAAGTATTACAATTCATGTGTTGAATTAATAATTTTGTATTTTATGTCAAATAGCAGTGTATCATGGAAATGAGTGTTTTAGCAGCAGTTTAACTTTGAATTTTTTATAAAGTAGTTACCTTAGCCAGATAATTTTTGTAGTAGTTTAGAGACTGGCTGATTGAATGGGTTTTTGTGGTTTTGTTTTTCTGAATGATTTAATGTTTAATTTCATATTGTTCAAATGAAGTATGACTTGTAAGGAAAAGGGATTTGCTTCTGTACTCTAGAGTACTAGCAAAACCCCTAATATATATTATGGGGCTTTTCAGCTGCAGAAGTTACTTAAGAAAATATGTTCTCTCTTACTTTTGAGACTTTCATTTAGACATGAAACACTTAATGTTCTATTCAAAGTTTTGTATTTGTTTCTTATTATTTGTTGTAGGCAGATGCACTGTGTGCATTGGATATTTTAAGCTGTGCAGGACTGCTGAATCACTTTGGACGTTCAACTTCCGTGGAGAAAATAGATATTAGTCCCATTTTATTGCGTAAAGGTAGAACAAAAATTGCACTGTATGGCTTGGGTAAGTATTTGTCTGCCAGACTGTGACTAGACTATTAATGTATTACTGAAATTTAATAGGTCTAAATAAAGTTGGAACAAATATATAAGGCTGCAACAAAGATGAAGGTCTACGTGATTCTAAATTAAAGCATATCAATTCTGTGACAGTGTCAGGTTTTTCCTCCTGCTTTGTGTCACTGGCTGACAGGGTTTTTTTGCTCATTTAGATAAATCTTCCTAAACTTGATTTTTGTACCTTTATTGGTGCTAAATGAACCCTGCTTAAGTTAACCATAGTGCCAGTGTATCAAATCAGAGCAATCGCACTCTTAAATTCTCTCTGTTGTGTATTAAGCTTCTCTCATCCTACTTAGGCAAAACTTAAACACCCTATGTTCATGTGCCATTTTGGTTATATTTAAAAGCATAAGCTGCTTGAGCAGAAATCTAATATCTTACGTGTCTGTCTGAAGTGGTTCATAAGTAACATTGGCCATGGGGAAATTTCAGTTTCTTTAAAGGAGCTTAAGAGTTTCATAGTTTAAAGTGGTTCTATGATAGGTTTTCAATTTCAGGTTTGTTCCTTTGTTTTTTCTTCACTGAATTCCCCTCTACCCTCACTGCTTATCTAGAATGGTTATTTTTCACTGCTTTATATCTAGAGAAGTTAACTATTAAGATCTTACTTTTTCACCCTTATTTTTTATCCTATCATGAGTGCTTAAACACCTGATTCCAAGCAACTTTTATAGCTCTAAATTAAGTCCTTGTTTGCCATTATTTTGTGTGTTTAATGAGATACTTTGCTAGATGTTTGAAAGTTTAGTAGTTAGTGGAATGTTCTAATATCAAAATATAAAAGTTTTCAACACCCAAGTTGTTACTGGGAAATGCAACAACTTTCTAAAGTGCCAGTGTTGCTGCATGAAGACGTTCTCATGACATGTTTCTTTGTGTTTGTGCCAGAATTATTTGTACCTTTTTGACTTTCTCTGATTCAGAGAGCATTTGTTCTTATACAAAATATGAACACTCCATACAGGATTTATTGATATCTATCATGAGCCTGGCTAAGGATAGTTTGGGGTGTTTTTTTCCTAGTTAAAAACATCAAGGAAATAATCAGTGACATGCACAAATTTCTTGGGCAAACTGTTCCAGTGCCTCACTACCATTACAGTGAAGAACTTCAGTGTAATATCCAATCTAAATCTGTCCTCTTTCAGTTTAAAGCCATTCCCCTGTCTTATCACTGCTTTACCTTCTGAAAAGTCCTTCTCCAGCTTTCTTGTAAGCCCACTTTGGGCACTGAAAGGCTGCTATATTTTTGTTCTTCATGGTTTTTTTTAATAGAGTTGCTGTAAAAATGCTATGAAATGCAGACAATTTTTTTTTCCCGTTTGTTCACTTCAGGAGCTATTCCGGATGAGAGGTTGTATCGTATGTTTGTCAATAAGCAAGTAACCATGCTGAGACCAAAGGAAGATGAAGATAGTTGGTTTAACTTGTTTGTGATTCATCAAAATAGGTAACAGTACTAAAGCAATTTCAGTAATTTACTGTGTTACTTCGTTAAACTGCCTGGAAAAGGATAGGTGAGCAAGCCAATTAATACTTCTTGTGAGTAGTTGGGTTCTTATGAGTTTTAGAAGTGAAAACATTGTTTTACAGCTCTTTTTGGAGAAGTATTGTAAAGGAAAAGGTTTGAAATAAATGACTTAGGGGAGCTGGGAGATTTCTTCCCAAACTTTTATAGTCAAAAGCAGTGGAGGCTTTGTAGTGTAATATGCATATAATTAAGCCCTTTCTGCTTGTTAAAGCGGGGAGAACTCCAAATTTCATATTGTATTTCCTATTCTTGTTTGAACCATAGTCCAACAAGTACACCCTATGTTCCCTTGCACTGCTGTGCTTTACAGATAGGTAACATGTTCTGTCTGCCTGCAGGCTTCTCCTAGCAGTGGTAGTAGGAACAGGCAGAGTTCTTTTCCAAATACTTTCTTCTGCTTTTTCCTGAAGAAGAAGGCAATCCTCATGTTCAAATAATGGTGAGGCAGAAGTAAACAAATACAGCTCGTATTACCCTGTGTAACTTCTGTGTTGTAGTCTGAAGGAACTCACTCCCCCATCTCCCTTGTCTTCCTGAAAGGGATTGGGGATGGCCTGTCTCATGTCTGTTTACTTCAGTGGGTTTTACCCCACTGTTTAAAAGCAAAAACAACCAAAACTGATTGCTATGAAATGCTATAAAAGCATTCGTACAGAAAAAAAAAGAGGTCTTACAAGCCAAGTAAGAAGGAAAGGGGGATCCAAATAAAAGGGGAGAGCAGAAAACAGTGAACTATGTAAAAAAGTGAGCCATGTAAGTTGCCCTTTGGATTAACCAAACACTAAACAACTATGTAAGGAATAAATGTGAAGAAGACCTGACATATATGTCTGATATCATTGCTGGAGTTCCTCTGTCATTTTAAATCATACTAAAGCTTTTCTCCTCCTTCACTCTCTCCTTGCCCATCCATTATTCTTCTCTTCTCTCGAACAGGAGCAAACATGGAGCTACCAACTACATTCCAGAGCAATTTTTAGATGACTTTATTGATCTTGTTGTGTGGGGTCATGAACATGAGTGCAAAATAGCTCCGTTCCAAAATGAACAGCAACGTTTCTACATTTCTCAGCCAGGAAGTACAGTGGTGACGTCTCTGTCCCCTGGAGAAGCTGTGAAGAAGTGCGTGAGCTTTTCTTTTTGTTCTTGTTTATCCCTTGTCTTAGATGTCTCAGGTGTTCTCTTGAACACAGAAAAATTCTTGTGTACAGTATGAAAAGACTGAATTACTGTGTAGACTTGTATTACTGTGGATTAGCTTCAGAGTGTGACATAATAAGCAAAGTAGATGGAATGAGTACCTGGTATAACTTTTACTTTTCTTTCAATTTAATCTAACATTTGAAGCAAATGGAACTTGGCTAAGAGGAGTTACATACTGATAAATTGGAATACAAAATTGGAACGGAGTACAAGTGCTTGTATGTGGAACAAGCACAGTCTAAATATAATAAAATGGAAGTTTTATAGGGCCAACTCTGAAGTACAGATCTTCCTATAGATTTTGAAGTTTTGTCCCTGGAAAGTAAACATGAATTTGAAAACAAATCTTTATACCGTACTTCTCATAAGTTTATCTTCTAGTAAGTTACCTTTCTCCTTTTAGACACATTGGTTTGCTGCATGTTAAAGGGAAAAAAATGAAAATGGAGAAGATTGCTCTAGAGACAGTGCGAACTTTCCATGTAGAGGATATTGTTCTAGCTGATCATCCAGATCTTTTTAATCCTGACAATCCTAATGTTACTCAGGCAATACAGGCATTCTGCATGGAAAAGGTAACTTGTGATGCTAACAGTGGATAGCAGAATATGCATATAAGGGGATAAGTGTATGGACAGGGGATGGGATCTGTTACTAGTTTTGAGACTGGAAGATGAGAAATCTTGTGTCTTGCCCCATATTAAAACAGACTGAGACAGTGTTTCCATAGGAAGCTAATTCCATGACATTCACTCTGCAGCCTTAGCTTCCAGATTCCTTGATTGAGATGACTTACTAAAGTAGGCTGGAACTGCTTTTTGGATGTCCATATCATCTTTGTACAAAAGCTTGCACCTGAGAGTGGGGCAGTGTTGGATGTGCACCTTGGAGCCAGCATAAATGCATTGGCCTAAACCCTGAGAGCTCAGCCATGCAGTCTGAAGTGGCAGAAGTAACTAAGCAAGTTTATTAATTGCTTAGTTCTTAGGTTTATATGGCTCAATCTACTTTTCCCTGGAACTAGAAATTTAACAAAGCATAGTGGCTATAAAATATGAGAGATTAGTGGTGTAGATACTGCTGGACTACACTGTATTTGAAGGATAAGCCTTTCAGTGTCGTGTTTTTCTCAGTCATTCTTAATGGCTTTTGGCTGCATACTGGTACATACGTGTTCGGGAATGAGAGCACATTTGATTTATTTTGATATCTCCCCTTGCAAATGGATGTATTTTAAGTTATACTTGAAACGTTCAGGCATCTGTAAGAGAACAAAGTGGAACTGAATTTATAATTCTCCTTCACAGGTGGAATTGATGCTGGACACTGCAGAAAGAGAAGGCTTGGGAAATCCCCGGCAGCCAGAGAAGCCTATCATAAGATTAAGAGTAAGAAATTGTTCAGCTTGGATTGCTTTGCTTTTAAGAATTACTGTGAAAAGTTTCAGAGCAAAGTCATACTTTTTGTGTAAACACGTAATATATACATTTTTTTGCTGTGTACAGGCAAATATAAATCACCTATCATACTTCTGTTTGCCTGTGTAACCAGTACTCTAAGGAAAAGGTTGAGATTGGTCATAAATGCACTTCACTGCTGTTCTGAGTAAAGGCATAAAAGTGGCTATTTACTGTGAAGTTCTTTTAAGTCATACTATCAGAAACTGTTGTGAAGGCTAGTAAATGAAACAAATTAGGAACGAGTTATAAATATGAGCTATTATATGTATAAGTAGAAATAAATTTTATGTATATATATAAATATGAGTTATTAGCTATTCTGTTAATGTTATTATTAGCTGTAATTAGCCATTAACTATTCTGTATAGTAAGGCATTAATTTTAAGTTGACTTATTTCTTACTACTGATTTTTTTCTTTGAAGCATAACAAATTTGTTTTGAATTGTGTGGCTTCTCTGTTTCTGTTTGTTTCATATTTGAACTTGTCCTTTCCTCACTTAGGTTGATTATGCAGGTGGCTTTGAACCATTCAGTGTCCATCGTTTCAGCCAGAAGTACATGCATAGGGTGGCTAACCCAAAAGACATCATACACTTTTTCAGGCGTCGTGAACAAAAAGAGAAAAAAGGTGATTATGAAAAAAGGAATCATTGGCTTGCCTTTGTTTTCATTTGTCTGTATTTTGTTGCCCAGCACTTGCAAAGGCTTGGTGCCTACCATCTAATGTGTTATAGGAAGAGTAAAGATTCATTGTCTTATTTAAGTATATATATTGCACAATTATTTCTTTTCAAATTCTCGGTTTGTCCAAAATTCTGATATTCAGCACAACATCTTCTGACAGTTATTCATAAACAGTTTCATTTTCCTTTGGCCTCAACTTATTGAGTTCCTTATAGTAATACATAGCCCCATGCCACACTGAGTTACTCTGTGGTTCTGTGATAATTACCATGAAAGGCATTAAGTGGCTCTCTCCCGAGACTTCTTAGAATAAGATGATTGGGTTTGAACACTGAAGGAAAAGAGATGGGTACAGTGCTTTTTCCCTTTATGTTTTAATTTTATTTTGTAGTAGTTCATTTGTTCATACCTAAAATAGTAATGAAGGATATGGGCTTAAGAGATGTTCATATATTTTTTTTAAAGGGTCCAAATGTAGGATAGCATTTTGTTTGCCCTAGTTAGTCATATGTATGAGGTGCTCTTGGCTTGTCTCTTCCAGGTATGTTCTATTCAAATATTTGTGCAAAACCAATAATAGCTGTTCCTATTGCAATATTTTTCACTGCCTAGAATTTTTAATAAATGGTTAATAGATGTTGTCCAAATACTGGATTTGTAATAGTTGCTAATGAAGATTCAGCTTGTACAGGAACATAATGTGCTAAAAAACTCTTACTAGTTTGCATTAGTGCTTTGTAAGTGCATTGTCTATTTCCAGTGACAGTTTTTTATGAATACTGTTAGTTCTATAAAATTCAAAGCATCATTTCGTGAATAAAAACTGCTTTTATTGAGACATTTTTAAAATTATACTGTATCGATCCTGGTTTATTTTGCTTTGGTTTCCTTTTTTATAGTTGTGTAATCTCATTAACATTTTCAGAATACACAGTAGCTACCACATCTGCCACCATGTTTCACTAATTTACTTTTCCTCCTTAATGGGCATGTCAGCTTCAGGAGGGGAATATAAAAGTACTGCCATGGCTTTTGCATTCCTTTATTAGACAGCCTCCAGTACAAGGGGAGTGGCTAATGAAGCACTCAACGTTTTCATTACATGTGCACATTGTGGTTCAGTACAGGTGATGTTAAGACTTCAGGAATTCAGTCTGTAGTCTAAAGCAGTCTGTAGTCACTTTATGTTGTGTGGTATGTGCTAACCTAGAATGATTATCCCTCTCATCCTTCTGTCATTCCTACCTTGCTACCTGAGAAAGGGGGATGAGCTATGAGCATTTTCTGTCGAAAATCAGTCAGCGTACTGTGGAGGAAAATCTCTTTTCTAGTAAACGGGTTACTTATAAAAAACTTCTGTGCTTTGATGGCTCCTATGATTTTCTTTCATTTGTGATCTTCTAGAGTTCAATTATAACCTTTAGAACACAGTGTTCAGGATATAATTCCTGACATATGTTAGTTAGAACTCTTCATATCTGCTAAAGGTGGAGTTGTCTGCATAATTATGTTTCTCCATGTTTCCAATGAACAGACTCTAAAGAGAGCAAAAAGCTTTACATATAAAAGGGACCACAATTCTTAGGAGGCCTGCATTAACCTCTTTTTCCTGCTACTGTCAGTGGGAAGGTAATAATTAAAAGCTGTAAATGTCTATGATGCCACTGTGCTTTTCTATTCTAGACATTGATCTTAATTTTGGAAAATTGGTTAGCAGACCTGCTGAGGGAACAACACTCAGGGTGGAAGACCTTGTAAAGCAGTATTTCCAGACAGCAGAGAAGGTATTTTTCTACTTTTTATAATTTCCTTTTTTAATGTCATATGATATTTTTATCTTTTGCTTTCTTAATGGAAGTAGTGTGCCCTGGAAAGACTCTCACATTCACGAATAAGTGAATTTATTATCCATAAAACTATCTGAGAATTACCTCATGAAGTGTGTGTCTTAGATTAACAAGTAACTATTGTATATAGGTTGTGCAGGTATGTGAGCACACACTGACATTTGAGAGTGTGAGAGCATTTGAGGTTTGAGAGCACAGCTCTAAGTAATGTGTCATGTACTCAAGTACAGGAGGAAAATGTGAGGCAGCATGTGAGGGAAGGGCTACCTTAAATTACTCTAGGGCCAGTGTGAGACTGTAGCATGTACTGTTACTGACTTTAAGTCACTCGTTACTTTGCAGTATATTTCTGTCCTCAGATGTAGTGCACTTGCACATTTTAAAGCATTTTAAAGCAGACCAGGGAGAAGGGAGAACCCTGATAATTTGCTTTCTTCCCACCCTGTTGTTAAATCTAGTATATTTCCCTTTCCCAACAACAGTGCAGTAACATCTAAGAGATAAAAAAATAATCAGTGAGCCAGGTGCACAAATGCTTGATGTAGTTGATCAAGCATAACTTGCAGAAGCTGTTTCAGTTGTAGAAAGTTTTTAGAGGAATTCTTGAGATAAAGATCTTTCAAATTACATCATCCTGCCTAACCTTAGACACATGCTAGGTGTCAGTATTAGGACAGCATAAATCATGTTCCCTTGTTCTATTATTTTATTTAAACATTTTATTTTATAACAACCAGAAAGTTTATTCCTCTGGGCACCTTTATTTCCTGAAATTTTTTTTTTAGATATTACTAGCATTGCGGTTTCTTTACTGTTCATAAAGCCTTTTGCTTTGACTAGTTTGAAAAATACTCTGCAAAGTTGGTGTGACATGCTAGTAGGAAAAAGTTGTAACTGGTTTATGACAAGTAACATTTGCTTATTGCTGTGCTTTTCTTTGATTTAAATATTCAATGCACATTACTGTTTTTGCAACCAACTTAATGTAATATTTATCTGAAACAACTGCTTGCTTTCTCTAATGGCAGATGCTTCTTAACAAATTATTTTCCCCAATTCTAAAGAAAGTACAGCTTTCACTTCTAACTGAAAGAGGAATGGGAGAAGCAGTGCAAGAGTTTGTGGACAAAGAGGAAAAAGATGCCATAGAAGAGCTGGTGAAATATCAACTAGAAAAAACTCAGAGGTTTCTCAAGGAGCGCCGCACTGATGCAGTAGAAGAAAAAATAGATGAGGAGGTAATGTTCTGTTAATGTTGATTCCCCAAGAGAGGTCAAGACAGTAGAAAAATCCATGCACAAACATGGTTGAATAGATTTGCTTCTAATCATTTTCTGCAATTAATAAATGAATAATTAATTTATGATGAAGTTTCAAGTACATGATTTCAAAACTTGTACTGAAAATGGAGTTTAGGTTGCACACATGTTCATAGAAAAAATCTGTCTAATACATGCAGAACTACATATTTACCACTATTGTGAGATAGATGGTAGGTATAATCTCTTTGTAGCTTTTTGTATTGGCTTAGGGAAGAGTACGAGAGCAGGACAAGCATAAAGGAAATTTATCCTTCAGGTGGTCTACTTGCTTCTAACTGTAGCTCAGGGTATCTCAGAGACAGGCCTTTATGTGTATTGAGCAACCCTTGAAAGACATTTTTGTCAACTTGTTGGGCTTCCACATGAGCCCATGTATTCAGCTGTAATATTCAACATTGTAGAAGAAGTTGTTCTGCAGCTTATCTGTGCACTGTTTAAAGAATAATTTGGTAGGGAAGGAAGGCTGCATCTAACTTTTTTTACTGATTACTTTAATGCCTGAGAGGTTGAAAGACACCATAAACAAGCAGTGCCTGCAGTCTTTCTATGACACTTTAGGGTGTTTTATTGTTGCTGTTTGTCTTTAGAACTATTATCTTCTTTCTGCCCCATATCTTTTTCCATATTTGTCAAGTTGAGCTTCCTTAGTTGTACACGTACTGCAACATGGTCTCTTCTCATAATAGTTCTTTTCTGTCTTGATTCTTCATCTCTACCTCTTTTTCCAGTTTTTCATGTTTCAGTGTCCCTTATTGTCAAAATTACTATACTCTTCTTCTCTTAAACACAGTATCTCCATCAGGTCCCAAGCTTTCTTCCTCCCCAGTGATGTAGCTCCAGTTATTAACAGAGTGTGAGATTCTTAAGCCATAGGACAGCATGAAAGGGCCCCAAAAAAACTGTTATTCTTGGACTCTTCACTTCTCACAGCTTTGCACTTACTGTATTTTCATTATTGTATGACATGAGCTGTTATTTTGACAGGAACTGTTTTTTGTTTTTATTCAGGTGCGAAAATTCAGGGAGAGTAGAAAAAAGAATACTGAGGAAGAGGATAAGGAAGTCCATGAGGTAATTACTGAGTTTTGAACATAGGCTGAAAAATGGAGTCATGACTTCTGTGTATAAATGCAGTCATTTAGCAGTGCTTCAGCAATACTTCAGCATTGTCCTTGCCAAAAAGTGCCTGTCTACTTTTAAAGCTTAGTAAGTCTGTTTTAAGTCTTTGTTAGGATAATATATAACTAATCTACTGCTCAATTTGGCTTTTGAGGTCTCGTCTCTTGTACAAATTTGCGAACCTGAATGTTCATTATTTCTTGCTTTTAACTGAGGTTAGACTAGACAGGTGACTTTCAAAGATCTTTCAGCTTAAGCTCTTTGTGATTTCATCACAGTGGACATGTGGATGGACTATAATGGGTGGTTTTACTGGAACAAATGAGGAGTATTGGTAAACCTTTAGGTACTGTGTCCTTATCAGCAATCTTAGACCTCCCACATGCTGTGATTGCATTGTATTTCCAAAGAAAATTGCCAACTACTGATAGCGTGGGTGCTCCTTTGTCTTTGCAAGTTATGTGGGACTGGAATAAAACTTTGAGATAAGGACATCTGGGCTGAGATTCAGTCCTCCTAATCTAGGATATCATCACCTGAGCTAGTTATCTTAAGCACCCACTGTCATCAATGAAGTTTAGGTCAGGGGAGCCCTTAGGGTGCTTCCTCTGAGCAGACACACGTAGCTGACAGAGGATGACCTGAGCTCTTCACCAAACTACACCAACAGTGTGTCACATTAACAAGCTCAATTCTGTTATCAGATCTTAGCTAACTACTTCATATGTACACATCTAATTAAATAAACTTAAGTATTTTCACAGATGTCCTCTCCTTCCATAACACTGGATTTGTGTCTTCTAAGCCTCACTGGTTTAGAATTACACATTTTTATTTATATTATATATTTATTGTACATAACTGGGATTTAACAATGGTGTGTTTTATGGTTTAAGATTCTTTTTCCTGTAATTATTGCTCCATTTCAGGCAATGATGAGGGCCAGAGCCCACCGATCTGAGAATGAAGTTCTGGTCTCAGCCTCCAGTGATGAAGATTCCATGGATGTGGAGATAGCAGGCACTAATAATCCAAGTGATGGCCTTACATCAACACTGAGCCGAGGAAGGGGTCGGGCAAGAGGTAGGGCAAGAGGTGCAAGAGGACAAAATTCAACAGCAAGAGGTTCATCTCGAAGAGGAAGAGGTGAGAAAAACTTTGCAGTCTTTGTACTGCAGTTCTTGACTTTTTTTTTTCTTTAAAAAGTGACTCTCTTCTGATGCTTCCATCTAGTGGAAATTTGCTGCTTAAGAACTCCTGCTGGGAAAAAACCTCAAATACTTGTGGTATCCTATTGCATACAATTGACTACCTTACAAGGCTTTAATTGTGACTTTTTTACTGTAATTAAAAGAAAAATATAATGTTTCCCAGCTGTGGAAACATAGTATACTCCTAAAAGATGCAGTATTGGGAAGGTCTGTACTATGAAGTGCATGGATAGACCTTTGTCACTGCTAAAGGTAAAGCATTCGATCAGTGTAAAGAGGAGCTACAGAATGTCTCTATCCTAATGTATTTTACAAAAGACTTAAACATTCTAGTGACTGAAAAAATGGGGAGTGCTTCTTAAGCAAAAAGAGTTAAATAGCTCCTGGACTGAGTGTGATTGTGCACTTTGCAGTGGTAGTGGTATTTCCATTATAGATGTACTTGCACTGTATATATATATATATATGTATATATATGTATATATATAAAAAAATAAATAACTCCTTTGAATTGTCTCAGTGATATGTCCAAATATCTGAGAGCAGGTTGAGTTGAAACAAAGGGTGTCATCTTGTTTCTGATTTGGTTAATGCTTTTAAACTAGTTCTGTGAGCCTGAGTGCTCCAACACTCTTGTGGTCCCATCAGAGTAGAGCCCTGTGTGTTAAGAGGTTGTGTCTGTGGACCTTTGAATACTTGACCCAGGGCAGCTCTTCTGCTTGTAAGGAGGGCTTTAATTCAAGGAGAAAGTGAGGAGTAAAGAGGATTGTAGATTTTTTTGAAGTGACTTCCCACTCGGTAATGATAGATTAAAAAGGAAAAAGAATAACTGCTTGACAGGTTTGCATTTTGTTTCTTATCTCTACAGGAACCACTAGCCAAGAGTCAGCTTCTGGCAGCAGATCCTACAAATCTGTATCTGCGCCTGGCAAGACACCGTCTATCATGGATGGTAGGCCTATGATCTGTCTGTTGCTCTAATCTGCTCTCTTGAAGTGTAGTGAAGGTGCTTGTTTAATGATGAAGTGCTTTAATTGCCTTTTATTCTATTAGTCCATTTCAGCTGTGAGAGATTCTTTCAGCGCTAATGAAATCGAATAACTAACAGTGATGAGAGAAAGAAAAGGGAAAAAAATAATGATATTCTTCTGTCATGGGATAAAATGGAATGTATTAGGAACTTCTGGCTAGAGCTGCAAATAGGAAACATATTACATAGTGCAGTTTCTTAAGGAATAAGCGTAGAAAGAATACGACTTAACATTTTAGGCAGAATATTCCTCAGGGGATAAAGAGTTAAATTTGACTGATGTTTACACGTTAGTAAGCTTTAATGCAAGTCCATTTAGCCTTACATTGTAGTGAGTTTTGGAAATCTAAATGCTGGTTTTTACTAGGGAAGAAAACCTTATCTTTAAGCCACCTACATATGTGAGAGTAGCTGTTCCTTGCTGTAGAGGGAAGGTGCTGAGGAAACAGCATAGAGAATCTAAGAATTAAAGAAAAAATTACCAATCACTAATCTACACATAAACCCCCCCAAAATACCCCAAGGTTGGCTGAATTTTAAATTAAACGGTAAATTACCTTAATTTTAAATTGGTCAGCAAATGACCTGAAATATTGCAGAGAAATTAATTTTAGCAGCTGTGTTCATATTTAACCTGTTAGATATACAAGAATTTCAGTTACAGTAGTATTTTTTGTGTGCTCTTAACCAACGTTATTGATGTTTTTTCAGCCAGACTGGGAAGCACGTGCAGCTGCACAGAGGGTTATATCCCTGGGTTTATAGACTTAATTTACGTTTTGGGTTGGTTTGTTTGTTTTACAGGGTGTTTTGCAGTGGAAATGCATGCTAGGCAGATCTTAAAATAAAAAGACCTGCATAATGTTGTTTGCATTTAATTGTATGAGCATTTTAAAAGTATTACATGTGTTTTATTCCAGCCTTTAGGTCTTCGAAAACAGGCCGCTCTTCAAATTCATTCCAGTCTTACTCTGAGGTAAGCACCTTGTTGTATGAGTGAAATTGTGCTGTGTTTTACTGTTGATTTGAAAAATAAATACACAATCAAAACATTAGCCTAAATTAGCAGATGTTTCCAGGCTATCAGTTCTAGCATTAAGTTTCAATGTGTTAATCTGTAGACCTTTTGTATCCTTTTTTGTTACAGTGATTGTCTGAGAAAAAACATGTTTTATTTGTGACTGTAGTCTAAGATCCAAGGTGTATAAGCATGAGTGTTTTCCTGGGTTCTGCAAGGTCAAAGATGTGAAGAACAAATTTGTGCTGTATTTGCAAATTTGTGTAGTTCTAGCCTGGAGCCATCACAAATGTGTATTATTCTAATAGGTGTATAGTTGGAAAAAAAACAGAGGTTCTCTGCTGTAGTACTCGCACATTATGCATTCTCTGTACGGGTAACTTCTGTGGAAAATCTTTATAATTTTTTTTCAGGATATTATAGATATTGATTCTGATCCAGAAGATACTTCTTTTGTTCCTCCTTCTTCCAAAGTAAATCAAAGGTCAGTATGTTTGCTTCATAAATGTGATGTGTGCCTTATTTCTGACTGGCAAGCAGCAGAGTCCAAGGATCTGACTGACTACTAGATTTTTAGGAAAATCATAACACTGCTTAGAGAATTTGTATAATTTTTTACTTGTTAATATAGGTTATCTTTCTATAACAGAAAAACTTAGTTTACTAATTGAGGTAAATGTGATCAGAGTTTTAGTATTAATATGTTATTTTAAGAATTTGTATTGTTCTACTTATTGTTATGTCCGTTTACTTTTACTTTGTGTATTGGTGGTCCAGCTCTAAGTTAAAGGGGAAGTTATTGGAATGTCTGGTGACTGAGAACATGCTGATGCCATTTTTTTTCTCATTGTATGTTTCAAGGTTTCTATCTTCACTTAGTAAAAGAGGTTCACAAAGCCAAGCATCTAAAGGAGTTGATTTTGAGTCAGATGAGGTATGGTATACAGTACTATTTTTTAGTTTTATTACACTACCTGCATAATTATCAAAAATAAGGCTAGAAGAGACCTCAGAAAAATATCCAGTCCTTTTTCCCTTCAGTTTTTAATCAGTGAATTGTCATTACTGAAATGTGGACCTGGAATTGCCTGGGAGAGAAAGTAATTATAATTTCTTCTAGTCCTTAGCTGTATCCTTTCATTTAGTTATATATTCTATTCTTGTAAGAAGGAAGATTTTTTTTTTGGTTTTTTGTTTGTTTTGGGTATTTTGTATTCAGAAACGGCTCTTCTCCAGGGCATTTTTTTGTTGTAAATTATCTAAGTACCAAGTACACTTCTTAAAAATTTTAAAACACTCTCTTCAAGTCCAATATGTCTGTTCCTGCTGTATATCTTTGAACTGCTAGGAAATGGTTTCTTCCACAATTAAACAAGTAGAACTTTTCACACAGTTTTGCACTGAATAGAAGATACTCTATTCTGTCAAGCACTGTGCAGTGTTTTCACAGTCTGTCATGCAAGGTTAGAATCCATTCCTTAACAGTGTCAGATTATGGCCACTTCTGAGAAAATACTATTTTCTTGTTTTTCTCCCCACTGTGATACCTCTTCTTATACTTAAAAAAAAAAAAAAAAGGAAATAAAAACATGTAGGAAATAAAATCCTACATGTTTGCTGGAATATGCAAAAAGAAACAGTATTTTTTGGTTCATACAAATATCAGTAAATTGTGGTGTGCAATGTGTATATAGACATAATTTTACTTAGGTGTGTGCTTCACATTTACAACAAATATAGATTGTTCCTTCTTTCAAAGTATCTGTTCGGGTCATATTGACATAAACGTCACATGGACTTTTAAGTCAATAAATGACCTCTTTCATATCAAAACCAACAAAAACAGGTCTGTCAGAAAACATGACGAGGCTTTCTAGATTATTCTAAAGGTGACTGTTTTTTTATGACTTGGAATGCCTGCTAGTTTTAGTAATGTGTATCTCTTTAAAAATTTCAGGATGATCCATTCATGAGCCCTGCAACATCAAGAAGATCTAAGTGATTTCTGGCTCACTATGCAAGAGAGACTGTGGAAGTTTGTGAAGAAAATGGAAAGCAGTTTATGTGATATTTCTCTGTAAATGATGACTTGCCTTCCATTTTCACTTCTGTGAAATGGTTTGGTTTGAGTTTGTTGGTTTTTTTTCAATGGCACCAAATTTGGTATAACGTCTGTTACATTGCTTGATGTGCTAGGCTAGAAGGTTCTGAAGTACTGCCTGAAAGTGCAAGTTCTTTCTAAAAATCTGAAACTCTGTTTTCTTATTGGGATGATAATAAAAATGACAGTTATATCTTTTCTATAAAACTCCATCTTTTTGGTTTGAATTTTGCAGAGAAATAAATTTATAATAGTCTGCAGGTACGAATATGGATGCAGTCTCAGCATAGTGGAACTTGTATTTACTTGCAATTTGCTGTGAATACAGTTGAAAACTCTGAATTCAGAGTCGAAGTTGGACACAAGAATACAGTTTTCAGTATTGAAGCTGTAAAATGTCTTAATGACTTCGATTCTACCAAGAGAACTTAAACCCAGTATTGCTCTCTTATTAAACATCACAGTATGTGGAATGAATTCAGCTCTATAATTCAAGAAGTGCAAAAGGAGACTGTATTTTGATGTTACAAACATAGTAGGAAAAGATTTTAGCTGAGTGTATATGAATCATAGGAATCATATCAAAGGCTCTTTCTCCCCTTTCACAAATTTTTTTTTTTTCAGTCAGCTGTCAAATTCACAGTGGCTTTGTCTTTTATCTATGGAAGATAAACATAGCAGCCTTCACTTGAGGGGAAAACGTGTAACTGGTGTGTGGAGAAAGACTGTATTGTTAAGAGTTACTTAAATGCTTAGATGTCCTAAATGTTGGTGTGATTGGTTATAGGAGAGGGTAGGATGCCCCAAAAATCAACATGATTTGTCAGAGGTCACAATGGATAGTTTTTGAAAAATCACTTCTCACTCATGTAACTTAATTCCCCTGCCCCAGAAAAGGTTAAAAATTCATTAAAGCCATGGTAGTTGAAAGATTGTTCCCAGGAGCAGGGAGAAAAGCATACTGTGCTGTGGATTTAAAAAGAAAAAAAGGCATTATTCCTCTTTTTGAATGCTTCCAGACTTTTTGGCATGTCTAGCTGACTTTTTTATATTCTTGTTACAATCTTTTATTCCCACCAGGCCTGTTTTTCTAATTTGTTATAATCTTGTTAAGTGTACTCTTGCACAGGTATTTTTGATGACTTTTTTTATTACCTGAATTCATAGTCCATCCATACAGCTTAATTTCAAACATTTTTTTTCACTTTAGAAATGGCATCATTTCACAGGTACCTTTTATAAAAACCGCATTCAGCATGCCAAATCCTGACGTTCCTGTGCAGCTGCTTGTTTTACTGTTGGAGTGCTGGGGATTGTTGTACAAGGGTGAAGCTGGCAGGAGCAGGTACCAAGCTGCCAAATCTGCTATAGCCTCTTCTCTAGTAACAACCAAACATATGTGAGCTGCTTAAACAGCTCAAACCGGAGCATGTTTTAAATGCAAATTAAATCAGAAAGGTGCTGTGAAGCAGAGAAAGACACACCAGCAACATATGAGACACCTGTCACAGAGAGCTTCCCCTGGGATTTTCCATGACCCTTTGTGGGTATTTTGGGTGTATTTGCCCAGTGTGTGGTTGGACTATCTCCTTTGGATCACAAGACACAGAATACAGCTCAGAGGAGGGGGGGCTTGAGCTGTGTGTGGGGGAGATTCCCATCCTACCAGCAGCCTGGCTTAGGAGGTGAGAAGATATCCTGCTCTCCTGGATGCACCTAGTCTTCAAAGGCAATGGCAGCCCTAGCAACATATGCAAGGGTACACTGCTAGAAATTAAGAATTAGATCAAGGAGGATAAATAAAGCAGCTGATTTTTGCTGGAATACAGATTATAGTACAGGAGAATAGGATGTAATAGATGTGAAACAATAAGAGCTGGTGTTTGAGTGGCAGAAAACAGAATGCCCCTATGCACTGGCCAGCAGCACTGGAAAGGAGAGGGACTTGGGAGCGGCTGGAGCAGCTTAGCAAGCAGGGGGACATATGCCACTGACCCCACTGTTCTCATCCCAAGCCTATAAGAGCACTGCTCTGTCCTACTTTGTACCATTTTCTTGGGCCTTTATTTGAGACTGGTTTCCTGACAGTGCTTCTGAGTGGGACATGTTTCTTCTCTCTGAACGATCAGATGTGACTGCCACCTTAGCAACTCCAGCAGATTCACTGGAAAGCTTTCTCTGAGACAGGTGAATTGCCTAAAGAGCTCAAATTGGACAATTTTGTGGAAGACTGGCAGCAGTGTACAGAGTAGCACTGTGGTCTGTCCATTCTGCTTGTCCTACTGTGTCCAACACCTGAGGAGTGGTAAAGAGAAGGCAGCCTGAGCAGTTCACTGAGACAGTCACAGACATCTTTTGGAAGAGTTTTCCCCAGTGAGTGACCAGCATATAATACAATCTTTTCAGATAATGGTCATTTAATTAATGGTTAAATAAAGCCTTTTATATATAAAACCAGCTAGTGTTAGTTAACACCATCCAAGCAGATCTGTCCTCAGCAGAGGTGCAGCACTGTACATGTGCACTTGGGAAGTGGCACATCTTTTGGTGTAAGATTTATGGGTGTTGATTTCCTGGTCTTGACTTTCTATTTCCTGCTGTGTTTTGTGGGGAAGGCAGAGGGAGCACACATGCTGCCATTTCATCAGTGCTTGGGACCAGCATACAGCTGCCTTTTGCTTTGGATACTGGACTCACTGGGCTTGGACAGTTCTTGTTCTCTGTCCTGTATAATCACATCTTTGTAACGACCTCTATTTCTACAAATCCTAGAAGGCAGTTTCACATCAGGTTTTTATTTCTTCGGCTGAGAGAAGATACCTGCCTAGGGAAAACTTGAGTATCTCATGTTTCTCTGAGAGAAAAAAGGTCTTTGGAAAAATACTGTAAGTACAATAAGGCAGCTTGTTATTTACAGTTCATCTGTTGCATCCTATCCTATCCTATCCTATCCTATCCTATCCTATCCTATCCTATCCTATCCTATCCTATCCTATCCTATCCTATCCTATCCTATCCTATCCTATCCTGTCCTATCCTGTCCTGTCCTGTCCTGTCCTGTCCTGTCCTGTCCTGTCCTGTCCTGTCCTGTCCTAATCCTGTCCTGTCCTATCCTAAGAAATAGGCTGAAACTTGCCGGCCAGACCTGTGAAAGAGCTCAGATTTGACCTGTCCTGGGAGAGAGCAGAGCGTGGCACACACGCTCTGCTGCTGGTGTATAGACAGCACGGAATTTGCTTGAGCTGGGCTGCTGGTAGAGAAAACGGATTCTGACATTTGAACGGAGTGATTTTGCCTTTCCCGCAGATGTACTTACCCCGGAGTAGCGCCCGGGAGCGCAACTGCGTGGAAAAGCAGCGCGTCAGAGCACAAATTATGTCATGCAGCCCAATGACTGCAGAAGATCCCGGCTCGGAGCTCGCCTGGGGATATAAAGCTGGCTGAAGGAGCAAAAGTAGCAGCGAGCTGAGCGGGAGAGAAGCCCATCGCGGGGGACAGGAGCATCTCCCCGCTCGGGCTGCTCGTGTGCCGCGTTTGCAGCCCCCGAGCGCGCCGGGGCTGGGCGAGGCGAGAGCGGCTCTGGCAAGTGAGCTCTTCCACAACTGGAGGGGCACAGCAGCGTTCCAGAGATGCTATCCTGCTTTGTCTGGCTCGCCCTCCCCGACTTGGTTAACGCCTTTGTGACCCCAGGAAAGTTGCACCTCAATGGGAGCCTGGAGGAGACTTTTATAGTCCCGAACGTGTCGGGTTTCTTTTCCTGGGACAATGACAGCCTGGCCGACTGGCAGAGCTTTGTGGACAGGAGCCGGTACGGAGCGGAGTCGCAGAGCACCACGGTGAAAGCCTTGCTCATCGCGGCGTACTCCTTCATCATCGTCTTCTCCCTCTTCGGCAATGTCCTGGTCTGCCACGTTGTCATGAAGACGAAGCGAGTGCATTCTGCCACCAGCTTGTTCATCGTGAACCTGGCTGTGGCCGATATCATGATCACCCTCTTCAACACACCCTTCACTCTGGTAAGAGCGGGCAGAGACGCCTGGGACGCGCCATCGCTGAGGGAAGGGAAGCACCTCAGCAGCTTGGCAGGAGGGGGATGCATCGCCACCATCCACCCCATGACTAAAGTCAATTTCTCCGGGCCTTTGCAGTGCCATCAAGGCACTTTGGTGGCTTTTCCTGCTTTACACTGCTATAGGCAGTGTGTGCATGTTCTGCAGATAGCTGGCCACTCCTAATTACAGCCATTGGATTTGCCTTTGGAAAACTCCACATGTATTTTTCGTCTCTGATTCCTGTTATCTAGTTGAAGATCGGCAATTACCCATTTGTTAAACGTAGCCCTGATAGTAATAATAACCTTGAGCAATAATAACCTTGCAGTGATTGCTTGCTACTTTGTAGCATATTATCTTTTTTTTTTTCCTCTTCTCTTTTCTAAGGTACTTTGAAAGCAATGCTATAAACCTCTTGAAAAAAAATTAATGCTCAGCATCGTCTAACAAGCTGTTTTGAAAAGCTGTAGTTTGCCTGAAGTGAGATAAGATGAACAGGTCAGCTCTATGCCATAAGGAGGGATTAAAAGAAAGAGCAAATGTATTTACTAGATAGTGAGGCTGCAGAAGGACACACTGTAAATAAAACAGAACAAACTTCTTTGGTACTGCACTGCTGTATTGTTCTGGAGGATATTGCCAGGTCACTGAGCAGCAGTCACTTACCTCTTCAGAAGCCAGAAAATTATACAATTATACAAAGAACCATGAATGTCTTTTAAACAGCACAAGGAATTGTGTACTGGAGGTACACCTATAAGCAATTGTGGGGGGCACAAAACTAATGGTCTTCTTTTTTAGGCTCGTTTTGTGAACAGCACCTGGATCTTTGGGAAGGGGATGTGCCATGTCAGTAGGTTTGCACAGTACTGCTCCCTCCATGTCTCTGCCTTGACCCTTACAGCCATTGCTGTGGACAGGCACCAGGTGAGACCTCTCTGAAGAGAGACGGAAAGCTTGAGAGGGCATAAGGAAACTGAGGAAGTATGAACCAATGTCCTTTCCCATTCAGCTCCCAGAATATCGTAAGATTCATGAGGAGCTGACAGGGTAGGGGGGCAGTTCCTGTTGTCAGAATAGTTTCAAACCCACAGCAAAGTAGGGGGTATCCATCACCTTGCTATCTCTTTTCAGCTGAGTAAAGGGAGCTTTTATGCAGTAGATAATCCAGTAGCTCTCAAACAAGGAGAAAGATCAAGGTCCTGATAGGAATTCATGTGGACAGCTCTCCTTTGGGGTGGCTTGGCCAGCACCAGGGTTGAAGGGACATCCTAGTTAATTTTCTCAGCTCTACTTCCTGATGTTCTGGGATGTCCCACCTCCTGTTACCCTGAATACTGGAGATCTGACTGTAGCACACTGAAGTTTGTCACAAACAAAGCTGTGGCTTGCTGTTGATAATGGGCTCAAAACTGGGGACATTTGGATATTATCAGCTTGGAGTCACCCAACAACCACACAAAACTGCTTACAGTTGGCATTTTCTGCTAGAAAGATTATTTCCAGAAAAAGCACTGACTATCAAAAGCATTCCCATGGAGGTCTGGTTAAACCCTTTGGTTCTTTGGGTCACTGATACTGAAGAGTTTGAGACTTTTTTCTCCTTTTTTTTTTTTTTTTCCTATTAAGGAACTTGAACCTAGTAATGAACATGTATTAACACCTCCTGGTACGCTTTTCCCCACCTAGATGAAAGTACTGAAATTTGAGGGCAGGACTAAGATCTGACTTGAACCATATTTCATGGTGTTAAAACTCAGGTTTTGGTGTACAGCTTACAGTCTTTGGGAGCTGGGACTGTAGTGCTTGCATGCTAAATTACCACATTAGCAATAGATTTAAGGCTGGAAGACTGTATGAAAAAATAGTATAATTTTGTAATAAATGTAATAAGCCTAGGTTTTTGTTTATTTTGCACAGGTTATAATGCACCCCCTGAAACCTCGCATATCTACTGGAAAAGGTGTTATCTACATCTCTGTAATCTGGATTATGGCAACTTGTTTTTCCCTACCACATGCTATCTACCAAAAGCTCTTTACCTTTGAATACAGGTAAGGATGTGCCTTGCTTTCCTCCACAGTTTCCCTGGAGGCTAAACTCTGAAGAGCCATACTTTGGTATATTTTACTGAAAGCCTTGAGCATATGTCAAGGTCAGCCAAATATGGATCTAAACTACACTTTTCATCCAATTCCTCTTGCAATGTCTGATATCCTGTCCTTTTTATTTTTAAATATTTTATCTTTATTCTGTCCCAATAATCACACAAAACAGGCTAAGAAGTTAGAGGATCTGGCTTTACCCTTTACTTCAATACACTGGCATTTTATGCCATATACCTGTTTGGCAGGTACAATAATGGTATGATCTGACCTGTTTGGGCAGACCAGAAATAGGGAACAAAAAAACCCAACCAACCAACCAAACAAAAACACACTAAAACCCAACAGGTTTTAATCTACTCTTTAGCCCTAGGAAAGTAGATAAATATGCCTCAGCTGTCAAGAGCCTTTGTATTTGGAAAATACTTTAATGAGGGAAAGGTCCTTAATATGTGCAGAGACTGTGTTCCTATTTGCCAAAAGACAAAAATTAAAAACCCGCTTATGTGCAGCTGGAAATTTTGTAATTGGTGAAATTCATAAGATTATCATAAGGTCATGAATGCCCATAAGAAATTATCACCACAGTGCTCACTGGCTGCTCCATGGCTCAGATCATTGAAGAGCAGAGTTCTGCTCAGCTGTGACATTTGTGAGATAAACACAGTGTTTGCTTTCAGGCCCTATGGCAGGAGCTCTCTCCCAACTGCCTCCTTGTTTCTGATGTACTTATCCCGCCGTGCCAGGCCATCTGTGCCTCTCATCATGTCCCATCTCTCCATTTGCAGCGAGGATGTTACCCGGTGCCTGTGTCTGCCAGATTTCCCTGAGCCTGCTGACCTCTTTTGGAAGTACCTTGATTTAACAACCTTCATTTTGCTCTATGTCCTGCCCCTTCTGATCATCTCTGCTGCCTACATGACGGTGGCCAAGAAGCTCTGGCTGCGCAATGTCATCGGGGACGTCACCACTGAGCAGTACTTCGTCCTTCGCAAAAAGAACAAGAAGACCATCAAGATGCTGATGCTCGTTGTCATCCTCTTCGCAGTTTGCTGGTTCCCCTTGAATTGCTACGTCGTCCTCCTCTCCAGCCAGACCATCCACACCAACAACGCCCTGTACTTCGCCTTCCACTGGTTTGCAATGAGCAGCACCTGCTACAACCCCTTCATCTACTGCTGGCTCAATGACAGCTTCCGATCGGAGCTGAAGGCTTTGCTCAGCGTGTGCAGAAAACCCCCCAGGCCCACAGAGCACAGGCTTCCCCCCACAGTCCCTTCCTACCGACTGGCTTGGCCAGAAAACGGCAACTTCAAGAGGTTGCAGGCCTCCTCCCATGTCCTTCCACCATCCTCCACCATCCAGTCAGGAAAGACAGACATTTCTGCAGTTGAGCCAATAGTAGCTGTGAGCTAAATGATGACCTCGGACTGCATATTGATTTGGCAGGAGCTAAAAGGGTGGGAAGGTGTGGAGTCCTGGCCACACAACAGGTGATAAAACCAAGAAGGAGGTTCTGCAGGCCGTATGAAAGAGCTGCGTGTTTGATGCAGGCTGATGACAATGGTGTGGAGAACCTAGAGAGGAGAAAGTAAACTCTTCCCAGGAAGGAATTTTTGTCTTTGTCAAGGTGACTTTGGACTGGCTTGCAGGATGGGATTCTCTGCATGTGTGTTGCTGTTACCTGCATGACTAAGCCTTTTTAGAACTAGAACTGTGGGTGTGTTTTCCTGGTACTTAAACAACAGTGTCATCACACCAGATCTCTCTTCCCCTTTTCTGAGTCTCCTCGTGGCAACATGGAAATGGTTGAGATGTTGACCTTTAGGTTGCTATCTGAGATTCAGTGCAGCTCATTAGGAAAGCATCCTTTCCGAACTGGGGTCTGAAAAGTCAAGACCTGTTCCGAGTGAAAGAACAGATCTGTTCCATAAATCCTTTTTTAAGATCGATTTGAAGAAAAGTGGATGCCTATTCTTCAAGTAAGTAGATGGTTTTTCTTCAAATAGATAGCTAAACCCAAAAAACATGCGAAGTGTTGGACACGCCATCCACCGTTGGAGAATGGGTAATTAAATGCTACTGTGGTTTGGACTAGAACCTTTTATCAGAGCATCTTTGCATCATTGTCAAGTTGCAGCTAAAGGATCACATAGTTTTACTTTGTAACTTGCCTTTGAATGCTGCTCTCTTACCCTGTAAAGCACCTGTGTACTTGTCACTTCACACATTTGGGACATTTCATTCCAACTAAGAACTTAGCTCTCTGAAATGAGTTCATAAATGAACTGCTTTGAGAGAAGAGATGATATCTGACAGCAAGTAATAAAAGTGGAACATTTGACTGCAAGTTATCCTGAGATGTGTCCTATTTGGAGTAGCTAAGAAAATTCACGGTTACAAGCACCTGAAGTAGATTTCAGAATGTAATGTTCTTAGCAGAAGAAAATAGGGGTTTGAACAACAAAAAAAAATGGTGTTCCAAAAACTGTACTTTATATTGCACAGAAAAACAATATCTCCTCATGCTGTGGAAATTAGCTTGAACATCACACCAAGGTACCCCATTCCACAGTGAACTTGCAGCATTCAGCAGTGAAGTGAGAAAATCTTGTTATAAATGAAAAAAAAAAAAAAAAAAAAAAGTGAAGCTGTTTATCTCAGCGTCCTGTAATAAACTTACAGTTCTGAAATAATTTTAAGCTTTGTGCAGGGTTTTCACACTTGAGTATTTAAAGAGACTGAAATATCTAACACTCCTTGCAGCTAACCTGACCTTCCCTTGCACAAGGAGTTATCAGTCTCTCACTGTGAAGCTATTTTATTGCCCTTTATCAATGGCCCTGGAGTCAGAATATTTTTTATCACTGTTCTGCAGAGTCAAATCTTTCCTCCTGCCTCTTTGATCCCTTACACCAAGTCCCATTTCCTCCCTCAACACTTGCAACACATCAGCCCTGAATTGTTCAGGGAATTGAACTGGATGATCATTGTAGGTCCTTTCCAAATAAACTATTCTATTCTATTCTATTCTATTCTATTCTATTCTATTCTATTCTATTCTATTCTATTCTATTCTATTCTATTCTATTCTATTCTATTCTATTCTATTCTATTCTATTCTATTCTATTCTATTCCATTCCATTCCATTCCATTCCATTCCATTCCATTCCATTCCATTCCATTCCATTCCATTCTGAATTGTGCAGAGCTTGTGAACCATGCTCCCCATTCCAGTGGCAGAAGAATCCAGTACTTTACTAGCAAATAAATCTCTGCAAATGCTGAGTACCTCAGTAAGGTGTTCTTTCTGAAGCTGAAGGAAACATCTTAAGATTCACCATTTTTGAGTGCAGTTGTCATCCTGCTTTATATGAGGAACATTGCTGTAACTCCAGTAGACAAAATCCTCAAATACCCACTCCAATGCTGCTGGTGGGTCAGAGCAGGGCTCCTGCAGTTGCAGCTTTGGATCTTGCACCCCTGCACTGAGTGGCAAACCTTTCTCCTCCAGTCTCTGCTTAATCCTGAATCTGGGCACTAGGGGGGGATGCAAACAGTTGAAGCTGTTTGATTTAATTCAAAGGAACAGGATGGATGGACTGAATAAAAGGAAAAGAGACAGATTGGAGAGTGAACTTCAGGAGCCTGTCCAGGAATGAACAGGTGGCTGGTGGCCAGCAGAGGTACAAGTCTCAGTGTGGAAGAGGGGGACATGGCTAAAGCCCTAGAAATGGTGTCCTTGGAAACTGTGTGTCATACACCTCGTGTGCTCCAATGTACTTATAGTGGTACAGCATAATTTCTAGTAATTAGCTACTTTTCATTTACTTCATGTCTGATTTGGGATTCTGGGCAGACATTTGGCATTCACCAGTGCTGCTGAAATCAGTGGGAATGTTGTGCTCTGTGCATACAAAGTGTAGTATGATGCAAAGTACTCCAAAATATTACACTCTGGGCAATTCACTTTGAGCATCCAGGCTTCATGGGTATCTTTTCATTCTACCTCATCTCTCTTGCAGACCAGAAGGTTCTTTTAAAATTCTAATACAGCCATTGGTGCACAAACTGCATTCAGATGTCATCTTGGTGGGTGTGAAGGGAGGATCTGAGCATTGATAAAATGAGATACGAAGTGTACAGGATGGAGATTAGCTTTAATTTTCCATTTGGTGTGTGTTTTCCTGCTGTAGCTGGAGTTTTTGTTATCTTTTGAATTTGGGAGGTGTTGCAAAGGCACTGAACAGCTGTTCATTGCAGGAGGTCTGCATAGCCCAAGAACAGGCGTTTTGTGGGAAAATGAACTGCATTTAAAGAATACAGTATCTGGCACATGAATAAAGGAACGCATTTAGGGTTACAAAGGTAATGCTGGCATCTCCAAAACTTTGAGTGGCTGGCTCTAAAACGTCTGTGATTAAGTGTGTTTTGGGGTTTTCTACTCAAAAGTGAATTGTTATTTGTATTAACAATACTGTTTTCTTACTTTTTTATTTCCTAGAAAAATATTATAACAGGCCTAAGAAAATAAACTTTCAAATTCTAGGAATTCATTAATATTAATTTTCAGTTTCTTACAACATTCCTAGCGTTTTATTAATTTTCTCTATGTAGAATGATGCAGAGACCTTGCAAGGGAACAAAGAAAGTGCTACGATGTATTTTGCAGCTTCTGCTATTCTGAATAGTGCTCAGGGGAAAACAAATCCTTGATACCAGCTCTTGCTTTTACACATAAAAGGAGGACAATTCTTCAAGGCACACTGAGATCACTCAAAGAAAAGATGACAAATTTGTCCTGCACAGAAGAAAGGAACCTCAGCTTTGGTTGGTGTTGTTTCTGTCTGCAAGGCAGCCCATCTTTTCTCCTGTCAGTGTGGGATGAATTTCTCCTCTCAGCTGATGAAAGATGGAGGTGAAAAGGCAGCTGCTTAAAATATAGCAATGTCCTGTAACTTCAGGGATAGTAATTCCATTGTTTCTCTGGCATTTTCAAAAGATATCAGACATCATCTCCAAACTATCTTCATTTACTTCCATCCTTCTTAGAGAAGGAGTGCTGGGAGATTCCGAAGACTTCAAAGTCACAGTTTTCTGAGAAGCATAAACCTGTGATTTCTTTAATGAATATATTAACTAGTCACCATTAGCTGTTACAAACATGGTTTTTATCTTTGGGAGGCTCTGATCTCTTCTCTCTGATGACCAGTGACAGGACACAAGGAAACGGCATGAAACTGAGTTGGGTATAGTCTGGATATCAGGAAAGGATTCTGCACCCACGGGGTGGCTGGGCACTGGAACAGGCTCCCCAGGGAAGTGGTCACAGCACCAAGCCTGACAGAGTTTCAAGGAGCATTTGGACAACACACTCAGGCACAGGGTATCCTGTGTTCTTGGAGTGTCCTGTGCAGGGCCAGAATGATCCTGATGAAGGTCCCCTTCCAACTCAGGATATCTTATTAATATTTTGTTATGGGGAGTCTTAAATATTTGCATATTGCATGTGAAACTTCAAGATGTATTTTGATGCACTTTGGGTAGATCACGATTAGAGCAGTCTGGCTGTGAACTGCATACAAGTCATTTATGGATCCCTCTACAAGACCACGACATCACTGCCAGCTACAGATTCGTGTGCTTGTTCCAAATTTCAGGCTACAATTGTGCACTGAAGCTACTGAATAGGGAGCTTATGCTGGACTTAGCACCAGCTGGATGAAGCTGTACAATTCTTGGATGTGAACAGATTAATCTGCACGGCACTGAGCTGTGACCCGTGTGTGCACTTAATTGTTTCGAGAGCTCCAGGGATGCCTTAGTCCTCTAAGTAGACTGACCTAGAAACTGAATGTGGACACACAGAGAGAGCTTTAGAGTAGCAGTTTCCCAGGAGACTGAGTATAACTATTTTTCACATCTGCTTTATTCATGAAGCTCTTGAGTGCTGGTGGGAGCACAGCCAGGTCCCTGCTGATGCAGTCTGCCAGCCTTGTGTCGAAGCCACGGGGCTGTGAGCACTCTGCACCCACGAAGGCACCTACACCACCTAACAGCTCTTGGAGGCTTGGCTGGGAGTGCTGTGCCCTCCCACAGCCTCGGTGTCCCGTGCTGGTGACTGGTGGCTTGCTCTCTTATTCCTGATCTTCCTTGTGCCACCGAAGGGGAATGAGGATGGGATCCTCCTCTGCTCTCCCCATCCTGCACAGCCCAACAGAAGAGCAGCCCCTGCTCCTTCCTGGGGGTGGGCTTGGGAGAAGATTTGGACTGGCATTAAAGAAAAATGGAAATTCTTTGGCCCATTCTTTTTGCTTCTTTCTTCTTACAATGTCCCCCATAGCCTGTTCTTTGGCTTGCAAATTTGAAGTGATTTCTGAGTCATGGTGTGATGAAACTTCCCACCTCTTGCTTTAGGCTCAAAGCCATTTAATGATAGTTAGAGAGGCAGAGGTGAATCCAGTCATCATCTCAATGTTCTGACCAGGAAAAAAACTGCCTTTATCTACAAAACAAATCAGTGTCTCCTGGCCAACTGCCACAGATTATAAACTGAGTGTGGATTATCCCTTTGGCCACTTTGGGTTAGCTGTTCAGGCCATGTCTCCTGCCAGCTTCTTGTGCACCTGCTCTTTGGTAGAGCTTGGGAAACTGAATTCAAAGTCCTTGGCTTACAGTAAGCACTGATCAGCAACAACCAAAACATCAGTGTGTTATCAATATTATTTTCATACTGAGTCCAAAACACAGCATTGTGCCAGCTACTAAGAAAAAAGTAACTGTATCCCAGATGAAACACGGACACCAATTAGATAACTGAAGGTCTAACAAATTATTCCTGGCTCTGAAGTGTTACCTCACCTATTTCCACAACATTTAGGGTTAGGTCCATCTAGAGCAGACCAGATATGTGGTGGTTCTCTCTCTTAGCTCCTAAGGTCACAGGGATATGAGGATTTTAAGACATAAATGCATTTTTTATAGGCTTTATTACGGTTAAAAGCACTATGATGTGACAGGTCTGTCAGAGGTCACAAGTTTTTAATAACATGAAGCTAAGGACATGTATCAGATGTTCTAAAAGCACATCATCAGCCTCTGAAGGTACAAAACTCAGTGGGATATGCTGGAGGGACATGTAGGGTAGTGATAACCAAACTGTTATGGTCTCATCTCTAGTGATTTTTGGAAGTTGCTCTAGAAGTAAACTATTTGCCTAGAATTAGGCAAATTTGTCTTGAAGCAGTCCTGAGACAGGGCTGGGGAGTGATCTGACACTTGAACAAGGAGGACAGCAAGGACCAAACCCTTCCTGTTCCGCAGTGCAAACACATTCCAAGACAAGCAGACAGTAGCCTTAGGCTCTGCTTCTCATCCTGCACCTCAGATTCCCAGCAGAGAGGCCTTGTTCTGAGCTGTCCAGCATGTATTTCTCTCATCTCAGATAAGCTCAGATCTGAGTTCAGGTAAGAGGGAAAAACAAACAAAGCCCCCAGTTCTTCTGTTGCTGATTGGGAGATTTCACTGCAGTTGGTTTAGGTACATGAAGTTGGTAAGCGTGCAAGAGCTAAAGCAATTCAAAGGTATCACAAGCAGAGTGAGCTCAGGCAGTTTTCATCCCTGGACTGCTTACCCATTCAATGCCTTCAAAGGCACCTAGCACTTTCCCTGGACTCTGTGGGGAAGCAAGAATCTGACTTAAGGGGATTAACTCAGCAGCCCCTGGGTTAGGTGGGAGTTCATTCATAGGCCAGGAATGTTGTTTGCATGGTGTTTGGTTATCTCAATGATTATAAAAAGTTTGAGATGACTCACATCAAAGAATCTGAAGAAACAAGAGAGAAGACACAAATTTTACTATCTAAAAAGATTAAATAGTGTTATAATGCAAGTTCTTTGTTGCAGTCCTACAGGGGAGGGTCAGTAACATGACACGAACCAAACAGATGTTTGAATATTTAATGATATAAAGCCATAATATTTTCATTACATTGTGTCACTTCAGAAATACCGTTTTTTAATGTTTAATAGGAGTAATTACTTTTTAGCATTACACTAGTAATTTAGTGTATAAAGTAAAACATTCCATTATGAGGAAAGCAGCTTCTGGAGCTTCTGGCCACACAACCTGCGTGACAAAAACACACAAACTGCCTTGAATCTACAGCTAGGTTTTCATTTGTGCCACTCTCATGTGGTCTGTGCAAAGTGGTGGTCAAAGAAAAGTTTAGAAGTTTATTGGCATGACACAGCTTTGATTCTCCCCTGTTTCTGTGACTCATCTGCACCTGTACTGGGGAGTAAAGCCCTCTTACCACTTCCATCCTCAGAAAACCACTCACAACCTGATTTCTGTCTTTCTGTTCACAACGTGCAGTCACGACAGCCTTTGTTAATGGGGTTCTAGGCTTAGGCACTAAACTAGTCATCAAAGCTGCTATTAAAACATCCACTGTTCCCAATAAGGAAAAAATACACATAAAATATGTCTTGATTCTAAAAGTGACTGACAATATCCAGAGGCATAAAAACAGCAGGGTACAGCTACTTTTAGGGGCACACCATCTGCTACTGTAATAAACGTTTTTACCTGCTCTCTGCAGTTTAAATCACAAGTTTTAAATCTCACAAGAGCAACTGTAAGACAAAGCCTGTGCAGAGGAACAAGTTGCAACTTGCCTGCATTTAGAGGATGATTAATACCCAAATGGTGGAGAGAGAAGGGGCAAGAGGGAATGGCATAGCCCAAACCTGAACCTTGACACTGTCATTTTACTTTCTGGAATATTTAAAAGAGGACAGATGTATGTAGCTGCTCCTAGAAAGAGTGCAGTGAGGAAGAGGCTGAAGATGGACTCTTTCACGAGGCCTAAATTGGAATTTAGCCCATTTTTTGAAAATGGCAAAAAACAGCAGGAGCAGTGCTACTAAAACATAAGTAGAACTGAGCTGGGTAGTTCAGAAACACAAAACAGCTGAAAAGTATTTGCTGAGACATGGCCAAATTGTAGATAGTAAATTGCATCGTGGATATGCTATTTATCATGCGCTGACATTTTCTGAACAGTTTTTCAAGGTTAAACAGATTTGGAACCAATTCATGCTGCTCTGACAATTTTATAAGAACAAAAATTAAGAGCAGAATTATAACCACTGCTGCCCTTTCCACGGCTACAGCATTTTATTAAACACTTTAGAAGACAACAACAGATTTATTGCAGCAAGTAATATTTTAAAATACAAAAGGGAAATTAGTAAAAAGTTAGGTGCATATCCAACATGAAACATGAACATGTGGCTTTCAGGAGCTTTGAATTTTAAGGACTAAAAACTCTACTTACATCAAACAATTCAAACACATCCACATCACAAAATCCCAGTATTGCACTACAGCTCCTTGTCCAAGACACACAATGCACAATGTGCACCTGCACTGCCTACATATAACAGGACCATCAGGAACAGATCAGCACAGCCAGACAGAATCTAGGAAAGGTCAGAGGGATCATAGGTTTGGTAGCAAAAATATGGCAGTAAAATTCAGCAGTGTGGACCACCAGTGTCCAACATAAGCCCTGCTTTGTGCTGGTAAAGCAAGAGACATTAGGATTGCAGCTGTGCTGCTGTCCTGTGCAGAGGTAGCATAAAATTATGTCTCTAAAGACTTCTTTTAAAATAAGGTTTGTCTTAGTTGAAAGCCATAAGAAAACTGAGACTTCTTGCAATGCTAGCCCTAAATGTAGCAGCAGCACTTTCAGATCCACTTGTTCAACAGCAGCTGCCAGATTCAAGATTTCTCTGAAATCTGCTCCAGCACACAAATAGTTCTGTGCAAAAATGGTAACACCAATTACTCCTGTTTGTCCCTCATCCACAACCATATGGAATGCTAGCAGACCAGAGCACAAAAGTGGGTGACACTAAGGAACTGGAAACTGGAAGTCCCATCTAGCTATAAAAGAAGTCCTCTTTTGTTTAAAAAGCCAACTTGGCAGAGGTGACAGGTAAGTCATGTCACTTACATGGACAATACAGAAAAATAAGTCAGTATATCACACTTGTGAAAAGATATACACTGCCATTGTGGTGCTTCACCCCCCTACCCACCTCACCTTGCATCTGGTATTTCAAGACAAAAGTCATTTTAACACTCAGTGAAGGCTGAGGTCTTGGGCAGAGGGGACAACACTCAAGCCGAATTCTACTGTCCCCAAATGGCCCAATAACAAATCAATGTACAAACACTCCCCCTTATCTTGCCTGTTCCAATACACTTAACCATCTTTAATTAAAATATAGCCACAATGTGTGTGGGGAGAACGACCTTTCATAGTATTTACATCTACTTCACCTTGGCTGTTGGGTGCTTGGCCCTGCAGAGGCATTTGGATGCTACTTTAATACAAGTTAGTTTGTCTTCTAAAGTGTGGTTTGGAAAACAGGACAACTAATAATGCATTTGATACTACAAACACAAATTCTTGAGAAAAATTCTACACATAAAAACAACTTTGACAAACCATTACAAAAATAGAACCAACTTCACTGATATTCAGTCTAAAACTCCAAGGTGGATTTGTTAGACACTAAGACCAAAGCAACTGAGCGATAGAAATTAAACCAACACTTAGCTTACACATAATTACATTTTGTAAAAAAAAAAGTGTTAAGACATTATTAATATATTAATACATAGAAAATTCAAAATTCCTAATATTTACAGTACCTTTTTAACACTAGAACTGTTTGTAGTTTCTTTTCCACCAGTGTCAAGTACTTAATCCTAGACATGAAAGTTGGGATGACTAACCAAGACATCTCAGGCTGAACAGAATAACCTCTATTTTTCCCATGAAGACACAGCCAGTATCAGTGGCAGCCACCATCTGGGACAGATAAACCAGATTCACTATAAAACCCCACCCACCCCCAGCCCCTCTTTTCCAGGTCAGAGACCCCAAAGTTACCTTACTTAAACCCCAGAACTGAGATGGCCACTGCTGCAGAGCAACACTTCAGAATGCAACATGGCTGTATCTTTTTGCTACCTATAGGGTATATTTCCCATCCCCGTCCAGCATGGAGCAAGCTCTGTCCAGCTGCCAGCTTCAGCTGCATTCAATGCACATCACTTGTTACTCATGACAGAATTGTTTCATTCTTGTACCTCCTTGTGTGTTGTTTTTTTTAATAAATAACGGAAGTGTAAACGTGATTTTTCTGGCACATAACTCCTGATCATTATATAACAAATAGTCTGTAACCCAGTTTGGCCTCTGGGGAGCTGTCAGGAGATTGTGAACGTTGCATTCAAAGAGCAGCACCTTGCGCTGAGCGCAGTGGAGGCAGAGGAGGAGCCTTCCCAAAAACGGGCTCCTGGCTCCTGCAGCTGGGAAGCATCAGCATGAAGAATCTACAAGTCTTTGGCGAAGCCTCTTGTCTTCTCTCGTGTTCACACTGCCACTTGAATCACGGCCTGTCAGAACTGAGGAGAAGGCAAAGTTTCAGAAGAGGAAGGGCCACAAACCACTCGACACGTTCTGGCGCACAGAGGAGCTGCCACCATGCCCGTGCTCCACTGCCACTGTCCCCACGCCCAGCACCAGGGTGCCCTGCACATCACTCTCCCAGAGCCAGCATGCACCGCTGGTTTGCCAGCACAGCCCCTAATTAAATCACGCTGACACCACAAGGGACAGAGGAAAAGATGACGACTGTGGGTGAAGCTTTGCTGATGGGTGGCAGAGCCTGCAGCTGTCCCCCCCAGGCAGAAGGAGAGGGGCTGCACCAGCCCCAGCTGGTCATGAACTCAGCAGCTTCTTTCTGCAACCCATTTTAACAGAGATTCAAGCATGAGTTTGTTCTGATCTGGACAAAAAAAAAAAAAAAAAAAAATCTTTGTTTTCATCTCAGGAAAACAATCTCAAAATTCTGCTTTCAGATAAAAATGAGTCAGATTGTCTATTAACTTTTTCAGCTCCTTGAGCCCAGATCTCCACGTTAGGTTCTTATATTTTACTTCCAAACCCACTTATCATTTCAAACATGGACAGATTTGAGAGGAAAACTATATGCTGTCAGAATTATTCCGAGCTGCTGCACAAGAGCAGGCTGCCAAAAGAGCTTCTACTGGTTAAAAAGTAATTCTGCTTGATTGTCCTGAATTGTTCTGTTGTATCAGCTGACTTATCCAAATCCCAGCCTACCACAAATGCTTGACCCAAGTACAGAGGAACAGCTAACCCCTGGGTACTGATGCTTCTTTTGTATTAATTACAGGGCATAGCTTTCTGAAGATAAAATCGATTTATTCATTTCCTACCTTTGAAACAGCTCTTTAACTTTCCCTCAGCATTGTGCTTACATACTCAGGTAAGCTTCTAAATGTTTTAAAACATCACTTTTGGTTTATACCTCTCCCTGGATATTTGGCTTCTCTAATTCTGCACTTGAAGAAGAAACTGGTTTTGCAATTAAGATATGCCACATTTTTCAGGACAAAATCCTAGACTGTATCTTATATGAGTGATTGCTCAAGCTCACCATGGGACTGATGGGATATCCACTGTTGCACCAATCCAGACTGGCTTGGACCATTTTGATAAATATCTCTTTACAGTCAATCTTCCTTGCTCTCTATCAAAGCAGGAACAGGAGCATGTTCACTGACCCCAGTCCCATTTCCCTTCTTTTGTTATTTTCTGTTCCTCTGCCAACAGCATTTCTGAGCATCAGACATATTTTTATATTCACCCAAGACTTCTGGCAAAGCCTGCATAGAAACAGAATAAGCAGCTACTACATTTTGGAGCTAATTTCTGAAGAAAGAGTCCTGAAGCCACCAGCTTTCTCACCAGAGCTGCTTCAAGCACAACCTACCCTAGAGCTCTCCTACTGTGTAGGGAGTCTTAAACACTTCAAACAGCTGAAGCCTCTTAGTGCCAGAGCAGAGATGTCAGCAAGGACCACCAACCTAACAAACACTTCAGGGTTTAGCTGTGCCACAGACCTACACCACCACAGTCTTCTGAGGTTACAGCACTCACACAGCAGGCAACATAGCAAGGACTAAGCAGGTCCATTATCTTGTAGAATATATTAGTGAGTTTTTGGTAGGAATACACACATTGATCAGCTTACCTTGTAACTCTGTTGCATCTTTTTCCAGCCCTTCTGTAGTTGTTTCTTCAGGCTTATCCAACTCAGCGGTCCCTGGCTTCCCATCTATGGTGTCAGTCTTAATAGTACCAAGGTTTACCAAAAGCTGCATGACATCAAACTTCTCAGAAACTGCAATGTTCTCCAGGACTTTAAGGCATTTAAATGATTTAAGTTCACTCACATTTTCCTCAAGAAAGAGGAGGTAAAGGCTTAAGTCATCAAAATGCTTTGACTTAAGTTTCAGAACGTCAAAAGTTGGCAAGATTTCATACACTTTGAGAAGACCTGAATTCCACCTCCATGGAACAAACATTGCATACACTACCAGGGGCATCACCAGCAGATAGACTATGAGGTTAATATAGCTGAGTACTTTGAAGACACCAACAGCAATAAGCTTGCACTGAATAACTTCTGGAACAGTTGTGTCATTCTTTAGGATCCCAGTTTTGATAGTGCAGAGAAACTCATCACTCAAAGAGGAGAGACTAATGTAGTAGCCCAGATAGAGGCATGCAATGATAATAATTACAAGTGTGAGCAAACGGCATGTAATGTATTTAATTATTAAGCACTTGGAATTCTTTTTTGTCTTCAGGTACTGCTCCACAATTGGGTATTTAAAGTAGCTTTCAGATATTTCCCACAAACTGAAAAAGAGAGGAAAAAAACACCAAATCATATAGATCAGATGCTGCAGCATTCACCTACTTCAAATATCAACAAAACCTAGTACTCTAAAAGAGAGAAAATATTGGAAACCTTCTTAAAATCATAGAACCACAGTGGGGTTTGCATTAGAAGGGCTCTTTAAACATCATCTATTTCCAACCAATCCCCCTGCTCTGTCATGGACAGGGACACCTTCCACTAGACCAGGTTGCTCAAAGCCCCACCTAAGCTGGCCCTGAGCACTTTGAGAGATGGGGTATCTACAACTTCCCTGGGCAACCTGTGCCAGCCTCACCACCCTCACAGGGAGGAATTTTTTCCTAATGCCTAATCTAAGCCTACTTTCTTACAGTTTAAAGCCATTCCTCCTTGTCCTGGTACTGGAAGGTGCTTTAAGGTCTCCCTGGACCCTTCTCCAGGCTGAACAACCCCAGCTTTCCCAGTCTGTATCTGTAAGAGAGGTGTTCCACTCCTCTAGTCATCTTGATAATCCTCCTCCAGACCTACTCCAACATGTTCACATTCTCTTAAGGTAAATCAAGGGTAGGTTTATTGAAGCCAACAGAAAACCAATAGAATAGCAGACAAATGAAAAATATCAATGCTCTAATACAGAAAAGTTGCAAACATTTTAACTTTCTTAAGAAACAAAGAGTTCAAACACTGGAAAATGGAAAAAATGTATAGCCCTCATGGCAAAAAATTATTTTTGTTCCAGTACAAAACAGGAGCAGAAAGCAAATCCATGTGGAAAAGTAGACTCTCCAAGCACTTGCTCAATAACAGAACACTAGAAGGCTTTTTACTTCTCAAGACCTAACTCCACATGTCAGAGAAGAAACTGCACTACTTGTACCCCCACATACAGAGAGAAACAGGTACCCTGACCTAGAAGAAAGCAGGAACTGGATCTGGTTGGAACAGTGCACCAACTTGATCAGAACGGGAGGGGGTCGCTTTTGTGGGTTTTTGATGTTTGGGTTTTTTAATAATATTTTTTGACCAGAAGCTTTGCAGACATAGATCTCAAAGAACAGGAGATGACAAGTAACTTGACAGCGTGCAAGCAACTGTCAAGAACATTGAGAACTGAGGACTGAAATATCTCTTTTCTTACACTGTGATGGGCAAAACTACTTAACACCTACTGCAACTAAAGAAATCAGAATATCTCAGGTAATAAGCAATCTGAAGAGCACATTACATGTCTTCTTTGAAAAAATGAAATGGTAAGTTCCAGCTCCAAGTGCCAAAGTAATCATTTCAGATATCTTTTTTTTTTTTAACCAAACTTAGAATTGTGTCAGGTCACTATTCAAACCTTAGCAATAAATTTCTAAGGGAGTACAGATGTCACATCTGTTACAAACTTGAAGAAAAGAGCAGAGAGAGCCAAGCCCCAACATCTTACCTCTGTGTCAAGTTCTCATTAGTAGCTGGAATCAAGTCAGTAGGGTCCCTGGGGTCTCCACTTCGAATGCTATTAGCAGCTTTGATTGCCCTGTTATAGGCTTTGTCAAGTTCTTCCATGATAAATTTCAGGTCTGAGGAAAGGTGAGGTGCTGCAGTGAAGCGCCAGAACAAACATGGTAGATAGAGCAGGATAGCAACAAGCAGAAGGATGTATGGGAAGAACTGCAAGGAGAAAAACTCAATTAGGCTTCACCTGCATAAGTAGTAAGTCAGCCAATCACCATCATTCCCCAAAAGCATTAGGTTTTCTAGAGGCCTATAAAATCCCTATAATTTTATTTAAATCCTTCTACTAAAACCCAATTTTGTGATTATTTGGGATATGCAGGGAAGCAAAATCTCTTTTCAGACAGCTCCAGTAACTTTGCTGCTGCTGAACTTCCCCCCACTGAAGGGCAAAAAAAGTATGCAGAATAAAGGGTGCCATCATCCTGATAACATTTTCAATCCTCTGCATATTCAGAACTGCTGGAGATGACATTGAGAAAGACAGCATTGACCTGGAGAAAAACAAATAGCAAAGCAAAGTACCTATCAGAGAGGCTGACTGAAAGAAGAAGATAGTGTCACTTAACTCTTGCTCTTCAATGTGTCACCACTGCTCATAGCAACTAAAACACTTCAAGCACCAGCAAAATCTTTCCTGCTTTCCATTAGCTGTCAGGAGGTTAATGGATAGAGCTGCTACAGCTCTGCCTTTGCCTGCAAACACATCTGTTCAGAGTGCATGACATCCAGGGACTGGATGTAAGTGTGGCTGTAATACTTCAGGGTATTTAAATATTTTCAGATAACACCTAAATGGAAACCAACACACAGCATCAGAATGGTCTGGTGCCAATGCAGCACTGAGAAGTCAGCCCTTACATAGTCACAGCTGCTTAGGAAAGGGCTGAACCAGGTATAAAATACAAGTTTTAAGTTTTTCCATCTTTCTTCTATTCATCAACAAGTAGTTTTTGTCATGCAATTTTAACTCTAATTCCTTCCAGCTGCAGGAAAGATGGTGTTTTCTACATACTCAGACATTATATTCCAAGTATAAAATCATACATAACATTACCCTTACAGAGACATGATGTAAGACTCAGACAAGCAGTTCGTTAATGAAATGTACTGCAAATTTGGCCAACCTCTGATTCATTACATTCAGCTGTTGATAGCAAGCATGCTTAACTCAAATCCAGCATCAGTTCATAAGAACTTTAAATTAGTTGAACAAATATGAAATAGATGTAAGACATCACAAGTGTTACATGTACATGTTCCCATACACATTCATTGGCAAAGCCAGTGGAGATTTTTAGAGGAAGCTTGAAGTCATTAATCACTGCAAGTGGAAAAGCTACACGTACATTTGCAGGTATTTAACAAGATGAAAATCTGGACCTAATATAACTATGTTAACTTGTGTTTGCATTAATCAGGAGAGATTAAAGTTTTGCATGCACAAAGTAAGTAATTTGATGTTATAGAACATTTTATTCAGGAAAATTACTTCTAATATCACCTACCATTAAAGCAAAATCCCGTGTTATTATTGGCAGTAGGAATGCATATGATGTATTAGACCTTTAATGACTGACTTCCCCTACCCACAGCAATCCATAAAAATTATGCAGAGTTCTGTCCTCACTACTGCCTCTCGTTCCTCATTACACAACAGATTACATCAGAGCTTCCTTCTCCCAGGCCAGAGATGTAAAACTCTGCCATGTCCAACATCTTTTGGACATCTCATCAACAGCACAAGAATTTGGTCTTCTTATTTATTGCTGTGGACCATGCCACCAGGTCTGAGTCCCGATGCCTTGGTTTACCCAAAACTTCACGGTTTCACATCATAGTTTCACATCCAGGCTCTATCAGTCCTCTGAATTCTGTATTATGTAGAAATAGAAATGATCTGTCTTTGAACCCATCTTAGCTAAGCTCCTCGAAGCTGCTGCAACCTATTTTCCATAGGTCTTAACAAATGCTTATTTAGCTGCAAAGCCTGTTTGACTTCACTTATACCTGTGTCATACACCTCTGAGCCACTTTCTACTGATGCCAGGTGGGGAAAGAAACAAGATACATCTAATATAATAAGGAGCAACCAAAATGCCTTGGTTTGCACCATTGGTTTAAACATTAGTTTACACCAATTGGCTTTAATACGTCACAGGCATAAGATTCACTAATTCCCTTTCTGACCCTCAAAACTGGAAATGCCATCAACAGTATCCCATATAATCCTAGAGATCTCTTTATCCTGACTACTGCAAGACACATGGCAAGAGGCAAGATAGTTTCCACATCAAAGTTACAGCCTCAAACCTCCATTGTTCCAGTCTCCACTTCTTCCTTTACAGCTTAAAAGAATTCTGCACTTGCGTAGCACATTGGCATCAGCCCTCTTGCTCTGTCCCAGATTTCCTCCAACATCTCCCTCTAGCCTGCCCTCAGGCTGTTGCCTTTAAAAAAAACAGTCCTTGCCATCTTGCCTTGCACCTCCTCCTCTCCCCAACTCCTTCACCACTGCCCCCTTACCTAGAAGCATCCCACTGCTGGGTAAAAGATACATTTGCTATTTGCACATTTGCTGCACTTCCTCTCGCCAGGCTCTCATCACTCCCAAAACTGCAGCTTATGGCAGCATAAATAAACCATATGCAACTCTTTCCTGAATAGTCTCAAAAACAGAGCAGCAACATGATCATTAGTGCAGCTCTTTTTGCTTGCAAACCATAGTCTGTATTTGTCACCTCTTCCACAGCACTTGATGCACAACTCCATCCTTCTCATCCTGGCTTTTTTAAAAATGAAAGATACATTTATTCTATTTGTTAACAGCCGGCTTAGATAACCAGCAAATTGTTTTGAATCATTAAAATGCAAGGTCTTGAATGACAGGCAAAAGTGAAAATGCATAGTCATCTGACATAATGGTTTCAGAGCAACAGACTTTGGTTGTCCAGCTCATCTGACTACATTTGACAGTCAAACATAATGACTACCCATTTTAAGAAGAGGACTCTGTGGTATTTGTGCACAGACAAGTACTTGCCATCCACCTTGGTTTATGGTTTTATGGTTTATTTGCTCCCAAGGCACCAAATACACAAGGAAGAAATGCCATTTCTGTCGTGGGTAGTTTGTAGCATTGAAGTAGAAGGAAGCATCACTGATCCCAAGAACTGTATGGTCAAAAGTATGCCAAAGAAAGATACTGGCCCTGAAGTAAAACTCAGTTTTTCTTTTGCTGTGTAGTTATCAAGTTCCTTTTCGACATATTCAGTATAAGACTGACAAAACGAGTGGTGTGTGCAAACTGCAGTGCCCTGGTATGTTTTCTGCTATGTATTGCTGAGCTCCTGAAAGCAGGTTCTCCTGCTTTGCTTGGCCCTTAGTCTGATGGCACACTGGAGGGGACAGCAGGCTCCCAAAGAAGCACAGCACTTGGAAGCCAAGAGACTGCCCCTGTACTGCTGCAGGTCATGTCACTTGACAAGCCTTTGAGTCCTGTGCACATTCCAGGCTGTTTAAATAAATTTGTTAAGACTCAGTTACTGTTCAGCAAGAACATGTGCATGGGTAGAGAAGAAGAGGCATTTGAGCAGTCCATCTGCAGAAGCACGAAAGCTGCTGGAATCACAATACTGACTTTCAGAGATGCATGAGGATCACACTCTCCCAAAGGTAAAAGATAAAATTAGACTAAAGCACAAAATAGTCTGTCATCACCAGCTTCAACACTGCTAAGATGAAGTAAATACATAGCAAAGTTAAAAGTGCATTTAAAATCACTGCATCATAACGTCAAATATACTTTTATCATGCAAAAAGAAAAATAGCTGGAATTGGTGGAGTGATGCAAAAGGCATTTTCAAGGACCTAATCTCCAGAAAGCTTGCCAGGGTATGGATAAAAATGGCTAGAAGATGAAAGTAACTTTAATGGTATTTAGAAAACAACAGCTTTCTAATTTTACTGCATCTTGCATCTTCAGTCCCTGTTTCCCCTGGGCAAGCTATACAAGTGGCTGAAAGCATTCTGACTTCCACCTACCTGACCACGGTACTGGAATTTTAAATAGCACAAAACTTTAGCTGCACAGGTCTGGGTAACAGCCTTGAGAAAATTAATTGACAGACAAAAGAATGAAGCACTGACATGCCTTCACTCATCTGACATTACAATATATGAACATGGTGAGATGTCTCCCTCAGTTCCAATTTTTGAAAGAGCCCAAGCAAAGACACTAGTCCCCAAACAGGCTAACGACAGTAATTACACGTTTCCAGAAGCAAAGGCAGTGAACTCCCTCAGGATATGATCCTATTCCTGTTTGCAGCAATGGGAGGTGTTTCATTGGTGTTCAGCAAAAACAGCTATAAATGACTGATCATTCTAAATGAGATCCTATCCTGTCTCCACACCTACAAGTGAATCTCAAACCCTATGTGACCTTTATCCTGCCTGTTACATACTTTGTTTTGATTTAGCTTCAAAATTGTACTTCTCTAGTTTCAATTAGCTCAAGCCATGATCACCAGTGGAGGCTGTGATGGCTGTATCCAGTTTATTCTGGACTTCGGGGGATAGATAGCAATGTGGTAGTAAAGGGCTGCCTGGAACAGTGACCCAGACCTCTTGCTGGTGTACACAAGTCAATCACCACACTCCATAAAGCAGTGGGCAGCCCAGGGCCTGTTAAGTGTTCCTGCATGGCTACAGACTGCATGCCAGGTTCTCCCCTTGAGCAGGGATACCTCTCAAGGTTACTCCTCAAGGCTGAGAAATTCCTTGCTGTAACACACTGTCTGTAGGTGATTAACAGCATGCTTGAAACCTCAACTAAGTGATATAAAGGACTGACAGTGCACATATAATCAGATATAAACTGCTGAGAAGTCTGGGACTAAGTTTGAACCTAGCCACACCTGAACTCCCCTCTGAGAAGTTTAGATTACAAAGGAGTCCTTTCTGAACCTCATGACTCAACAAGAAGGTCTCCCTAACAATTCTCATTCTATCCTCCATGCACTAATTAATGAAGTGTATCTTCCCACTGAATCTTGATGAACCACTGTCAAATTTACCATTGAACTGTATTAATTCACTGTTTTTTACCAACACATTGTTGCTCCTCTCTTATGAGTGAAGTGGATGACTCCATCTGCAAGAGACTGAAGTAACATTACACTTTCAAAGAATTATTTATAAATGCATCTGCATATGGGTATCCTTGCTCTGGCAGCCCTTAATCTCTCTGGGAAGGGTTTACAGGTGAAACACGAGGAGCCCTCAGTCAGTTAAGAAATAGTACAAACAATGACTAACTAGAACCAGATAAAAATCATGACTATAACTGTATCATCAATACAACGAATAACCTCAAGGTTTGTTTTGGTGTATTCATAGAAAAGTGACTCAAAGAACAACTCAAAGGTCCATGGTAAATCCTACTTCTTTTACAAAAAGTGAGTGTTTTCACATAATTTTACTTCATGCATATACAAAGACTGCAGACCCATTCTCTGTATGCAATGCTTTCAGTGACCCCAAAGCACTTGTCCTGCACTTTGAAAGACCTGAGCCAGACAACTGACCTCTCCTGGCTGTGCCACATGTGAAGACACCTTCTTTCAGTCAGGTGAATCGTTTGCCTGCATTTCATAGGAGTACAAATCTCCTTCTGAATAACCCTTTACCTCTTCTTTGCTTCTCCCTAATTAATAGCAGCCTAGAAAATACAGTAATTAAAAAAATCCCTAGAAGACTCTTGATTATAGGCAGCTCCATCCTAGCAATCCAAATGTCAGGGCTATGAAGTGGTCATCACTCAGTGTTCAACCACCCCTCAACTTGCTTGGTTGTTATCAAGAGCCAGTAAGATGATGCTCACTGTCCTCCTGCTTGAGTTTTTATATATTTCTCTGTGCACTATGGATTAAAAAGTCTTCACAGTGCAGTCTCCTCCTCTTCTCCTTCACTAGACTGCGAGGACTGCCCACACACAATGGCCAAAAGCTTATCTTCTCCTTCCAGTTAAGGATCAAGAAAAGTTCTACCAAAATAACTTGTCAGGTGGAGCATTCATCTTTAGAGACAATAACCAAACTATCTGCACAGGGCAGGCAAATACAAAACTCCTCCATCCCCCATCACCACTGACTGTCTGTCTTTACTACTCACCTCTAGAAACCAACATCTCTGTTCTGACACTTCAGACAGACACAAGTAATCTCTTAGGGGAATTAAACCTGAATGGAAAATCCCATAAGAAAACAGAGGCAACAAAGTAGTGAAGCCTGACCAGGGTAAGTTTCATCAATGACAAACCTGAAGAGGACTCTTGCCAAAGGACTCAACCACATAATCATTTTGACAGTCTTCCACTGACATAAAGGTGGAAATCTTAGCATTAAACTAAGAATGCAGACAGGACCTACCACAGTCTCTTTACATTTATCTATCTGCAGGTATTTTCTTCATTGAATTGTGCATTTTAGTACACAACTCATTTTGCTTCCTGGTAAGGGTTATTCAGTGTGAAGAGTTTCCAGGATCACTGGAAATTTCAGAACTCTTGTTCTCCATGGAGAGAGGTCCTGGGCACCCTCTAAGAGCTCACTGACCACTAGAGAGTCAAGGAATGCAGAAGTTTGCAGTATGCTCGTTTTCAGTTTCCAAACTGATAAATTCGACCCCTGGGCGAGATCTCCTAGAGTAGAAAGGACAACCAGTAAAGGTGCCAAGCTTTGGGGAGTGCCCAGAACTAAAACTTACATTTTACTGTTCAAAAAAACAAAAATCCCAGAGCAGACTTGAAGGGAGATGGCAAGGTTTCAGTCTTCCTGTAATGCAACCTGGGCTTGATAATCCTCCAGAGCAACCACGTGCTGAGAGCAAAAGCAGTGCAGGTTACTACAAGTTGGCTTCTTCACCAAAGAACTACCTGCTCCTACTTCCTCTCTGTGCACACTGAGTACTTCTGACAGAGCACAGAGAGCATGCCAGAAGGAAATCCATCCATTTTAATCAGTAATGGGGCCTATAATCTCATTCCCCCAAAACCTTATTATAGTGCCTACTTAGGCAGTTTTTATGGAGCCTTCCACCATGCCAATACAGTGAGACACTAAGTGAGTCAGAGTTTTGGAAAGACCCTGAGATGTCCTGCAAATAAAAGCTCTGCTTCCCAGAAAGCAGGAAAAAGTTTTAAGTGTTCTTTTGAGAAGAACTGAGCCTAACAACCCCTGCTGTTCCTACGTGTGCATCCTCTGCATCCCTGCAGAGTCAGGTCTCCACTGACCTGAGCACAGCAGTCTCCCTTTTCTCCTTAACATCACTGTGCTCCCAAAGGCTCTGCTCCAGCCATTTTAAAAATTATTATCTAGCAAAAATCTGCAGAGCAATGAGCTTCTGCATACTTTGCAGTGCAAGGCAGGAAGGAGAACCCAAGCCACTCAGCAGCTGTTGGCCCTGGATGCAAAGAACAGCCTTCAGATACCAGAGTGGGAACCAAAGTTCACTGTCAAACAGCTGTAACACCACTCCCTCCCTGTAAACTTTTAAAGGATGGAGGCTGGTGAACAACCAAAAATATATTAGTTAATATTGAGCTCCAAAGAGCATCTGCAACTCCCAACGTCTGGGTCAGAAGGGTGGGTGGCTAATCATGGATCTAGGAAGATGAGTCACCAGCCTCTGTTACAGCCCCTCGCTCAGCTGTGTAGATGCACTTGCAGCAGACAGTCTGCAGGATATTTACAAGGAAACATCATATTCCATACACGTCATGGAGAAACTGCAGCAATTTCTGATACAGCACTCATCAGCAAATTAACATGGGCTGCATCATAAAAGTATGAGTGTTTAAGCTATTTGTGGTTGGCAAACAAGCAGACTTAGTGCTATCAGCAGGTGACTACCACATGAAATTCAACATAAAGAATTTGGGTAACAAGAGCTCATTCCCTCAAGGGAAAGGGGGGGCAGCAAGACATCCAGGTTTGCAGGTGGAGTTTCCAGTGCTGTGAGATGTTCCAGCAGCTCTGACTGGTCTCTGTAGAAGGTCTGGCTGAAGTGGAGTCCTAACTGTGCAAGGAAGAGTTCAGGCTAGAAACCAACAAGTTCGGCTTTAATATTCATGAAACACATTGGGTCAAGGTTATCAGTGAAGCTAATTGGAGAAGCCAGCAGTAAATCCTCAACTAATGATTTGAGTCACCAAACAAATCAGAGACAGCCTTGAATAGTCTCTCAGCGATTATAGCACCAGATGACTGAAAATAAAATCTGAGGCTCAGGATACAGAAGTAAAAGCCAGAAATACAGGTGCTGCAGGTCCCATACCTGAGCTCCCTCTAGCACTGGGTTCTCCTCTGCTCCCAGGTGCCAGGGGTTTATTTGCTGGGGCAAGCAATAAAACAGCTGAGGAAAGCAGAACACAGATTTGCAGAGCCCAACAAGCATTTCTTACTTTGGCATCAGCCCTGCTCAAGCAGGCCAAAGCTGCCTCTCGAGTTGAGTCAGCTCCAGGCACTGGCATGGCATTAACTCAGTGTGTAATTCCTGCCAAACCTCAGCTAGCTGCTTTGAGCCAGCTCAAATATCTTAAAACCTACTGCACTTTTAACCCATAGAACAAATCTCTTTCTGTGCTTTATATGATGCTGCTTTACCTGAAGCAATGAAAGCCAGCTCATGGTTTGCCTGTGGACATGCAGAAAAGCCTGCTGAAGACAGGGGTTAAACCTGTTGGTACCAGTGATTAATTTCATCTCTCCCAAAATGTCTATCTGCCACAAGTCTCTCTCCATGCACAGCCAGCCAAGAGTAACACAATAAAAATATAAAGTGTTTTATTACTCTCTTTTCCTAAAATAAGCTTTTGATACAAGCATTAAGGCAGTTGTCATGTCCTGTATTCCAGTTTTAAAATAGTTCCTGACTAAAGCCAAATGAAGCATTCACTCCAGGACAACATAACAACATTAACATTACTCTTCTGTCAGACCCTTTATTTTAAAGCAGAAAATACCTTCTCTAGTACTACCCTCTTTGGATGTAAGGGAAAGAAAACATTCTAAAAATAAAGAGCCAAGTCAAAGGCAAGGACTTCAGCACAGCAGAGAAACATGAAAAGTGAGACAAAGGTAGGTTTCAACGTGGGAATAACTTTGCCAGGAGATGGAGATCTATACATACTTTATGCAGCCATAGGGGTATGTTTTCTAAGTTGTTGTGGGATGGTTGCCTCTGCTGCACAGCTGCCCAGCAGTAGGAGTCCACATATGCAGCTTGTCGCCAGGAGAAAGAGCTGGGTGCAAAACAGCTTATCTGAGCACCTGGGAAAACAAAGCAAAAGTTATCGCATCCTCAAAAGATTAAAAAAAAAAATAAAAAGAAAGAAAACAAGTTTGGGAAGAAAAGCGCACATTTCCGATGTTATGGTATCCAAGGTTATCAGGTTAAACGATCAGACAAAGCACAGCAGTTCGGCAGGGAGGAGGGTCCTGATCTCCCACTGCACCCAAAGGCTGCCACTCCCACAGGGATCCATCTAAGGATGATTCCTAAGGCTTGAGACAGCATATATAGAACACCTATCTTTTAGGCCTATTTCTGTAAGTTTTGTGGGGAATGTGATCTTAAAGACCTTTCTCACTTGCACTTAACTCAGTTTGGCCAAAGAGAAACTAAAAAATACAAAGACTGACCAGATCAGGCCAGAGGCAACAAATGCCATCACATACCATTGTGTCAAAACTTCCCAAAAGCACAACCTACAGCTCACATGTCTGTTTTAACAAGACCTCAAACACCATTCTTGCAACCCAGCAGTCCTTGCAATGATGGAATGGCAGATTTTCCCAGGGTGCTGCCACTTCTGCCTCTGAGACTGCAAATTATTTGGAGGGGTTCAAGTTATACCTGTGAAAACAAGGATTTCCTCCTGTAATTTTTGGCAGAGAAATTGTGGCTCCAGACACCTCCAAAGGGTGCCAGGCCTCTCCTCATCAGTGCAGTGATGTGCTGTGGCCAAGATTACACATAGCACTGTCATTCCCATTTATTCCCAGGACCTCTCCAGCTGCTCAGGAGCTCCAAATTAAGATCAAAGCCCTAACGGACAGCAAGGACAGCTATTTGCCAGCCTTAGGATCAAATTCTGCTCTGGCCAGTCAAAGGCACCAAGTGACTGCTCCCACAGCATACCTCAACCAGGAAGAGTGGCTATGGGACATGGAGTATCAGTGGCTCCTCAAGTAATGCCAGTAAAACAGGATGAAGGGGTTCAACTTTCTTTCTGAAGCTTTGACAGTGAAAGCAGTTCCCCCAACACACACACATTTCCACTAGACTTTCATAAATGTTGCAACAGGACAGTCATTTCACCAAATAATTGCACAGAGTGGACATGGCTCCTCCATGAACATTTCTTCTAAAAGCAACACTTGCAATACTTCAGCCAATATCAAAGAACCAATGGAGAAAAATATTGCTATATTTTTTTTCCCCTTAACATATTCATCTAAGTTATGCTAATGGCATTGCTGTGTGCTTTATGGGAGTAAGTATGTAAGATAAGACCATCATTTGTCGTGCCGTTTTGCTAGTTCAGTTTCCAGAGAATAAGAACTTCTTTCAGAAAAGGAGCCAACTGCATTCGCCTTGTAACTTGTACAGCCTCTTTACAATGTAGCAGAGTCAAGGACCTTTATGAATGAAAGCCTTTCCATATGAGTCACTATTATAATTCTTTCTAGGGCTGTTGTATCATAAGGACATGGTTTGATTGTCATGGTTTGACCTGTCACAAGTCTCCCTTATGGAAAACAAGTTACTGTTTATCCGAGCAGAACTCAGGGCTCATGTGATTTAGCAAAGTTAGCACCAGACAAGCACTTGCACTCCCCCAAAGCCTTGGAAGTTTTTGTTTTCCAGATGATTTCAATTAGTTGTGGAAACCCAAGAAATAATACATTGCAAAAAAAAAAAAAAAAAGGGGGGGGAGAGAAAGAAAGCAAAGAAAAAAGCAGGCATTTAATGTCTGCTCTGCACAGGATAGGGACAATTCACGCCCTGCTCTCATTACTTAACCAGTCCCTGCTGGTGGCTGTGCACAGTGTGGAGCAGCAAACAAGTGACCCTTTCAAAAGAAGAGCAATGGAGTGCTCAGAAAGATGCTTTGTCTTATTCATGTTTGTATATCCACAAAAAGAAACACATTCCATGTGTTCATTCTCATCAACGGGTGGAACACCACTTAAAGTCATGGAGTGTTTAAAAGGCAGGAGGGTGAGGAAAAAGGCAGGCGGGCCCCTTCTCCAAAACCAGTGATGAAAAAGGCAACCAGCCTCCAAAATGTCATGTGCACAACATCATACCAGAATAGCTACAGCGATGCCAGAGCTGCAGCAGAGCAGTGACCATCACTCACAATCCCCTGTGTCTCAGCAGGGACGCTGGAAACCTGACTTGGGAGTCAAGCAGATAGAGCTCAGCCTCAAGCAGGGAGACACTCCAGTTGTTGTACTGGTTTTTGATTAACTGACTGCAGTCCTGTTTGTAAACACTTGTTAATTCAAATTACAACTTTGCAGTAATGGTAGTAATGTTAGGACTTATACAGGGAAGATGTTTTTGTGCATCGTCCATACAAAACACAGACCATTACATGCCTCCAAAAATGGTCACCATTTTCCACCTTTTTTTCCTTCCTTCCTTCCTTCTCTCCTCCAAAGGAGTAATAGCAGTATATATATAGAGAGATAATTTACTTCATGTTGGACTGTTCTGGAGGAAGTTGAAAAGAAAATCTATAGTTCCTATTGGAAAAATTTGGCACAGGGATACTTGCCTTCCTCAGACCTGCTGTGCACACAGCTATGCACAGGGCTAGTTTATGAGAGCCTAGTAGTCCTCTGCTATCACAGGAACAGCCTCCTGGCTTAGTGACATGAAGCTATTCCTGTCCTTTGCTCACACAAATAGTAGCTTGGGAAAGAGAAAAGCAGCAAACAAGCTCATAACATCAGGGAGATAAAACACACAGCAAGAAGGATGAGGAATAACAAATGACTGCATTTATTAAGCAGTTGTCCCAACAGTCTTTGGCCAATTTATCATTACACTTGGCAATGCACCTTTTTTGTAATAATTTCCTGATACTAAATTAGCTTTGGAGAGGGTGCAATAGGGATTTGACTTTTACTTTTGCAAACAAAGGAGGATAAAAAAGGAAGCCCTAAAGACAGGCCACCCAAAAGAGCTGCAGAAAACTAAGGCAGCAACAGGTGTGCAGCCACATATGATGAAAGGACACTTTTCCAAGAGTGCTAAGATTACCAGATGGAGCTGGTTGTTGGCAGCAGGAATCACTTTCCGGCACGCAACTGAGTGCAGAGCACAAGCCTGAGTCACTGCAGCCAGTGCACAGGAAGGGTGAGCTGTCACCCCACGCAGCTGTGGCACATCTTAATGGGTGCTTTGCCAATAAACCTCCAGCTATTGCCCCCATGTCTGTACCAGGAATATCCTTTTTTTCCCTGCAACTAGGTCTTTTGCAGCTCCTACACAGGAATTCTGTGTATGAGAAGAAACTCTGGGAAGCCCAAGGAAATCTCAAATTGAAAGGAGAATCCCCGTTCAGTACTGGACTGCTTTGCTGGGTCCCATGCAGGATGAGCTGAGGGATCAGCACCCTCTGGCTGCATTCTTTACAAAAGAGAGGGTAAAGCCAGCAAGCCAGACTGGTTTCCTCTTCAGTGGCTCAAAGCCTCTCTGCTGACTTACACAACTAATTAAGAAACTGCAACTAACAGACAGGACTTTCAGGAATCAATGCTAACCATAGGCTTAGCTATTTTTCTTGAACCAGGATCAAATGATTGCAGTTGACAGAATTAAACCTTCAGTAAGTAAATATTTAGATTGTAATACACTGCAGTCACTGCAAAAAGATTTGCATACACTTGGAGGAAAACATGGCCATTTACTATAATTTCCCACAAGGCAAAATGAACTTGCCATGATACCAAAACATCTGATTTCACCTAGCAAGAATTATGCTCTTTAGTAGCCACTAAAGAAAAATCTAAACAAGAAAATCAAGACACACATAAACAATGTACAGACTGCCAGGCACCATCCAATGTGCATCCTCCACACCAACATTAAAAAAAAAAATAAAGAATGAAAAAAGGAATCCCAATGCATCCCAAAGAAGAAACAAATGTACATGTGAGTATACAGGTGTACACATATGCATTAAGATCAGACCTGAAGGAATGACCAAAGTGGAAGTTTGGGTGAAACAGAATCTGTTGAAGAAGGAAGTATGGATCAAATGGGTGCACTGGAGAAAAGAACCTCTTCCCAGAGGTACTTTTGCTATGGAGTATTGGCAGAATATGAGGCTCAGGTGATATAATGTTTAAATGAAGCAGGTCAGAGGAATTAGCAGGTATAGTTCTCTCTCTACCAGGCTGCAAGTTACTCCTCAGAGAAGTCTCAAAGTCATGCAGTGGGAAAAGAGCTGGGCATTTATCAAGCACAACCTTCAGAGTGAGAAGTTTTTTGATTCATGGGGAAAAAGAATTTTGAATTAAATTTCTACCACCGAGATTTAAGGAAAACAAAAATAGTTTCCCTTTGTCTTAAGGAGAAGCATTTCAAAACAGTTGCAATGACTATCTAGCTTCCCTGCCAACATGGGTGGTACCCAAACCTCAGGCAACACCAGAGATTCTTTATACACCAATGATTCTTTCTACATTTACTCCAGCAGCTCAAGCAGCTTATCATCATTTCCACAGGAAATGTAAAGCTGGCTCTATTGGAATTAAACAGAAAAAAATCTTACCAACAGCTGAAGATGCCCACCCAATGACAGTTTAGAAATTGATATTAAAGCAAATCTTTGTACAAGTTTGTCCTGGCTGCCCAGGCAGGAACTGCCCGATGCTGGAATTTCTGCTCTTTCCTGAGCACTCCCTACATGCCAAAGAGCAGCACAGTGCATCCTGCTGGGATCTGCCCCTCTGCTGACCAAAGTCCTCAGCCTGTCTGGGCTGAGACTACCCACACATTTGTCTCAGTTCTTCATTAATGCCCTGGGTTTCACAGCATCCTGCTGAATTAAATGCAAGGTGTGCAAATGTCAACTGTTAGCATACAGCCTGCTTCAGCAGCACTGGGAGGGGTTTTTCCGGCTCTCAGCCAGCAGCTGCCATAGTTACAGTCTTTGGCTTAATTACACCCAACCCAACTTTAGCCTCCAGCTCTTACAAAGTCACAAGGTAGAATTATTTCCTAAAAGCCTCCCCATGAACTTGTGAGCATGAAAGGAGAGGGACATCAGCAAGGAGGATCAGAAGGAGTAGGAAGAGAGGAAAGGAGCCCAATTCAAGAGTTAAGACTGGTGTTTTTTCAGTATATTTGCTGTGATTTAGTCTCACAATTGGATTTTCTTTGTTCCATTTTCTATACATTTTATTTTCATGACTGCTTCAGGCACATGATTAACTTATACAGAAAGATACAGGCCCAGCTAGACGTGCATTAAGGGGCACTGATGCCATCACAGCTCCTACAGAAGCTTCTGGGATGCAGAACCTCGGAGTTCCCCACTAACATCCTTCACTCTGGTTTTCTGCCAGCCAAAGCCCCTCAAACCCCACAGGCAGCCAACTGCAAGGATGGAAGCTAAAAAAAAACAAACTGGGTGAAAAAAGCACCCATAAATTAGGTGGAAAATGAGCAAGGAAATATAAGGATTGTCACCACTGGGCAAGTCCAAAGTGGTCAATGAGGACATTAACCCCATGGTGTGTAGAGCATGAGGCAAGGCTCCACCTTCCCACCTCTAAGCACCCTCCAGCATGGTAAAATGCACCAGAGAGAAACAAGATGGTTTTAGCGCAGCAAATCTCCACTTCGACAGATTCATGCAGATGCTGTGGGTTGGCCCATGGTCTGGTACTTCCTAACCCAGTATCCTGCCACAACTGATAAGCCAGGAGCACTACCCAAGCCTTAATTATAACCAAGTTTCTCAGCTGTCATTACTCAACATGTGATGGTTTCTGTTCCCTGTAATGGTTTACAAGGTGTTTTCTTATATGATAAAACAGAGATGCTAAAACATGTGGATTACTTCATCCCAGCCACATATGAGCTACGCACAAACAAAACCCAAACCAAACATGTAATAAGGGTTGCTGTGGCCACCACAAAATTCCATTCTTCACTCTCTCCCTCCCTTCTTGTGTCCCTTTCCAGCAATCGCCTCCCTGCAGTGAATGCAGCCAGTACAGGCTGCCCATTGCACAGCTGTGCCTGGACGCTGCTGCATGCAGCAGGTCAAGCATCATTCGGTAACAAGCACAGATGAGCAGTTCACAGTTGCCTTCCTACAGAAAAGGATGGAAATATTTGATGTTGAATGGACAGCTCTCACATCTGCTTTTCTTTCAGCTGCAACCCGAGACAGCCATTGATACTTTTTCCAGAACTAAGCCAAATTTTGGCAGAGGCCAAAATGAAGCAGCTTGTTTCGATTTCCTCTCTGCTCAGGGCTGCAGCATCCTGCTCCAAGCAGTACCTTGGAATAAATATCTGTGTTTTCAGCCAACCTGTTTACAGCAAGAAAACACATCGTGCAATACACACAACCTGGGTTCAGAAACTGGAATCTCAATCCTGACTCAGAGCTGTTCTTACTAAAAATGGCACAGATCAAATTCTATTCATTTCTGGCTCATACACTGCTGAGATTACCCCATCTTTCAGAGGATTTTTTTTTCCCTTTATAAGAAGAATTGCTGATTTAGCTATATGTAGATGGTTTCTGTTACCATACTATCTGACCACCTCTAGTATAATTTACCCAAGAACTGCGAAATAATATAAGGAAATAATATTAAACCACAATATAAGGAATATACAGATACAACACAATCCTCACAATGCTATGGTTATTTTCATTTTCCCGTTCTCACTATATAAAAAATTGCATAAAGTTAAGTAAAATTGTGTAAAACAAGGTCTAGCTGCAAAGAGGTAACAGGTGCAGGATTTCAAGCAGCAAAGATTCCCAGGGATAGCAGACAACAGCTCAATCACTGCTTAACTACTACCAGAAGCAGCTTTAAATCCTCACAAAACTACAGCTCACCACGGGTTTCTAAAATATAGCCAAAAGTGAATTCAGGTTAGTTCTCCTCCTGCCCCTGGAGAATGCCAAAGTGGATGCAAGCACTAATCCCAGAGTTTCAGCAGTGCTCACTGGCTAGGTGCTGCAGGTGAGTTTTCCACACCTCCAGCCGAGAAATCCTCTGATTCAGCTGGAATCTCATTTATTTCCTTAAACTCCCATCAAAACTAGAAGTTACTTGGTGGCTTCACAAAACTTCCATAGCCTTTGTAAACATTTTAATAACTTTGCACAATTAATAGCAGCCATGTGTAGGAGGAAAATTGCAGGTGTCTGACACCACACTGCAACAGAACAGGAAAGCAGAGCAGGAAGGTGACAGGATGAAGTGCCAAGAGAACCCGAGGTGGGAAGAAGGCAATTATCCCAATAAAAATAGGAACTGAGCATTCATTTTTTGAAAGGGTATTCAGTTTTTGGACTCTGAGGTAGGTATTTCCACCAAACACTTTCACATCCACCTAGGAGTTGTTCTTTTTCAGACCTAAAAATGGACCCTGACATTTTCCCCTCAGTTTAGCAGTCCTGAGCTTTTTCAGAGCATGATTACATCACAAAGTGTTTGAAAACAAACCTTGCTGCCTATTTTATTGCTGGTTGTACACCACAGCACAGACAACCAGGCATTCCCAGCCCCTAAAATCCTCAGTGTTCCCCCAAATACCTTAATGGAAGCAGTTTTGGGCTGTCCCATAAGCAGCCAGCCTGTTGAGCTGCAAGGACTGTGTGGGAAATAGGTGACAGCTGTCACAGCAGCATGGCTGATTTACTATCACTTTCTGTACGGACACCACGTGGTGCAGTTTCACACATGCCCGGAAATAACAACAGTAAGTACTTCTCATATTTACTTGCATATTTATTTTGCAAATAAAGAAGTTCCGTTTTCAACCCAATGATTTCTAACAGGTTTTCAGGATCATAAACAAAAAGAAACACTAGCAAGATGCAGCCCATGTTTCTGTTCTTGCTTTATGAATCTACTGCACTCACAGACTCAATCTGAAATAGTTTTAATATTGAAATAATTGAAAGACAGGAACTTAACTCATCTGAAAGAAAGACACACTTTACCGAGCTCTGCAGTTCAACTGTATGTTTGATCTTTGTGTAAGGGAGGAAAATGAAAGAAATAAAAGAGACATTGGTGCACAGGCACTGTTCTAAAGGATCTAGCACCTCTAGAGTACAAGAAGAAAGAAGAATTAAGGGGCCCACATACAAACTACTGTACGGAAATGCAAACCCTCTTTTTCTTTGTTTTAAGAGTAAGAAGTGTGCATCTAAAACTAAAAGAAGCAGGTTAGAGTACAGAAATATGGATGTATCCATCCAGTTTCTGGATGAACAGAGCTGCCACGGGGCTCAGACCTGGTCTCAACATTCCCAGTGTGGATGTCCTCCACTCCCCTGCACTTATTGCAGGCCACAGTGATGTGGTGCACATCTTGTGCAACAGGTGTGTAGCCTTTTGTAAATATAGCAATATGGGGCATCTTATCTCTTAAACAATCTGGTATTTAACTAATGCTGTTCATGATGGCTTTGCACAGATTCACCACTCATTCAAAGTCCCATTCCAGTTTCCATTCTCCTGATATCCACTTGACTCAGTCCTGTAGACAATGGAGATCAGGTATGTAACACTGAATGCCAATGAACAGGTACATGGAGTAAATAGAACCATCTCTTTGAAAGGCTGGAAACCCTGTGATTCACCCCGTCTCAAAATGGATAGCACTGCTAATTCACATTTGAAATCTTTATTTATATAGCGCTATTCTTATCAAATCATAGAAAGGCTTGGGTTGGAGGAGACCTTAAAGATCATTTAGTTCCACTCTTCACGCCAAGGGTTGCTGCGTAATCACTTTTGTAACTTGGGGAGGTGGGTAAATAAAAACACAGTAAAATAAATGTGGAATCTGGCCTTTTATCTGCAAAGCATAGTTTCATCTACGGAGTCACAGCAGGAATTGAAAACTGAACTGGAACAGCTGCAGGAGGGCAGAAGAGCAGCGGAAAGCTTTAGAGAGCTCTCCCACTGCCCGTCGTGCGGGTGACCCCACCGAGCCGCCTGCAGCACAAAGGCAGAGCTCTGACAGCCCCTCTCCTGGCCCTGACAGCTGCTGAGCGACACCGAGATCCCACTGCCAAACACAAACACTCCGAGCTCCGGGAGCGGCAGCAGCCGGGCAGCTCCGCGGCACATCCCGGCTGGCTGCTCCAGCCCTGAGCTGCGCTGGGAAACAAAGAGAGCCCCGGCTCCAGAGCTCCCCATCACTCCCACGGGAGAAAATGCGCCGGCTGCGCTGACCAGGCTCCGGCTCGGGAGGTGTTGGCAGAACGGCGGCGCCCAGGGAATGCCCAGCGAGGAGGAGGGCCGGCCGGGAAGCCCAGCACACCTGGATGAGCCTGCTGCCAGGGATGCTCTCCGGGACGGCTGTTTTCCGGGAAGGCAGCTTCCCTTCCCGCGGCCCAAAGGCGCCCTCTGCCCTGCCGGCAGCCGAGCCCCACCGAGCGCCGCGTTCCCGCCCCGCCGAGCCCTTTGTCCGCCGCGAACCGGGAAAGGGGGGCTGCCGGAGTTACCGATGGACACCTCCTGGGCGAAGGCGAGCGAGATGAGGAGCAGCGGCAGCCCCACGGCGATGCAGGTGACGATCTTGTCGAGCGCCAGCTCCAGCCGCAGCCCCTTGTAGCGGGTGTCGGGCGGCTCCTTCAGCAGGAAGTCGGAGAAGACGTACTCGGTGGCGATGTGCGCGATGGCCATGGCGGGCACGGCTGCGCTGGGCCACGCCGAGCTGGCCTGTGCTGGTTAATTGGGCCGGGCCCAGCCCGGCTCTGCTCCGGAACGCCCCCGCAGCCCGGCCCGGCCCCGCCCAGTGAGGGGCGCGGAGCGGCGTCCTGCAGGTCGGGAGAGGGACTGCGAGCACGGGGTGACAGAGTGGCTTGGCTTAGAAGGGACTTTGAATATCATCTTGTTCCAGCCCTGCTGTGGGCAGAGACACCTTGCACTAGACCAGATGCAGCCTGGCCTTGAACGCCGCCAGGGATGGGGCATCCACAGCTTCTCTGGGCAACCTGTGCCGCCTGTGCCACCATCCTCACAATAAAGAATTTCTTCACGAAATCTATTCTAAACCCACCCTCGTTCAGTTTAAAGCCATCCCCCTTTCTCCCATCACTGCGTATCCTTGTAAAGTGTCATTCTCCCTTTTTTTATAAGCCCCCGTAGGTACTAGGAGGCCCCAGTGGGGTCTGTCTAGAGCCTGGTCTTCTCTGGGCTGAACAATCACAACTCTCTCAGTCTGTCCTCTAGGGGAGTTCCTCCTGCCCCTGCACAGAGCCTCTTTGTGGTCTCCTCTGGATGTCTGTGTCTTTCTTGTGTTGGGGGCCCCAGAGCTGGACACAGCACTGCAAGTGGGGTGTCAAGACAGCAAAGTAGAAGGGCAGAATTACTTCACTTGGCCTGCTGGCCACACTCTGTCTGATGCAGCCCGTGATGAGATTAGCTTTCTGCACTCTGAGCACAGTCTGTTCATGTCCAGCTTTTCATCCACAAGAACGCCCAGTGAGGGGAGCTCTCAGTGGGTTTTCCCAGTCTGTACTCATGTCTGTGGTTGCCTCAACACAGGTACAGTGTTTGAATGGACAGTGTTGTGTCAAGTTTGTGCCCATCGGCTCAGGTCATCTTGGCAGGCACTCCCAAGAACAACCTGACTCTGTCCATACTACTGTTCCATCAGCTGTTTGCACACACTATGGAGAGCCCCTGAGGCACTTTCTCCAGGCTGATGAGCTCCAGCTGTCTCAGCACTCATCTCTCCACCACGGGCTGACAGATGCTCCAAGCCCCTAACCTACCTAGCACATGTAGTGCAGCATTTCCCCACCCAAAATGTTTGATCACTGCTTTCCAGGTCAGCTTTTTGGGGAAGTCACTGGAGTGCCTGCACCTTTAATAACCCTTAATTTATTTGCCCCTCTGTACTTTTCCTGTTGGCTTCTGGACTTCTGTGAGCTTGGAGCATCCTCAGCCCAGGAGTCACAGAAGAAGTCACATATCCTCCCCATGAAGACCCACCTCCTGTGCTGTGCTTTCACGTATCACTCCCCCAGCTCATTGCTTTCTACAAAAAGGACAAACTATTCCCTTTTCCACTCTAATTCCAGTTTATAAAACTGCTATCCTATCTGCTTTCAGTTGTCCTTCCTATTTTTTCCAAGCCATAAGCCAAGTTTCCTCATATGGAAACTGTTTTGCAATACTGATTTCCTTTCTTTTTCTTTTTGTGCTGTCTTGTGCTGCTTTGCTGGATGAGGCCAGTAAATTTGACTCATGCAGAATATAAGATGCAGGTGCCCCAGATATTTGTGTAATGGGACTAAGTGGTTTTCTATTTTGCTCTATTCTGAATTTGTACTGATTCCTAATATTTAATTGCCTTTCTGCCCACTAAACAACACTGGAGCAAATGTTGTCATTAAAGTATGAAAATAAGATCCCATTTCAGAGATGCTTAGACAGTATGATAATCTAACATAAGATTAGGATTGCTTTTTCCCACATGTAGTACTGTAAATGTATCTGTAATAAATTTTGTCCTTTTGTTCCCACTCATTTTCATGCTACATGTGCTTAAGATTGTCACTCATCTTGTCCACTCTTTTTCACAACATCTAGATAAAATAGTGAAGAGCAAGGACAAGCATGTCCTACAAGTCATGTAGCCCCATGAGTGACTTTCAACATGAAATCTCACCACCTTTCACTGTCTTTTAACCAGTTATTTAACTTCCATGGATTGCTCATCCCATGGTGATTTAATTTCATTAAGAAGCTTTAACTGAAGACCTCCTCAAAGATCTTAAGGAAACGTAAGCAGATTATATTCATCCATGTGTCTTACCTATACATTGAGTCTTTCAAAAACCCTCCTAAGGCACAATTTTCTTTAGGGAAAAGTATAAATTCTTCCATGTTCTCTTCTGTTTCTTTGGACACTTTCCTGGTTTTGTTTTTAGAACAGTTTCAGCCAGCTCCTGTTGTGTGGCTGACAGAGCTGTTTAGTCCTCTGGAAAATTTTTAAAGATTGACCTTGTGTATGTCACCTTTCAAGCTTTTGGATTTAGGAAGGTTCCCAACTGCTACACCAGTTTATAATCCAGATTTTTCATGCTTGAGTGCCTGTAGCACTCCGTGGAGAACATCCCTGCCTTGGTGACTTGATATTCTGTTCATTTAGTTGCTTAACTCTGTCCCTGCCAGTGCTTCAGCCCAACACAGATGCTGTTCTTCAACACAGGTGTCAGGGCACAGCTGGCACAGGGCTGCCTGCACCAGGCAGGCAACGGTAAACTCGTTGTTTTACGCTTTTTGTGACGTTTCATGACCCCTGTGGCAGGCTGTGCCACTTGGTGTGGCAGCAGTGATGTCCTGGGGCCCTTTGGAGCCTTCGTTCTGCTTTCACAGCCACTGTCCAGCTGAGGAGCAGGACAGAGGAAATGAACTGTGCCAGAAGGTTCATACAAATAGCTGGATTTTTTTATTATCAATGTAATCACTTTGGCAAACTAGTTTCTACAGTCAAAAGATACTTAAGACTCTGTTTCTAAAACATCAGGCACATTAGTTACCCTAGAAGTGAAGTACCAAATAATTTCCTTTCTTAACAGTGCATTTTAGGTGAAAGGCTTTAATTTTATATGTATACAGAGAACAAAAGTTCTGCACAGACAGTATTTTTGCACAGAACAAGAGACCCAAATTTCAATGTTTACAGGACAGGAAGATGAAAGGGTTTAGAGGATCTGTTTTTGGCAGCTCAAATGGGAGATTTCAAGAAGGAAATTTTATTTGTTGATATGATGTAAATTCTATAAGGGCTCGGTCCTGCATTTCTACTTCATGTGTGTGCTTTCAAATGACTAAGGAAAACAGAGAAATTACTGAGAAATACCCAAGAACCTTCAACATATTGTTTGACTGGACATCAATGCAGGACACATTTAAGCTACGGTAAGAGTGTTGCACAGTAAAATTTCCTACCTTTGAACCTACTTGAAAGTACAGAAATGGAAAAAATAAAATTTAAAAAAAACAAAACAGCAACTAGAATTTACATTCAAAATCAAATTCGTGTAAACAGTTTTACAAAGTTGTTTGTTCTGGAATTCCTCTGCAAGAGCTATAGCAGGAATGAGCAGGCAAGAACGAACACAGCCTAACAAAAACTGAGCTATAAACATTCAAGTATCACTAAACATGTCCTGATTCTGTCGATCTGCCTTGCAGAGCACAGAGATCATCCTCCTGATGGCTTCATTACAGGTAGGGAGAGAGGTGTTGCTCAGTGCAAAGAAGAGGTACAGAATCAGGACCATAACAAGCAGCATTTACAAAGTCAATTAATCTCTTGGAGGTTGTTCAGGGCTAGATTTTTAGAGATAGAAAAAGCTGTTAGAAACTAACAGCAGGGGCACTGCTGAACCCGTCAGGTGCTAAAATTTATTGGCAGGTCTTCAGAAATCTGTCCCTGGTGCACAGTTTCCTCATTTAACAGGAAAAAAAAAAAGGGACAATCACTTGACTGGTGGTGAATTCATTGAGCCAGGCTTTGGGAAACTGCAGGGACTTGGAGATTAGCACCTGCTCCTTCAGAAGCTGACAACTTAAGCCAGTCCCTGGTAGTGTTTATTTCCTAGTGTGAACCCCATGTTTCTGCACAGAGCCCATGGATGCCATTCTGCCTGCTCCTTACTCCTGTGAAAACCCTATGGATGCCAAGAGGTGTGCTGCTCTGCTCAGCTGCCAGATTGGATCTTGGACAGAGCTCATCTGAGCTCCAGAGGAGTGGAAATGGTGACGGGTAGTACGTGGCTCTTGGAGCTGAGCCCTACAGCTCATGTTCAGTCTTGTGAGCACTGGCCATGGGGTAGGACTGTCAGCATATGCCCTGCTCCAGTTTTATTAGCAGCACGTTGCCTGGCAGTATTAGGTTAGTGGTTGGACCCAATGATCTTATAGGTATTTTCCAACCTTAATGGTTTTATGGTTCTATGTTGTGAAATCCAGTGAGTCCCTGTGAATGATATTAGAAGTGGGGATTTACAGGGAATCAGCCAGAAATGCACTTTTGTCATGTAGAGCTGTGTAATGGATTCTATTTCCTTGGTGGGTGATGAAACAGAAGAAGATTAATGCTGTTGACAGTAGAACAAGTCCAATACAAAAAAAAGCTGCGAGTATCAGGCTGGCTTCTCCAGGACTCAAAGTTTTGCCAAAAAACTTGCCCACTTTGTTGTCATAATCTGTTAAAAGAGAGTCATTAATGAGAAATCTGCGCATGAATCTAAAGAGTTTTAAATTATATTTTTAAAAAATCCTTACCCTTTGCAGTGGTTCCATTTGTTGCAGTAGTTGTATTGTATGCTCCAGTTGTGTGTACTACTTCTGAAGGAACTTCCCATTCTCTTCTCTCTTCTCAGAGAGAAAAAAAAGCACAGTTAAGTTGAAAGCCTTAATAAATATTTTTTTCTCTTTTGAAAAAGTAGAGTTGACTTTATTTCATTATTTCTACCTTGTTGATCTGAACACAAATTGTGATTAGATCATCACAGCTGTTCCTGTGGGCAGCTCCACAGGCAACATTCTCCTTCTCTGGAGGCATGTCTGTTACTCCACTACTTACTGGAGTGATGGGACAAGGAGTTAATTTTAAACTGAAAGAGGGTAGATTTAGATGGGCTGTAAGGAGCATATTTTTTATGATGAGAGTGGTGAGGCACTGGCACAGGTTGCCCAGAGAAGGTGTGGATGCCCCATTCCTGGCTGTGTTCAAGGCCAGGCTGGATGGGGCCTTGAACAATCTAGTCTAGTGAAAAGTGTCCCTGCCCATGGCAGGGGGGCTGGAACTAGATGAACTTTAAGGTCCCTTCCAACCCATACCATTCCATGATACAGTTCTGCATTTTTTTGTCCATTTGAAATCTCACAGTCCACATGAATATGTGGAATCAAACAAATTCCTCATATCCAAGGAAAGAGTATTTTGGCTACATTTGGCATATACACTTGTCATTGTGCTGCTACAGAGTTATAGGTAGGAGGTGTGTCTACTAGCACTGTTTCAACTCTTGTAGAGGATTGTAGCCAGCGCAGTGGGGACCTAGGCAGGAGATACTGAATCCAGATGTTTAGTGAAGTGATGTGATGTGGAGAGGCTCACAAAACACTTTTGGCTACACTCACACGTGTTGGAAGAGACAAGCACCACTCAAAAAGTTTGGCAACTTTTCTTAGTCAAGAGATCACCTGTTTCTTGAATAAGATGAACAACCATTTTCTGGAGCTCCTTTTATCCCAGATGGTGTCTGCCTGTGCAAGGAGGAGCCCAAACAGCTCTGCAGGTCATCTGGGGTCACAGGAAGGAACCAGCACCATGCCTGACTGTAGGACCTACCTTACAGTGTGGCAAAAAGGCTGAAAAACAGCTTTGCAGATGTTTTCTGCACCACCTTTAAATGGCAAATGGTGCCTAGGCTGCCACTATCTTCAGAAGGGTACTTGTGAAGCACCAACTGCTTTCAAGTGGCAGCAGAGTGCACCAAAGATTGGTGTCTTTGCCCTGTCATTAGGGGTGTTTGTCTGACTCTTATCACTGCTAATTGGCCATGGCAGTGCAGGTGCTTCCCACCAGTGCAAAGGTGAGCTCTCTTCCTTTCACCCCTGCCTTCCATCCAATTGTGCTGCAATACCACCTCTGACTCCTAGGATGTTTCTGATACTGCACCTGATTTATTGATGGTGTAGGTTGTCTCCATGCCAGCATGGATGTGATCAGCCACATGACAGTGCAGAAGCCAAGTTCCAGGATTTTCTGCTACGAGTTCAACTGTCTGGAAAGTCCCAGGGAAAAGGTCATATACATCTCCTCTGTGGTCCTTATCTGTCTGTGGCAAAGCAAAAACAGAATTATGAGAGTCGTGCCTCAAATACTTCCCCACGGGCACTGAAATATTCCAGTTAGACTTCCAGCTCCTTAAGGTAGATCGAATGCTTCTTGTACATTTCTGGTGAGCATCATCCAGAGAAACTGAGGTCTGTGGACAGCTCTGATTTAATCCATTATGTTACAACAGCAGGCCTCTCCTGATGACTCTAACTGTTGGTTGAGGAAAGACAGATTCTTTGAAAGACAGATTTTTCAGTAATCCTGCCAGTGGCAAACTGTCACAGCATAAAACCATACTCTAACTCAGCATAACTCTAATTTCCTCCCTATATCTTCCCTTACACCTATGAGTAATCACATATTTTAGCCCACCTAAGTATGTCCTCTACTAGGGTAATAGAAGCTCTCAAAGAGTCTCATTCATTTAGTATTTCCTTCAAATGCAAGACTCCCACCAACCTCAGCATCAGCCCAAGGCTTTGTGCCTAAGTGACAAAACCAGGCAGAAAATATGGATTTTTTTGGTAATTCTTATAAATTTCCCATCATACTATAAAAGTTTTACTTTGATTTATTTTACCAACCTTGAAGATGAAGGTCTGTGCATGGAAGTGAACTGTGTGGATATCCACTTCGTTGCCCATTCCTATCAAATACCAGTTTGTCCTATCACCTTCATTCATCGTTAGGCCCAAGAGACTGTTGTAAATCTTCCCATTGATTGCTGGAAGAATGTCAAAACAGGAATGATTAATAACTGGCCATGGTGTGGGTGATTATAACCTCTACTTCAGGCACCCTTTGCACTTTCAGGGGAGAAGGAGTGCTCAGGCAGAGAGGGGACAGGCATGTGTGGTCAGGACAAGTGCTGTCCATAGTGACAACTGCCACTGCAGGGAGACAGTCAGGCTTTTGTTTCAATTTCCAAATTGTGTATGTATACATCAGCAAACATTCGTCTGTCTTACAGAGCATCAAACTGGTTTTTTTACTCATTGAGATTGAACTCCTCAGAAAACTGGGTTTATGCTGAGAAGCTACATGGAAAAAGAGGGAATAGAATTGTTGCCTAAGATGGGTACCAGCTGTAGAAAGAAGAGTTTGCTTTGCCAGGGCTGTGTGTGTCCCCATCCAGTCTATTCTGCCTGGCTCCTGGACTGCAAATACAGCCACAGTTTTAAAATATCATCCTTATGCTCCTAAAACAACAAGCCTTGGAGGAACACAGCTCCCAAATGACAAGGGAATTCTGGCAGGGCAGCCTCTTCCCAAAAGTAGAAGAGTAAACTATCTTGTTAGAAAAATATCTTGGCTGGGCCTCGTGAAATCTTTTTGTATCCAGCATTGCAGTTTATGAAGTTGACACATGGTTGAGTGATTGCAGGCTAAGTCCAATGTCTTCCTAAAAGGGCTATGAAAAATAAACCTCTTTCCTCTTGGCTGCTGCTGCTGAGTCCTACATACCATGCTTGCTGTTGCCTTCTACAAAGTTCTTAGTGGAATTAAAATCATCAGGATTCTTGTGAAGGTATGTTTCAATATTGTCTTTCAAATACCAGGATTCATTTTCATCAAACACCATAAACAGAAGAGTAAATTCACGATCGATGTCCTTCCTTAGACCTCTTTCATCTAAAGTTCCTTTTCTGCAAACTACAAGAGGCCCAATGAGACCACTGTATGTGTCCTGAAATAAAATAAACATATGTGTTACAGATTTTCAGTTCATCCAGTTATGAAATAAGCACAGATTAACTGAAGATTAAATTGCTTTTTCATAGTAGAAGAGAAAAAAATCAGTCTGATTAAAAACTTCTTGCTCTGTGTGCCTCTCTGGTAATTTACTGAAGCAATGACCTCCAGTGGCCCATTTCAACCTTACTCATTCTGTGATTCTGTGATTTTGTGTAATGTTTTGTCTTTACCCCAAATCCCTTCAACTGTTCTTTAAGGAGGAAGTCACTTTACTGTGGTGCATGCCTTGGGGTTTCTGTAGATTAAATTACCCAGGCATGTGCAACTGTTAGTAAAGAGGACAAAGCATCTAGCTCTGTAAATGGTTTCTCTAGCCTCTGGGACAGCTGGGTCCTCTCCCAGCTGAGAAGCAGGATCCTTTCAGAAATATTACACAAGGCATGACATGTTAGCCAAAGCACTGCAAGCTTTAATGGCCATTTCTTGTTTACCTTAACAAAATTTGCTGTTGAATAATAAACCCAAGTGATACAATTCGGGTCTGTTTTGCCAGGACCAGATCGTTCTGGAATGTTCCACCTGTAGGTGTTTATTTCCCCTGAAACAGAGAAAACAGTTTTACCTTGAGCAGCTAAGTATTAGAGGCTTTGAATAATATCTAACTCAGACCTCCTACCCTCCTCATCAAAAAATTGTCTGCATCAAAACTACCTGTGGAAGCATGCAGCAATGGGATAGGGATATGATTCTGCCTTCCAGGAGGTCAGTGAGGTTCCAGTGGTGTAAATGAAGGCAGATTGCTCTGGAAAAGAAGATCTGCAAATGATACTGACAAAAGTGGCATCCCACAGAAGGAAGTTTACAGACAGGACTCTTCATCTTTCCGCTTGGCAAAACTTGTAGTAATTCAGTGATCTTGGCTGCTAATGCTAAAGGTCAGTTAAGGCATTGGGAGCCATGCCCAGAAAAAGTTTCTTGGACCTTTTCAATTGAAAAGGGCAAAAAGAAGTAGAAGTTGCCACTGGGATTTTGCAGAGGGTGCTGCAGAAGTGTGTCAGCTAGAGGCCCAGATGGGAGAGATGAATTTTGTCTGGGAGCAGCAGGGGTGTTCTTCCCTCTTCCAGATAAGCCCCTGCTCCACAGCAATTACCAGGGAACCTCTATCCCTTCCCAAATGTCATAATCTCTGCCACACCCTCCCCGAGCAGAAATTCCCTGACCTCTGATTTAAAAAAACCCATAACAAATGGGTGAGGAAATTATCTATTTGAGTGAGGATCATTTCTCTTCACTGAACACAAACATCTGTGTTCAGATGAACTGCCTGTGCTGTGTTTCCCTGCTTTTTTTTGCTGGTACTGCATGAAAGGGTAGGAGACCAAGATGTGGTCAACACTGTGGCCTTTTAAGTGGTGGTGAAATGTTGAACCAGGCAATCTCTGTCCCAAAAGTCTTTCAGAGTGTCAACAGCCAAGAGCATCGTGGGAGACATGCTGTGAATCAGGTAAAAACCAGGAAATCACAGATGATTTTAGTACAGCTACAAGCCAACAGCTGCCAATAGCTGTGGGCATCCAGGCAAGGAGAGTCCTCAAGCTTAAAGGCTGGGAAGTGACTGAGCCTAGTTTTGTGTCACTGAGCCACTACATTGTTCATGCATCAGGCAACAGTGGGTTTTATTGTACTGCGGTAACCACAAAAACAAAAAATTGTGACTCTCAACTCTTATACAATATGAGATGGGTCTCATGTAAATGGTGCAATATCATTTACTCTTACAGGATAAGCACCATGTCACGGAGACAATAAATCCATGTTATGGAGACATAGGCCAGGGAAGTGTTTCTCATCCCCCTGTATCTAACCTACATCACCTCTTTTTAGAGAGTGTGATCAGAGAAGGGAGGCTGGTCATGGTCCTCCACTCCTTCCTTGCTTTTCCCTCCTCACCTCAGGATGTTTGGAGCTGTAGATGGAAAAAAATCTCCACCCTACTTAAAAAGCTGACACACTTCAGAAGGCATTGAAGACCCATCTTTGAAGTACAAATAAGGTACAACCCCTGAAAAGAGCTACAAACATGAGGAAAATTGATGTTTTCTCCCCTTTTTTCCTCTGAGTAAATGGAAAAATGGACAGGGAGAGAACAAAGCTGTGGCAGATGGGAGCTGGTTTATCATAGGCTGCTGCTCTCTGCATCTATTTACCATGCCCCCCCCCCCCAGTTTCTTTAGGATCTGGCAGTGTGCTTAGGAGTACAGTTTGTCAGGATGCAAATCTGTCTGACTTAGGGTTTAGTGGAATTAGACAGTATTTGGCAAGTTTGGGGTGAGCAGCCCAGCCTGGCCTAGGAAGACAGACAGTGAGGATTTCTAGACGATGGCGGTGGGGACTGAGGTACCCAGAAATTTTTCCAGTTTTCAGGGATATGTTAACTGCTCTTTCCAAACTTCTAAGGAAAAGTCAGCCCTTAGATCTTGCTGAAGAATGCTTTTGGCTTACTCTCAAACACAGACACCTTCCCTCATCTAACTCATCCCAAGCCTGCTCCCATGTGGACACAGGAGACATGACAGTAGAGTTCCCATTGTTGCACCTCAACTGCCAGCCTAACTGCAATATCATAAAGCAAATAATAAAACAAGGGAATTGTATAAAGATCAGTTCCCCTATTTTCCCCTCCCCCATATATTACACCTCATACATTCATCAAACTCCAGCAAGGCAGATGTTGGCTTGTATTTGTACATGGATTTCTGTGTATTTGTACTATACAGATACAGCTGCTCACAGGAAAAAAAGCTTCAGCTTGCAAAGAGCATTATTACATGAAAATTTCTTTTAATTTAGTTTCACACTGAAGTTCACAAATATCGTGAAAAGAATTGCATGAGTGTTGGAAAAGCAAAGGTGTGTACATTTTGGCCTGGGTTTGACTTCCTACTAGAATGTAAACCCAACAAAAAAATTGAAGTGCAAAAAGTTTAACTGGAATTTTTCGATATGAAAAGCTATTTTCCACTGTTTTCCTCACAAGAAACTGAGGCAAATTTGGTACACTTTTCCAAAGATTGTTAATTCGCATGACAGCTACATTTTGCATTTTTATGCATAACTCTGATTGCAAATGCCAATTCTGAGTACCTTGAGAGAGGCAGAGTTAATATTAGCATCTGCAATTCTTACCTCTGAATTTGAAAGTTTTTAAAACATTGCTAGAGTGTCAGTCTGGAGACAAATGCAGTACTGGCTCATATTTCTCTTGCCATGATTATGGGCCTGCTTCTCTCTCTTTTGGAAGTTGTCCAGTGATATTACCTTCCTGTTTCTACCCCTGATAGGAATGAAGGCTCATTCTGTGCCCAGACATGCTCTCTTGATCAAGAACCTACATGTATAGCAACTCAGAACTGTAGCTGAATAAGCGTTGAGCATATTATGCCTGGGAGAACATATAGATATGGGCAAGTTTGAAAGAGAGATTATCATTAATGTGCTAAAATGCTTTTATATACAGCCTTTATAGCTCAAAGAAAAGAAGTGGTGGGGGGGGAAGGGAGCCTTACCAGGGAGGGTAATTGGTGTCTCAGGCTGTTCTTCACAACCCACTTCTTCTATACCATGTGCACTTATCGAGTAAGGCCTGCTGGCTTTGTTCTTGAATACAATCAGCACGGAGTCACCAGCCTCAGCATGGAGTAACGGCCCTAAATTCAGATAGAAGATGCCTGTGATTAATGCTGCTTTTCTGAATTCAACAAACGTTCAATAGCTTGGCCTAGGAGTGGAGCCAAGGTCTCTATCAAAACCCTTGGGCTTTTCTATTCTTCCAGTAAAGCCATCAAAATTGGTTCATCTCACCTGATTAAAAGCTTCATATGTATAAATAATCCCTTTTCAGTCAATGAAGAGAATTGTTCTCTCTGAAGACAGGTCTTTAGACAGCTGGTTTTTAAGGAAAATTCCTGAGGATGGTTTTTGAATCTTTCACAAACATATTTCTTAAGCTGGTAATTGCCACTTTTTTTTGTTTTACCTTTTTTTTCTAACTCTTGTTCTTCAGAAAAGGAAATAGCAAATATATTCCTAGACAAGGTTATCCCAAGGGAACAACATGAAACTGCATCAGGGGAAGCTTAGTTTCGATATAAAGAAAAGGTTCTTCACCCAGAGGGTGGCTGGGCAGTAGAACAGGCCCCCAGGGAAGTGGTCACAGCACCAGCCTGACAGAGTTCACTTGTGTCACAAGTGTTTACTCTCAGGAACATGGAGTGATCTTGTGCAGGGCCAGGAGTTGGAATTCAATGATCTTCCAACTCAAAATATTCTATGATTCTATGACTATTTTATGACTAGTTGTTGCCCACGTTTGACCCCGTAAAAAACATGAGCTGATGGTTATTTTATGATGGGTAAAATTCTGTCTTGCCCAATTGCAAACACAAATCCATCTCCTTAATATTATCTTAATCTGTTTACAAGAGTCTCTCTTATGTTACAAGCTCTGAAGCTAAAGTGAATCCTGGAGTTGCCATTATAGCACTCCCTAGGATACTCCTTATTCATGTTCAAGAATGAATTCTTCAATTTGGAAAGGATCTTCACATTCAGCAATTACATAAATAGCATATAAAATCACTGATACCTGGAATAGGCATCAGTGTTCCTTATTTTCCATCTATAAAAAGCTAGAAAACATCCTAGTTTTTGGAAAGCAATCCTCTTGCTGACCACAGGCTTGGTCTGTGAGACATGAGAGCTACTTGCCCAGGATTTCCAGGTGTTCCTCCTCTTCTGTCCTTGCTTTGCGCTGTGTGAAGTTGCCACTTGTGTACTCCCTGTAAACCACCTTCTTGTATTTTGAACCGATCAGGTCCTCTGCTTGGCTCAGAAAAACATGCCCATAGCTGCAAAATAAAAAGGCAATAAAAGCACTAAAGTGTAAATATCTGAAAGCTAGTAGCTGTTGTGTTAGTCACAATAGATTCAATAGGAATACACAGCTTGATCCAATGTGCTGATGGATGTGAAGACCCTGAGAGACACAAGAGGTTTTAAACAGCAAGAGTGATATTCCTCACTGAATGCACACCCTCTTCAAACAGGGAAAGCTTATGATAAGTGGCACTCTCCAAGAATTTTGGGAACACAAATCCTTCACCAGAGCTGTCAGAGCAGAAGTAAAGTGCAAGATGAGAGTGGTTTCAGCTGCCCTCTCCAGCTGTATCCTTCACTCCAATAAAAGATACTGCCTGTCCCTGGAGACCTGAATGCCCTTATCAGGTTGGCTACTTTTGCTATTCTGGCTATTAGTCAGCCGTGGGGAGATGATAAACAAAGCTTGACCTTCAAAAACAAATGCCATCATCTGAGATAAGAGGGAGCTGCTTTACCCTTCCCTCTTGCTGCTGTGTGCTGCACAGGTTGGATGCTTTCCCAGCATGATGATAAAACAGGTTAGATGCTTTCCCAGCATGATATTTTCCATTCTGCACGTGGAAGAGGATGCTTTTCAGGTTTACCCTCAGTTTGTTGCTGCTCCCATGGGATCCCAGAGGGCTGACTTGCCGGCAGAGAACACTCACAACCTGCTGTGCAGCTGAGCAGCTCTTCTGGGAGCAGCTTGCTCCTGGCAGCTCATCTCCAAGGTGCCCCTGGCAGGGGAGTTGCAAGGTTGGCTCACAATATACTAAATAAAACCAAAAAACTGCCCCAGGTATATACTGCTTACTGTGTAGTGAACGATGTGTGCAACAGCAGCATTGGACAGTACTGGAGTTTATGTTTTCTTTAAGCTCGCATCATCACCTCTGACTCTTCATGTGTATTTTTTACAGACTCCTCTTCCTTTTTACAAGGAGCAGTTTCCCAAATGCTTTTCTAAGGTTTATTTTTGACATATGGTCCTTTTTGCTTTCACCAAGGTGTCCTCAGAGACCAGTCTATGATCTAGAATATGTATTTTTTTCACAAGTTTTTTATGCCTTAACATAGTAAAGTGATTCACTTGCAGGGTTACTTATGATCTTTTTGGTGGATCTAGGGGCTGCCATGCTGCAGGAAAGCAGGCTCAGCACCCCCTACATGCATCTGCATTGCCTACAGGAGCTCACATCTGGAACAGGTGCCTCTATAAAAACCAGAACTCTGGGATGGAAAGGCTGGAGAGAGTAAGGGAGAGGAGAGGGTTGAAGGGCATCATTGTAAGGTTGAGCCAGGGCTGGAACACAAACTTGGAAGCCTTCTTGAATTCAACAGCATTACAAGACACTCTGAAATGAAAGCATTTGAAATTGGTACATATGAACTAGTCTAGCCTGAGCGGCTGTGACTTTGTAAATAAATTTTCTCATATTATGTTTGGTGAAGAGTTCCTCCTAAAAAATACAAGGCTGGCATCATGAAATGGTGCTTCAAAGCTTCCCCTCCACTCTAAGTGCATCCTGTGCCCACAGCTGTTTTTTGGGTTGGGTACCTTTCCTCATAGCTGCTGATGTTGTAAATCTTTGGTGCTGAGCTCTTGTTTGAGGCATAGTCCCACTCAACTTCCTCTGCAGCAATGTAGTAGAGCCTGATGGCTCCACGCTGCTGCTGGGCTCGGCTGGGGTTGTGGCAGCTGCTGACCTCGTAGAGATGTTTCATCCCACCAACAAAGTGATCAAAAGTCCTGCAGACCACTTTGAATGTGCCTGCAAAGAAAAGCACATGACATTTGAGCAATTAAAAGAACCTAACAAGCAGCTGGGCAAGTTAGGTCCTGCGTACATCTCTGATCTGTCCTCAGACAATCCTAATCTGTGATGCTGTAGGTCAAGCAAGGGGAGATTTAAATAGAATGATGGAATATTCTAAGCTGGAAAAGACCTCCAAGATTATCAAGCCAGCCATTAACCCAACACTGCCAAGTCTACCACTAAACCATGTCCCTAAATGCCATATCTACAATCTTTTAACCAGGGATGGTGACTCCACCACTTCCTGGGCAGCCTGCTCCAATGAACTGAAACTCCCTGATGCAACCTGACATTATTTCCTCTTTTCCTGTCACTTGTTACTACTCGGGAGAGGAGACTAACGCCCAGGCAGTTGTAGAGAGTGAGAACATCCCCTCTGAGCCTCCTTTTCTCCAGGCTAAACACTCCCTCAGCCATTCCTCATCAGCTTTGTGCTCCAGACCCTTCCCCAGCTCCGTTCCCTTCTCTGGACACGCCCCAGCCCCTCCATGTCTTTCTTGCAGGGAGGGGCCCAGAACTGAACACAGGATTGGAGCTGTGGCCTCAGCAGTGCCCAGTACAGGGGGACAATCCCTGCCCTAACCCTGCTGGCCACACCATTGCTGATCCAGGCCAGGATGCCATTGGCCTTCTTGGCCACCTGGACACACACTGGATCCTGTTCAGCTGCTGTTGACTAATACTCCCAGGTTCTCTTCCACTGAGAAATTTTCCAGACACTCTGCCCCCAGCCTTTGGTATTGCATGGAGTTATTGTGAACCAAGTGCAGGACCCAGCAGGACTTGACCTTGTTTTGCTCCATAGGAAAAAAAACTAGCCTGCTCCATCTTTGCTCAAAAATCACCATAAATTACTTTTAACTATTTGAGTTAGAACAATTTGGCCAAGGAAGCTCTGAGAAGCCCTTAGATGTCTGGCAGCAGGAATAATCTTTCCAGCGAGCCCAAGCTGCAGACATGTCCATGAGGAACACAAGAAGATGTAGGAGGAAACATTCATTGCAAAACTCAGTAAAGGCATGGAGAAACAAGGGTTGTGTTTCAGAGATGCTGGTCCCTTGTCCCTGAGCACAGAGCCACTGTACCAGCCTTCAGTGCAAGAGACTCTCCACTGAGCCCCTGCAGTTTGTCTGCTGTAATCAGACTAATGAAGGGCTCTGCAATACAGATACAGACCAACTGTACAGGAATGCCTGCTTATGACCATTTACCTATATGCACAGTTGAGGTAAACTGTAACTTTCTGACCCTTTGCATTCCCTCCATGAAAGGCCAAACCACCATGGGTTCTTTTTTTTGGTAGCTCTGGTGGTCAAAGACAGTAGTGATTGTGAGAGCATATTTTGGTATGTTCATGGGCAGATTTTAACACTTATACCCTCTTTCTCTCCTCCCCATTTACAGGCATCTGCAACAGAGTTCTAACCTCGCACATGCACAACTCCACAACCCACATTTCTATCAGGTGCCCTGGCCATGGATGGCCCTTGGCATAGCCTTGTACAGCCCTGATGACTCTGTTAATTTAAACAGCGTTGCACCAATGTAAAGTAATGTACTCTATATTATGAAGATTATTTGGTGTCTCCAGCGAACAACTCATACGCTCCTAGTTTGAAGTATGAATCATTGGATTACCCGTGAGATTTAAAAGTACCTTTAATGTATAAGCTTCTGAAGAAACTCCTAAAGACTGACTATTATTGAAAAGCTTTTGTTGAAGTCCTACAATACCTTAAGTGATGCTGACTGTTCACATGGCAGTGAATTTGCTTTTCTAAAAAGTCTGTTTGAATTATAAAAGAGAATTATAAAGATAATTATAAAATTCTGTGAGCATCCTGTTAGCTATCTCTCTGCCTGCTGCTCTCCCCATCCCCAGGTCATTAAAGCCTCTGGACTTTGGTGCATATGCATATTTGATTTATACACCTTCCCAGAAAAGTAATCCAGCCTGAATTCTCAGCTGTGCCGGGTCCCCAGGGTCTCTCTTCATGCTTTCAGCCTCCTTGTGCAGAGCACAGTATCTCACTGTCTCTTATTTTGGCTGACTGGTATCTGCAAGTGGCACACAACCAAAATCAGTTCATGAACGTACCCACACGGTCTGGCTGCATTAGTGCTGTCTCTGATAAATGAGGAAACAAGGCCAGCCCATCCCTTGTCATCCCACTCAAGTCGATGGTGTTTCCTTGGAAGTGAACCCCGTGCATGTCGTAGTGACTGCCCAGCCCAATGAGGTGCCAGGAGACCTTGTCATTCTTGCACATGGCCAGGCCTGGCAGATTGCCATACAAGTAGCCATTGACAGCTGGAGGAGAAGGAAAAATCCTGGTTAGCAGCAGGTCCACAGAAACGTATCACAGAGCCTCCTATCACCTACCTGGCCAAAGACTCACAACTCAGGGGCATTTTATGAAGCAAAGGAAGCATTGGAGGACACCAAATTAGCATCTGAGTGCTATTCCTATAAACTCAGAACTTCTACCTCTCTGGTTTTAGCCTGTAAAATCTTGTAATAGCTCTTTGCAGTGATGTAGCACTCCTCCTCCAAGCTTTTTAGTATACCTCCCATACACCAGCCAATTTGGTACCTCCTTTCAGCCTGGAGAATATATAACCAGGTCATTAAGGCTATGGAGAGGGCCATAAAGAGTCTGAGTTACAAATTCAGTTCTGATGGAGCCTTTTTATGTGATTTTGGCCTTTGATTTCCACCTTTACTTCCTAAATTTATACCTTTCTCTAACAAGGGTGTTATGAGGCTAAACTCCCTAATCCTCAAATGTTCTCTATGATCAATGTGTGAAAGATGCTATAAAAGAACAAAACTTCACTATGAGGTCCATCTCATAGCAGAAGAATAAAATAGATAGGTCTAGAAAGCCCTGGAGTTCTCTAACAATATATATCTAAAGCAAAGATGGGATGTGTGATTTGATCAAGTATGTCATCCCAGGGGTACCTTGGAGGAGATCCGTGCTGAAGTCAGATACTTGCATCCAGAAATGATGCTGTAAAATGTTTTTGACCATTTCCCTGGACTTTGCCTTTCCTCTTCCAGAGGTGGTCACTGCCCAAATGGGAGATGGCAGACCAGGGCATGTAGACTTTACTGCCTAAGTCAGTGCCTAGCCCAGCAGTTAAATTTAAAACACTGGTGAACACTGGCTTCTTCTGCAGCTGATGCCTGTCTCTGGCATTGTGCCTTTTTATAGAACTAAATATTGTATCTAAAACCAATGCTCTGTTCCCTTTTTCCAGATGTAGTTGGTAGATGGATGCATTCATTGCCATTGTGACTGGGGTTTCAACATGCACACCAAGGGCATCAGGAGCTGGCCATAAGCTGACTGACAGCTTTCCAGCTCACTCTCCAGGGCAGTGCAGAGAGCTATGAATGATGATAAAACCTTCCAACTCATCTTCCCAATATGATTGAATAAAAGGTATCATTAACAGACATTAAATATTCTATACCATGCATTTTGTTGGATTCTATGAAATCAGGATCTTTTTCATCTACTTTTGAAGGGTCTCCAGTAAATGCTTCAATATTCTTGTTCAGATACCAGCTGTCATTCTCATCAAAGATTGAAAAGAGGAGGTAAAATTCTTTGTCTATTCCTTTCTGTAGACAAGAAAGAACACAGGACATTAAAAAAAAATTGTCTATTCAATAAAAACGAATTTAACAAAGCTGTATAAGTTATATTTTTCATAACAAAGCTTTCTTTTCCCTGAAGCCACCTTCTTATTAAGTCAGCATAGAGAAAGGAATTGGCACCTTTTCATCAACCAGAAGGATAAATAAAGTGTCCATAAAGTGGTGTGAAAAGAGTTATCATTTGCATGGAAAAGACAGAAAAGCTAGGGAAGCGCCAGGATATTGGGGAATAATGATTTTGTCTCCTTAACCATCTGCTTAGATCAGCTTTTACCCTGAGGAGTGGCATTAATTTAATCTCTGTAAACTGAGGTGGGAACTGGGCACATTGCCTGTATGGGAGCCCCCAGTGCAGCACCCTGCTCTTAGGGACAAGCAGATGTTCTTGTTGGGCACCTGTGTCCCGTCGTGATTCAGGGTGTTCTTCCGACAGACCAGCAAAGGTCCCACGAGGCCAGAGTTGGTGTCCTTGACAGCATCTGTGGCCGAGTAGTACAGGTAGGTCAGGCACGGGGGGTCACTCTCTGTTGGACCTCCATTCTCAGGCACCCTCCATTTGTAGGTGAAGGTTTCACCTGGCTTCACGTGGGCTCCTGGCTTCAGGTAGCCTGCAGAGAGAAAGTTGAGATGCACCGAGATTACAGGAAGGCTTTGTCTTCCTGATGACGAGAGTTTGATGGAAGTCAGGTGTAGCTCCTGATTTCTGCAGAAATCCCATGGTTTGGGCAGTTATGCCATGGGAACATCTCTCCCAAGTCCATGGGGACAACCAAGCCCATTCCCTGCAGAACAAGCTCAGCTGCTCCACTCAGACACCTTCCAACACTACACTGGATTATCTGGCTTCAATTAGACAAGACATGCAGAGCTCATCCTGGTGCTTAAATGGTTTCCTCTAATGTTTGTAGCTTACTTGCCCTAACATGGCATTTATCTGTGGCACCAACTCAGACTCTGCTTTTCATTAAGCAACAAAAAATGAATTAGATTAGTGAGTGGAGCTGGAGCCATGGCTCTTTGGAAGTTCAAAACAAATCTGATCCTGGTAATTGTTTCTTTTTGATTTTGTAGCAATGCACAGGAGCCTTTGTCAGCATCTCCAGAGAGTGGATGATATTGTTCTTTGTTGGAGGCTACTTTTAAAGGATTTGGGCCATTGTCTGCTACCATGCAAAGGATAGATTTAGATTTTCTCTGACACATAAGCATCCATTGTCTATGTTTTCTCAGCACAGTCAGTCTCTACCACTACAAGAAAATCTTAGAAACTTAGACACAAGTTGTAGCAGTATTACATCTGAGCACAGCTATTTGCTTCAAACTGCAACAGAAAGCAGAGTATAGCTTCCACAATATCTGATACCACTGGATTCATCCTGCAACAGTCCTCAATGAGGAAAACATTGTCAAAAACTCTGTGAGACTGACAAGTGTCAAATGCAACATGCAAGGGTATTTCCTGAAAGCACTGAAAAAGACATATATCTGCAGACATCTCTAGATGTAAGTATTTTTATTTACAGTATTTTCACAAAAGTAAGCTGCACTTAGATTATGCACTTCCTCTGAAAAATTATTTACCCTCAGCATAAAACTACAGCCTCTGCATATATACCTACAGGATTTCTGCATGTAAACACTTGTAGATAGATGTAATGGAAATCCACAGCACAAGAGTTAAAAGGAGAGAAGGGGCAGAAAGATTATTGAAGAATCTGGAGTCAGGTTTCTCTCCAAAGACCCAGAGGTATGCCAGCTCACATGGCTGCTGAATTGTAGGTTTTGGGTTGATTTTTCTACACACTAAAGTGTGCAGTGCTGAAGGGTACTATTACCAGGGACTGTTAAATGAAAGCCCAAGAAATCTGCAAGCAGGAAGCTGCACTTCCATTGGAGAACTATCTCTGACATGGGTGGCATTAGGATCTGTGCAGATAACTTCAAGGCTGAACTCACACCAGTTGTTTTTTTGTGTTTTGCCTCCCGGCAAATTTGTTGAGTTGAAAGCTCAGGAATAAGAGACAACAATTTAATAAAGCTTTTTGCATTGATTTTATTGTATGATGAGTTTTACATGTTGACCTAATTCTCTCTCAGCACAATTTTAAAAAGAGAGATTACGTCCCATGAGTTTCTTTTGATGCATTGTAGTGGAAACAAAACAATTTAGGCAACAAGAAAACTACATTTCTTTTCAGTGCTGAAAATGCAGCAAAAACTTTATAAGAGACCACAACATTATCTCTGTAGATGCTATGAATGGGATTAATCTCAAGTTAATTGGACCATCTCAAGCTTAGTCCCTAACTCAAACTTCAGAATTCTGTGGTTGGTGGAGACAGAATCACGTCTCCAGAAGGTCTTCTTGTCACTGACTGTAAAAGGTGCCTACCAATTAAACATGATATTTAACATTCAATAGTTAAACTTAGACAATAAGACCTGTTCTTGCACAAAATGAGAGGAAGAATTTCATAAATGCTCCATTTCAGCATTTATGTATTTATGAGAATTAATAAGGATTATTACTGCTTCATATTCCAGGGCAATTGAATAAAAGCTGCCTTTGAAACTGGCTATCCTGACAGGAAAGCAAGGGCAATGGCCAGCCTGGATTAGAGAACTGGGAGTGATGCAGCTGAGACCATATGGATAGTTATAGCCAGACTCAGCAGGGCCGTCATGCCAGATCCTAAGAGTCATAATTCTGGAGCGTGTCCAGAGGAGACCCACTCCTTGAAATGGAGCAATATTAGATTAGAACTAATAAAAATTGTATTTTGCTTGTGACTTTTGTTCAACATAGACCTCAGCTAGTTTTAGATATCTTGTCTGTCACATAGCCGAGGAGAAGAACCATCACATTTGCAGACTTGTGGAGTCCCATTGATTGTGACATGAAGGGTAGATACAAATTAATCAAATCATCCTTTCTGTGCTTTAACATCCACAGAAGGGCAAACCTGCAGAGTTCAGCAGCAGATTTTTGGACTCAAGTATTCTGGGTGTTACATATAGTAGTGCAGCCAAAACTTACCATCTAAGTAGGGAGCACCTTCTGACAGCTTGCTGAAGCTTACACCATGGGCCATAATGCTATAGCTTCTTCTGGCATTGTTGGCAAAAGTAACCAGCAATGTATCTCCCACTTCAGCCTTTATAACGGGGCCTTAAAAAACAGAATGAGGAAAAATATTAGAAGGACTGCTCTCCTGCATGTTTCCACCAAAAGAAGAAAGACCGGTGTGCACTAAATTCCCCTCTGAGTCCAGATGGTTCTACATTCAAACCTGATCTAATGACAGGAGGGGAAAATATTCACTGTACCAAGTATTCCCAGGTGCTTCATGTCTTCTGACCAGATTTTCTTGCTGAATGTTGCATCAGTGTATCCCACATAGCGAGCTTTCCAGTATTGCCCTCCTATTCTGTCAGTCCCTTGGGTGAAATATGTTGCAGATTCACTGTGGAATTAGCAAATAGGACTGGTTAAATAATTGAAGGTTCAAGCAGAACCCTTCATTTCAGATAAAGTTATTACTCCAGACACAAGAGAAATGACCCCCAAATTACTAATCTGCGTACACTTTTCTAGCACAGGAAGAAAGATATTACTGGTTTGAATTAGCTGAGAAATGAGTATTCATTGTACATTTGGCTTTTATGTTTAACCCTGATTTACTTAGGGAGGCATCTATATCAACTTATTTTAGGGTAAGAACTGTGCACAGTGTGTGTCTAATCCTTGTTGGCTTTTCTGGGAGACACTGTAATGCAGTTTGTCCTCATCAGTAATATCAGGGGGAAAATTCTGCCACTGTGGCACCTCTGAACTGCACTAATTGTAAGTGTGAAAGCTGCCTGAAGATTCTCGATGAAGGGTCATTAACTGTGTAGAACGTGGCGTGCCTCACTTTCCCCATGGATTTAATGGAGTAAGGTAAGTGCTTCCAGAAGGCACCTTGAAGCATCGCAGTTATGCATCTAGCTTCCTGAAAAGGCTGTTCAAATCCATTCCTCCCTGCCCCTTTCAATTAAAATTAATGACAGTGCAGGACCCAGCCCAAGTGAATCACTGGGGCAGTGTCACACAGACTCCTGAAATTAAAGCACAAAGGGAGTTAACAAGAAACCTTACCTGCCAGTGGCGTTCAAACCCTGCCCAGTGAATTTATCATAACCGTCAGGTCCATAATTCCAGAGCACTTCTTCAGCAGCGATGTAATATCTTCTCATATGACTGATTGGCGAAGAGTGAGACAGGTTTTTTTGGCAGATCTGAACATCATATAGTGCTTCCATGCCACCTGGGAGGAGAAAGAGTCTGGAGACAGTCCCTGACCAGCTGCAGAGTCAGCAATCTCATGGATACAAATGCACGTTCAAAACTCTCTAGGAGCTACATGGATTGGAAACAATTACTACAGTAAATTTCTATTTCAAAATATGTTCTCTGCCTACAATGGGCCAGATACCAACACCTTTCCTTTGCAAGGTGGTACACTTTATACTTCAACAGATGAAACCCACGGATATCAATGACACTCTTTAGTGGGTTTATTTACTCAATTTTTTAATCTTCATAAGGATGGTAGAATGATTTTCTAGGTCAGAGTGCCTCCAGAAACCTGCAAAATAGCATCCTCTCCCCCTGACTTCCATTGAAATACGGACTGCTGACTTCTGCTGAAGGTATTTGCTTGCCAGAATCGAGTCTGTTTTGCCTGGTGCAAATCCCACTGAAATCAATATGTAAAAATTCTCCCAACTATGATAATTATACATTGCCTGCTCCCATGACACCTAATTTATGATATATGCTTTTGGGGTCTTGCACTGCACAAATATCACAACATCACCAACAAATTCCTTCACATAATGGTTTCTGAAAACACTGCCCCAAGTTTTGCCTGATTTCCATAAAGCAAAAAGCTATTAAGCGTTCAGCTGGCATGACTTTTTTTTTTATGTGTAAGTACTTATCTACAACAAAATAACTGTATTCAAAAATTGGTGTTGAAAGCTCCTCCCATTGCTCATCAAAATCTCGGATTTACCTAGGGAGAAGCATGGTGACAGTGCTGGGTCTAGCAACTCTTCTCACATGAGTTACACGGCCAAGTCATTCATACCAGCCGAAGATTTGGCCCAACATATATCATTTCTGGTGACTAAAATCATAATCATCATGCTTATCTGGTGAAACAGTTGCAAATAGTTCCAAAGCCACAAAAAAGAGTGTCAAATCCCACTTTCCCAGGAAACATCTCCCAGTTTTCTCTTCCAGACCCACCAGAGGCTGTTTGAGGGAGATTCCAGCAGCTTACTTACCTCGTAAGTGCTCATTGACCTGGCAGGTTATCAGCCACCTCCCGGGGCTGCCGGGAGTCATCTCCGCCGTGATGAATGTCGCTGGGAACAGCCCCACCACATCCGCTCTCTGCTCCCTGCTGGTGAACGTGTGGCCATAGAAATAGGCAGCGTGGATGTCTATCTCACTTCCCATGCCAAACAAGTGCCAGGACATGGCAGTGTCAGCACACATCTCCAAGCCGGGGAGATTGCCGTATATGTAACCGTTAATAGCTGCAAACAGAAGTATGAGCCTTTATGAGAGGTGGAAGGAAAGTGCCTCTGATCCCATTTCTAAGGATGATCCTCTCCTGGCCCAGAAAAGAAAACACCTGAATGTTCACACTGAATAAGGCCCTCACAGGGCCTTGATGAAGAGTAGCATTTTGAACATATGTGTTACTGCTCTGGATGATCAAACGCCTCGAATTCTCTGTCTATGTCTGTGACAAACATCCTGGGTAATATCAAGATGTTGCAAAGGCCAACTCATCACCAAAAAGGCCTGATAATGAAGTTAACTTGTTCTGCAGCTATTTAGCATGGCTGAAATCTATTTCCTCTTGTCCTAAGTCATAAATATACCATTATATGCCAGGCTTGAGCAATTTAGATTTGAAAATTATATCAGTCAAATCAGTGAAGTCAGCTGTCTTCCTCAGCTTCCACATCTGATAATGTATCAGGACACTAGGAGAATGACACTCATATTTTGCAAAATATTTTATTTCCTAGGCTCACTGGAACAAACAAAATATACAGCAATATCTGGAATTAACTTCTTACACCAATGTCTAATGTCCAAATAACACAAAGTACCATTGGCCAATATATCTCAGAAGGGTGGGAGAGGTTGTACCAGCCAGCCCATCATCCACAAGCCTTTTGAGAATTCTTTCAGTACATACATGTCAAATTGCTCTGCAGCTTTCTTTGCTCTTTTCACAGCTGGACAGAAAAAAAAATAGGCTTAAATCTGTTGCCTAAGATAAAATGCTAAACAAATGTCAGAGCTGGGCATGAAAGCCAAATCTCCTTTCTGCAAGTGTCCTGCTGTTTTTAGGGAGAGGTTTTTTATCAATACAGTACTTCAACATTCTGACCCATTCCTTGCTGACACAGATAAAGGAGAGACATCACAGGGGACAGAAAGTCCTTCTGAATTGAAAAGATTCACTGCTGTAGGTCACCGCTGTAGGTCACCATTTACCCAAAAGTCCTCCTCACCATGCATTCGGTTGCTGGTCTGGAAACCTTCATCCTCTTTGTCAACTGTGTCTGGTTCTAAGCAGAAGGTGTTTATATTCTCATCAAGGTACCAGCTGAAGTTTTCATCTACAATGCTAAACATCAGGGCAAAAGCATTAGCAGCACCAGTCCCTTCTATTGTGGTCTCATCTGCAGTTCCTAAATTACAAACGAAAAGGAAAGTGATAGAAAAAGCCTGGGACGGGATTGAATTTTAAAATGACAATAACCTTGACACACTCAAGGAAATACAGTTCTTTGCCCGTGGTCTGCAGGGCAGTGTGAATTTCACCTAATTTTGCTCTTCTAAGACATTTTGGCCCCCCTCCAACAGACTTTGAACAGATGACTGCCTCCAGAAGGCAAGGCTAAGCTAAATCAAGCTGATATTTCAGTATCTCTTTGGTCCAACATGAACACCTGCTGATGTCTGTTGTCCCATTTCCCCACTCTTTGGCCCCTTGCACCCAACCCTGTGCCTTAGTCAGTGTTAGCATCTGTGTTCCTGCACAGTCAGAAGCCAGGTCATGAGCTAGATCTATCCAGAAACCAGTGACTCTTGTTTTCTTTGGCAAGGAATTAAGGAGTGATGAGTGGTAACCTGCATTTCTGTTGCACTGAAGTGGATGCTTCATACCCCCAGAGTGGCCCTCTAAATGTGGCTCACTCTCCACAGACAACAAGGAATCCATGAGAGTTATCTAGGACTAGATACTTAAATTTTAGAAAGGCTGAAGACAGGATGAACAGAATTTTTTACAGCTAAGTTCAATATCTTTATCCCAGAATCTATTTGGGGAGCAACCTGAGACTATAGGACTGGTGATACTGAGTAGTCTGTTATTATCCACTGGTGGGTGTAGACTTCATTCCAATTAGACTGTCTCTGATCTCATGAAAACTTTCACTTCCTCTGTCTTCTACCGGAGGAAGCTCTGAGCCTTGCTCTCAATCCTTTGTAAACACACCACTGGCTGGAGCACTAGAGCTGTAACATCATGTAGATATCCACCTTCATGAATTCAAGGCCAAACATGTAAATAATCTGGCCTTTCAGGCTAGGATTTGTTTGGAATATGCTGTCTCCTAGCTTCATGTGTTGTCTCGTAGTTATCAGCTCAGTGTCACATATTCACTTCTGTGGTTTTCAAAGGCTCTCGAGGAGAATGTAAATTTGAGACATTTTAATTATGTGAGTTAAGCTGAAAACCAGGCCTGTCTTTTCCACATTCAAGTCTTTCTCTTCTTCATATATAGAACCTACTTCACTTAGAAGTACTGTATATGAAATCAGGGCTGATTTTCTGCTCTGGGGGTTACTGAAAAGAGGTGGCAGAGTTACTGGTACCCAGGGGAGAAGTGGCAGTGACTCAGCTGATAAAGAGGAGAGGGCAGGCTCATGATGGCTCCAGCACAACATTAGTAGGCTATAAAATACACAGGACAGGCTGTTCAGTGTACATCCCCATATGGTTGTGAGATATAACTTGTAAACAAAAATAAATGCATATTCTCTATGTGGAAAAAGTTACAAAGATTAGGCTTTCAAATATGTAAACCCTAATGCCAAATTCACCCACCCAGCTCTAATTTGATTTCCTGGGCAATAAGTCCTTTGTTCATCCTGAAACTTCCCCAGCTTGGGAACACCTATTTTTGGTCTCGGCCACGACGGGGTGGTCACAGAGCATGCTGCAGTCCCTCCACCAGCCGAGGCAAATCTATGGTGAAGCCAAAGGGGAGCAGGAAGGGGGTTATCCCAGAGCTACAATACCTACCCTGGGATGCTCCTGGAATGGCCCATCTATTCCTTGCCCCTTTTTATGGGCTATGTAGGGATAGACTCTAGACCATCATGTTTAAACCTGTAAGCAAAAATGACTGTTAAGATGCCAAGCTTGGCAGAGGGGCTTGCTCTATCAGTGTTCCCAGCTCAGTACCTTTTTTACACACCAGCAGAGGCCCAATTAAACCAGATGCAATATCTCTTGGTGTGTCAATGTGAGAATGGTAAATCCAAGTCAAGCAGTTTGAGTCTGCCAAGGTTGGGGAATAATCTTTCCTTACTGGCCATGTGTACGTGTAATTTCCACCGGGAACAACAAAGTCGTCCTCTTTGCTTTTACCGCCAGTTCCATCAGGGTAAAGTGCTCCTAATACATAAAAAGGAAAATGGAAGACTTTAGCCATCTCTCAGTTGTTTTTGTTAAATAAATGTGTAATTTATTCTAACTTGTATTTATAAAATAATAACAGCGCTTACAAATATGGAGTCACTGAGAAATTATAAAAAAACTCAGAATTTCTGACAATCTCACCACAAATGCAATGGGAGTTAAAATCAATTTTTATTGGTAGATAAAGCTTTTAAAATGCATTAACAGGCTCTGTTTTTTCCCAGTTTCTTTACTCTTTTAAGTCATCTAGAACTTTGTCATCTAACAGTGTGTATTTTTTCACAGAAAACTGATGAGAATACTGACTGTAGGCACATCCACATAATCCTCTAACAAAAATACACATGCATAGGTCTGGGATTCTGAAAATCAGATCGTGTCTGTTATAGGCCAAAAGAGAGGAAAACATTTAGTTGCAAGAACTCCATCTTTTCAAATAGACTAGAGGTAGAAGGAAGAATGGAAGATGTTTCGGTGACTTATGATTCAGAAAAATAATTCAAGCAAAAAGACCCATCTAACCTGTTTCAATACTGGATTTATCCCAGGTGTTGAAAGTTCATGGAAAAAAGTTTTGCGATGAGGCTGTTCCTGGTTTTAGTCATCAGCTGCAATTACTGATGAGTTTATGAGAGGGTGATCTAAAGTCCTCTGATGTCAATGTCAATAACAATAAATACTTGGACAGAACTGTAGTGATGATATTAGTTACTTCAGGGAAAATGAGAGGAAAAGGCAAGCCAGATTTTACCTTCAGAGTCCTTGTCATAGAAGACTCCATGTGGGTGCACAGAGTATGGGCGGGAAGCAAAGTTTTTCAGATGGATGATAAAGACATCCTCTTCTTCTGCCTTGAGGACTGGGCCAAGGAACCCCAGCCATGCTGCTTTGGGGATCTCCTGGGAGTAAGTGTCATCTGTGAATTGCCTAAAAATAGCCTTTTTGTACACACGTCCTATCCGGTTGGCTCCTCTGGTGGCATACACACTTGCAAACCTAGTGTCAGGAAGGGAAAAATTGAGAGACAGTAAACCTGTCTTAAGAACTGATCAAATAACTGGTGGTTGCAGTGCAGACAAACAGTTCCCTGGGACACATCTCATGGCTGGTGGAATTAAGGGTCAGGAGTAGATCAGGACAGGACTAGCAGGGCCCAAGCTCCTTTCTGTACAGTATCAACCATCCCACTTGCAGGTCCTGTCTTCAGCACAGTTGATCCAAGCCTTCATGGAGGACTAGCCCCTCAAGCCTCAAGCTGCTCAACTTTAACGGCTTCTCCCTCTTTTGAGGGTTCAAAACCTCGCCTCTGAAAGCATGACTGTCCAGAAGGAAAATAAAAACAAATTAAGATTTTTCAAAAGCCAATAAGAGAGATTCTAATCAACCAGCTCGACTCCCTGGAAGAGTAGCATTAAATATGTTTTGCATGAAATGTGTAACTTCCACATTCCAGAGTCTATGTTTATAGCAACTTCAAGTGATGGAGAACCCACCATATGGTCAGTGGTTAACATATTATAACTTTTAAATACCTGCTCCCTTCGAAGCCTAAATTGCATTTCCAGTCTAATATCATCCAGTTCCACACTACAACCACTGGTTCCAGTCAAGTCCTCTCTCAGATCAAAGGAGCCACATACCACCAGAAACTTCTCTTCTATGCAGACACTTGCATAAGTTTTAATTAATTGACTAAATTGCCTCCTACCCTTCTTCTGGACAATCCAAGCACACTGGCACTCTTTATGCCACAAATCTTATGCAAAGCTCTCTTTTGAAAGCAAATATTTCTCTATCTCTGTTGAAGTCTGAACACAAGAACTCACACAATAGGCAAGTAATATTCCAGCTAGGGCCAGGGATGCTCCCAGTCAATACTTCTTAACATAACTGGGAATCAGTTTTGCCTTTTAACTATACATTATACTGATGACCCATGTTCATCCTATCTATGATGATATAAAACCCATTTTTTAATTCTCTCCATGTTACAGGTGGTAAATATGATATACAGTCTTCATCCCTAATTGTAACACTCAATGAAGGCAGAAATTAAACCCTTTGCTACACACCAAGCAGGGGATTGTGCGACCAATTTCACCATAATTGACCATGAACTTTTTCACCTCCTGAAGATTGTTTGAACTTTCATGCTTTCTTAAAAACTCATTAAAAAGTTGAACTAAATTTTCCTGAAATAAAGCAATTTCATATTTATTGTGAGGTTTTTGACTGATCAGTTAACTTGCTTAACAAATTTTGTTTAGATTCTTTTGTGAGTGCAAACAACTAAAGTGGTGGATGTCCCATAAGCTGAAAGGCATGGTTTGCTTTAAGTTCTTCACCACAACATCCACTTCTCCCTCTACCCAAACCTTTCTATGATTTCTATGACACTATAAAACACAACATCCCACACCTGCGGTCATTACACCTCCACGATCACTGTCTAAGACAGACCCCTGAAGTGATCCAGATATAAAAGCCTCCAAAAAGTACACTTTTTCCATTTGAAATGCTCACTTTATAAGAAGCCACAAGTTTCGGCAGCAATTAAAACATGATATTGCTGGGGCAGAAACAGTGGGGTAGGATGGGAGGGAAGGGACAGAAGCTTCTCATTTTGATTCTTCACAGAATAATGTATGCTGGATACATTTTTGTAGGGTTAAGGAATGAGTTATCAAGAAATCTGGACTTTCAGTGAATTAACAGGTCTGTAGTCTGTGCACATACCAAGACCTGGCAAGTCACACCACATTCACCAAGGAGAAGATACCTTCTGTTGCCTGGGGGAAGAGCTGCTACCAGTGTTTACCATGGAGTGGGATGTTGTGTCAGTAGGAGTGCAGTGTAAATGCACACGCTTCTTTACCTCATGGCAATGTATTCATATGGCTATGCTAATTCGAATTATGAATTGATTTTTTTAAATGGTTTATAAGAAATTTTCTCTAGAAAAAGATCAAATCAATTTTTTTTCAGAAAGTCCCTATTTTCAGGAGATATTTTTTATCATGTTTTTTTCCAATTTCACCAGCCACCAAATATTTTGGTGCAGTGGTGCTATGCTTTCTCCATGATGACAGTGTCATTATGTCCAGACAACATTGCGTGCTCTGTCAAAACACCCCTGGGATGCACTGTCTCTTCTGAAGAAGGAGAATTGTACTCCAGAAAAATGCACTTCTTAGTCAGGCTTTGTTAAAGGCTTCACATAAGCCTAGCTCCTTCAAATGCATTGATTGTGATCACAAAATCCAGTTAGTTAGTTCAAGAAATTACCATGAGAAAATCCTCTAGGCTTAGGCACTGACAAAGTCTCAGTGCCTAAAGTTATGCTACAATATCTGGATCTGTGCTTGCCTCCTACTTAAAGCCATCTCTAAGTCAGGAAAATAAATCTTTTAGTGGCAGCTTTCTGAAAGGAGGGCTGTTCTAATGGATGCCATGGGTATCAGCTGCAGCCAGTCACAGTGTAGGTGAGGCTCTGGGTGTATGGAGATGTTTTTTCAGCACACCCTTTCGGTTGCCCTCAGTACCTGAAAACAGGGCATTGGTTGTTGTGAGTCACATTCTAGGTGCCCAGGCTGCCCCATTTCATCCAGGAGGATTTTGGGGACCCACCTCAGCCTTACCAAGCAGCTGGTAGCTCCATGCCTCTTTAAAGGTGTTGCTGTGCTTCACATTACAGTGCTTAAAGCCATTTTGCAGAAGGAATATCCACACTGGACCTAATGCCAGAATGTTTCCTTATCTGTCATTCCTCTCTTGTCACAGGAACACAAAGCTTCTCCCTGCCTGTTCATACTCCCCTGCTCATTTCAAACTGCTTCATCCTCCTAGCAGCTTTGTGATGCTGCTGTCTGAACCTCTTCCATCTTTCTGATCTTCTGAAGATGTAAGAGCTGCTCTCTAAATTTTAACTATTTCCTTCCAACTCAGTTGTCAGCCTGCACTTCATATACATAAAGTCATGATGCTCAGACAGCCTTTCTTCCTACAGTAAAGGGGAATACTCCATCCTCTGGGGCAGTACCCATGCAAACTTCTGAAATTCCTTCCTTCATCTCCTGCAGACTTGAGGTTACATATAGAGATAAGCAAGTTTGCAAATCAGGATAAAACATCTTGTTCCGACTAAGAAAGCCATGCAAATCCTGCCTTCATTCCTGTGTCTGATTTCATTTTGGTACTTGACCCCTCTCAGCCCTTACAAAACTCCAAGAAAAGTTGGAAATGCTCCTGAGTGGAATGGGGAATTATTAACAGGTAACTCTAGTTCTTTAAAATAATAAGCATAATGATAGACATCCAGTTTCCTGCAATGACAAGCAACAGAATTCTTCCACAGAGAGAAAGAATAAAACAAGAGTGTCATGTAGATTCTATTCCAAATCAAGACTAGACATGCAGACAATCTGCCATTTCCAGGAAGACCTATGTGTGAAGTGTAATTTCTACACCCATTTCTTTTATCACACAGAAGAAGTGTTTTGCTGTAATTTTTACTGTGTTTATGTTACCTTTGATCTCAAGGCTACAGCCTAACAGAGGTTATGTTTTCCAAGAGGCGCTTACATGAGCACTGTGTTACAGAGAGCAGTAAGGAATGGGAAGACACCTTGTGTATGGCCAAGCAAACAGCTCTTTAGTGGCCTGGAGACAGATCCTCACAGATACTCTTTCAAAGCCTCCTGAGCTTGTTTGCTGCTGTAATCACCACTGAGTGCCAAAGAACAGCACTCAGAATAACTGCTAGATGTGGAGTCCCAAATTTTCTCCTGTGGTTAACATTCTCAATAGCTACTGTACACTCCTGGGTGCAGATGTACGCAAATGCAAAATTTCTTTTTATTGTCATTAATCCATTAAAGTCCTACACACTTTACACTCCTAACCATTTAAAAAAACATCTTTATGGGTTTATTCCCTAAAATCTGTGGATGGTGAAACCTTCCTTACTCTCCATCCTCTTTACTTACTCTGAGTTTGAGTTTATAACCATTTTATTTCCTCAAAGTCCCTGATTTTTCCTGTGGCTAAAATATACCAGAACAGGGCTCCAGACCACCACAATTGTTTTAACCCCTAGGTCACATAACCTGTTCAAGGTAACCCTCCAAGAAACCATGACTCCAGTGCTCAGGCCAGAGCAATGTCTGTGCTTGAGGGATGGCCAGGGAAGGGGGACCAGTGGTGCCAGCTCACCTTTTCAGATGGCACCCTGACCACAAAGCATCAAACAACAAAGCTGAGTGTCCTCAAAAGACAGAGACACAAAGCCCACAGAGGATGTTTTTAGGCTTTTTCTGACCCATATGAGCCACAGAGGTCAATAAAATCCATAAAATCTTAGATGAAGCTCTGAGGTGTCACTGGTGTGGTATGATGGCTTCCTTCCTACAATAACCTTGCCCCTGAAGTCAGTAACAAAGCTCCTCTCAGGCTTCATCAGAGCCAAGATTTCACCTCAAATACCCTTTTGATGTTGACCCTTCCCACAATGATCATCTCTGCTGTTGCAATTGGGTTATTCGGCCTCATAGTGACTCAGCCATTAGTGTAGCATCTCTGACGACAGTTTCACCGTCATTTCTCTGGGTGGGATCTCCTCATAGGCAAATTGCACAAACTGTGTTTGATGCTGTGGTAACAAAAAACACCCGTTAGTGTTACTTGGTGCAAGACTTGGCCCAGAAAAATGTAGGATTGGTGGCCTAAAGAGAAGGGATGAGCAGCTACATCAGGCAAAACTTACATCTACCATGAACAGAGAAAGATTTAAGGGTCTATCATATAAACTAGAATCGAGTTAATTTCAAGGGATTATCAACTGCACTTTAATCCTGAGGGTTGAGCTACAGTGGGAAAGAATGATTGGTGGATGTCAAACCACAACACTTAGGTATATTTTCATCTTGAAAGGCCATTTGACCATTAAAGAGAGCAGAAGACATCCAAGCTCACCCTCCTGCAGCAGCAGTACTGATGCCCTAACTCACAAAATCTCGCTGAGATCTGCAGCACATCCAGCAGCACTGACAGCTCCGACAGCACCTTGCACCCTGCGTGTCCAGTCCAGCGTGGTTTAATGATGCCAGCTCTTCCATCGATTATGTCAGGTGGGAAGGGACGCTGACCACCTTCACAGCTCCCCTATGCTCAGTGGCCACAATTTGGACCTGCGATTTCCAAAGCCCTGTGTGCTCCAGAAAATGTAAGTTTAATTTCTGAAGGGAGAACAGAGAGTGAGATATCTCGGTTTTACTCACAGCACTCCAAATTATGAGAATTAGTGGAACAGCTTGAGGCCTCAAGCTTAGACAAGACAAAGGGCAGAGATGAACAGCCTCATTAGTCTTTTTACTTTAAAAGTACTGATGTCCAGCAAGATACTTATCCTGTGCAAGCAGCAGGCTGGCTCTGGAGCACACAAGTAAGACAAGGCATAATAAAAATTATCATCCAAGCAGAATAGTTCTGCTAAGACAGGGCTCATTTGGGCTAATCAGCTCTGATGAGAGGCAGTCTTTTCAGCTCACACCCAGGCAGGTTCTGATGCAGCACTAGGATTCCTGGCTCCAGAGGCAGCTCACTCAGCACCAGCACAGCGGGAACTGAGCAGCATAGTTGTGTCTGGTGCCAGGATGGGCTCACCTGGTTTCTAGCCCCATGCTTCAGCTACCAGAGCCTCCTTTGTCCTCTTTACTATTAAAAACTAAAGGTTGAAGATGATATTACTGACTTTGGCAAGCAACATTGAAAATCATCTCTTAAATATTGTCACTATCTGATCCAGGTAATGTAACACTTTCCATTGCACACTTGCTAATTCAGGATTTTCATTAAGTACTGAAGAATAAGTGGGTTTGATTATATCTCTCTGGGCTAACTGGAATCAAAGGGAACATTCCTTTTAGTGTATGCACTAATTCTTTTAAAGATAATCAGCTTGTCTGCAACCTCTTTATCTTCACTTTGCTCTCAATAAAACTGGGATAGTGCCCCATCAGATGGGTGCTGTGAGGGTGCTCCACAAGGTGCTTGGCTCAGCGAGCCTAAGTGTTGCTGCTTGCAGAACAGAGCTGGCTCAAAAGGCATTCCTATCCCTACCTGGATACTGATCCTTAAATTTTGCTTATGGAACTACTTTTTTTATAATATCCATAGGAACCAATTAATTAACTGAAAAGTAGTCCATTATTATATTGTTTTAATTTTAAATTAGAGATTATCCTAAAGAGCTGAATAGTCAAAATAGTTCTTTCTGTTTCACTATTTAACCCCATGCTTATTCAGACACACTATTATTCCAGAATACAGCACTTTACCCTGGGTCAACTCAATACAGTTTAAAAATGGAGACAAATAACAAAAATCACCTAATTAGTCTGCACGTAGAGAGTTCATGGCAACTTTGAATGTGTAGTCTAGATTGAAATCATCTGTGGGTAAACCTTTTGTAATTAGCATTTTGTAATTATTACATTGCCACGATGACTGAAGGCATAAGGTATCTTCTGTCCCTGTGTTGCCATTTAGTAAAAAAAAATTGAATTTATGCCACAGACTTAAAAGTAAATGTGCCATTTGATGTTCAGGGAGCACAAAGTGCAGACAGCCTCAAAAGTACAATTTACAGAACAGATTCCAATCTCTCTATGGTATCTCTCTACTGAAGCCCTCTCAGTTGAAATGGATTTATAAGTAGCTGCTCTTCAGTTAAAGCTGAAGTACTCTATAGTAAGAGATCTTCTAGTTTAGTGGGTGGAGAAAATTATCCTCTGCTATAAAGACTAGGAAAGTGAGAAATTCAGGTATTTAATATAAATGAACAATTTTGCCAGTAAGGCTTGTTTTCATGAACTGGGAACAAACTCTTACTCTTAATTCTACCTATAAATGTAATACCTATTGACCTGGATGCCATCTGCGACCTCTAGCTATTAAAAGCTTAAGTAGAAATTTCTGTTGAAAAATAAAATTCTTTCTCATCTCCTTCTTATGACAAAATAGTTTCTTTTATTAAATTCATCTGGGAGTGATTCTGAAATTATTTACTACTAGAGACATGTCCAAACTTGCTTGGGATTTCCTGAAAAGTCAGAAAGTACATTTCCATTTCTAGCTTCTGGGATGCAGTATCTAGCTCCCAGTGAGCCTCCAAACCTGGTACAGAGACCAGGACCTCCTCACTTACTCACAGCTCCCACTCCAATCCCAAGCCTAGACACTGAGGAAGGACCCCCAAAATACCTCTAGTGTGACAAAAATATCAATGTGATATTAAAAATATTCCCACACATTTGGAGCCCATGATGTATGAAGCAATGTTTTTAAACAAAAAAAAGAGTCAGTTCAGATGTAAGAAAAAAGTTGGTTTTAACCATGAAGGTGGTAAAACACCAGCACACATTGCCCAGAGAGGTGGTGGATGTCCCATCCGTGGAAGCATTGAAATTCAGCTTGGACATGTCCCTGAACAACCTGACCTAGTTGAAGATGACCCTGAACATGGCAGGGGAAGTGAATGAGGACCTTTAAAGGTCCTTTCCAACCTAAATCATTCTTTAGACAGGCACCAGGGATTGGAGCCATCTCCATCCAACATCCAGGCCAGCTCTCCTGCTGTGGGAGGACCACACAGCCGGCCCCAGCCATGTGGACATGAGAACAGACTCCTGTTTTCACTGGCCAGGACTCATCAGAGTGCTCACCTACGCTTCCCAGCTTCAGAGATCACCAGGAATTCTGTCTGACCGTTCACTGTTGTGTATCTAAGCTCTCATCTGAACACATTTCCAAATACCTGATGCTTTTTTGACAAATATCAGTTCATTAACATCCTCTTCAAATACATGACAACTATCACCTTGCTTAATCAACCACAATGGAAATCAATCAAAGCCTACTCTTGCCTTGAAGCTGAATTCCTACCTAGGACAACATCATCAGAATAAAAACATGGAAATGGTGATCTTAAGATATTTTCAGCAAAATAACCACATTAACCAATTTTGGTTTGGAGTTGTTGGTACACCTCTAGCTTATCAAAGCCCCCAGTCACTTACTTGTCTTCTAGAAGGCTTTGCCCCGTGATCAGATTTTTCCCAGACGGTGCATAGTCCCAGTTCTCTTCCACAATGCCGAGGTAGTAAGTTCTGGTCCTTGCTTCCACCAGTGCCCAGAGCCAGAGGAAGCCCAGGGCGCAGAGGTGGCCACCACGCTGGGCAGGAGGCATTTGTGGTGCTGGCTGCGAGGCTGGCGCCTGGCACGGGCAGGCAGCAGCAGGAGGCACCACAGGGAGCTCACCCCTCCCTCCCTCCCAGCTCTCAACAAGTTATAAATAAGGATGGGACAGAGCAAAGCTCCTCCTTTCCAGCAGGTTAGGACTGGGATAGGTAGAGAGCCAGGCTATGCAGAGCAGGGAGAAGGTTGCTGTCATGGCAGGACCTTTGCCAATCTTTTGGTTAGTGAGTAAATTACTCGCTTACCTGTCCAGGCTAGAGCCAGTTGGTGGTTCTTAGAAGCTTGGATGCTTTTTAGTCTTCCTTTTTCCAGACTAGGTGATATAGCATACTGGGGCAGAAGAGGGGTTAGTGTTTTTGACATCCCTGTAAAAACCCTTTTTAAAAATTTTTTATTTTAACTTCTTTATCATGTCAGAGATTTCGAAAAATAGCATCTTGCCACCTTCATTGTTTTGGGGTTTTTTAGGACATAACACTAAGGTATAATCCAGCATTATCAGAGAGAGCAAAAGCATGGGCCAGTACCTCTCAGCATTTTCTGATCTATTTATTAAGACTGCAATTGATTTAATTATATTCAGTTTTAGAGTGCCCAAAATGAAGTACATTTTTACAAGCATCCCTGGAAGTTAGAGCCCTTATAAAAGTCTTTCCATTTGGACACCTAAGAATTGAAGCACACAAAGATCACCCTTTTATTAACCTTGGTAATTAACATGCCCACGTAGCTCTCTAGAAAAGCACTCCCTCGCTTTACAGCTTAACCTCTTCTAAGAGGATATCTGTGTTACCATCTTGGCAAAGCCTAGTGTAAACTTATACTTGATAGGATAGGATATGATAGGATAGAATATTTTAAACCACTTAGGAAACATCCCAAAGAATATCATCAGGGTGACATTTTGCAAAATCATACTTCTCTGATCCTAATTTTTAAGTGACTACAGGTATAAAAAAAGTTGCATTTCTGGAATATATTGCAGTTCTTGAGACTCATTGCAAGTTTTAACAGTTGTGAAATTCCCCTTTCAGGCCCAGAACCATCTGACTCTTCCTGTGGAAGCTAATGGTTATCCATGACTAGGGGTGCAGGAGGCTTCAGAAGCGGATTTGGAAGTCACAGGTTTAATGCTGTCCACCAAGACTTAGCTCAGTGATGTGAATTATGTGGTAGTTGGGTGAGGTTCGCCCTCTGGCATGTGGCAGTGATGGCTAGCTACATCTATGGTCAGCTGTGCTGAGCTCCCCCCTCCTCACTGTGTGCAGGTGTCTCTGAAGTCACAGAGAATCACTCAAAAAAACAGGTCCTGTTCACAGCAGCCCAGCTCCAGACACCTGGACCTTGATAGGTCTCATATAAATTAAGAGACAAAGCACACAGCAACATGCAGTATCGTGCTGAAGAACCTTTTGGTGGTTTTAGGCTATGCTTTCCATCTCTTTAGCTATGAGGGCTGAAAGCCCAGTATATGTGGGTTAAGGATATAGTCAGACAAACTGCAAATGGTCAGCTTGACACAATTACAAAAGCAGGAGTCCCTTGGCACCCAAAATTCTCTCTGATACGTGCTGATGTTGATCTCTCTGATGTTCATTTTCTCATGTCAGTTAATCGAAGAACAACGAGAAAGAGGAGAGGATAACACAGGTGTTGTGCAACAGGACAGTACAGGTGTTGTACAGCGATCCTGATCCTCAGAGGCAGCACCCACAGTGTTCTTGATATCCTTGGACGCTTCGCTGATCTCCTCACTCTTCTGCTGCAAACCACACGGCGCCCAGCCTCGTCTTCTCACGTCAATCTGCATCCTCTCTTCCAAAACACTGATACTTAAAAGCCATCTTCCTTTTCCACTGCTTTATTGTGTCACTTTGCTGCGTTACTCAAGCGATGATGACTAAAAGCATTGTGATTCTAACAGGCGTAATTAGAAAGCAAAAGAAAACACAATGGCAGCGGGGCAGAGCTTTGCCAGCCCGTGGCACAGCCATGAACATGCCCCTGGGGTGGGACAGACTGGCCAGCTGCTGGGCTACAAACCTGAGAAAAGGCCAAGGTGACACCTGGACGCTACCAGGATCCCCCTGTCATCTTTTCACAGAGCCCAGGAATACTTCCACTGCCCAGAGGAGCTCTCCTGAGCCCAGGGGAGTTACAAACTTCATCACCTGTCACTCAAGCACCGGCATTTACAGGAATTCCTGGCTGGCATGCAAATATTCATTGTCATAGTGTAGCAATCATCTGCATTCGAGTAGGAAATATGTTTATTTATAGGGTAGAGTGCTCTTTGAATGAGATTGTGTGGAGTTCAATTGCTTAAATCAGCTTTTTGCATGTCATTAGAGATACTTAAGGACTGGGTACAGGGCCAATTTAATCTAGACAGTTGTTACGACTTCCTGCCTGTGTGTTTTCTGTTACTCAAGAATTCTGTTACATATGTTTAAATCTCTGTATATGCGGACTAATATAACACAAATGCATCAAGCTAATAGGGAATAGGAAAGAGGAGTGTCCAATTCTGAGCTGGCATCTGACTGCATTATAGTCATTTAAATAATAATAGTGCTACGTCCTAGTTCTTCTATTGCTTCTCATGCACCTAGGATTGGGTCCTGACTGCTTTCTTGTTAGAAAAACTCTTTAAAATTCAAATATGAAGTTAATTTATTTGTCTATTACCGTAACATTTACTTGTATAGCAGGAATAATGTGTAGACATTAGCAACCCTATATCAGCAATGTGTTGTAAGCCTGGTAAACGCCTTAGCTTGGCTTCAGCACTTAGTAGATCTGGCAACTTGTATACCCTTTGCATCCACGCATTAACACTTAATTACCTTGTCACATCATTAAACCCAGGCACATTTGCATTCCGGGGAGGTGCTGTGGGCGTGACTCAGAAAAAGATGAAAGAACAGCTCTTTTGCCTTTGCATCAGGAAAATTTCTGGGAAGCTCCCTTCCAGCAGTGAGGTCATGGAATTAAATTTGTCACTCAGTCCAGGATCCTTTCAGCAAAGGGGTTGGCTATTGGTTACTCTGAGATTTTCTGTCCCTCTGAAGGCTAAAATTAAAGCATGGCTGGGTTTCAAAGTTTTGCAATGAGAAGCAATGTTCATAGGACTGAAGGGTGAACATCTTGAATACCAGTTTGCGAATGAGCCCCAAAACATCACCAGTAGAGCTTTCTTTTCAAGCAAGTCAGGAATTATTGTAAAAATTAGCTTAAGTTAGTGCACTAAAGCCCAGACTTGCACCAATTAATGTTAGTGATTAAACTAAAATACTAAAGTTGTGATGGCTGTAAGAACAATGAAGAGAGATGATGGATGTGCTGACCTTTGTCAGTTCCTTGAAATTAGATCATAGATGAGCATTTTATTCAGACTGGCTATGATTGAAACCCAGCTTTGATTCTCCATTGAGCAGATGATGAGCTGATGTTCATGCAGATTGTCTACTCTGTGATTGTCTACTCTGTTTCCTCTGCTTCTTAATAGTAGTAACTCTCATTCACTGCTGATCCTTCCTGATGCCTCTGCTGTGTTGGTTTGTGTCTCCATTGCAATCCAGGTTGGGGAATTAGTCTCCGTTTCCAGCATAAGATTACCCTTAGCTAGTATTGCCACCAGTCCTGGAGCTGTGCCTGTAGTGACCATCCCAAGGTGATAAAGAGTGTCTGTGAAACATCTGGGAACTGAACTCTCCTAAGTTTTATATCAACCAAGACATCATCTCCCTTCATCAGCTGTCCTACGCTCTCCAGACACAAACACACATTAATATAAAAGTCTCTTTGTACATCACTTAAAACCAGTTTCTGTTGCACTTTTTAATAATTTTCTGAGTTGCAGTAGTAGTGAACGGAATATAAACATCATATTATCTTGGGTAATCACACAAGGTGCATGTGACTTATTTGAATATTTTGAGTTTGCACTGGTAGGTGGGAAATCTCAAAAGGCATTCAGGATTTCTGTTTGGAGTTCTGGATAGGACTTTGGTGAGAAAGGCTTCCTTGTCATTTCCCTGGCGCATTCCAAGTCTGAGTACTGAAACTGTTGGAGACAGAAAGACAAAGAAGCTGCTGGAACTCCAAGAATAACCAGGATCTACAATCAGTGAAGATATTAGAAATGCAGCTATATCCCATATTACATGTGACACAGTGAACCTGACTCACATCTGCCCAGAAATCTTTGAGGCAGGATGGAAACTGAAGCCATCCCTCCAGATTCCCATGTCAGAGCCCGCATGGCTCCCTGCCGTTGCCATCCAGCCATTTCCAGTCCATGCACCCAGCTCAGGGTCACAATTACCACAGTGGTTGTCTGGAGATCATTAGCACAGAATAATTTTCTCTGTATGTTCCTGTGCAGACAGTCTCCTTGTAGAACAGCTACTTTGGTACATTACCAGTCGACAAACCTTGTGGCAAGGTGTGAAATGGAAAAATGGACCTCTGTTGTATCAGAAGCAGCAGACAGATCCTTTCTTTTCTGTCAAGGTTTTGGGCCCAACCCAGTATCTCTCACACCACCAATAAAGTACAATAACACAGACAATTTAGATTTCAGAGAAATCGATTTTACATTTGTAAAAAGCTCCTAAAGATATTTTAATTTGAAGAATGTAAAGGAATGCAATGATGAGAAGAAAGGCATTTAACTGTGTACTGAAAGGAACTACAAGCTTGAAGAGATTACAATAAATTGCCAAATAGGCTGGGCAAGTAAAAATTGTTCATCCGTAAAAGCCATTAAAACAAAGCTAAAAAAAGTAAGTTTTGATCTTAATTAAGAGAAGCTTCTTGTGTGTGGTAACTCATGTAAATCTGCACTGTTAAAACAAGGTTAATACCTCGACAGAACTTCAAGGTACATTATTTATGAGTTTCTATGGTGCTGCCTATTGTAGCACTTAAGAAACATGAAAGAGCTTAACATTACGTCAGCATTGTGGGACAGAACATGTTTATTAACCCTATTACACAAATGAGGAAGGAGGAAGGGTGCACAATGTCCAGATGCTCACAAAGCAAGGCCGCCGGATCTCTTGACTCCCTGCCCAGAGCTCGGAGCAAGACAACAGCCCTCCTGGCCCCTTGAGCATGGGGCTGGTGGAGATCAGGGTCTTGTTGGACTTCCAGAGTTTGTGGAAGTGATGCTGTGAATGGTTGCATGGTGAAACTCGCACACACACCTTTGCTGCCTGCCAGCAGGGGGGCCTGTGCTGAGTCCACCTGAGCTCTCCTCCAGGCATCTCTGCTGCCTGTCCAGCCTCCTCTAGTCACCCATGGGCATCATGAGATCCTCTTCCATCACGTCTCGTGGCACTGACCTACTTACTTACTCTAGAGGAAATGTGACCCTTTTGTTTTCCTCCTATGAGCTCATTGCCTCATTTTGTCTCTGGGTAAATAGGAGAGTTGTGGTAATAAACCCCAGCACTGGAAACCTAACCAGGACTATTTAAAGTAGGCAGCAGAAAGGAAGGTATGAAGCATTGTAAGCAGAAAAGAAAGAATTTATGTGATTGCTTCTGCACAAGTGGCTTCCAAACTGTTGCAATTCAGTTCTGTCAGGCAACACATCCCCAAGAGTGATATTAAGCTGAATACTCCCAGCAGGATTGGGACACTTTGCTTAGGGTCTGCTGATTAAATGGGAGGGTGTAGTGTGAAGTGGAGGAGCTGACAGGAGTTACCTGATGTCCAGACAACAACTTCTGGCCAGTTTCTTGGCTGGAAATGAGAAAATGTGGAAAATGTCACAACCTTGTGGAAACGTAGATGACTGCCCACAGTGAAATCATGTGATTCATGGGATATGCTGCCAACACTATTAGTGTCTTTCATCCGAGTCTACAAAATTTTGCAATAAGGAGCAGCCCTACTGTTCTTCAGCGACTCTACTTCCTATTGGAAAGAAACTATCTTATAGCCAGAGCACCATTCCTGGAATGGAAGCCTTTCAGGTCTGATATTAAAAAGGAAAGTAATTTCTGCAGCATTAGAAATTCCTTAGTCTATGGAAAAACCCTCTCGTCCACCAGCCCAGTTACCACTTTGAAGAGTTTGCTGTGGTCTTTTAAAACATCACCTGCCTTTGTTTTATAATCTCATGTCAGTACCAGAACTTACATAGTTGATACTGAGAATTTCTTCCTTTCTCCTGCTGAGTACAGTCCTGGGAGATGCAGAGCACCCTTGTTTTAACAGAGATCTATTTAAGATTCCAGATTTGGGTCAGGGCTTTCAGCATCTTTCTTTGCAAGAAAGGGCTGTGAACACCGTGGCAGGGCCTGGTAAGCCCATGCTATGTATATAATATCAATCAAATTTGCCAGTTCTGGTACAGATTCCCCTCCAAAAGGGTTATGAAGTGAAAAGCAGCACGATGCAAACCTGGCTGCACCACCCCTGGGTCCAAGCTGAAGGGTTTCTGTGCCGGGTTTCTGAAATCAGGACTAACTCAGAGTCACTCTGGCTTTGTCAACACGGTGTCAGCAGAACTTCCTTCCTTCCCAGGCCAGGTTAGTAGTTCAAATGGTAAACTTCACGAATGATGTGCATCCTCCAGCTCCTGCAGGGCAGATCACACAGCTCCACAGCCTGTATGCTTTGGAAGTAAAAAGTGGACATCAAACCCCACCTTTGGACACCTCAAAAAGCAGCCCGAGCCTCCTAAGTGCTGAGCAAGCTCCCCCAATGCAGGAAACTTGGTTTCAGCTGACTAACTGTAAGTACTCAGTTAGCTTAGCTTCTCCTCCTGTGTGCTCATCTAAAAGTGGGGATGATTACATCTGACTCCCTCTCCAGGTATTTGGAAGCTAATTTAGTTAATGCTTGTCAAGCACTTTCAGGTCTTCAGATGAAAGGGGCCGCAGATAGGCAAAGCACTGTTATTACTATTAATTATTTCTATTGTGCAAGGAGACTTGAAAGCAGCAAGAGTGATGATTACTCGCTTCCTTTACAAGTGTCAAGACACAGCGCAAATACACAGACAGGGATCCTCCCTGCCCTGCAGGGCTCCTAATCTCAGCAGCCAGATCAACCAGACAAAGAGAGTGGAAGGGAGCACAAACCCAGACAAAAAGCAGCGCATGATGTAGTGACTTACCGCACAGGGGCTGGGTTTTGCAACAGCTGCTCTTTACAAGTGTCCTCTTAGCCAAAAAAAGCACAATATTACTGTTCTGAGGTATTTAAAAATCTCAAGTCAGCATCTCAGAAAAGGAAAAGTCTTTTACAAAAGGTAGCAAATGCAACTCCCCTTGTTTGCCCTCTAATTTTTGAGCAAACCAAGCTTTGAAGTTTTTCTTTTCAGCCACGAGTACTGAAAAAATTTCATTAATAAAGAAGAAGTCAAAACTATCCACGAACAATTTGAAATATTTGGATAGGTAGGACAAATTCCTGGTGGTAACAGGTTGCTGTCAATCAGCTACTCTGCAGGAAGGAAGTGAGCATGGGCTTGGTGACAGCTCATCCTTCTTCCCTCTCATGTACCCTGTGAGCCTCTCACAGTGAGTTTTCATTCTCCACAAAGTGCCAGGGGGCTGGGTGTTAGGAGGAGCTTACATGCAGTGATGAGGTGCTCCACAGTAATTTGTTTCTTTATCTAATGTCTGACTAGACAGGCAGACAGGTACAGAAGTAAAAAACCCAAGTGGGTCCCAGACAGATGCTGAGAACTCACGCATGTGAAAGGGCCGGCGCTGGCTCAGTGGAGGGAGTGGGAAACATGGCCAAGGCCAGTAGCATAGCTGGAGTGGGATGCTTTGGCATGAGATGTGTCAATCTGAGCCATTACACCTTTCCTTCAGAGAGTGAAGGGTTGCAGAGGCAGACCATGGGTCAGGGAGTACCAGGCTAGCCCAGAGGTCAGGCATCTGCATCCCTCACCTCCTTCAGGGTCTGTTTCAGCCCATCAGTGGAATGAGGTTATAGCTGGACCTGCAATGTCCTGGGTGAATCCAGAAATTGCTGAACCTTCCTATGATTGCTGTATGAATCCAAATTATAGTCTTGTTTACTTTTTCCCAAGTAAAAGCATCTAGTTCATTTAATAACAGCTAGCGAATGTGCTTGGGACAACATCAGCTGCATTTTTAAAAATTTTAATTTATCATGGGATGAGGATGCCTGATGGAAGACACCACCAGACGTGCTTTAATTAAACTATTGAATTGTTCTTAAAAGAATACCAGCCTCTTTCAAAAAGCAATTCGTCCAAGAAAGAGGCAGCTGTATTTCTTGGAGATCTTAGGGAAATGCCTCCTTATCTCATTAATCATCTCAAGGATATTAAAAATAGGTTTAAAATGCTGAACCAACTGTCTTCCGTACACTGTTTCTGCTTTCCAGGGCTGCATTTCATCCTTGGGCTCCTCCAAGCTCCCTCTAATGGCCATGGACATGGTGGGTCATTGTCCCTCTGTGCCATTGCAGGGGAAGCACAGAGGCACGAAGCCCCAGCACTGCACAGGGTGAGATGTGCCCCCTGGAGGAGCCCCTCTAGGCTTTTATTTTGGTAATATATGTGGCTTCATCTTTCACCTAGCTCTTTTATGATCCTGTCTCCACTCAGTATCTTCCCTCTTATCTCTTCCCGCTGTTCTTGCCTTTCTCCCAGCCTCTGGAGTCTTGCCATCATTGCAGAGTTAATGCAGGTCTTGCCCTTAGCTCAGTTCAGGCCACACCTAAATATAAAAAATGGATTACACCAAGGAATGACAAGAGCATACTCCAGATGGTTTGTTAATATTTTTTTAAGTCTAGTTTTCAGATGTCTTCCATGTCTTCCTCATGCTGGCTCAGGCGGGGCTATCTAGAGCTGGCTACCCTGGACCATGCCCAGACAGCTTTTGAATATTTCCAGGACTGGAGATTATATATCTCCAAGGATGGAGACAGACAGTTCCCCCCTTATCAGAAAAGACCTTTAATTCTGTCTGCCTAATTTTACACTCACACAAAAAGATGCCTGCAGCCCACTTTCCTCAACATCCCCTCACCCTCATAAAACTCTTGAATCTGACTGTCAATGGACATAGAAACAGTAAAAATAAATCATTTGAAGATGAAGATTGCTTAATTTCTGGGAAAATCTGGGATGTGTTTGTCTGTGAAAGCAGAGAATCCCTTTCAGAAACCCATGCAGTGCTAAGAAATGCCTGAAAGCACTTCTCAGTTTGGGAAATATTGGCTTAATTGCCTCAGGCCCTTCTGCTATGCATGTGGAGATTTTAAATACTACCTTGTCCCATAGTGGATGCAAACAACTAACAACTTTGGAGTCATCAAGGAGATGGATTGTCCTTTCTTCAACCAGCCAGCACCAGCTGGAAAGAACCAAACCTCAGGATCTGAAAATCAGCTGTATTTCCAAAGGCTTATCCAATTTTTCCACATATAGTATTTTCTTTAAAAGAGGCAAAGTAAGTAGTAAGTCTTACTTCTACTAGCAAGCAGTAATTCTGGCTACAAACCTGGCCTCATGTGCATGTTCAAAACATCACAGCTACACACACAGAGCTAGTATTGATTTTCCTTTTTTTCTTTTTGGCACAAAAGCAGATGGAGATGATGAACGAGAGGACAGTGCCCCTTGCAATAACAGAACACCTAGTGGTCACTTCTGACCTCCTGGGTGCTGCCCTCCTCTTTCATTCTGGTGGGAGTCACTGCCCCAGGTGCATCAGCGTTGCATGGAAATTTGTAATCTCTTTCAGGTTACCTGGGTAAGCTACATCCTCTGTCTGACCAAAACCAGCACTCTGGACTACAGAAACCTTCCCTGCTGACAGTGTCAAACATCTATAAAAAATACAATGAGCATTTTTGGACAAATCACATATCTCTTCATCATATTGCCAATATTTGTTCTTCATTACTGAAGACTTCCTAAGAAACCTGGGGCAGTTCAGGGCAAGAGAGGAAGGGAGAAGAAGGATCATCAGTAAGATTTTTCCTGTTTGCTCAGGTAAAGGGGGGCATTTTCCAGTCAGTACTACCTTTAGCTCTTAATTCACCCTCTCCCTAAGCACATTCTTGGGCAAACCCCAGTGTCAAAACATATGGATGAGAAATGCCTTTCAGCCAAAATCAGAAAGAAGTGTTGCATGAAACCAACAAAATGAAAGCACAAACCTCTAATTATTTTAATATTGGATAGTGACAGCGTTGTTCTGTGTTGGGAGTACAAACAACCCTTGGCCACAGGTCACAGTTCATTGCTCTTTTAGAAAACATTGGGGTTGGTACAGTGCTGTCCCTGGGCAAACCACTCAGGTAATTAAATAAAGCAAGCTTTGTTATAAATCAGATGAACAAACATACACACAAGCAAGCAATGGATAATGCTTTGTTGGATGGGCAGAGCTCGCTGGGTGTTGTCTCAGATCATTCTCCTCACCCCAGAAGGTGCTTCTGCAGAGGGCTGGCTGTGTCACCCTGGGGTGCCCTGGGGTCACAGAGTAACTGATAATGACGGGGTTTATTCCCAAAGCACTGTGTCTTGGTAGTGGTGCAAGTGTCCCCAGGGGCAATGATGTGCCGTGCTGCCATTGCAGGGGGAAAAGTGTCATTAGCAGGATGTCATCTCAGGGAGCAGGGAGAGTCTAAGTATGTAGGAAAGGGGACTATGCATAAAAGGAGAGACAAGAGAAAAGAAAGAAGGGAGGGGAATGAAAAATGGGTAAAAGAGAAGAGAAGGAAAGATTCACCCATGTGACTGTTATTGCTGTGAAGCGCATGTCCAGCATATGCTGTGTTGGGACCACCAGTGCATGATGGTGCAATGCAGTGAATACATGCCCAAAGAGCGCAGAGAGCCTATTTCAAAATTTCTCCAGAATAACTTCCATTCCACCTCTTCAGACTCATAGGTATCCTTAATATAAAAACCTTAACTTGCCCCATTCAGCCACTGAAAGTAGTTGTTTTCTGGCTGTCTTGGATCTGGTTCAAGTCATGAGCCTTTTTGTACTGAGCTGTGTCTCAGCTTCCTCAATACCCTTGCTGTGCAATGAGCTCTTTGTGGCCTAGGTCATGTGGGTCTTGGATACTCCAGATAAAGGAAAACCTGAATAACGCTGGTAGTGCCATTTACATCTTCCTGTTTCTACCTTAACAGAGCATCTGCATGCTCCTGGATACAGGCAGGCAGGTTCAGCTGGGCACCTGCTGCAAGAGAAGCAGGGGCAGCTGGTGCTCCAGGCCAGGTTAACTACAATGCCCAAGCACATGGACCTTCTCAGAGCCAGCTCATCTTGGAAAAAGCTTCTTAACAGCAGTTAAATTTCCTAACAGCAGTCTGTTCTCAGGAAAATCAATCTCCCTTTCCCTCAGTTGAAGGGAACATTAACAGCAGCAAGAAATAACTTGTGTCAAAGTGGAATAAATTAAATTGAGTGGAGTGTCACTGTGTACTCAGAACAAAGCCGTGACTTCATAGCAATCACTTAAGTTTTGTACAGGAATAGATGGGAACAGAGCTGCCTTGCTCCTTTTTCCACATTGTATCAACAGCAAAAAGGCCATTTTTCCTTAGTGCACAGCAGCCAAGCTCCAAATGGGGCAGATCAATTAATAGAGCAAGTGGGCAGTCAGATATGCCCTTCAAAAATCGGCATGGGGCCATAATTCTTCAGTATCTCACATTGCACCACTCGGGGAAATTGTGGGGCTGGAACTGTTTTCATTACTATCATGATGAACAAGATTGTTCACGTATTTACAGTTCCTCTCTCAGTTCCCATGTACCACTGTAACTGGAAAATTAATCAAGAATATATGGCTAAAAGGGTAGAATTAAAAGGAGGATCAGAGCTGGTGTACAGTAAGTCAATATAATCAGGAGACATTGATCAGTGGAACACAAAATGTTTTCATTGCCTTAAAAGTCAATATTGCAGGGGGAAAAATAGATGTACACAATCGTATACACTCAGCTTAGCCACTAAACACTTCACAGACAAAGCTCAGTGGTTTTAAGTGTTTTAGAGGTTGCTTGCTTTCATTGCTTTTGGGTGAGTCTGTCACTTTAGAAAAACAGGTAGGAGTCAGGATGCCCGGTGTTAATACAGATTTTTATTATGTTCTTTTTGGCATTCTTCCCGTGTGTCACAATGAGCACAGAATTCATCAAAGACTGAATGTAGATCCTACTCAATAATAAGCACATCTAAAGATATTCTTGAGCCAGTAAAAGAACAGAGTTCAATATAGCTTACTAGTATTTTATTTTTTCTGTAGTGGCTAAAAGCACTAGTCTTTGGTTAAGCCCCTGAACACACAAGTGTTATACTAATGTGGGTGAAAAAACTGAACTTTCCCCCAACATTTTAAAACCTACATTGTCGATAGACAAACTTTGGAAAGTGCAGGAAAGAAAATGAAAAATGTCAGTAAAAGAATGTGTAATGCTGGGGACACAGTATAAATGAGAAACTACAGATGTGAGGTTTGCACATCATCCTGAGGGAGTATGAGCCAGGCAAAACCAGAGAAAAGCAGAATCAAAATGCAGGATGCTGATCCAGCTTAGGGTGTTGGGTATGTGAAGATGGGAAAGGTGGTACCTGAGAGACATTATGGAGTTAAAGTCTATAAAAACTCCAAGCAACCAGGATATGAGATTTAGGAGCAGGCTTCATCTTAAGTATCATTATGAAGTTCCCTTATTTGCTTCTTAACTCTCTACATAAGCTGGCAGGTCCCTCCAGTTGCTCCAGCTGTCAGTGCAAATTGCTGATGGTCTTCAAGTTGTTCTAAAGTTAATTCTTTAACTGCTTTAAATGTCACTAGACCTGGTGCCTTTGTCCTGTCTGAAGATTGTATGACACTTGCTTTGTTCCTTTCCCTTGGGGTTGAAGCACTGTCACAAAAGACATGGTTAAAGGCTGTTGCTGCTGATGTGAGTTAAAGTTTGGGGCATTGGATTCAGTGAGTTCGTTCAGTTTTCCTCGTTATCATCTGCATTTTAATGAAGGTTCTTTGCCTGAGATCCCTCTCAGATCACTTAAGATTTTCACTGGCTGTGAGTCAGTGATTATTTGATATTATTATTTATATTAAATATTCAACCAGAGACTGAATTCCTGGTGCTTTTGCAGTCACTCTGCCATTCTGGTAGTCCTCATGGATGTGATTCATCTGACAGCAAATTCTGACATCTAGACCTGAATAAGTGGTGAGATTCTTTTACCATTAATGATTTACTGTATCCCTACAGTAATTCCTAAAATAGATCTCGTGATTTTTCTCCTTAGAAGTGTCTGTTTCTCTCACGAGAAATAAGACAGCCTAGGTTGACATCTACGCCCAAAGTCACATGAGATGAATTCCACCCTTCACAACCAATCTTTCCTAGAGAGTTTAGAGGATGAAGGTGAGAGGTGAGGATGCAGATGCTTGTCAGAGGAGGGATGTTTTCAGATGAAGGGAGGGATCTGAGTACATTCCCAGCACAACTGGGGCCAAATCTGACCTACCAAGTAACATATATATTTCTATGTTTTGAAGTTTGGACATATTTAACAGTTATTATTATCATCATCACAATTTCTACAAAAGAAACTCCCTTTCTCCTCATATGAGTCTTCTTCCAGTTCAATTTAATGTCATAATACCCTTCACTGTGTTTTACATTACTTGGTCCATCCCTAGTGTCTCTTCTACCTTTATTTTCTCCACTGCCAAAGCAAAATTTCAGTTTCCCTTCCATATTCCCACTCTCTCCTCCTTGGAATAGTGTGGGGTTTCTGTTTTGCTCCTTCCCTTGGTCACATGTCTCTTTTCTCCCCAGCCTGTCTGTCCTTCTTTCTCCTTTTTCTCCTGTCTTACCGTGAGTCTTCTTCCCTTCCCATCCACATTCTCCTCACCTAACTCTCCCAAGAGCATGCTTTGGAGCATGTACTGAATTTTAACAGCCACAGCTCGGTGTGCAGAAGGTGATGCCACACCAATGGCCAGACTGCTGTGCCATCACCTCGTGCTCCAACAACATTTTCTGCCAGGTACTCATTGTTCCCCTGCCATCTCCTGCCTTTCCTCTTCTGCCAAACTCCACACAGTTGAAATGGTAACAGCTGTAAAAAGGTCTCTGCTGCTCTGATCCACGTGTCCCGGGGGCTGGGGCATTGACCATTGGAACACTGCCTTAAAATAATCAATAACTGCGGGTGACACGCCAGCCTCACACTGGCCAACCAGGGATAACTTGGGGTATTTCCTCATTCTCAGGGAGAAACAGCTATTTGTTTAATAGAGGCCGTCGCCCAAAAGCCTCGCTGTGCCTCGCTCAGACGGCCACGCTCCAGGAGAGAGGAGCTGGAAAGCCTGAAGCCGGCTGTGGGGAACTCTGGAGGCCATCTTAGCCCTGCTTAGAAGGTAAGCAAAAGTATTTTCATGCTTACTGTAGCATTATAGAGCAAAACTTTCTAAAAACCTCACTAAAAATTAGAAGCTTGCTTTAGCCACCTTGCTTAACGAAGCTGTAGAATGTGCTTTTGTTTGGTTAATTAAGAAAGTGGTTTAAGTGCTTCTGGCAAACCGGAGTGTTTTCCTAAGCTGTAATAACACATGCAGATCCTCTGATGTGCGCAGGTGGCAAGGCGGCATTGATTTTGGTGGTAGAGGCTCTCACTAGGTCTGGTGATTGTTGTTTAGGTTAAGTTCTCCCTGCAGTTTGAAGTGGTATTGAGATAGGTCAGAGAGAATGGGCTGGAACCCCCAGTTCTTCCAGACAAAGCAGCGTCATGGTGCTTTGTGCCGTACAAGAATTGGGCCCTCCAGCGATGTACGAAAGATGCAGAAGAGAATTTATAGCTCGACTACAAGGCTCAGCTTTTGTAGAAGGACGTTAGGCTGTGCCTGTGCTTGTTGGCTTCTTTCTGGGGATGGGAAGTAGCCGAGGTTGGGCAAACAAATGAAAAAGCTAAAGCTGGAATGAGATGGGAAAGCAGGTAGGCAAGAGTCAGTTCTAAAAAATAACCTAGACATTGGTTATTTGAAAGACAGGTGAAATATCCAGCATTCTTTCCATTTTCCTCCATTCCTGTTCCCCACTTCATCTTTAATTTGCACATTGTTGGTCTGTTTAGATTTTTATCTGTTTGAGCCAAGGTTTTTCCCAAATGCTTGCAAAATGCTTTGCCAAATTTTGAGCACTGTGTAAACAACAGGTAATGACCATAAAGACATATAAAGACATATAAAGAAGTATATCTGTTAAAAATTATCCCATCTAGAATAGTTCAATGCCTGTTAGCTTATTTTAAATATGGATTATAAAGCTCAATATGACTGCAAAGTTCTCAGAAGAAAAGGCATATAAGTGCAGTGCTCTTGTTGAGCTCACAGCAGCAGAGAATGATGCAATTTTTTTGCTATAGAAATGCAAACTCAGAAGTCTCTCTGGCAGCCACAGCTGCTTCACAGCAATATATGGAACCCTATAAAGTCTTTCTGTTTTCCCTCTCAGTTGAAGAGGTCTGAGGACATCTCACCTGTTATCTTACCTTATCTCTTCACTGTCTTCATTCTGTCACCAAAGTCTGTTTTAGTCTGTCTTTAGCTTTCTCAAACGGCTTCAAGCTACCGTTCACCTGGGCCTTTTTTCTTGCTTGAGAACCCAACCCTGATTGATTTCTGTGTTCCCAGCTTGCTTAATACCTTCTCCACACCAATCTTTGTCATAAAACTTTCTGAATTAGCCAATGCACATGAGTAAATTGAGGGACATTTCATTGCTGACTGCCACAGTTATTACAGAAATTGTTTCCACATAACAAGCAAAGGCATCTGCATGTGCATGTCCATGTCTTTTCCTTTTTCTTGTATTTCCTAACCTATTCACAGGCAAGCAAAGCCCTTTTTGTCATAAAATGACAGTTGTCTCTGAGGACAGAAATCGATAGCTTGATATTTTGCATTTTCATGTACGTTTTAGATTTTTATCAATTTGAAAGCCTTGAGCTGGAATGAAGCTATGATAAAACATCATGAAGAAGTTGTGATCAGTTTGTGCCATAAAATTGAAGGTAGTATGTAAGTTCAATAACCTCTGACCCAGTAGTCTGAAATTTTCAAACTGACATGGAGATTTATCTGTGAATCCACTTTTGTACTGATCAGGCTTTTCTCTCTGGCTGTAGATCACAGCATGGGTGCAGTGTGAGCTGAGGCTATAGACTTTGGTGAAGAGGGGTCTAATAACAGCCTACAAAAAACTGGGAAGTGACAGAGGCAATGGAGTGGTGTGAGAGGATAAAATAAGGAGCAACAGTCCTGTTTGCAGCTTTGGAGATTCAGATCGGACATGAGAAAAGACTTTTTCATCAAGAGATTGGGTCAAGAGATTGGGTCAACCCTGCAACAGGTCACCCAGAGAGGAGGTGGTGACTCCGTCTTTGAGGGTTTTTAAAGCTGAGCTACAGAAAGCCATGGCTGACACAGTGACCTAGTGTTGGTGGCAGTGTCCTGCTTCAGGAGGAGGTCAGACTGGACACCTGCAGAGATCTCTCTCTACCAGTGCTTCATTTATGTTGATTCTCTGATTCAAAAAAAACCCAAACCTGAATGCTATGAACTACTAAGCTACTGTATGCTATGACAGATCTCTGAAAATGAGATGGGATGGCTTTTTGACCTGCCCTTAGAAAACAGACACAGAATTAGACAGATTGCATCTTTGAGATATTTTAGGGTGGCTGACAAACAGGCCCATAATCCACAATCTTATCTACCCTTATGTGCAGAATAAGCAGGTCACAGTAAACAATAATAAATATTTCTCCAATTCTTGCTGAGGGTGTATTTTTGACTGAAATAGAGGAAATGCAGCTGGTAGGCACCCTGGGGAGGCTTTCCTGCTTGTCCCAATGCTAAGGCAAGGTTGAATATTCACATGGTATCCCTGGTAGCTGTAGTGGGTCTAGTGCTGGCCAAATGCTAGTGCACCCACTAGAATTATTTACTCATTTTCTGCTGCAATAAAAGGATTAGGAGAAGAGCAAGGCAGGCTCAAAACTTAAAAGGGTATAAAGAAAATTTTAATAACAGAATTAAAAGAAAAAATAAGAAGAAAATCATAATAAACCTTCAGAACACTTCTCCTCCCCCCACACCTTCTTTTCTTTCCCACTGACAACGTAAAGAGACAAAACCTGGGACTTTCAGTCAGTTTACCACCTCTAAAATAGTCTTTCTTCAGTTCACTTAGGGAGAGGAGTCTCTCTTGCCATGCCATGGAGACTTCTCCACACGAAACAGTTCTTTCTTGGCTTCAATGTCACAGCAATTCAGCCTCCCAGGGAAGGAAAATGTTTGCAGTGTGAAAGTCCCTCTCATGCTCTTCAGCTTTCCTACAGCTGCTTTTCACTGGCCACGTCAACTTATTGGGGTGCTATTTTAAGGATGAGCTGTTCTAGCATAAAAATAGAAGTTGTCTTCATCCATCCCTGGGAACAGAGGTTTTCTTCTGTTTCTGGGGCAAGGTTTCTCATCTCTCTCATCTCTCTCACTTCTCTCTGTTCAAGTTTCTCTTTGGATCACAGCTACTGCAACATCTGCTTATTTCAACACTGATGCTTCTGCTCACAGCTGTAGTAAGACCACTACATCCCCTTAAATGCATTCCATGAATTACAGGGAAAAAACAAAGTCTGGTATATCAAATATGTATCTTCACTATAGCCTCACAAAAGAATTTCAGCCCAAGACTAAGGCATCTCCTCAATCCCCTCCCATCTAGAATTTGACTCCTTCTTCACTGATCTCAGTGTCCCATGTTGTTTTCTCTAAGTGTCTTCACCCTTTCCTTTTCCTGATTCGGGAGAGAATTGGTGTTCCTAGGTTCATTTGCTCTCAAGCTTTATCAGTTGAAACAGTTTTTATAGATTTCTGCAGTGCTGAAAGGTTGATCTCATCCAGGCTCTGTATCAGAGAGATCACTCGCCATGCCTCTCGCTGCTGGTCACTTGGTCTCAGCTGACACTGTGTGAGCTGTGCCAGCCGCCGGCTCCACTCAGCGCTTTTTGCCATGAGGAGCACCGAAAACAAGAAAAGCTGACACTGTTTTTGTCCTTCTGTCTGCAGCATGGCTGGCTAAAAGCAGCCAAACAAACTAAGTTCATTGCAAGCCGCAGCTGCGTGCCTCTGTCCTGATAGCACCAATTTTGGCCACGCAGTCCCGGCCATGTGGTCACTCCCAGTCCAGGTGGCAGTGGCTATGTGGCCACTCCTGGCTCCAGCCACTCCTGCCCTCTTGGCCCGCCCCAGCACTGACCATGAGGCCACTCCTGGCCCTGGTCTCCACTGCAGGGTCGCTCCTGGCACCAGTATAGCCTCTGCTGGCATGGCCTGGTGGCACTGCTGGGAAAAGGACTGGTGGGCTCCCCGGTGAAGGGCTCAGCAGCCCGCTCATCACTCCTCGGGGCCAACTTGGCTGTGCAGGGCCAGCCCTGAAAGTCACTTGTTTGAAGTCTGGAAGCCAAGAGAGCCTTTCCCGGGCTTTGTTAGTTTTTAAATGTGTTTTTCCACAGAGGCATGTTCAACTCTTTTAAGTGCTTTAACCAGCTTTCAGTCTTCAAACCTAGCCAGCTGATTGGCTCTGCCAGATCTCCACAGGGAATCACTCCCCTAGCTGAAAACCAGACGTCATTAAACCATGACAGAAGCCATTCCCTGCTCTTCTAGACCTTCAGTGCAAGAGAATTCAAATCAGCTTCCTAAGACAGTGATCCCAGAAAACCCAGTGCATCCACCTCCCCTTCCACTCAAGGCCTTAACCCTGGCTACCAGCCATGGTATCTGTTTGTGGGGTCATGGTTTTGTTATTGATATTCCTAATGGACAGACAAATGTCCATTAACAACTAAAATGAAACTCTCTGATAATTTCCTACCAACACAGGTTTAGTCCTACAATTTTAAATATATTCAATTAAGCATCCTAGCTTTGAATAATTCAATTTTAAATAAATTGTCTGAAGATAAAGGGTCTGTAGAACAGGATTATCTGTGTAAGTCTTACCTGGAACATTTCTTTCTACAAAATTGATTCTTCTTTCATTAAAGAATAAAACTGCTGAAATCTGGCGCTCCCTGCACTGCAGTAACCCGAACCTCCTGTATCTTTCCTGAGCAGAGAGCTGCCATGTGCACAGGGAAGTGTTCGAAGTGCATTGGGATCACCCTCTTCCCACTGGCAGTATGTGCCATTGTCTCCAACATCCTCCTGTACTTCCCCAATGGACAAGTACTGCAGCTCAGCGAGATCACTGATTTGGTCTGGTTTTTCCATGGCATTCTGGGAGCTGGGATACTGGTAAGAGATGAGTGTTTCTTGTGAGTTTTGTTCTGTTTTGTTTTAAATTTGGGGCCAAGAAAATCTCCATTTAAAAAAAGGTCATAAAAATGTGTTTTGCATAAACATGTGAACAGCTTAAATGAGAAGTTGGGTATGAAACTGAGAAAATGCATTTAAGGCAAAAAAAGTGCCTAGTCAAAGAAATACAAAACATTCCTGAAATAAATATCTGGACTCCAAGTTAGGAAGAAGCACTAGGCCTGACTGCTCACTGTGGAGAAGAGTTACACAAGTGTTCATCCTCCAAGAGTGAAAGCAAAGCTGAGGTCCTAAGCTCAGCTGGAAGTGGTGAGTTTTCACTACTGTCTGCACCCCCATGTTACTCCTCCAACTGATTTTATGTACAAACAGTTGACAAAAACAGTAAGGGAAAAACTGAAACATGTTTCAGCAGGTGTTAGTTTGAGACCCAGCTAACACTTTACAAATGTGGAGTTGCAAATGGCTTAATAAGCTGAATGCCTCCTGTTCCCACACTCTCACTCACCTTCTTTTGGGTTAGATCTGGTTTGAATGTGCTCTTCTATAACTAGTTCTGCATTCTGGGTCTCAGGAAAGATCACTTTTATGTGACTATACATGGCTAGAAGGGAACATGTTAGGGTCTACTTATCTTTCCATTTCATCAGACAGCCGGCTCCCTTTGTGCTCTTTCAATTATCTACCCAAGTGCAGTTAAAAAGCTGAGCAAGTAACACATATGACCATTACTGGGCAGATGGCAAACTGCCACAGAGCTGGCAAAAAAATAAAAGAATGTTTAAGAATAATTAACTTAGAAAAAAGTAAATCTCATTCAGAGTCTGACTATGATGCAGCTGCCACTTAAGTCTATGGAAAGCCTGCATGGATCTGGTGGCATAATTCCCAAAGCAGAAACATGGTATAAGATCATTCAATAAACTGTTCTCCACTAGCAGCTTGTCTGCTTCTTCCTGTGGCTACCACTTGGGCTTATTACTCATGCTGTGAACATAAGCATGAGCTTGTAGAAGGAAGAAGCAGAACTACATGAGAGACCTTGTGGAAAATTCGGATCACTGCAAGCCCAGGAGTCATTGGCGTTCAATGAAAGGAAAGGCAGATGTTAGACGTGAGAGCATCATCAGCTCATTGAAAACGCGCCTTCTTTTAAGGCTTCCACACAGACTTGCCTGTGGCCAGCACCACATACATCAAAAATGAGAACAGCTAGTCAGAGGAAAGGAAAAATTTGCATTGACCTTCAAAACATGGCATTAGGAGTAATTATTGATCCACAAACAATGCTGTTGAGCGTACACGTTTTCCAGAAAACAGCATGAGAAATGCCCACAGGGTAAGGGGAAAGAAAGCATTATCATCAGCTCCATCTTCCAGGTGCTGGAAGCATGAGAAAATGAAGATTGGCTTCTTGGTGTCCTAAGGAGTTAAAACAAGGAACAGGATGTCTCACGACTGGAGTCTGGTCCATATCCTGACACTATAGTGAGGAAAGATGAAGCTGCAATACATTCCTCCATGCACCTGGCTTCCTCCCAAAGGAAACTGAGGCAAGTCATGCCAACAGGTTGCTTGATCTTGGAGAATCTCCCCAACAACTAGGACACAGCCTCCAGAGTCAAGACTGTGGGAGAAATTTCAGAACAGCCTGGCTTAGCTCTGTGGGCCAGTAAACCTCCCTCCACCTGGAAATTTAATCTATAGGCTGATACATAGATCATCAGCACGCTCTTTGGCTGAGTAGCAAGCTCCACCCTTTCCTCCTCCTCTGCTGAATCTCAATGGAAATTATAAGACATGAAAACCTCTCAATTTCCTTATTTCAAATATTCAGGATGCAAAGAGAGTAATACTGGCTCTATGTGTCATAGTAATATCTTTCCTCATGGAACACAAGGAAATGCCTGACTGAGCCATGGCTCACACGCAGCTCTTGTTTTACTGACAGCAGCCAAACCCAGCAAATTCTCATTCCCATGTCAAAAGGCAGGTATTTATAATCAGGCACTGCATAAAAAAAAGCTGCCAAGCAAACCCTTCATCCCGAGCCAGGCTATAGATGGCACAAAAGTGTTTGCCGCTTAGATTGGAAATCTCGAAAGAAAAATTACAGCCCTGAAGGAAAAGGAGTGTTGGTTTGATGGGCAGAGGTATTAACTCATCTTCTAAGTGCTAGATAGTTGAACACTGAGGCTGAGGCTGCCTTGGGGACGATTTGTGATTATTTAAGAGCAGATTTCTTTGCAGGAAGAGGAGCACCTTTTTAACCTCAATGCTCTACTTCTGCAGGCTTCCAGATGTGGTCCAGCCACCACTGTAGGTGCTGTAGGTTGCCTCTGGGGTGTGCATAAAAGGCAACAGAGAATAAATCCTTTGAAAAATATTTAGGAGCCTACAAAGCTAAGCAAGTTTCATAACACTGTCCCACACTGTTCAACAGAGATATTCACACTACACACATAAATTCTGTGGACTTTGTTCATCATGGTCATTATGCTCTTCCTGTCCTTCTTGAGAAGAAATCTTGCCAGCATCTAATCAGGCCATTTTTACAGTTTTTACCTTTTATTTTTTTTGATTGATTGGTTGATTGATTGACTGATTGATTTGAGTTCTCCTCCTTTCATTAACTTTATGGTAACCATTTCCTACTTTCTTAAATACTTCTTTACTTGTTCTGCTCTTTGAGATGCTTTAACCAGCACTAGTGTGTAGAGACAAGGCAGTGGGAGTGTGCTGGCTGCACAGCCAGACCCACAAGAGCTTTCTTGCCCTCTGGCTACCAAACTAAAGGCAACTTTTCCTAACTCCAGAGTGTCTGTAAGGCAACATTATATCCCGAATCATAGATAGTTACTGACTGCATTGCATTGGTCCAGCTCCACTTGATAATTACCACAGAGAAAATTGACATGAACTGGAAGTTCCCGATTGACTGAAGTCCATCTTGTAGGTTTTCCAGAAGTTTAGCACAAAAAAACCCCCAAAAATAAACCCAAAACCAAGGTCAGATCCATTTCAAGGAGATCAAGACTGATTTCCTAATAATAATCTAGAGCAGAATGGTCAGGAGGTTTAAACTGACATAATTTTTAGTCTAGCTATGCATCTTTTCTGGGCAGAAATTTCATTTTCTCAAAACTGACACATCTTTTCCAAACAAAAAACCTGAACAATAGTGTGCTGCACCTTTTTATACCCTGAAGAAAGCAGTACAGCTTCAGCAATCAGAATTAATGTACCAGCAATTTGCCAGACAGTTCTAGCTGTAATCCCACACTTACTTCTGAGTAACTCTTCAGCAGCACCAACATCAAGCAGGTGTAACTTCCAGAGAAGAGTCAGAAGGAGACTTATATTTAAAGAACATGATGCTCAAGCTCTTAGAATTTGAAAACCACACCAGCCTGTGCTTTTCTTACAGGTTATTTTGCCGGCATTCATGATGCTGGGAGCAGGTGGAGCAGGATGTTGTGCTAACAGATGTGGGGTAAGTGGATATTTATGTGTTGAAATGGCACTACAGAGTTTGTGCAATAGCTCTTCAAATGGCTGCTCAGTAGGTGCAAATGTGCAGTGACAAACCATCACACCACTGTCAGCAGCCATGTCAGGGAAACACAGAAGAGGAGCTTGATCTACAGCGTCCCTGGGCTGGGGCTGAGAGCTCAGTTAGCCAACAGGAACGTTATGGTGCTGCAGCTGCTGATATGAGGGAAATCAGCCAGGGACAGTGCTGGAGCCCTTAGACACAATGCTGAGGGCAAAGGGGACTACAGCACATAAGGTAAAACGTGGCTCCAGCTTCCCCTGCTCAAGGCAATCCTAAAGACTGAGACAGCTGCCTGTTCCTCCTGCTTCCACAGAGTCCTGTTTCCTCCATACCCTTCCCTGGCAATCTGCTTTTCCACAGATTCATCCCTGCTTTTCTCTGTAGGGACACACAGGTCCCCTATTTGCCGATCCATGCCAAAAGCATGAGCTGCTGCATCTGGCACCAAGGAGCCAGCACTGCTTCCTGCAGTTCTGACCAGGAGCTCACATGTGCCCAAATGTTATGCATGTGAAATGTGAAAACACAATTTAGGCTCTCTGACATCTAAAGAAAGGCTAGAGTGATTTTCTTCCTTGATAATTAAGAATATTATAAAGCAATAAGTTATAAAGGCATCTCCATTCATCCCCAAGCCCTGGGCACAGACTTCTGTGGGACTATCACTATTGGCAAGAATAAACTGACTTGGAAATTTTTTGAGTCTGCATCCTTCCCAGAAGCAGCCTGGAATGAGAGATTCCATGCAGTAAAGCATGTCTCTTCTGTACTCTTCAATTAATATTTAGTCTGGTCCATGAGAAAGTCTTTGCCTCTTTAAAACATTTACTTAAATAAATTCATTATTCATAATACCAAAATAGCATTCTTTATTAGGATGTCAGCAAGCACATCCCAAAGGACATGCTATTACATTGATTCTACCAAATGTCACATGCACAGACAGGATGCTAACAATGGCCAAGCAGCCAGTTGCAGAGCTGGGGTGAGATCCTAGGCACCCTGCAAACAGTGCCTGAGCCAGCTGCTTTCCTTGATTTTGAGTGACATAGAAAGCAGTGATGAAAGACAGCCACTGTAGTGTTTCCTACACTCACTGAATCTGGTAAGTCACAAGGGGAAACCCAGCTGAATTGGGCTGAGGTCACAAAACATCTCAGGTGTCTCTTCTCCATCCTTCTTCCCAGCCATAAATATTACAGAGCTAAGAGTCAAACTTCCCCAGGCTGGCTGGGTTCACCCCCCAGCCCAACAACACAGACAGTAACACAGTGTCATCCAGCAGCCCACATCCACAGACCCACCACAATCCTCTGTTCTCCCCCTCCTCTTTCACTGTCTGAGCCGTTCCTAGCAGCAGTACATCAATGCCAGATACCCTGTCTGCATCCCAAGATATCCCAGATACCCTTCTCATCACTGATTGGTTACCTACAAGCTGTTCCTCCTCTTTTTTATTTGCTGTTACGGAGGAATAAAATAAATGTTAAGAAAGTAAATTGATTATGCACTCTGGTATTTTGTAGAATCAGGAAAATCACAGAATCATTAAGGTTGGAAAAAACTCCAAGTCCATCAAGTCCAAACTTCATGCCCACTAAACCATATGAGGAAGTGGCTGATGGCCAAGTGATGAAGCTACTCAAACCAAACTGGAAAATAGGCTCAGTGAGGACAGTCTATCTATGAAAATGCTGTCTTTTTGAACACACACCCCTCTGGAGTCGTACACTCTGTGAGGTAGACAGGGTGAAGCTCTACCCCCTATGTTTTAAACAGACTGTGGCTCAAAGTAGGGATGAGATGGGGACACGAACCAAGAGTGAGTGGCTGCAAACAACATTTAAAACAAGTTTACCCTGCACAGCTCCTGGGGAAGTGTGTTTTCCAAACATTCAAAAACAGGTGAGTATTACAGGGAGATCTGAAAGCTGATGATCTGCTTTTTCAAGGGAAGAAACCTCAGGCAAAATTTGATTTGTGGAGAGTGGAAGAAAATGCACAGACATCCACAGCAGGGGTACTCAGACGTCCTGACTATAAGGGTTGTATATGCAAGAGAGGGTATGGTGTGAGGCCCTGGAGAGCAGAGGACTCCTGAGATTGGTTCAAACTTTCACAATATCAGCAACCTCCCCAAGTGCCAGAGCTCCTTGGGAGGTAGGTCTGGATGGACCTGCTAAGGGGTCCCCAGCTACTTCCACCTACTGGCAGAGAAATAGCCCTCATGGAACTACTCAGGAGCCTCTGTAATCCAAAAGCTAGTTTGGGCACCTTTCTTCTTTGGAGAGCTTAGGTATAAAATGATAACTTACACTGAATACTCAGAATTGCTTGCCACAGTAAAGAAAAACAAAAAACAACATTAAACATTATTACTGATCAGAATTACTGTTCAATCAAAATGTAACATTTTCCTCAAGGCAGGGACTGTTCTATTTTATTTTGTGCAATTCCTGGTTTAATGCTTTCAGACTTCATCAAAGCCTTTACACACTGCCAAAGTACCTTCAACAGTAATAAAAATTACTATGTTTCTCATTCACTTTGGTGAGCTTTCCAGTTCTCGGTGATTACATGCTACAATAAGTTTTTTTCATTAATCAGCTTTAAATTACTGCTTACAAGCATACATCAATAGCTTCTTGTCCTTGCACTATGGAGTAATGAATTTGGAAAGTAATAGATTTATAAAGCTTTAGTGTCTTGCAGCTTAACACGTACACATCTGAAATAATCCACTGCACTGACGTGATGAGGAAAAAGGCCCACCCAAAATACAGCTTTTCTCATTGCATCAGCAAACATATACTCCAGTATTTAAGTCTTCCTTAAGAGTTACTAGTAGAACAAGAATAGCCACAGCAGCTTTCCAGACAACAAACCTAAGCAAAGACATCCAGATAAGCAGACAGAATACAAATTCCATCAAAAAAACCCAAAAATTAAAAAACCACTTCCAGACAAAGAAACAGAGAAGAAAGAAATGAGTATGGAACAAGAACCAGGGTAAAAAAGAGCAACACAAGCTGGGACAGGAGGAACTTGGTAACTTCACCAAAGTAGCTGATGCAAACATTCAAATAATGATTTCTAAGAATCTTCATCAGCTCATCAGGGACAATTCAATTGTGTGAAGGATAAAGCAGGGAAAATCAGAAAAAATTATCAGCAAAACCTTTTCAGGAGTACAGAACAGGTCAACATTATGGGAAACAAATTTCAACACACTTAAGCATCCCAGCTTAGGCCTCCTGTTGCAATTAAGGACACAAATGAGGAAATGAAATATTTCAATGAGAAGTACAGCTAGAGAAAATGCTGAACGTTTGAGATGATGAAATGGTTAATAAAATTCTTGGATTTTTGCAGATTACGAGGCAAGCCTCCAGAAAAGTCTCCAGATCAGTAGACAAAATGGGGAAATGCCCCTGCATGTCTAGAAAATGCTGAGGAGAGCCAATCTAACAGCTGCAACAACTTCAGACTCCTCTTTCGGTGACAAGTCTCTGTCTAGATGATCTGGTACACAGTAAGGGAAATAGTTGGGATGAGGCTATTCATACAGTCAACAGATTCCAAATGAGACAATCGTGTGACAGAGCACAGTCATCACAGATGGCACTGACAAGTACTACTAGTACTAACTGCTATCACAAACATTGTAACACCAAAAGATCATTTGACTTTTTCTTCATAATTATCTTTGAGATGCCCTGTACTACTATGCTGTACTAAAATGAATTGTTAACATAATTAAGGTTCTTCAACCAAGAAACAGAATGCACAGTTGAAGAAAACGAGAAAACAAGTGGGGAAAAGTGATTCAGAATAGGTAGGAGTTTTAAAGACAGTATCAGACACTCACCTTCACCACAAGGCATGGTTGGTGATCTTATTATGAGAGGCAATGCATCAGCTACAACCCAGACACTTCCAGGACGACTAAATTACCTACATTTTGCTGACAATGGAGCTCTGCTAAGAGGCAATTCAGCCAACATGCAGATAAAGACTAAAGAAAGAGTATCCAGCTTTGCAAGAAAAGACTGAGTTGTTAATCAGTTATGATTAAATAAATCCCATGAGAAATCCCAGCAACTTTTAACTCAAGGATTACTTTAGAGTCAAAACAACACACAAAATTAGCCAATTCACACACCAGCATTGTGCAAGGTTCTACAGAAAGCAGTCGACTGGCAAGCTGGAAACTGCATTCTCCAGCTTGAATGTGTTCAGACAGTGAATAGCCTTTTCAAGGCTTTGTCAAAAAACTCCAACATGAATGGTGGATATTTCCATTTGACTCTGTAGTGCAGTGATCTGTGGAACAACTGGGACTAGGAGAAGGTTTGTACCTGCCTTGTGGGCTGGTGAATTCCACCTGGTATTTGCTAGCAACAGGGAATCATCAGACTTGAGATATTTGGCTTCAAACCTGAGTCATGGATAAGAGTATTCTATAAGCACTTCCTTGGTCATGCCACTGCCCTGACTTTAAGGCAGGTCTGCTGCCTTCTCCCTGCTCCAGGTCTTCTCCTGGATCTATCAGTCTGCTCCAGAGTTTCTTCCCTCACTTGGCAGAGTTGTGAACAGCCACAAGTAGTGATTCTTAACAAGACTATTGGGAAGCCAGTCCCAGATGCACTACTAGTAACATCCTCCTGCGATTTTTGTTTCTATAGACAAACAGCAACTGGATACATCCCATTCATTACTAGAAAACTACTCCTACTAGAATGGAGTAAAGGTAACATTTCTGTGGGAGTGGCTGGTGTAAAACATAAGTGCATTACATACAATTTGAAGTCACTTCTGGTTTGTTGCCACATGCAACACAATTAGATTTCTCAACATGAGAAGTGGTAATCACATGTCATGGTGTTGCAAAATGAAGGAAAGCAGCAAAAAGAGAGGCTCTTTTGCATTCCATCAATTAGCAAAAGCAATTAACATATCTTCTGTTGCTTTCATACCTGGTTGAGTATTTGCTTTTTTCTGTTGGTGCAAGGGCCAAGAAAGGTGAAGAGTTGGAAATGCCAAGGCACATGATACAGAACAGATCAATCCAGGACGGGCCTCATACTGGCTTTTGAAAGAAAACTCACCAGATTTTTCATAATTGATAGCTTAAGCATAAAACTCTGAATAAGTTTTTTAACATCTAGGACAGCTACAACAGTCAGAAAAAGCTATTTTTTATTCCTACAAATTTAATAGCAGTAGTATTTTCAGCACAAAGGAAGGGACAAGAAAGAGAATTCTTTCTCCTTCATTGAGCTCTCTATGCTACTCAAACCTCTGTGCACACAGTGCTGAAGGTCTTTTCCCTTTCAGATGCTGCTGTCAGTGATCCTGTCTGTGCTGGGATTTGCAGGAGGAGCATACTGTGTGGTCATCTCTTCCTTGGGGCTGATTGGGGGCCCTCTGTGTGACACAGGTGATGGAGAATACCTCTATCCTTTCAGGAATGACACTCTAGAGTGAGTATGGCTGACAGGCTCCTCCAGTTTTGCTTTCCCTGATCCCTCCCCTATCTTTTTAAAGTGAACTTGGGTTCTTTTCCAAAATGAACTGATGGTTCACCCTGTGTCCACCTAAACTCACACTTCTCTGAGTAGCATGTTCCAGCTGGTCATCTCTTTGACCAAGGAATCATCCTTGGGCAAATTGCCTGAGTTTCATCTGCTGTGCTTGCCACAAACCCCTTGTGCAATTTGCACCATGCTTTCAAAACGCCTGTGAGCTGTGACTCCCACTGGAGTCAAAGGGAAATGTTTGCTTGCTGTGCCACATTAATCTGTTAAATTATCAAGAATTCAGCCAGCTCCACCCACTTCTGAAAAGCAAAGCAAAAATCTTCTTTAAAGTCAACCTTGACAATCATGTTCTTCAAACCAGAGCTAGAGATAATGAATGGACTGGGCTGAGATACCACAGAAGGAATGGAGAATGTGGAGACACATTTAAAACTATTATAGACCTTTCTCTTTAGTTATTAACATAATTTTGCCATATAACAAAGAGGAGATTCTTGCGCATGCAGCAAAGTACAGATGTGGCTCTCCTCCCTAATTATCAGCAAAGGAAATTCTGGGGAGGATCACCAGCTTTGAACAATTATAGCACCATCTAAGACTCACTTTGTGCAATCAAATTCAGAAAATAAAATGCCAGAAAACACAGAAAGCATTCTCAAGTTTTTACTTTCTAATGCCTTGCCATTTATTTTCCTCTGTCACAGAGACAATTATTTGTTTAACCAGACAACATGGAGTATTTGCAAACAACCTGAAAATGTCATCCTTTGGAATATCGTCCTTTTCTCTATTCTCCTGGTCATCGGTGTGATTGAAGCTATTCTTTGTTTCATTCAAGTCATCAATGGACTCACGGGTTTCATATGTGGCACATGTATGAAGAGAAGAAAGGTTGGTATGCAGTAAAAGGGTGCTTTACGTTCTTTCCACTTTTATTTTTCAGGCTCTGGTAATGGTACATGAGATGAGAGATGTGCACAGTCCCCAGACAAGCTCCTGTGGGCAGTACAGATGCATTTGCACACTCTCTTTCTGTCTGTAACATTACAGTCAAGGAAAACCTGGTCCTCAGATTTTTCTAAACAGCAGACCAGTATGACATATTGACATACTCATTGCATGGTTCTGTTCCTATTTAAGAAACCTTTTTGATAAAGTGTAATGACCCTCTCCAGCATTTGTGAGAGACAAAAAGTAGAGATATTTTAAATTGGTCAAACATAGTAATATTGTTATTTTACAGAATGGAAGAAAACATCTTCCAAATTTCATTTATCACTATTGCTTCCTTTTCATTGTTTATTTTCATTGTACAAGATATTTGCAGTAAGTCAGATAACCCCTGGAATATTAATTAATCATCTTGCATTAATTGCCTTTCAGACAAATATTTCTGGAATGTGAATGACCTACAAGGAATGCCAAGACAAGCCCCGAACTGCCAATTCACATACAATAAGGATAGTGCACCGTACTGTTTTATTTATGGGGGACAACAAAAAAAATGTTCAGGTGTTTCACAGGGCAAAATGATTTTTTTATAAAGAAGTCGGGGTGGAAAAGGGCTAGATCATTTCAGTCTGAGACTCCACATTTCATCTCTCTAAACATACCTGCTAAATCTCAGGTACTTGCAAAAACATTAATCTATCTGGCTCTTACTGCTGTACTTGTGTATAAAGCACAACAGTTCTCAGATAAAAGATCATCACTTGCCCTTTCATGTATGTGAGAAATGCAGTTGTTGTTAAAGTATGCATTTATCAGCTGCATGAAGCAGATGCTCTCTGGCTGATGTAAATAATGTCCCGTCCTCCCCAGATCCCACCGTGAGCTCACCTGTCTGCTCCTATTGATACTCGAGTGGGGCACTCACAGATTTGAATGAGGATGAGCAGAGAATATACCCAGCAGGCAATTGATGAACATGGTTTTCAGCTTCTTTCTGCCACCCTGGAGCCAGATCCCCTTGCCAAAGCCCAGTGCACTTCTAAATCAGTTCTTCAGGAGCATCTGAGATTTGTGGCAGCCTTAGAGGAGCATTTGGGTCAACACAGACAGTAGGGTTTGCAGCAAGAGTTTAAGATGTCTGGTTCGACAAAAGGGTGAAGAACCTCACCACCAGTTTTGCCTTCATGCAACAGCCTAAGAATTTCACTAACTTCCACACAGGTCTGTAGGGCTGTTCTAGAATAGAGCATACAGATCAAGGAATTAACTCACCAAAGATAAACAAAGATAAATGCAGTAATTATGTGCATCTTAGTAATAAGTAGAAGATATAATCTGAAGGCAGCAGGTTGCATCAGCTTTAGTTTTTTAGCAACAGTAATACCAACCAGGAACTGCATAATTGCCCATCATCACTCAAGAGCCAGCTCTTGAACTTGAGTTAATATCCATGACTGGGAAATTTCAGAAAATTCATCATTTCAGTGACTTCCTCAAAGATTAATTCTTGGACATGAACTGTCTTTCCTCTGTCAGCCAAACCGTGAAATAATCTTTACCCATCCTGAATGCATGTAGGCAGCTATGAAAACCTGAATATATTTAAAGCACTTGAAGTCTATTTTTCCTGATTTATGTTTTCTCAAAGTTGTCCATATTTCTGCACTGTAGTATGGGAACAAGCTCTTTATTGCAGATATACATGGCTGCTTGTGCTGTTCTCTAATGCAGCATGCAAAGTGCTTCACATTCTCCTTTATATAAATGGAGAAGAAAATGTCAGTTGCCTAGATGAGGAGCATATGCACCTTGGAACATAGTTTCACTCCTAGAAGCAGGAAATTGAACGTATAAAGCTTAAATGTCACTTCTGTAAAGAAGAAGAAAGCTTAAGACTTGTTGAAGTTTGCAATCCACCACAGGTGCATCCAAACCTGCCAGGTGGCTTAAAAAGTTCCTGTTCATTGCCAGCAATGAAGCATGGACAGTGCAACCACATACAGCAGACAGCAAACCAGGAAAGGAGTTAAAGGGGCAGTGGGAAATAAGGATATTCACATGTAGTCAGATGGAAAGAGACTCCTTCATCAGCACAGGGGCTCTGTGAACTCTTTACAGTACCTAAATACCCACCCTCCCTCTTCCCTTAGTTTTGACTCCCTGACTCTCACCTCTGGGGTAAAGCCTGTGCTTGGCTGTGCTAGCACCAGGAGAGGAAGAAATACCCACTGGCATACCTCCAGCACAGAAAAATAAGTGCACTGTGCTGCTGCCATCTGCTTGTTCCAGGCTCTCCTGCCCTGGAGATGTCTGTGTGCCCCTGGGAACACCCTCTGTCCTGCCAACTGTGTGACCATTGGCCTCACTGATATATGTAAATATTAAATATTGCTATTCTGAACTTATTTTCTGGCTTGATTTGTGTGGTCTAAAGGACTTGTGAGTTCCAACTACCTCCAATAGGAAGATAAATGGAATAACAGAGAAAGCAGAGTTAAGTTGTCTAACTTGAATCACCATGAAGAAGTCTCTTCTAAAGTAGGCATCAAGATACAAAGGTCATGGGAAGAGGCAACCTTCCCCCTCCCCACACTGAAAGAGATGCCTAAGGCGAGTGGGAGGCATTGCCTTTCTGAACAAGGTTCAGTTGTCCAGCATGGACAGGAACATCTATCCACCATGGACAGGAACATCTAGTGCCATCTGAAGTGCAGCAAAGAATCCACTCACAGATGTCCAGAGATTCAAGAGTATTATCTGGAGCTAACAACACAAAGGTGTGGATGACCAAAGCAAACAGCTGTCTCTTGCAAACGCAAGGATGCTGAAAATGCATTTAGTGAAAATACATAAAGGTGACTAAAATTAGATGAAATTGGATCCACCAAATCACCTTTTACATGAGTCAAAGCCTGTCCTCTCAGAAGTGTCACCAGAGCCTTCTCCAGGAGCCGGCCAGCACATTGCAACAGGAGCAGCTCCTCATGACGAGCAATGCAGAGAGACCTGCAAACTCAAGCTCTTTTGGTGGGTAAGGCTTCAAAAGAAAATGTCTACATAATATTAAATATAATAAAAGCTTTGATTTAAACAGAGAGTTGGCTTGACTGAAGATAAGGTATCATGCTTCAGAATCAGGGTTACTACAGATTTTAAGTTATTGGTTTGGGGTTTTTTCCAAAATGGAAAGAACTCTTTCAGGGACATTTCCTAGCAAAGGAAAAGAGTAATTTTGTCCCTGAAATGTTTTTTGTATTGTATACATGAAGAACTCAGTAAAACTAAGGAACTCATTCTTCTATAGCCAACTTTTCTCTATATCCATCCATCCATCCATCCATCCATCCATCCATCCATCCATCCATCTTTTCCATGTCTATCACCTTTAAATAATTCATAGTCAAAACTTACCCAGACATAAAGACAATAATATTTGTGTAATTTTTATATTAATTCACTGTGCAATCACACTACATAGGCTGTGATTTAAGGACTTAAATATGCTGGGTTTGCATCAAATTATCCCTCTCTGTCCTGCATTTGAAACTCACGCAGGAGATCAGCCACTTGAAATTAGGGCTAACTTGGGATAGGAATAAAAATTTAGACCAAGGATGTCATTTGAAAAATGTAAATTTTCGGAGACCAACAGCTCCATGTTTCTGCTGTCGGGATCAAGGACACAATCCAAATACCTGGGATGGATGCCACAGACTAGTTCATACCCTCTCATTTCAAGAGGAACTGTCAGTTCATTTTGATGCAAATGGATTAGATGCCTCAGGCCCCGGCACTCGATGTTCTCAGTTTTTTTGGTTTGCAGAGCAAAGTAAACCAGTGAGAGGTTGATCCTTCAGAGTGCCATGGCCTCTGCTCTACTGTCCCTGTCCCAGTCCTGTGCCTCTGCTCCCAGGTGAATTCTATGTACAAACAGACTTTAGAAAATCCCAAAGGGAATTAAAAAAACCCAAAACCTTTCCAGACTTTCAGAGTGCTTTATTTAATCTCCTAAAGTGCACCATCTCTTCGGGCTTGTCCCTTTCCATAGGAGTGACAGCCACCCTTCAGAAATGCCCTTCCCTGTAGGACCTCTCACCTGGAAGCACTCCTTTTGTCCTAAGCCCAAGGGCCACAGAGAAAACTCATCAGCAATAATGTAGCACATTTGACCCAGAAAGGCAGAGCAAAGGCATGGTCTTAGGCACAGAGGCCATGCTCTGTCCATCTTTATTTCTTCCTGTGGGGTCAGCTTCAAAGCTGGGTAGCTCATACTGTAAGTGCTCACTACAGAGCAGATCATCTCTACACAGAAATGCATAGAAAACTTCACTGGTACACAGCACTCCTCACTTTCTCTGTTCTTATCAACAACTCATGTCAGAGTCTGTTCCATCAAGGTCAACTAATAAGGTGTAAGAGTTAAGAGGTCAGATGAGGAATGGTTTGAGTTAGAAGGGACCTTACAATCACCTAGTTCCAACGCCCTGGCACGGGCAGGCACACCTTCCACTAGATCAGGTTGCTCAGAGCCCTGTCCAACACAGCCTTGAGCACTTCCAGGGATGGGGCAGCCACAACTCCTCTAGGCAACCCATGCCAGTGCCTCAGCAGCCTCACAGTAAAGAATTTCTTTGTCATATCTAATCTAAACCTACCTTCTTTCAGTTTAAAGTCATTACTCTTTGTCCTGTCACTACATGCCCTTGTAAAAAGTCGCTCCTCAGCTTTCTTGTATTCCCTTCAGGTACTGGAAAGAACTTGTATCTCCTAAGCTTAGAACCATTGGAGATACACTAGAATATCTTGGCTGCTGTTCCAGGAGGGAAAGGTGCTTCCAACAGGGGCTGTAACCTCTGCTTAGCCAAGTGGACATCTCAGAGGTTTTACAGCATCTCAGGTGACACCAACCATCTCTATGTGAGCATTCCAATTAAGCTCTGAAACATCTACTGGGTACAGTGACACTGCTCTTAGAAGTAGCCCTGAGTTCATCAGTCTGAGACCTGTGCTCACTCTGTCCTGCCTCACAAGACTAGAAATACGTCACCTCCTAAAATTTCTCCCCATGGGAGCTTGAAGTGAGCAGCACAGCAGGTGGCACCCAAAGCTGCAGCACCCCATCATGAGCAGGGAGTAAAGCCCACCTCAAAAATCTCTTCATTAGTGAGATTTCTTATTTTTCCCCCCTTAAAATGAATGCATTAGCTGAAAGTCATTTAATGGCAAAAGAGTATAGTAACAGATTCAGTGAGGAACTGGTCTTCTTGGTATAAGCTTGTATTTTTACAATCCTTCTTCCTTGCACTGTATACCAGCAAAAACATTCCAGATTCAGATGAACTACCTTACACATCCTCTTTCTCTAAGTCTCCTTCATCCCATCATGTAATGTTTTCACTTACATTGTGTCCTACCACATCTACCCTCCACCCCTCTGAGTCTTTAAATGAAGTTTCTCTGGAGAATTTTATGCCTGACAATTTTTGGGGTTTTTCCTAAGAGGTGGAAAAAAGCAGGATCAGTCCAAACATTCTCTGCAGATGTCAAAGAAGAAATTCAAATCCTGCTTTAGGCATGTTGAATTTAGTTGTCCCTCACATGAAGGGTGCAAGGTCAGGGGTGTCCTCCCAGGACTGTCTGATTGCAGACCAGGCTGAGACCTGGCAGCATTCACCCTCAGCCACATGAAAGTTCAACCTGTTCCTGTTCCTGCCTATGCTGCAAAACATTTACTAGTAGAAAAAAAATTTAGTATGTGTACACTATTTTAAAAGTTTGTGGAACACCCATTTTGAGCAAAGAAGGCAAACCAGAGAAACCAATGGTTCCACTGCCACTGGCAATGGAGCTGCAGTTTCTATGACCTTGTAGCAGGTTCATTTAAGGTGGAAGGGAGTGTTTCTAATTACCACCCCAAAAAATGTGCCTTCAAAATGTACAGTGTCCCTTTTTGTACTTAAATTAATTTTGTACTTAGAATAATAATTATACTTAAAAAAATTTAAACGTCATTACTCAGTGAAAATAGCATTTGATTATAAATATAAAGGAATATTTCTCCTAAGGTAGGTTAAGTAATCATCTGGTTATCAAGCTTTTTCATCTCTTTTAATTTTCACTTCTTTTTAAACACTAATTATAGAGTCTTCCCACCACACCACTGCATATCTTACCAAACCCTTTACTTCCCCTTGTAAGAAGAGGTGTCACAGACAACATAGAGTTCCTACACTTCTCCCCTTTACTTCTCACAGCCATCATCTATGTGCCTGTGTGCTCCTACCACGTCCTGCTGACAGGATATGCTTAGCCTGTGCCACTGTCACTTCCATGCACAGCTACTCCTGTCTGTCTGCAGGAGCTGGCACACTGCAGAAAACCTTCCTAAAGATTTGGCCTGTCACTCAGAGTGCATCTGAGAAGAAGACATCTGAGATTTCCTCATGGAAAGGAGCTACCCACTCCACAGATGAACAAAGGTATCCAGGAAAGCCATACATGTACCCTAAAATGGGCAGATTTTACTTAGAATTGGTTATAAAGAGCCATAAGGGGACAGATGGTAAAGACTGACAGAGCACCTAAAAAGATATCAGTGTGGCAACCCTACAGTAAATGTAACCAGTTTAATTCCATAATGCATATATGAGGTTTTTTTCCCAGAATTATTTCTGTTTAGAAAGAGCTTCACAAAGTTTAAAAGTCTGTATCATTCCTACAGTTTCACTGAAGAGTCCAACACCACCTCACTTTCCTACCACTTTCCAATGATTGCTTTGAGTATCATCATGCAGCTCCTGTCATTGGTCAATGGTAAATATTTTTTTTACTTTTTTCTGAGGTTTATTTTGATCATTGCTGAGAGTTTAGTTCAGTCAACTTTAAACAGACAAATTCTTACCCCTATCTTTAGCCTTGTGCCTAGAACCCAGAGAAATACGGATTATCTTCATATCATTTCATATAGACAAAATACAACATTTCCCTTACTTTAAGCCAATCTGGTAATACCCCTCACATCAGTGTTCCATTATGCATATCAACAGTAATTCCTATGTTCTTAACCTTTGCTCCTCACAAAAATAAGATTGGATATCTAGTGGAGAAGGGGAAAGGCTGCAGAATTGCCAGTGTTCTTCCAAAGACTGAGACTCTGCATCCAGCCCTCCAGACCTCTGGGTTTATTGCTCTGTTTCATACTGCTTCTTTTGTTGCAAAGTCCAGCAAATACTCAGCAGTTTCTTTACGAGGCACCACTATTTCCACTGATTTTTTCTGATTGTGTACTCGATCAAAGAACATTATCATCACGCCAGTATTCCTCTCTATAACCTAAATTAAGCATCAGAAAATGGCTCTGAATATATCAGGCTTAGTGTCTCTGGGTGTATTTTTTACATTAACTTTAGCCACTGGAATTTGGGCTTCTTGGAAAAGCAGAAAGGATCAGCAGAACAGGAACCCAACAGAGATGGCCATGGTTGGAGGCAGGAATATAAATGTTTTCGTTGGATTGTTTACTGCAACAGGTAAGTTTTCTTAAAGGACTTAAAAATTCTTCTTAAAACACGTGTATTGCATAGATCTGTGTGACTTTTATTTCAAAGGAAGTGAACTCCTTTAATGTCAGGGCAGATTTTGCCTAAGTGTGACTTTAAAGGAGTATGGTTTCATGAATCATTTTGGGATGGATTCTTACAAACCTCTTTACACTGAGCAGAACCTAATGTTTATGTAGATTCTCTTAAATTAAAGAGATTAATTTAAGAGTTTAGTTAAGAGTTAAGAGTTTCATTTAATTTGACAAAAGAATACAACACTTTTCATTAAGGAGGACTGTGGTCTTAATTGTGAACCAGTTTCTGTTATCCAACATAACAGAAGAATTTTACTCACAGAAAAGTCCAGTTCTGTGTGAAATAAATTGTCACTCATAGTGAATGTTGGTCTCTGTCTTAAAGAGAGAGCTTCCCTCAACTTCCCTTTTCTCTCCTTGCTGCTTGGCATAATCTGAAATTTGCTTCCCTGACCTGTTTTTCGTAAAAGCATACCCCAGTGGCATTGGCTAAGATACTTAAATCATTGTTGCAGGTTTGTTACCTGACTGCATTGCCTGTTTGCATTTGTTTTCCCTAATGTCTATTTTCTTAGACCCTGTAAGTAATGCTCTTGGAGGAGGGCAATTCTATTTCCTCTAGCAAAAGTCTTCCTCTGAGAAATAAAAATATAATTAAAAATTACTATATTCAAATTGCCTCTAAGTGTTTAAACATTGAGCTTTTCCATGCACACACAGATATCTATTCTTGAAGCTGGAAAATTATTTAGAATGAGATTCTAATACTATTACTATAGTCAGCAGCACATCTCTGTATGGCAGAAAACTGCAAAGAAAACAGAGGTGTGATTAAATATTCTTATGAGAAAAATGTTTACAAGCTCTCAGAGTGTCCTGCAGGGCTAGTTGAGACTATATCTCTCAATTCTGACCTTTTCATCTTCCATGATTGCAGCCACCTGGGTAGGAGGAGCATATATCAACGGCACAGCTGAAATCGTCTACCTGCCTTCTAAAGGATTACTGTGGGTCCAGGCACCTGTGGGATTTGCCTTGTCCCTTGTTATTGGTAAATAATTCATATAAATAGGACACATAAGCCTTAAAAATATATCATAGGAGTATATTAAGATATGTAACGGAATATAGGGTATATTTTAAATGTGATTTTGTTTTTCAGTCTCCCATATATCGAGAATAAGCACTTATAATGCTATCCTCTCAACTGAAACATAAGTTAGGGTAGCTTGGAGCTAGTGTAGAGTTCTGTCTGCTTGTAGTAATTTATAGGACAAAAATTTATAGGACAAAATATCTGAGGATTTAGAAAAATGTGTTTGTGCATATTGCTTTTTTCCCATGGTCTGTAATTCACAGACTATTGAGAGTATTGGTATCTAATCTTTTTATTGGAATTTCTGTGTGATGAAATAATAATATCTTGATTTTTTCCCCTACAATGCATACTTCTGAGTAGTCTCGTCTCAGGATGAATGTATCATGCATCCAGCTTATGCCAGTTTATAGCTGGTCACTTTTCTGTTGAAACTAAGCTAAGTGTGTAGTGTTCTGTACCTGAGTTGCCATTTCTAACTCGGAGAATTACTGGGCTCATGCTGAGGTTCAGCTGTCTTGCCAAGACCAAAGTTGCTTTCAGCCCACGTTATGTTATACCATAACTCTCTAGGCACACAGGATGATGCAAGCAAGGAGACCTGTGATGACCTTACACAGGAATTTCTAAAAGAACAATAACCTTTATTTTCAAGTCAAAGAAAAGAGTCCAACTGACATGAATATGAATCAGGCTTGGAAATATATTGCCAGCACTGCTTATGTGAGTAATTCTTACTAATGAAACTAAGGAGTGCAGGTCTGATCCTGCAATCTTTGCTCCGGTCAGTAGTGCCCAGACAAGCAGTCCTGTTGGCTTCAGGGTTAGACACAATACACATTCTTTGCTTTTAATGAGATGGTTGCACATCTGAGGTCCAATATTTAGATGAAGGTGGGTGGGACTCAGCTCAATGCACAGATTAAAACAATATAGTTCTGGGAAGAGACAATGAAGCCACCAAAATGAAAAATGTAATCAGAAAAGGACCATATATCAACAGGTTGTATCACATAACCAAAGACAAAACTTTCCTTCCATTTTAGCCAAATATGAGTCTTCAATGCCTCACTCTGTTTACTGACATCTTCCACAGGATACTTTTCAGAAAACTTTGTCTCAGATTAGTAGGTCTTCGAGGATGCAGAGGAGATTATATATGGGTATCCACTGAGCTAAATTCCTGTTACAGTCACACAGGTATTTTATGCCACTTGGAGTGCCACAGAGGGTCCTCTCTGGCCTTCAGTAGCCACACCAAAAAGGTCATATATATCAGCTGTGAGCAGATATCCTTTAGAAGATGCGACCTCTCAAATGGATGAAACCCCACATTTAGCAAATTAATGTAAACCCTGGTGTCTGGTTGGCTGCATCATTTTCTAGGGGCCTTTACATATGAATTCCACATTCACTAGGTGAGTCTGAGATGCATATACCATATTACTCTCACCTCTATTTTTTTTTTTCCTGGAATATAAAACATGCAAAACATTCTACCAAAATGTCATTACTTTCTGATAGGTGGTTTCTTCTTTGTAAATCCAATGAGATCAAAGAATTACGTGACCATGATGGACCCCCTTCAAGAAACTTATGGGAATATGATGGGAACCTTACTCTTCATTCCACCACTTCTAGGAGAGGTGTTCTGGTTTGCAGCTATCCTGGCATCTCTGGGTAAACACTTGTTTTCCTGTTATATTTGTTCAAGGCCGTGTGGACTGACAGAGTGTGACACACACTTGGATTTTGTGGAAAGCTGTGCTTCATGTCTCCTTTGAGAGGAGAGGAACAAGCATTTCTCATTTCTAGAAAATATGTTTCTAAGTTTAAAACAAATAGTGCTATATATTCATTATATTATAATAGAGAACTCTTCCAATGTGAGTTTGTACCTTCCTCTTGCTTGTAGGAGAGCAGATGTAAAAAGGCAAAGTGCTTTGGCAATGGCCATGCAGCAAAGTGAAGCAATAAGAGCAGGAAGGAATCATGGGCTCTCTCAAGTTCCCACTGTGCACACTCTCTGTAGACTGCATTTTTCATACAGTATGTTGTACTGGCATCAGGGAAATAACATATCCTTATTTATCCTGTATTCTGCACATATGAAACCTGTCTTAAAATACTTGACTGCTGTCCTTGCCTGCAGGAGCAACAATGAGGGTCATCTTGGATATTGGAGGCTCTTTGGCTATCATCATCTCGGCATGCACTGTCATACTGTACACTCTGCTGGGAGGCCTCTACTCTGTTGCCTACACTGATGTCATCCAGATGGTTTTCATTACCCTCAGCCTGGCAAGTCCTGTGCATTTCTTTAGTAACAGTTTTCTGATTAAAGGGAAAAGCCCTGCTCTTCTTTTCAGCATGTCTCAGACTAAAAATAACTTCCTTGGCCTACAGTTCCCCTTTAGGAGAGCAGGTTTCCTGAAAAATGTTAGTCTTTATAAGTCTTTGTACCTTTGCATTTCAGACAGTGCTCACACAAGCCACTGGCATTGCTGGATGAACACAAAAAGGTCTGCACAAAAGCGAAGTTTGCAGAACCTGTCTAGAACCATATTGAATGGAGAGAGATCTGTCTACAGAAAGTACCAATTAACCTGAATTACAGACTCATGTTCTTGATGCCATGAACAAGAACCATGTAGATTTAGAGTAAGGAAGGAGAAGAAAGGAAGTGTTGGATTTTAGGAACATACACTCCCACAAGGAAGACTCTGAGTTTAGGTTTAATCTTATGTAACTCTGCATTCTACATCTACCTTAACTTAAATATCTGTTCTCCAAGAATAAGGACACTGGGAAAATGGTTAACAATTTCCATTTCTATTCTAGTGGATCTGTATCCCCTTTGCCCTGGTGAATTCTGCAACGGAAAGTATTTATTACACTGCAACCCATCAATCTTACCAAGACCCTTGGATAGGGAAGATAGAAAAACAGTATCTTGGAAGGTGGCTGGATGACTTCTTCTACTTGGTACGGAGTATTTCTTGGACAAGTGGTTGGGAGGAGGAATTGTGCAGGGGCTTTCTGTCTGGAAAGCTTGTGAGTTCTACCAGCCAGGAGCCCTACATTGCAAGGCCAGTTGACACAAGCTGGAGGTGTAAAACTGTCTCTCAGCACCACCTGCAGCCACCTAAATGGACTGGGGAGACCCAGGGCTCAGCTGTGGGATGAAAAGAAGCAGTAGGGACACCCCATCCTTTACCCACATGGAAGAACATATCTCTTGGGTAAGAGCATCCATGCAGCCAGCTCCTCTCCTGGCACCTAATGAGTCATTTCCTACCTTTTGAGACACTGGTCTTGCAGCCTCAGTAGTGTGCTCCTAACATAAATATGTAAAATTCCCTCTATTTGAAAAAATAATAATAAATTAAAATTACATGACTGCGGGTCAGCAGCAAGCACAGTGAGATTGGCTTCACTGCACAACACAACTTTTGAGTTACCAATATAGCCAAGACTCCAGGAGGTTGTTCTGCTCTTACTAAACTGATAATAGGGACACACAGAAGCTTGTTTGTTGAGGAGAGAATCTTCAGATTTTATCTGATTAATTTTGTGTGCTAAGAAAGTGAAAATTATGGGTTTATTTTCCATTTTAAAAGCAGAATAGCTAAGTTTGGGTAGATTCATTTACAAAAGCTGCATTCCTGAAAAACTTTCCTTTCACTTCCTCTGTGCCTCTGATTCACAATTCCAAACAACCGTTTTTCAGCTTTCTCCATCTGCCAAACCATGAACCTGTTTTCATTAAAATTTCACATCCATTGCAATGAAAACAAAGGAAAAGGGAATTCTCGACTATCAGAAATATTATCCTCAAGAGTTAGAGCTGGGCCACACTTATGCACTTGAAATGAGAATCCGATAACACTAGAGATTATTATGGATGATGCCCTACAGCAGCCTGGTGGGTACCACTGGTAACTTATGAATGTTTCAGGTGCTTGGGAGCATCCCGTGGCAGACTTTCTTCCAAAGGGTGCTCTCTGCTGCCTCGACAGGACAGGCAAGGCTCATCTTCTACCTCTCCGGACTGGGGTGCTTTGCAATGGCCATCCCCTCAGTGCTCATTGGGGCTGTTGCAGCATCAACAGGTAAAACAATTAGTTTGTCTCTGAGTAATTAATGTGGTTTTGGCAAAGGTGATTAAAACAGGATCCAAAGAAGTCCCGATAGGGACTTCAAATTACCCTGTCCCATGGTCCTCAACACCAAGATAGGTGATCTGTACCAGAAAATGTGGAGCCCTCTGAGATACATTACACAACTACTTATGGACATTTAAACAGCCCTAAGACCTATTTAGAGCTATTTCTTTATGACGAAATTACTTTTCCCAGACTTTGTGCTAAGGAAAGATGAAGGCAGACTCTCTAAACCTTGTATAATCCTATTTTAGAGGAAATTTTATGCTTCCTTCTGTTCATGCCTTAGACATGTAAGACACAGCAATATTACTGCAGATTGTTAATAAGGTTCTTGCTTGAAGGACTCAAGAGGTTCAGTCCTATAAACTCACAGTCTCCAAGCAGGGAATCAATCCTGTGTTGGCTGTGAGCAAGGGAAAAAGTGCAGCCAGATCACTGATCATTCAAGGAAATCAGCTGAAGTCATGACTTCATCCAATTCCCTTCTCCTCATGAGCAAAGGTTGACCTTTAATTGAGCCAATTCTGGAATCACACAAAGCACACCTGTTTCTACAGATGCTGCTGAGGAAAAGGGAAATTTTTGATCTAGTGGGAGCTGCAGCATGCTAAGGGGAATCACAAAAGTTCACAAAAGAACCCAAAGAAGTCAATCTAAGTCCTAAAATATTGCATGGATTTCAGTTCTTAGCCCTTCTGTGACTGGCCTCTGTGAAAAGGCAATTTCAAAGCCTGCAGAAATGTCCACTAAGGATTTGTTGTGACTTTTCCTTGTTTTGTTTTAAAGACTGGAATCAGACAAGCTATGGTCTTCCAAGTCCATTTGAGAGAGGGGAGTCAGCAATGATACTACCACTTGTTTTACAACATCTCTGCCCAGCATATATCTCCACTACTGGTTTGGGAGCCATCGCTGCTGCTGCGATGTCTTCTGCAGATTCAGCTCTTCTCTCCACTGGCTCCATGTTCGCTCACAATATCTACAGGAAAATCCTGAGGAAAAAGGTACCTGGTTGCAGCATTCAGTAGTTTGTGTGTCAGGAAAGGCAGTCTTGTTTCAAGGCTATTTCCAAACCAGTCTGTGACTGGAGGTGCGTGTTCTTCAGCTGCTGAACTGATTTCTGCAGATAGAGCTCCCAACATAAGCTGGGGTGTTTATATCTTTGGTAAGGATACCCATACCGTGAGCTTTGCTCATTCTAACATGACTAGGATAAAATTTGGACTAAGATATTAATGCAAACAGCATAAAACCATGACCCTTAAAATCAGAGGGGCCCTCCAGGGATGCCTACCTTGCCTGGCTGCAGGTGCCAAGTGGTGTCTGAAAGCATCAAGGACTTGGGGAGAACCAGCCTAGGCCACAGCCAGGGCAGTGCTGGCCATCCTGTCTCTAATGTTGCAATCTCTGCTTTACAGGCTTCAGAGACAGAGGTGCTGTGGGCCATGAGGACCTCCATGTTGGTGTTTGGGGCCGGGGCTGCTGGTCTGGCTTTTTCCTCCAGCTCTGTCTATGACCTCTGGTTCCTCAGTGGGGAGTTGGTGTACTGTCTCCTCTTCCCCCAGCTCTGCTGTGCCCTTTTTGCCCCCTGCACGAACACCTATGGATCTGCTGCTGGCTTCTTGGTTGGGCTCCTGCTGAGGCTGCTGGCAGGGGAGCCTGCCCTGAGCATCCCCCCTGTCATCTGCTACCCATCCTGCTCCTTGGTGAACGGGACCTACAGCCAGCTCTTCCCCTTTAAAACATTCACCATGCTTCTCACCTTGGGCACAATCCTTGCTGTTTCACACCTCGCCAAGGCCTTGTTTCAGAGAAACCTCCTCCCTCGCAGCTGGGATGTTTGCAATGTCGTGGGGGGAGCCGCCATCCTCATCCCCTTGCAGCAGGTGGAGAAACAGGAGCGTTTGCCAACCACTGCACTAGGAGAGAACCACGATTAAATGTGGGGCTTCATTTGAAAGGCCACGGTGTGTTCAGCAATTAGAGCATGGCACAGATAGCATCACTCTTTGCTTTCTCCACTAATGATTTATTTAAATTCTTCACCGAGAAATAAAGAGGCATTCTGTTTGTCCAAGAAAATGTGAGTTTGAAGTCAGCAGTGATTAAAGTCACATGGTGATGGAGCACAATCTTGTGGTGGTGACCACGAGACACCTTGGGCCCCAGCAATGGTTGCCTTGAGGTGCCCCTGGTATTCCACCTGAAAGCAAAGCTATAATCCTGCTCCAGCACTTAGGGTGTTCCCAAGTCACATACTTTTCTCACCACAAAGAAGACAAGTTAATGTCTGATAGATCGGGTATTCTTGATTAAAAAAAAAAAAAAAGGTGAGAGCAGACCTGTTTCCATTAAACAGCAAGTGGTTTAGCATAATCATCCCTAGGGAGCACATCAAACCTCTGAAAACACAAATTACTGAAAGCAGTGCAACTGCCACAGCAGTGCAGCAGTAATATCAGTTCTGTGCCATTCCTTGTACGCTTTACAAAGCTTTCCTTCATACTGCAAAAGTTTTTGCACATCTCTCTCCACTGCAATATCTGCCAGTGGATCACTCAGCCTGGGAATGTGTGAGACATCCCCTCTGTACAGCCTGGCAGGACAGCAACAGGTAAGGAAGATAAAGCAACATCCCTTAACTATTCACTAAGAAAGAGTTACATAGCCACTATTTACGAAATAGTAACCAGACAGAAAAACAGAGGTGCCAGACAGACTATTGGATGAATTTTGTCTAAAACCTGTTAAATCACTTATGTCAAGGTTTTAGCCTAGCACAGTGACAGGATGGTGTGTGACATACACAAACTGGTGTGTGAGAACTCAGAGGACTGTGATGACAGAAAGGTGCTGGAAACTGATCCTAAACTTTCCTGCAGGGGCACAAAATCCTAAAATCCTGAAGGCAAGATCCTAAAAGATTCAAGCCACAGATGAGTACAGAAAAGCCCTCAATAACTTGTTTGCATAAATTTTTAATGGCGTGGAAGACAAGAAACCCAGATAAATAGTGAGTTTGGATTCTAGCCAGAAGTCTGATGGACTGAGAACATCCCCCGTGAGATGGATCATTAAGATGTGAGCTGAATTAAAGATTCAGGACGATTCTATAGTAGTGGCTCACAGATGGCTGTCATTTTACCCTCCCCTCAGTGGCTGTGCAGCATCTTACTGGGGTCAGTTGCAATCCACCCACAAGAGCCAGAAGGAACATCACTCACAGTATCTTTCCAAAGTGGTTAAGGGAGCTGCTGTGAGTGGAAACACCTGCCACTATTGAAAGGAAAATATTTACTGGCATAACCAAAATATCTTGCAGCAGAGTAACCCTCACAGCCAAGTGAGCTGCTGAGGTGAAAACAAGGTGCTGGTCTATGATTTACTTCCAGCATGTGCATGCACAAGGTGAGAAGCTCCACTGGTGCCACTGTGCATTACTGCAGCAAGGAGCCATGAGACTCTGAATTGTACCAAGGCAACTGCCTTGGCTTGGGAGGAGGGCTGTCAGCCCTGCACTCTAGGTATGGCTTTGAGGACTCTGCTCCCCATGGGCAATCATTCATCTCTTTTAAAATATCCATCCTTAGCAAGGTGGAGATTCTGTTCCTCATCAGAAAAACATTACATAATCTTATGTTTTGTGCTAGTGTTAGTGAATATGTGGGCACACTAACCTCCCAAATGCACAGCAGTCCTGTTGATATAATTTGTTAAACCAAGACCAGAAATTCTCTCCTGTGTCTCTAGAGACTGTCATGAAATATTAATTATAATGTGTCTAGAAAAGGGAATAAAAGACTGGTTTAAAAATCAAAAGCTTTGCTATTGGCTATGGCCCTAGGCAGTCACCCACGGGAGACTTTCACATAGCAGTGATTTGAGTGGGAGCGTGTGAGGTTGTGCTTAGGTAAGGGAGGCACCAAAGCTGTCATTACCTCAGCGCCAGGAGAACAGAGCTCTTGTTAAATCACAGTTGCTGGATGCTGATTCAAGCATACTCCCCTGAGAGACTTAGGGGTGACCTAGTTTGGGGACCTGTCCATCCCCCTATGTGGAGCAGTTCAAAGCTGACCTGCTGCATGACCTAGATAAGAGTGAAACCCCAATGTCCTCATGCCAAGGTCACCCTATTTCCTGACCCTAGAATCATAGAATGTTAAGGACTTGGAAGATACTCTAAAGATAATCTAATTCCAAGCCCCCTGCCATGGGGAGGGATGTCACTTACTAGGTGAGGTTGGTCAGGGCCCCATTCAACCTGGCCTTGAACACTTCCAGAGATTGGATATCCATGACTTCCCTGGGCAGCCTGTTCCTGTGCCTCACCAACCTTTGAGTAAAGAATTTATTATCTAATCTAAAAATACCTTCTTTCATTTTAAAAATACTGCCTCTTGTCCTGTCACTATCTGTTCATACAAAAAGTCCCCTTCCCTCCTTTTTATAAGCCCCCTTAAGGTACTTGAAAGCCGCAATGAGGGCTCCATGGAGCTTACTCTTCTCTAGACTGAGCACCCCAAATCTCTCAGACTGTCTCCATAGGAGAGGTGCTCCATCCCTCTGATCATCTTTGTGGCTTCATCTGGACCTACACAGCACATCTTTCCTGTGCTGGGACCCCAGAACTGGATGCAGCACTGCAGAGGGGGTCTCACCAGAGCAGAGGGGCAGAATCCCCTCCCTCACCCTGCAGGCCCTATTTCTTTTGATACAGCCCAGGATCCATCCCATACAGCAGCTCTGACAGGAAAATGCCTACTTCTGGAGATGCCTTTTCACTCCACTGTTGTGTTCAGCTTCTTCTGCTTTTACCCTGCAGAGACCCAAAGTTTGATATTGCAGCCTTTCTGTGCTAACAGGCTTGGCATGGCAGGCAACAGATCCACAGCTTCCTGAGAGAGCAGCAAAGGACACTGCTGAAGAGTGACACCACCATGTTACCACCCAGCGTCACCACAGAAACTCACAGAGACTTCAAACACGAGTCTTTGCTGTCAGGGGCATCTGGCATACTCAGTCATACTTGGCCTTTGCAAAGCTTCCCTAAATTTCTACCACTAACAGCCCTCTGCTTTGTGTGAAGAGAGGAATATAGCAAAGACACAATTACTGTAACTTTCATGAATGTTTACCATTTTCCACCCTTATATGACTCTCTCCTCTGAATATCCCCCAGCAAGCTTAAAAAGAAAACAGTCATCAAGGTCGGACAAAGTTTTGGAAGCAATTAGCTGCAAGCAAAATAAATACAAAAGTACTTCTGTCCTATACTTAATGCCCAAATGCCTAGTTGTTCCAGCCCAGCAGACCCAAGGTCCTTGAGGTGCTGTTAGCACGGGGGATAATGACCCAGCTCCCATGAAACCATTCTGTTCATGGGTTACAGCTTCCAGTTCAGCATTCCTTTATCTTTCTGTCCCCCCTTCATAAAAAATTCACCTGAGCACTGGAGGGCCCCAGTTTACCTCTCCACATGTGGATTTACCTCCTCTGACCCTTAAAAGTGTCCATGACAATGACTCTATACCATTTCAGCTTTCATTAACTTTTCTCAGCCTAGACTGCTGCTACATAAAGCAGCAAGCACCAGCATCCAGTAGTACACTTGGGGCCTGGGCTGGCAGGATCCACTGAGATAACCTGAGGCTTCCACTGTCTTGCCTTTCTTTGATATTTTTACTGTTCAACTTCAGAGCATCTGAGATGGTATCAGACTGAGATTTGATTAAGAAAGAAGAACCATACAACATCAATGCCATGTGCATTATGTAGATTAACAGCTGGCAGGTTTGAAATGTAATTACAAGTAGGAAATTACCATTCAGTATCCACCCTCTAGTGAGGGTGATTCTTGGAATTGTGCTATGGAACTGCACTTACCAGTGACAGGGTGGGCAATGAGGAGCAGTCCACATCATGTGCTCAGCTGATCAAATGAGCTGCAGGTCAGTGTGGGCTCATGGACAATCTAATGCAAGTGTCTACAGACACATCAAGTGTATCGTAGCCTAAAAACAACTGTTTGCTGTGTTGTCCTCAAAAGAAGGTCTGAGAGATGCTATGCACTGCAATGTCAAGATTTAGGTGAGATCAATCTTACCCAGAGCATGCTCCTGCTACTTTGTCTCTTTTTTTTTCCTCCCAGGCAGGATTTATGGCAACATCCAGGGCCTGGAAGTAAAACTAGACAAATTAAGACTACAAATGAGGCTCAGCATTTTAAATGTAAAGTCCATTAAGTAGAGCAAGTTGGCAAGGGCTGAGGTGGATTTGCCATCACTGGAAGTGCTACAGTGAAAATGGAAGCTTTTCTCAAAGTTATCCCTCTGTTTTAAGAGGAATCCATTCAGGGTAGCCCTAGGGTATCTGATGTCCAGGCCAGAGCTCAGACTCACAAATCCCAGTAGCATTTTTTCCTTACTTCTCTCAGTCCTGCTAGCAATGAGCAATCAGGTACCACTGAGATAACCACTTCCACTTCTATCTTAATACAGACATTACTCAGAGTCCTGCTTGTCACCCTTGAACTCCAACAATAAGAAGTCAAGAACACAGTGTGATTGGGATTTCTAAATCTAAACTGTGTCCTCCATCAGTAAACTCTCTTATCCTGAACCCCAAGAGGTCTACTCAAAGATGAGAGAAGAAAGTCTCCTTCTCTCAGTGGTAGCAGCACTGCACAACCTCCTCTAGCAGCCACCTACCTACCCATCCTGCACAGAAAAATCAAGTTTCCATCTCTGGTGTGTGGGGAGCAGTTCCTAAGTCCCCCACACACAGAGGCTGAGGTGGGGTGTAAGGCCAAGGCTATAAGTGGTGTTGTGACATCTGTGTGTGGTGCTCCAGGGGGAAACTGTGCCTGTGCAAGGGTCTGAGCTGTGACTGCCCTGAGTTACCCGCACTTGTTTCCAGGGGAGACACCATAATTACACCACCATTGCTCAATCACAGTCATTATTTGACTGCCACATGCCTGACATGCTTCAGCAGCTGTTCTGCAGGGCCAGAGGGGCTCGATTCAATTCACTTCAGTGCTCTGTATTCCCAGCTGCCTTGCAGGTGCTGTGTTCGGGCACGGGAGCCAGCACAGACCAGGAGGTTGCCTGCAGTGAGGATCATCAAGTCTGGCTCTCTAGAGAGACCCTGTGGCAGCCCCTGCTCAGTGCTTCAGCAAGCCCATAGCGAGCCTAATCAGTGGTAGAAAAAAAGAGTTCTGGTTTTGGCAGCTCAGACACCATCAGGACGCAGCTGTGTTGACAGGGCAGGTCAAAGTAAATACTTTACACCAAATTTAGGCCAAATAAATTGGAAAGCTGCTTAGACAATCCACATAAAAAGCGTGGTTAAGACTGGAGTGTGAATATTTAAGCAATCCATTTCAACTAGACCAACTTAATCATGCTTAATTATTGCTTTTCTTAATTATTACTCATGTTTAATTTTACTTGTCGCCCAACCTGTACATATCAGATTAAGACATAATGCACATATCCTGCTTAGGACAGTGATCAAATCAGAGATGAGAGACAGACTTGAGCACCTGGAGCATCCCAAGATTTGAGACGAAAAAGATTTGCACTATTCTGGTAATGGAGAGAAGAAGGGGGAAAAAAAGGGGGGAAAGAAAGAGGGGAAAAAAGAGGGGGGAAATGGGAAGATACAAGAGACACTTTTGCACTTGTCCCTTCCCTTTTTGAGATTGTTTTAATTCTGCACACAGTGGATAGACGTGCCATTCACTTTTCTGAATTCTGCAATATAAAATATTTATATTGCTAATAAACAACAGTGAAAAATACTATGGATCAGCAAAGTTGAACTAGAAACTTGGAAAATGGTCAGATTAATCTTCCTTGTGATAAAGGCTCCTCTTGTATATTCTTTGTACGGTGTGACATTAACCAACAGACAGTAATTTGGGACACTGATGTGAGGTGAAGGGTTGAAGGAATGGCTGACCTTCTGATGTCCAAAGTGGAATATAATTATTTTATTTAATTGGAATTGCATTATTATTTTACTTTATTTTTACCACTACAACACAAGTTGAATTAATCAGTGACATCAAGATTGGAGACAGCCTGAGCTGCTAATGCACTAGCAGAGTTCACATCCTGAGGGATAAATGTCAGGCGAAGAATAAAATCAGGACCCTGAATTTTAGTAAAAAAATCTTCCAATCCTTCAAAGAGTTAGTCAATAGGACCTCCGTGGAAAACTGTCCTCAGGGGCAAGGGAGCAGAAGAGAGCTGAGAGATCTTAAAGGATATTTTTCATAGAACATAAGAGCTCTCAATCCCCAGGTATAAGAAACCAGGAAAGGAAGGCAAGAGACCAGCATGGCTGAGTCGAGACCTGCTAGAGAAACTAAAGGGCAAGAAGGAAATGCACAGGTAGTGGACAGGAACAGGTATCCTGAGAAGAGTATAGGGACACTGCTCAGGTGTGTAAAGATAGGGTTAAGAAGGCTAAGGAGCAGCTGTAGTGGAAGGAAAACGAGTATTGGTTTTAAATTGGAGGAGATTCAATTTGGATTAGATATAAGGTAGAAAATTTTTACAGTGAGGTTGGTGAAATACTGGAACAAGTTGCTCAGAGAGGCAGGATAAAGACAACCTCAGAGACTCAAGATAGTGAGGATTTATTTTCTCTGTTTTGATATAAACTTCCTAGAAAAAAAAGCAACTTTGTGCTTTGGTTTCCCATTGAAAGAACATGGGGATATTCCACTCTCTGTGAATACAGAGGGAGGATGTATTGTCTCAGAAGATATTTACTGCCACAACAGTACCCCATGGGCAAATGTCAGCCATTCCCCCTCAAAGGTGTGCTTTGAGCACCTCCCATTTGATAAAAACTGTTTCCAAATGTCTCCCTTCTACTAAGCAGGTGTGTATTCTCAGATAAACATTTCTGCATCATCATTTGATTTTTTTCCTCTTTTCCCCTAACCTGCAAACTCCCAGGCCAAACCCACAAGAAGATTTAGGGAGTCTAGATAGCTTAAAAAGTGGATGAATGCTGACAGACCAGAGCTGCCCATTGTCTTTCTTCCTACAGCTATTGATTGATTTTAGGTAAGAAAGGGGCTTTTTTGTACTGTGCCTCTGCAGAAAAAAATAAAAGGCAAAAAGAAACCACCGACATGCAAAGGCAGATTTGACCATGTTCTACTTCAGATGCTGAAAAATCCTTTTTCATCTTATACAAAGGGAAGGAAGTTTTTTACACATCAAGACCTCACAACAAATCTTCTCACTCCCAGAAGACTCAAATGAGATAAGCCAGGATGACTAACAATGTGAAAGAGAGGCCAGAAGAATGTTACCTATTTTTTGACTACTCCTGTGCCAGGTGGATGTTTCTTTGCTGGTTTGGAAGCCTACAGCTCTCTCCTGGCCTCTACCAGCTGTTTGCCAGCTCACTGCATCATCAGCCAAAAACAATGGTGAGCAGCCTCTGCCACCAGGCACATGCAATGCCCTGCAGTCGCTGTTAACATTTCTTTACTGAGTTTTCTCCTATGGTTTCTTGCAGGATTAAATTACCTCTAAAGGGCCATCTCAAGTCTGTAATCTCTTTGAATACTTAACTCTGGTGGCTTTTATCTTTTCTTCAGCAAAAGACAAGGTCAAGCATTTTATCAAGTCCGAAAAAGATATCAATGCAAAAGAGTGAGAAAAGAAGAGCAAACCCTCTGTATAAAGCACTTCAGTGTACTCATGCAGCATATTAGAGAGCAAAAGGAGCTTTCTGGCTCCTATCTGGCTGTTGTTGCAATCGTTAATGTGGTTTTGTTCCATTATTAATGGCACCAGAAAGAGAAATCAGGCTCTCCAGACAAACTTGAGAGACTGTTGTTTCACATTTGGCAATGAGAAGAAAGGAAAAAAAAACATTTAAAATAATGAAAATAAGCAAAGGGAAGGGGAAGGAATACTTAAAATACTGAGTATGTAGCAGTAAAATCTACAGATGCCTACAGCAGGATAGGAATGGCAAACTAAATCTTTTACAGACCTTGTAAATCATTCCCAGAGCCTGATAGTTTAAGGCCATTTTGTAATTAAACAAAAACAATCTAATTTTTTACAGTGCCTATTATATAACTTCATACATTTATGTTTCCTATAACTGCTGATTGACAAGCAGAGAAAAATAAAACCAGAAGAGCACCATTAATGGATGAAAAACCTACAACTTGGAGTGGCACATAATTGACCTCATCTGAATGTGTTTGGACAGGATTTTAATAAAAACTTTGTTACGAAAATGCACCATGAATATGCCAAGGTAAGTAAAATTAGGAATAACACTCCAATCTGACTTCTCTGTAAAGTTACCCTGAGTTAGCTACCAAATCCTGCAGAAGAGCCAGGCAGGGTGCATCCCTTCCCTCACACCTGGCAGAAACTGTTCCCCTGCTGAAGCCTTGCACCAATGCTCAAGCACCAAAGCCCAGGATGTCCACAGCATCCTCTTCAAACTCCAGCCCAACAGCAGGTGATATCTGCTGGAGCTCATCCCTCATTGCCTTTGGGGTGCTGGGAGAGAGGCAGGTGTTGGGGGGACTCAGAGGGGTCAAGCATCAAGGTTAAATTCAGTTAGATTGGTTGCTTATCAATAATCCAGCCTTCATCAGTACAAGAAGAAATTACTTCAGGTTATGCCAGAGGACATAACTAAAAATTGCTTCTCTGAAAGGGTTGTCAACCACTTGAACAGGCTGCTCAGGGAAGTGGTGGAGTCACCATCCTGGAGGTGTTTAAAAGTCACGTAGACGTGGTTCTTATGGGCATCGTTTAGTGGTGGACTTGGCAGTGCTAGTTTAATGATTGATTTGATGATCTCTTCCAGCCAAACTAATTCTATGATTCCTTGAAGGCAAGTGATTCTCTCTGTAGTCACTTTTTGATGGGCTTGCACCCCATGGCCTCCAGCACCAGCCCCCACAGTGCAGTTCACATGGCCACACTTCTCTGCCAGCTGCAGGCAAGAAAACTGCCCTGAAAATTACCCCTGCCCTCTGCTGCTCTCCTGCCTTGCTGAGGGGCCCCTACCCTGCCCAGCTGTCACCCAGCACTGCTGTTTCACACCCCAGTGCATTTCTGCTTAAGAAAAATCTCCTCCCTTGCAGAGGGGATGTTTGCAGCACAGAGTGAGGAAGCATTGCTTCCAAGGGGCTCTAAGGGAGAGAGGAACCTGCCAGCTTTCAAATAAATATGGTTTATAATAGCTCAATTAAATGCTTTCTTAATGCTGAGCACTTTGTGATATGTATTTCTTGAGGTGCAGTTCATATTTTTAAAAACCCCAACCTCTAGGCGTTTTATAATTTTTCCTTTAAAAGGAGGGAATTTAAAAGTTCTTCTCTGTTAATTATTGATGCTGAATACAACACAGGACTTCTTTTCATCACAGGACTGAACATTTGACCTATGGTAGCCAAAACTGCCAAAATTTGTATATCAATTTCATTACTAACATCTGTCTTCCCATTTATTCAATGCAACCAGTTCGATACATTTAAAATATGCAAAATTAAATTAATTTTATATGAGAATATAGCTCATAAGTTGTGCTGCCAAAATAGTTCACTGGGCCACGAGCTCAAAAATAATTTAAATAAAGGCTGAAAGAAATATAAAAGGAAAATTGCATGAAGTCACATCACCATGAGACCTTCTTTAATGCTCCGAGGAAAAAAACTGCCATAAAGCAGTGGGATCAGGAAGAAAGTTCGTCTGACAGAATCTCTCCCAGGGGAGGCACTGCACACTTTTTCATGCAGTTACATTTTCAGCAGGGACACCCAGGCACGATGTTGGCCTGACACAGCAGAGAGGATCTGGCAAAGCACAGGAGCAGCTCAGACAGATGAGGTGGAAGGGAAGCACTTCATGGCCTGCATCTGCAGATGGAGTGCTAACAAAGTTCCAGGCAACCCCAGCAGCACGGCAAGCTGCAAAGCTGTGGGATCAAACACTCTGGCAGTACCTGACCTCCTCCCATCACTGACCTCCTTCCCTGCCTTTTCATCTGAGTATCACCACTGAAGGTTCAGGAGATGCATCAGAAGTCAGTGAAGCTGGAGATTTTTTTTGCACCTGAACAAAATCTGGGCCCTGGAGTCCATGATGATGGTGCATGATAGCATCACACTTGGATGTAAAGCCCGCACAGGAGTGGGTCCCCTGCAGCTGAGCCCTGCACATGCCTCACTCCTGCTCAGCCCCCCCACCCAGAGCTGTGCTTCAGCCCTTCAGACCCCCTCGGGACTCACCTGTTCTCCTCACAGACAGTCAGTACATAAGGAAACCTGCATTATTCCATACAACGCAGGTGGCTCGGGCAGATTGCAGCTGTCCCCCCTCACCTGGGTCATTGCTCTTTCCTCCCATCACCCTGGGGAGCCTGTGCTGACCAGCATGCTGAAACGTCTCTCTTTAATCCATAACTCTACTAAAGAAAACTTGAGGAGAAGGAAATGCAAGAAAGAGTATGGAAAATCTGCAAAAAGTTGATCTGGTGTGTAACTCTTTCCCTGGTCAGAGAGGCAGGTCTCCTGGGGTGTATATGGCTTCTGGTAGTCACATACAAGGATGCCTCTGAACAAGGATGAATTTTCAGGATTGGGACGATCTCATGTTTTCTGATCATGTTTCCTACTACCTCACAGTGTCCGGTGCTTCTGTAAGAAATACAAGGATTGCTGGGGACCTCCACTGGACGATAGTAGAAGGGAGAGAGGAGCACCTAGCGCATGTGCCGGGTACAGGTGAATGGGAACCAGGTTCGTTTTCTAGCGTGGTCATCTGAGATGATCTCTGGGGACACAGAGATGCTGCTCTCCAGCCCTCCCCTCATCCCCGTCTCACCTGCGGCATCATCAGACTTCTTGGAGCAAAAAAGTCAGTTTTTAACACCCCGAAGTGAGATTTCCCTTGCGGATGCCAAACCACACTTAAAACCAGCCTCCTCGGCCAGGTGTCCCGATCCCAGGCTCGGCTCCAGGCTCCGGCCGCCCATCGCGCTCATTTCCCGGCCGGGCGATGGCCGGCGGCCCGGCAGCGCCTTCCCTTCCTCAGCCAATTGCATCTGCGGCCGGGATCGGAGATCGCGGGGTGTGATCGCCGGGGGCCGCTGCGGGGGGGAGCTGGGAGCAGCCCCGGCGGCGCGGCGGGAGCGGGAGGAAGAGGAGGGAGGGAGGGAGGGAGAGAAGCGGGGCAGAGGCCTGGGGCAGGCAGCCCCCGGGGTCGGGCCGCTCCGGCCTGCCCGGGCACTTAAATGCAGCCCCTGGGGCATCGGCTTCCCGCTGATGAGACCGCTGCAGGGCTGCCGAGGTCGGGGCGTCGTCGTGGGGACCGTCACCCTCTGCCTGGCCGCCGGGTGGGCTCTGCAGAGTAAGTGTCCGACTCCGTCCCTGCCTGCCCCGCTCCGTCCCCCGGCCCTTCCCTCCTGCTCCTCGCCGCGATGTCCCGGCTCAGCCCCAGCGCCCGACATCGGCGGGGCGGTGCAGAGCGCCCGCCGACCCCCGCCCGCAGCCGGCGCTCTGCCCAGCCCGTCCGCAACTGGGAGCGGCTGGGGAGGGGATGGGCACGGGAGGTACCGACACTCGGGCAGGCATCGCTGCTCTCTAAGGGCTGGCCATGGCCAGGGGAGGCTCGTCCCCGCTCCTGCTGCTCGGAGGGAGCGGGGGAGCCGAGCGGGAGAGGAGCGGCCGCGGGGGGAGCGCCCCATGTCCCGGCCGCACGGCCGCTCCCGACAGGGGCGGCCCCAGCAGCCGCCATTCTCCTGCTGCTTTTCCAGGACACCGAGGGGACAAGGTGTGGAGGGGGAAACAACCCCGGCTAGTCAGCCCGAGGGGGGTTGGGTCACCCCGGGAAACGCGGCGGTGAGGAGGGAAGGTGGGATCCAAGCCAGCACCGCCCGGGGGCTGAGGGGGAATGGCGCAGCGGGCACAGAGGCGTCAGCTCCTCTCCCAGAGGGCCTGAAGGAAGGAGGATGCTGCCAGCCCACCCTCCCCTGCGGGCCAGGCTGTCAGTGCCGCCAGGGAGTTCGCTTTGGTCACGGCACTCCACCAACAGAGGTGACGCACCAGCAGGACACCAAAGGGTGGAGAATCAGTCCGCAGGGTTTCAGAGGCCCTTTTTAGAGCTGTCTCCACAATTTAGAGCTCCTGCGTGGAGGCCCCTTGTTGCCAGCGTTTGTTTATCTTTCCCACTGACTGCCCAGCACACTGCATGCCCAGCTGCGTTGCCGCGGCCAGGTACGCAGAGCCGCACTTCCCACTTTGACTCTTGGCCAGGCAGATACTTCGCAGTAGAGCAGCGTACCAGGACGGCAAACTCCGTGAGCTCTGAGCAGCCCCTGTACCCTCTTCTTCTGGGTGCGTGTTTTACTGGGTGTGAAGGGGCTGGTTTTGCCAGCAGCAAAGCGCAGTCACCTTGCATAGGGCGCTGCATGTGGGTGTGATGTTTGCTCTCGGCCTGGTGCAGTTCTGTTGGGTTAGACCGGTTCAGGTGATCTAGGCACACTACCTACTAAAAATACTTTTGAATGGTTAGATACTGCACTGTGCTTTTTAGTTTTGCATGCCAGATAGGGACAGAATATATTTACAAATCATTTAATGGAAAGGTTTAAATTCACTTTTTTTTTTACATTTACCTTGCAATCACATGTTCAAAACAAAGCCTCTCTAAAAACATGAAAGGGTCAGTGAGGGGAGACACTCACCTCCTGTCTGGTCAGAAACAGTGGGAAAGGCCTTTAAATAAACACACGGACCAGAAAACAATTGGAACAATTTGCAGTGATTACCAGAAGTTCCTGGCTGTTCTGTTTCTGTAGCTGGCACAAACCTCGTTTTCACAGCCCTGGTTAGTCTCTCCTGCACACAGGCTGAATAGCAGACCACAGCTCAGCTGAGGATACACTGAGCTGCCTGGAAAGCATGATGTTCCTGCAGAGAGACTGGGCAGCATGAGTATGACAATGATCATGAAAAGGGGAACCCAGGAGTGTTAATCTTGGAAAAATCCGATTTGGTATTGTAGATGAGGGCCTGGGAATTGAACTGGCTTCTTGAGCTCCCTTACCTTACCCTGACCAGGAGAGTTAGTAAATTCTGCTACAGATCCCAAATACAGTGAAGTCAGGCTGTAATTCACCCATCTCTTCCATTTGTGATGGATGTGGAGTTTTGGCCATGGAGAGCTCCTATTTTAAGATTTTTTAAAAATATATTTTTATCCCTTGGAGATTTTTTCTTTGCCTTTCTTAATAATTTTTATCCCTGAAGATTCTACAGAAGCACATCCCCAGGTATCCTGCTTTGCACTAGTGCAGTGTAGCTGAGGGTCTCATTCTCACTTCCCCACGGGGTTACAGACATTTACAGGTCAGCATTTCTTTTTAGTTTTGCTCTTGCAGTCAGGCTATTCCCACAGTAGAGCAGGTGAGCTGCTCCAAGCCAAACCAGGAAAAGGCATTCAGCCTTACTCTGTGCTTTATCTGCCTTTCATCTACTTTGATTTTTGTGGGTAGATAACAGGATTTCAGTCTTTAGCCAAGGGTCTCAAACAAGCCATTAATAAAAAGAACACACGTATGCCAGTTAAAACTCCAGTGTTGGTGTTCATCCAAATCTTCATGCAGAAACACCAAATGCAAGTAGAAATTATTGCAGTTACACATCAAACTAAGCTGTCAGTTCAGTTTCACAATGTCATGAACAGCTCCATAATCACATCAGGAGGAAGTAGGTGAGAATTAAATATTCTTTTATATGCATTTTTGCCTTGATATTATCAGGAACATAAAGTCCCTGGCTTCTCATGAAACTGCATACCTTTGGTGACATGTGATTTATCTGCACTGGCTTATTAACTGGCCACCTTTAAGAAGCTGATATTTCTAATGTTGATTGCATATCTTGAAAACACGACACAAATCCTTGCCAAGACTTCACATGCTTATGCCTACCTCAGTTCTTGCTTTGGGGGGATGGTAGTTAACAAATAAAATAGATTACCTTGGACATGGCAAATAAACTTTCCATTCAAATGCAGGATTTTTAAAGAGATGATGAACAAAAGAAAATGGCTCAGTTTTCAGAAAATGTAATGCTTATCCAAAATTCCTTTCTATGTGGATGTTAAAACATTGAAACATATGCAATTACGTGTCTTTTATGGTGGAAGCATTTTTGCTATCACAAATTATAAATGTGTATGTAGTCTTCAAGTATGTATGTTACTTTTATAAAAAGCATAAAGAAAAAGGTATTGAAAAGCATAATCAATCCTCTCTTAAAACAGATCACTGAAATAGGTAAGATGAATCACCAGGATCCAGAGGTCTCAACATGCCCTGGGCAGCTGGTGCAGCATCACCTCCAGACTCATCACTCTCCTTTGTCTTTCAGCTCCTGGAGGAGTATCATTAGTTGTCCCACAACCCAACATCAATGCAACAGTGGCACAAAACATCCTCCTCTCAGTTGAATACTCTTGCCGAGGTGTGGCCACCATTGAGTGGAAGCATGTGTCAAGCTGGGGCACCACCAGCATTGTGGAGTGGAGAAGTGGGAATTATGTCAACATATCCACAGTCTACAAGGACAGAGTGACTACTTTTGAAAATGGCTCTATACAGCTTCGGAATGTGGGCATGAGAGATGCTGGCTACTATTTTGTCACTGTAATGGAGGAGCATGGAACCAATGCCTATGGCACCATTGTAGTCAATGTTTACGGTACAAACTAGACAGGACTTCTTGGCTTTGCCCTGTGTTTAAGCATCGATCTACTTGTAACCAATTTTATAATACTAATTTTTTTCCATTTTCCCTACAGAGATTATCTATGAAGATTTGCATTTTGTAGCAGTTCTCTTTGCATTTCTCGCTGCAGTATCTGCCATTCTAATCTGCTTCATGTGGCTGTGTAATAAATCTTTGCATCTATTTCAAAAGAAGACAACACACAAACTAACAGGTATTTCTCTTAAACTGTAGTCAGGGTATAGAGTCTTCAAGCTTGAAATTTGAGCCTAAAATTGGTACCATAAAGGTGCTATACAGGGCCACTGAGAGCAAGACTGAAGGACTCAGATCAGTTATCCTGTTCTTATTAGCTGAGGCAACTGAATAGCAGGTGTTTAGTTGAAAAACAATCCACCGGACATCTACCTTACATGTTCCACGTTAGAAATAATAAAATACTTCCCAACACTGCTGATTGCAAAACTTGAGGAGAAAAGGCCAGAGCTGCAATAACCCCCCATCAAAGGGCAGAAGACAAAGTCAAGAGCATCAGCAACTCTCTCAGAGTTCACATCATCAGGGTGTATCCTAGGTGAAAATATTCAGATGACCCTTGGGAGTGGCCCCCACCTCAGTTCAATCCTCAGTGGTTGCATCTCCTCCTCTCAAAACCTGTCTTTATCTGTTCACTTTTGATCCAGTTGCAGACTCCAGCAAACACTGAGTAATATCAAAACTTGATACTGAAGACAACAGGCCAAGGGAACACAAGGGCTACACTGAGGGGACATACTAGAGAAGAAATTTCCAAGCCACCACCAGGGATATTTGGCCTAGGCAGAAAGACAAGGTGCACATTATGGGCCTGGATCAAGCTCTTAGGCACATCTTTGAAATGGGAGGTTTCCTTTACCACTTCAAAGTATTTCAGATGTTTACTTCCCTTCTTGGTAAATGCAGATCCACTCCTGGTTTGTTGCCCTCTAGGTAAAAGGTCTGCATTTCTTCTGTAAGTGCTACATTACAACAAGCAGCCTAGCTATCAGGATTTTGCTAGACTAACACAGATACTCAAGCATCCTAAGATTCATGGCCCAGACTTCATGTCAACTCTGCAGAACCTAATAGAAGAAGAAATTAACTTGGTTTGAGCTGCCTCTTTCTTTCTGTTGCTCACCTACAGCTCTTAAGGGCTGCTGCTGTTTTCACGGTGCATACACCACCATTCACAAGTTTCTGTAGCTACTGAAAACTCTCCTATCATGCCAGAATATACAGGATTTTGTTTAGATAAAGCCTCTTCCTCCAGCTGAAGCCAATCTTCCCGCAGGGCTGAACTGAAAAGACATATTCATGTAACATATGGCAGAGTTCAGGAAAGCATAGTTCTCGAAACTTGTGTGATCTCCCAGGAAATGGTCTGAAGCAGAGACCTAATTTCTGCCCCAGTTCTATCTCAGAAGAGGCCTCCTTTCAGAAGTCATGAAGAGAGATAGAAGAACGGGCCCTGTGGACTAAGTTTTCTTAGTGCCTTTAGCCTTGTACTGGAAGAAATCGTCATCACTTTAAAGATTGTGAGAACCTCTTTACATAGTTAAATATTTTGAAAAATTGTATTTAAAACCTAATTTTAGATGAGCAAGCTTGAGCTAGTATTAAAAAGTTAAAAATGTCTCAGCACAGTTAATTTTGGAATGCTGGCCTTCCAAACCATTTGCCAATCAATAACAATATCCTTTTATTTACAGCAAGTGCAACAGAAGAGATTGAACTGGAAACCATTGAGTGTTAGCCAAGGACTGTATCATAATAAAAATAACAATTCTACCTCAGGAGAAAGTATTGTCCAAGAAAGCAAGAACAAACCTAGAAGGTAAACTGTTTGTGACTACTGCAGAAACATCCTGACTTGCAAAGTAATTAAATCAGCAGTGTCTGATGGAGCTGTTTTGACCTGTTAAGTTTTTGGTGCTGCTAGTCAAGGTCAGAGTAAAAAAGAGTATGCTTTCATGCTGAGCATGAACACATTTTTGTGGTTAGCTAATAAAATCTACAGCCTCTACCACTCTTAAAATCAACCAACCTACCAACCAAGTCTCTAAGATCAACCCATAAAGGAAATTATCATGGTCTTGAAGGACACCTGCATTTTGGATACAGCAAGTCTCCTATTACAGACAGAGTGGTCATTAGCATCCATCAACATAATAAATTAAATATCTAATTACAGTATTACATTAAAAAATTAATTGCAAGCATCGAATCCTGTTTATTGCACCTATGCTCCTACTTTTGGGTGTAAGGAACTTCCTGAAGCTCTGAAGACAAACGGCAATTTTTCATGAGACAAAACTAACTTTGAAAGAACGCCGAGCTGGTCAAAGTTCTCCCGCTTGTGTTTCTAATTGTTTACACTGCCCCAAGATGGATGTAAACACACACTTGATGACATTGCTAGAGCAGGTGGTTGTACAAGGAACAGTGCAGTCAGGCACTAAAGTGGACACTGTCTATAAAGATTAGAGAGGTCAGATAAAATACTGACACACAACACCAGTGGGGTGGCAAAGTACTAAACAGTTTTGTTGTGAAAGATGTCAAGTCCTTTGCAAACTTAGTCCTGTGATGAACAATCTATCTGAGAAGTTAAAACAGCATTACTTCGAAATATAGTATTTACAAATACAGTTTAAAATTGCTCTTGTTGAGAAGCCACCTTTGCTTTCCCTATGCTGTAAGAAAACATTAAGTGACCCAACTAATGTTTTCTTGAATCTGCATATTGCACGTATTGCAATTCTCCACCTGTAGATCTGTTGCGTGGACTAACATTTGTGTTTGTCAGTGAGAGAGCAGTTAACTGACCGAGTTCCAAATTATTCTGTTTTGCTTTTCTAATGAGAATTTTGCAGTGTGAAATAAACTTTGAACTTGGAAGACACCATGGACTAGTCTGTGCCTGTAGATTGCCACATGTCTGTTTGAGTCAAACTGCTGCTACTACCTTTCTCACACTTATCTCACTTGGTTGCAAAAACCTTTTACAGGACAGGCTGACAGAGCTTTCCCTCTGGTCAGGGACTGGGATGCTCAAGTGCAGAGGTACTAATGGGCTCCACTTAGAAAAATGTTCAGGGAATTTCTCACCAAGTCCATAATGATGCAGATAGCTGCCAAACAAGCCAAAGCACTCTGTGCACAGTACCTTTTAGCCATCCCATACTGAGATGGCCTTTTGCAGTACAAAGGGCCTCTCCCACTCATACATTAAGGTACCAGGTTCAGCTGTTTGCTCCTTCCTACATCTAGAACATGTCAAAAAACGCGAGAAATTACATAAGTATCAGATACGGCACAGACAAGTAAGAGTTTATTCCAATTCTCTGCTTTAAACATATAGTGCCCATCTTTTGTGTCTTTGAGCGAACTAATCTTTGACAACAGGGAAACTCTAAGTGCATCTATTTCAATCATCAAATTTGAATTACTTGGGAAAGCATACTGACAGAATATGGAAAACGTTATTAGGAGTTCTTTTTGAGCCTTAAATCTTAGACTTTTAATGCAAAAAACATTAAAGCACTTTGAATGTGAAGCCAGGTATTCGACTGAGCTGAATATACAGCAGGTGCTCTGCCAGACTTAGAAAGAACAAAAAGTGCAGCTCACATACAAAACCACTATTATCTGCTAACGCTGACCTGAACACTGTAATTGCCAGAGGAATTCAGGAAACATATTCAGACATGGATAACCATTCCAGTGCATTGCTGTGATTGCAGAGGTCACATACACATTTAAACCACTACGTTTGAAAGCTGGGATGAAAGCAGGAAATGAACATTAAAATTCTCCAGTTTAAAATGTACTACAACAAAAGAAGTTTACAACTAGCACAGTTGTTCTACCTCTTCCAGGTTGGCGGAAGTCACTGCAACTTTAGGCACCCATCCTTGGCTGTTGAACCTGGTGTCAATGTCACTCTTAGGCAGTAATATCCTGTATGAACAGCAGGGACTCAAACAGTATTCAGTGAGAACATCCAGCCTGTATATAGCTTTCCTTATAGACAATTCCTCACCCAAAAATTTTAGCCACAATTTAACACGCTTACTCTACACAGGTAACGTTACTTTAAAAATACATTTTCCTGAAAATGACGTTTGTCAATATGCATTATTAATGTCAGTATTTGAGATACAGAATGTGAGGCTAAACTGTAGCAGTTTCTTGCTACCCTGGACCACCTGAAGTCGTATGGAAGGTTGTTACAGTAGAAATTCAGAAATAGCTGTTCTTACCATAAACTCCCTGCAGAACAGCAGCAAATTTAATATTTACAGCATTCTAGATAATCAAAGGGATTAAGGCATTTTACTTTTTAACTTGAATTAAAGAGAAGTCCAAGTTCACCAGATTGCTTTGGCAATCAATTGAAAAGGTCTTAATCATTCACTTGTCAATTGTCATCATTTCATCTTCAAAGATGCACTACCAAGTTTCAAGACTGTCTGTCTGTTAGATTTCTAATCAGTCTGTTTTCCACTAAAATTAGTAAACCCTGTGTATTCAAGTAGAAAACTCAGACTCTCCTCATCTCTAATAATTCTCTTTTTTTGTTATTATTATTGGGGTTTTTTTCCAGCTAGACCTAGAAATCTTGACAAGTGTTTTCGTGCTAACATGCAGAGCTTGCCCTTCTGCAACACAGGAGGTGTCCTTTTCAGGAGAGAAGTCCTGCAACCATGAGATTGTAATAGCTCCACAGTGATCTGATTATTTGGTCATGAAGAAATTACTTGATGAAAAGGCTATTGCTACAGGCAGACCTGTCAATTTAGGTTAAGAACAATAACGTGTAAAGACATTTCCAAGTTTCATGACTCATCTTCTAATTATTAATAAAAGATTTGTTGTGTTGGCAGGAATCAGAACAGCCTCATCTAGCTGGATGCATGAACACATGCATCAGGCTGTTGGCTGAACTGTTCACCAAGGAACAACCACCCCTCTCTGCCTGTAATCATACAGTGTCTGCTGGCATTTGGCATCACAGGGGTCACATTAGGCTCAGCCCTGTTTCAAGATCAAGAGACTATTTTCAACTAGGGCTTTTAATTTCCATCCACTGTCTTGGGTAACACATGAGCACCTGAAAGAAAAACTCTTTTTCGCTCTTAGTTCAGTCACACAGAAGCAAGTACTTCCAGGAACTGAAATAAGATGCTCTGTGCTGCTTTGGATACATGATGAGCAGCAGCTTGCTGCTCATTTTCCTCCAATTACTCTTTATACTAGAGAATACAACAAAAAAACAACTGTCACCATGGAAGTGTGATGTTCAACTCAAACGTGTTTATGTGCAAGAAGTTCATATAGGTTCATATAGACAGACAACACATAAAACAATATGGACATGAATATGAACCAGTTGACACAGACAGGTTGTACAGACCCTTAGCACCTAAGTACCAAACAAAATGAAAGCTTTGTTGAACACCATACTCTAAGTTTCAAGAAGGCTACAATTACAACCAAAACTTTCAAAATAAAAAAAGTCACGTTTTGTATAGAACTCAAAAGAGCTGATATTCAGGAAGATATTATTATTTCCCTGGATGATAATCATGGAGTATACAGGAGAAAGACACAGATGTGCAAGTGTGGAGGTTAAATGCATGATAGTTACCTCCTATCCAGTCACTACGTCACAAGTCACCCACAAACTCGAATTGTCAGAACTTTGCAAGCCAAGTAAAACCCTTTCCTCTATATTCTTGCAAAAAACAAGGTCAAAAAACAAGCAAAGTAGCTGACATCACACAAGCCATCAGAGAGGAAAGACTTTTGCCATAGGCAGTGACTGTAACACTCTCAAGTTAAACTGCCAAGTAAACATATTTCTCAAAAATAAAGGGGTCACCCAGAATCCCCATCAATGGACAAAGAAATTCCAACTCAAGAATGCTTCAACTCAAGGACTACCAAATTTAATTTTATAAACAAAATATACATTAATTACTCATCTATGTCACTCTGGACAGAGAAATTTTCAAAGATAAAGCTGAAAGGAACTTCTACAAAAAATTCTATGTATTTTATATGCTACTGAAATAGGTTTCATTACAAATACCAAAATGGCTATTTCTGTACAGGAAATAAATTTGATTTTGCTTTCTTGTATTGGCCCATAGCTCCCATTTCCCTTTGCTGCACCGGCACTTATCATTGCACAGAGACACTTCAAACCCTCAGAGAGAGGCTGATGCTTCCCTAGCAAGGAGTTAGGGCAGCCATGAGGAGTTCCATTTTATACACAAAGTTACGCCCCTCCATTTTATTCCACTGCACTTCCTTGAATGGTCCCCGGAGATGATTCCACTTGCTGTCCTGCAGGACATCGCCCTTGGGGAGATCCTTGCACTGACTCCGTGGGAACTGAACCATGACTTTGCTGCCGCTTTCCGGACCGTTACGTACTGTGGTGAAAGGAGATTTCAGTGAGCATTTTTTACACTGTATGAATTCCTCACACTAACTATTCTTCCTTGTGTATTCTATACTTTACTCCTACTCAATTCCAAACATGCTGAAAGCAAACAAGGTAAATTAAGTCCCTTCCTTGCTTTTTCTCTGGATTTTCTCTCTTGTCTCCCACTTCTCTATGATTTTGTTGCTTTAGCACTGCGTATTCTTAGTTAGATCAAGACAAAGAAACTTTCAATAACCCCCAAAATGTACACCTTATAAATGCATTTTATTTCCCCAAATAATGCCAGGAAGGGCAAAGGCTTCATTGCTCATGCTTTCCTTGGATGTATTCCCCACTATTCTGTTGCAAAATGTATTGTTTCTAGTGGATGTATCTCAAATAGACAAGATCTAAGTCCCTAGGCAGTTACTTTTAATCACAAAATTCTGTGAGACAGGTGGAGGGGTGTTGGTGCTTCGTTAGCTTGGATGAGTTCATGTATGTTCATGTTGGGGAGTGGTGTGTGTCAGCTTTTTAAATAAAACATAAAGAAAGAGAGGTACCACCTAGCTTTTCCCTCATCTACCAAGCTAACCTTCTATCAGGCTGACTGAACATAAGTTCTCGTTCAGAAATTGATGCCAACTACTCCCCATCACAATGTTGTCCATAGTATGTTTAGAAAATTCCTCTGAGACTATTTTTTTCCTCCTCATCTTCCCAGTAATTGCAATGAGTCTGATCAGACTGCAGTTCCCCACATTTTCCTTCTTGAATACAGGATGTAGCATTTTGCCTTCTTCCAGTCCTCACGAGCCCTTCCTGAGCCTGGCCTTCTAGAGATGATCAAGAGTGGCTTTCTAGTGACATTCAATCAACTTCCTCAGCAGGCATGGAAATACATCCCACCTGGTCCCATGAACTTGTGTATGTCTAAGTCTGTTCAAAGGTTCTCTAACCTAGTTTTCCACTACTGAGGCTCAATCTTTGCTCCAAAATTCCCATGGGTCTCACAGATCCATTTCTGAAAGCCAGTCTTAAGAGCAAAGTAAAGAAGGTAACTGAGTACCTTGACCTCCTCCACGTCCTGTGCCACCAGGTATTCTCTCTGTTTAACAGCAGTCCCATATTTTCCCTAGTCTTTCCTTTGCTGCTGACATACCTGTTGAAGCTCTTCGTGTTGCCCTGTACATCCCTCGTCAGATTCCTTTCCTATCCTTACCAATGCATGCTTGGATAGTCTCTCTATATCCCTCCCAGGTCAACTACTTATAATCTCTAGGAGCTTCCTTCCTATGTCATGAGTTCAGCCATGAGCTCCTTGTTCATACACACAGGATTTCTGTCACCTTTGCACAACCTCCTGAACATTAGGAATGACCATTCTTGAGCTTGAAAGAGGTGACCCTTGAAAACAATAATCAAACAGCACTCCCAGACTCCTTTCCATCCCATAGGATTCTTTCAAAAAGATCCCTAAAGAGACCAAACTCTGTTCTCCCTAAGTTTGGAGCTGTGATTCTGTTGTTTATCCCCTTCTCTCAGGATCCTGATGGTTTCTGTAATCTCTTTTTTTAATGCAAATAATAATACATATAATTAATTAGGTATATTAATATATTATATAGACACATATTTATGTAATATTTATCAAAATAATATATTTAAATAATGTATTAATATAATACATATTATAGAATATATATGTAATTTTCCATGGTAACTATAAGAAATATTTTCAAGCCTGTGTAAATTAAATCAGGTTTATATTAAGTGATTTCTTAGGCAAGGTGTTGATTCTATTTAGATCTCAATTCCATACACAAAAGAGAGAGTTGACTTTTACAGCATAGTATCAATTTATAGTAAAATATTCTACAAACACTGTCAGAAAGATCTGACTTCTATTTGCAAGAGGAAACACTACCTGAAATGGCATAGTCTCCATTTGGTGATGCCACAGTTATTGCTGATGCATTGCCAATGCTCTCCACCGGCCCCAGACCAACGTGGTTACTGAAACTCAGCACATGCCATCCCATAACTTTTGCAAGCTGCTGAACTGCATGTACTTGGTGCTGCGACATCTGAAACAATAAGAGGTTTGTTTTCTGTTCAATATTTGCAGACCACAGAAAGAACTGTTTATGGGGTATAGCAAGACTGTTTTCTGTACAATAGTTATTTATAAAAGTGACTTTAAGTTCTCTACTTTCAAAGGAACTTTTTTTTATATGATGTTAGAGTTTTGTGTTATTTGAATTTAGACTAGTTCCTCTGCAGACAGAGAAGACCTCTCTATTATGCAGTTAAATGAATTTTTCATAGGTATATGAACCTTAGCCATTTTATTTAAGTATTGCTTTTGATTTACAAAAATCTTTTTAGGTCTCAAAAAATTAATTTGTAAACAATCCTGTCTTTCAGGAGAAACAAGACTTCTCCTGAAAAAGATAGAAAAATATGAGTATTAGCAGAGAAAATTCAGGAAAAAAAAGCTGAGGTTCTCACAGACATTATTATCTCCAGTAATGCTCAAGTGTAAGCACTGAGCTCTAACAGCTTCGGAGTTTAAATGCTACTGTTTTCCTGTATCATGACTTAACCCTTGTAATAAGTATCCAGCACCGTTCAGCAGTTCTCTGTGAACAAGTCTGACAACACTTGACCAAAAAGACATGACCTCAGCAGAATCTGTTTGCACTTGTTTTCTGTGTCATGGAGTTTTATATAACTGCAACAGGCTAACCACTGTTATTAAAGACCTGTATTTTGGCTATTTATAATGCATAGTGGGGAGATTGTTACTTCTGAATAAAACCAGCAGGTTGTTCTAAGCAATTAAGAAAACAGAGTTCATTCAAGTATCAGCTGATTTAGTAACAACAGATGCAAAGTGAGCATTAACAGACAATGTTGAAATGACAGTAATTGTGGGTTCATTAAGAACTTGGCTACAGTAAGTTTCATATATAGAATACCTTATTGTCTGCTATGATTACCACTGACTTGTTTCTCCCACAATGAGCAGCATAAAGAAATGTGTTTTAAATGGGAGGGAAAAATTATTACGACTACTAACCCTAGTAAAAAATGGCAATATATTTTAGTAACAGTTGCTAAAGACTCTACACAAAGTGAAAATTCAGTCACCCAGCTTCCCATCTTCACTATCTTAATTTGAACTTTTGAATATTTTCTATATAGATAAAAGTGAGATTCTAACTTCTATTTCCCAAACATCATGAGAAAGGGAAGAATAACATATGTGAGTCTACCTGAGATAAAAGGAAATCCTGCAGTTCTTGCTCTTGATGGGACAATGTAATAACTCTTCCATCTCTATGCACAACTCTGATTTGTTCAACTCCAATGTTCAGCTGTAGTTGAATGGATCTTTGAAGACAAGATCCATATTTATTAAAAAAGCATTAAAACACTAATGAAAACTAAGAACACAGAATCCCACCCAGTCATTGACAATAATTCCTAAGACAGATGGTGCAAAGCCTACAGAATGTGACAGCAACTCCAAACATTCCAGTTTCATCAGTCACCACAGCAGCTCCCACTATATGGCAGGTGACATATTCCGTGGCATGCTCAGACCTGGCCTATCCTTTGCTCAGGTCAAGGAAGCCTCGCAGCTCCCTGCCTGCCCCTGTGCCCAAGTTTCCTTCCAGTTGTGCAGGGGAAAATGGTGTGTTCTATGCTACAGACAAGACTCGGGCAGCTTATGTACCCTGGAACCAAGACTGGAAATGCACCAATGACTGCAGGTTGCCCCACATTGTGGTCACAGCCAGAGAGCACTGCTCCAAATGGGAAAAAACACTGTTGATGCATTAATGAATTCATTGCTAGTCAGTCTGCAGGCATTTATTTCTGGAACATGAAATCTCGTATTTCAGTAACAACGTGCATAATTATTGCATGAATTACATGAGTTCAACATTTCAGTACCTACGCAACCAAGTCAGGACTGAGCACTAATGAGCTTTCCAGCACATCAAATGATACTTTGTATTCAGTCATCTCTACCCAAAGTAAATCCCACCCCCAAGTGCCCACTCTCATCTTAAATTCCTTCTTTGAAAGGAAATTGTATTATTTGAAGATGTACTAAATATCTTAATTAAAGGGTAAAGAGGGTGATGCTGCCTTTGCTTCATGCTTCTACAACTAAAAGGACATGCATTTTCATACTTACTTGCATATCTGCTCATATCCTTGAGAAGTTATTAGAACTTTAACACTGGATTCATAAACATCATTGATATTGGACCAGTGAGCCTGAATTTGAGGATCCTCAATACGACTTGCCAGACTGTCAATGGTTCGAGCAGTTCTAGAAGATAACAGCATAAAATGCCTGGATTATTATGTGTGTAATATGGTTTTATCTTGCTTACAGGAAGCAAGGAGGTTATTAGATTTAACAGAAACACGTGGATCAAAATTCTTTTTCAGCACTGTTCTGGCACTAATGAAGTACGCTTGTTTATTCTGTACATTTTTCATACATTCTGCAGCAGTATTGAAGTGGTATTAGTATCAGGTACTGCACTACAAAGAATACTAAAAAAGGATTTATGCAGTTTGAGGTATGTAGGGACAATTATCAGCAGCTTATGTTGCGACTGTCACAGTTGCAGGTATTTTTTCTTTTTACTAGCTGAATGTTGTTTGCTCATATTTTTTCATAATTTTTGGTTCTTACTATGTGGACACACACATTTAGAGAGCTAGGGAATTACAGCTTGGAAATTCTTTTCAGGCCTGGATCTCTCCTGACCCTCAGGTCCATTCCCAGGCTGACAAGCTGACTACAGTTTCACTTAGGGAGGAAGTCTCCCAGGGTGATAATATGGTGAAAAACAGAGTGGAATTCATAATGAAGATTAACACCTGGTGTCTTTCCCGTGGGATACATCCTGAGGTACTGTCCCAAGGATGTTTGTCCCAATTGTCCAATGAATTACTGTCCTGTCCTAGCTGCATGTAGCACACTTTAAATACAGGCTGACAATACAATAAAGTCGGCCTTTTTTCCCCAAAGAGGTCCGTGTGTGTTGCTGTCCTTTTTCTCTTTGCAGCACAGTAACCACATTAGTACTCACAAAATTTTGGTTCTTAGTACTTACAAAAAAACCCCAACTGTATTAACCGTGAAGGAAACAGCAGCTAGTTTTAAGAATACTTAAAATAAATTGTATTCTACAAAATGGTACATGTTTCTGTAACAAGAGTATCTTGTGACCCACCTTCGTCTCAAAAAGATATGCTTTGCCTGTTTTATGATCTTTTCCAGAAGTCCTTCATTTGACTGTAAAGAACTGATTTCATTTTTATCAAAAGCCTGGGGCCCTGCAAGTCTCATTCTCTTATGGCCAAAAGGTGCACTAGCTGGATGTGGCATCACTGTTGAGCTCAGAGTTTGCTTGTGACACTGCAACAACCAACAGATGTTATAAAAGGAAGGGACCAAATAATCTATCTGCAAGAAATAACATGTATACTACAATATGTTGCTTTACATCAGATTTTTTGATTGTACGTACTTTCAAAAAGTACAACTTTTTAACTTTATCAACCTGACAGCACTTTAAAGACAGATTTTCATACTTTGCTTCCCCCATTTATATGTATCTTTCAAACCTCATAGAAAGTAATTTAAAAAAAGTGTTAGCTAACAAAAATTTGGTAGTAGCTCCTACTAATAAGTCTTCTTTATATACATCTACGGAGACAGAAAAAATGGTCACTTAAAAACAAAGGAAGCATTTTAGATGAAAAAAAATTGAAGTACAAAAAGTTTTAGCAACATGTCCAAAGTAAAGAAAGGAAATCCACAGGAAAGGTGGACACTGAACCAAAGCTTCATGAACGCGAAATCAGTGTTTAAAAAACTAGACTGTTCCACATAATGGCATGACTTACAGAGCCATGCTCTAAGGAGGTGAACACTCTCTGGAACATAGTTTCAATTCTACTTAGAGATGCAGAACTGTGCTTCTTTCCTGAAGAGATACAACCTCAACCTCGTACCCCAGGTTATTCTGCTAGATTATACAAGAATCTAAAATGCTGAAGCAGGGAAGTGGACCTTAAAATAAACAAAGCTATGACGGCAATTGATTGTTCCTTCATGAGGGTATGGCCTGACCAGATGCTCACTGACAGTGCTTGGTAAGCACTATTAGACATAACAAAAAAGGCAGAATTTATGAACTCTATTGGAAAAAGCTTTGCATGGCTTTTCTGAAGTGAGCAGCCAGGTCTGAGGTTAAGTAAAGAACCAGCATTCCATGAAAGCATTAACTGGAACTCCCAAACCACCCACACCCATGGAAACCAAGCAGTAGGCTGCCTTCCACAAATGGATGGAGAAGGACTGGCCTCTAGTGGCACTCAGTTGTTATACCAGTGCCACACACTAGGCAGACAGCTAAACAAAAGCCCCAGAACTCCTCAGTACTTCAGCCACAGATGCAGTACCTCTCTGATAAGTTGATGCAAATTATGTTCCAGAACATAGAGATGATCCTCTGGATTCTGTTTTTCAGAAGCAGCCTTTTGTGACTTTTTATCATTGGAAGAGTGACACAGAGAAATAGACAACTGCAAACCTGTACAAAGCAGATGGAAAAAAAGACTTTAAAAAGTGAGCACAGACAATTTTCAAGGTTGCTACTGAGAACTGCTTTTCGTCATGTTTTATACTCAGTAGTTTAACAATAGGTATTCACTGTATGAGAGAAAAGAAAGAATGATGATGGAAAGCACAGCAACAAAGGCACGTAAAACTTGATATTCACTGAAGTGTTGACAGGTCAACTGTGAACTCACCAGGTGCATTTCACATCAATTTCTATGAATCAATCCCACACAAAAAGGAAAGTCCCCAGGAATTTACTGCTTTCTCAAAGAAGGAGTGATTAACCGTCACACACATTTTAAACAATCCAGAAATATATTCTTTCCATGATACAATCAGTTGTGTACCCCTTGTTAGAACAGAGGATTCACTACTGACTCTGAGCCACCTTAATGATATTTAATTATCCTCACTCAAAAGACCATTTGCTTTTGTTCTTCTGAGGATCCATAAACTCAAGTCTTAAATTTCTTTTTACGTGCAATCCAGGAGCAATCACTTATGCACAGCTCCAAACTGCCACATGCACATGGCATTACAGCTGACAGTTTAAAGTGCTGCTGACAAAGAACATAACCACAAAGGGGAACAGGGTACATTAGAAACTACTGTACATTTGTTGAAATTCTGTTTTTCAAAAGCTTTGAAAATCAAGGAGTTTGTTTTTTCTTTTGTAAGGACAGAACATTAAAAAAGGTGACATAAATCAGTATTTAAGCAAATAACTGTAGGTTAAGTTTCTTAAAAAGCTTCCTACCTGGGAAAGGCTGGGAGATTATCTGATTTTTCACTACAATGTGAGGAATCTGTGATTTAATTTGAACAGCTTCTCGTGACAGCTGGGCAAAAATTTCTTTACATAGAAGAACATTCTGTGCGGTCTCCAACTTTGTCTGCCAGTGTGCAGATCCTGAAAAGTATAAATCAATGATTGCAGGAGGGAAGAGCAAAGAGAATCCACCCTTTTTTTCAGATGCCAGATAATATGCTGTAACCAGGTGTGATCACTAAGACAAAGCAGTCAGTACCTTATACCCAAATTGAGTACTATCAGAATTTTATCCCAGTTAAGCAAGCATTTCAAAGTAAAATAAAACTAATTTTGATTCAATTTTACATATATGCATATTGTGAAGTGCAACACCTTTATGGAACAGTGTATTACACTCCCAGGCCTTTTGTGAACTCTTCTTATGAACCTTTGCTCCTTAAGTTGTAATTTACTTTCAGTAATACTTCTGGCTTTATTAAGTTCACTCTATAGTGAACTACCCGATCATGTTCAGTGCATGTATGTGCTTTCACAGGGTTTACAGGCCCAAAATTCTTGAGAGATTCTGGGGTGAGCAAGCACACAAGCTGTATAATGTACCCTCAATACCATGTAAAACACCTCACAGTACAGCACTCTGTGTACGTTCAGGACAGCACCAGCATCTGTATCACACACAACTGTGAAATAAAATCCTGCTGGTTGATTTCTAACTTTAAAGACTAAAGGATAGCTTTTTAATCTAAAAGTTTACAACTTCACATACTGGCACATATTAAATGAATCAATGTACTATCTGTCAGGTGAGCTGTTGGTAATTAACATACAGACCACCAGCAGTTTCAGATCCAGATAAAACATATGAGCAACAGACACCAATGAGAGGCATTTTGGGCAGAGTTAAGAGTGAACAATTATTAGTTCAACTGAATTAATGGGATGTAACTGACTAAAACATAACACCTCAGTCTGATTTCAGTTATGGGCTCAAACTTTTAATGTCTAACAAAAGGGGCTCCAGAATACTCAAAATTAACCTAATAATTTTGTTTCAGAACTGAATAAATACATATAAAAAACTGGAGGAGCATGCTTCGAAAGCATGATTTCCAAAGCCCAAGCAGCACCCATACAAAAAATTTCAGTTTAAATAAGGGAAGTCTTATTCACTCTTCTTCCCAGCTGTAAGCTGAAATTTTCAAATAAGCATCATATGCAAACTCATTCCTTGAGAACATATTCATAGAACAACATATAAGCTATACCTGGTTTTGATTTTGGCAAGGGTCTTTTAAAGAGATTGACTGTCCCGAGGTCACCAATGTCTGGTGCTTGTTTTTGAATAGAAACCTAGATGAGAGAAGAGTGTTTAATGTTTGTTCTCTGTTGCAAGCATACAAATCTGAAACAAAATTCCACTAGGTTATTAGGTATCTCTGACAAACCTTGATGTATGCTGATCCCTCTAAATCACTTGGAATTTGAACATCCAAAGGACAGTAATCCTCAGGTATCTTTTTATCCAGGTCAATGTCAGTGTTCTTTATCACCTCAAATGTGCCATGATGAAGAAAAAGGGAGCCTGAGTAAAGAAGGACAAAGACATACACATTAAATATTAAGCACCCTCTGTAAATGTTTATCTCTGTTTTGGAATAATATGTATTTCTGAGTCTCCAAACCTTCAGAGCTGCACTTGACTCAAATTTCTTAACGACTTCTTAAAAAAACCCAGGTAAATTAGAAAGCTCATGCCACTGTATCAGCATCTCAATCCTCCACTGTGCAATGTGTAATATTTTACAGTAAGTCAACACAGAGTATTTAATAATTATGGGGAGAAGCCAAGAGTTTTTCAAAATTGAGTCATTAGGTGCAAGGAAGGAGGAAAAAAAGATATTTGGTTAAAAAAAGACAAAAAAGTAAATGTGTGAAGTTTTGCAAGCGAGGAATTCTGATGATCTTTGGCTATAAGTCTTAAAACTATGACCATGACTATAAAAGATAATTCTATAGCCAGTCATTCATGAACTGATAAAAGCAGATACCCACATCTGTCCTAGCTGCACACCTTTTTCATTCAGGGCACTGTTCACCTAGTTCAGGGTACATCAGCTAAAAAAGACACATAGCCTGGGGTACATCTACAGCATTTTCATGAACAAATCTAAATCTGTCCTTCCCCTCTCTCATCAATGACAATAGGAACTCAATACATCCAGTTCTGATGCCTGCTTTGTACCTACATCTTAAGTCCGTGTGATTCTGTATTCACTTTGTTACTCCATAATGGAATCTAGAACCCTGGGCTGGTCACCCCCTTTAAATGTAATCCATGAATTAAGGCATATTCACAGCATCATTTCTCGACTGTAGGAATAATAGGTATCATAATGTACCTTCAATGTCACTCTTTAGTGATATGGTTTGGTTTTACCTGGTGTGAATTCTGGGGAGCAGGGAGTTAGACATCATAAGCCTTTTGGATCCCTTCTAACTTGAGACATTCTAGGATTTTCTGACCTTTGATTTAAAAAAAAATGTAACCCACTCTTCACTTTTTTTCAAGTGCTTTTACACACCAAACGTAGATAAAAGCCAAGGATTTACAAAGTATGCCTGTCAACTGGTCAACTACGTTGCAAATGCAGTATTATTTTTGTAAACAAATTCTTAGTAAAATCCTACACAGTTAGCCTTTAAAATCACTTTCTGGATTGAAGACGGCAGGATATTTTCTTTGATACCAAAACAAGAGTTCTTCCTTTAGAAATCTGTCTCATAAATATAATAAATTCGCATTGAAATTATTTATTATGAGATACTCTCTTTTTCCAGTTACAAAAAGACAATGTCATAAAATACCCATTTTTGTGAAAAAGATCCTACTGTTTACCTGCACTTCTGTAGCTCAGATCACCAAGAATTTTATCTCCCACTTTTCTCAGCTTCCAGTGTTGTCTCAGTCTCAGCAGTTCAGAGTTGAAGTCTCTTTGTCGCTTATTTTCCTGATTTTCAGCAACTGATTTGGATAATCTTTCTGCACCTTTCAAGAGGATCTGAGCTGCTCCAGCCAATGACTTTTTTTTTGAAATCAGCTGTAGAAACTGAGGATTCTAGTACCAAAAACAATAACAATGAGATATTTGCACTTTAATTCACAAAGGATTATTTATTATTTTTTTACTATTAATAACTTTATTATTTATTTATTTATTAGTAGTAGTGGAAACTAATTTATGGTGATTGATAAGTTGTTTTTGTTGGATGTCCAGTAATTTATTCAGAATTATTTTCATACCAGCATTATACAGTTGAAAGCAGCATTTTGACTTAGAGCTTCAGCAAAGAGGCTTCTGAAATTTGCCTCAATTCCCATTCCCAGCCTTACTCTGACCCTCAAAGCACTGCATTATCACATCAACAGGACCATTTTGATAAATTCTGTACTGATCACATGTGAAAAAAAAAAAGCCCATTGGAATAAAATCTTTAGCATCAAGCCACACAAAGTGCTCAATTGCTACAACATACTTGTTTTGGAGGAAGGGGATCCTGTGCGACTGGATCTAGAGTCATGAACTTTTTATCCTTCACGATGCTAAGAACGTCATACAACACACACATCTCAGTCAAGGCACTTCTTAAGTTGTTCCTCACTGAATCCCAAGGCCAGAGGGATGGCTGAAACTTTACCAACCCTAAAAATAAAACAAAGCAAGGCAAAACAAAGGAGCTTAAAAAGGTGCGGTGTTAAGGCCCAGTTTTGAACCACAGAGAGATTAAAACGGCACGAAATACAACACGATATCATATCTGCTGTTGTCCTTTCCCACTACAGTGTACTGGGGCTCGGTCACGAATATTCTGAGCTGCCCACCACGGGAACCCCTGGGGCAAGAAAGGCAGGCCAGGCCCAGCCACCCGTGAAGCTGCAGGCCGGCACCGCCACAGCTCGGCGCGCCTCCGCCAGCTGCATCCCCGCCAGCTGCATCCCGCCGGGAGAGGCCCTTCTCACCTTCCTCATCCTCCGTCTCGCCCGGCTCGGCCCAGGGCCGGCCCGCCGAGCCCGGCTCGTCCTCCTCGGAACCGGAACCCTGGCTGAAGTCGATGCGCTGCGCCAGGCGCGCCAGGTTCTGGGACATGGAGAGCGGCTGGAGGTAGGTCTCGCTGCCATCCAGCCCCACCTCCTGCACCTGCTTCTCGCACGCCGACTCGATGCTGATGCGCACGGCCGGCACGCCCGCCATCTTGGAGCGACCCCCGCCCGCACTCGGCAGGGGCGGGCCCGGGAAGGGGCGGGGCCAGCGTCTGGCGGGCTCGGCCATTTCCGGAGGCGCTCTCGAGGGAGCGGGACCAGTGCCGGGCGGGCTCGGCCATTTTCGGAGAGCTCGGAATGGGGCGGGGCCAGCGCTTGGGGGCTCGGCTGCCTTCGGAGGCGCTCGGGAGCGGCGGGGCCAGTGCGGTGAGAGTACGGTGCCGAGCACCAGAAGCTCGGAAATGGTGCCGATTTCTCCTACCGCCTTATTTTTGACCAGAAGTTGGTTTCATGTCCCGTTCTAAACATAATTTCACCTCTGGTTCCCCGTCTTCAGCTGTGGCCACGTAGGAAGCTCAACCAAACAAAAGGAAAACATACCATAACATTGACATTAAATTACCATTTGAATTCGGTCGTAACTGCAATGATACGTACGCTCCGAGCTCTGCCCTTTGACACAATGAAGAAGGCGGCAGCTTACTGTTCTCATATTTATTCTTTAATCTGATAAGTGTGCGTAATTGAAAGCATTACAAAAATCAGCATTTGTGCTTGAGGAAGATTAAATGGGCCCGCGGGGCTCAGTCTCTCCCGACGAGGTGCGTCTCCTGGGGCCTGTCGATGCGGAAGAGCAGCTCGGCGGGCTGGAAGTAGCCCAGGTACTGCACGCTGTCCGGGCTGGTGTCCTGGTGGTAGTGCCCTCCTTCCCCGTGGTGGCTGAAACAGTGCGTGTGCTCCACACGCAGGTCGAAGCCCTGGCACCAGACAGAGGCCCGTCAACAACGCATTCATGGGAACAGCGTTTAAAAGTGACAGGATAGTCTATCCTAATATGTATTTCCACACATCTCCAAAGGTTAAGAAGTGAAAACTGAAAGACACTTGTGAAACCAGTAAGTCAAAAGAATTTAGAAACCCTGACAGCCCCCAGGTTTTGGTGTTAATCTGACTGAGATCTCCTTTTAACCTTTTTTTTTCCCCCCACTTTTCTTTCCATTGAGATTAAATAATGCAGTCACACCAAGGAACCCCTACTGGAAATCAAACCCCTTTGCACTGAATTGCCACAGGCCCATGTAATAAAGGGATTGTCTCTGTTCCACTTCTGAGAGCCAGCTTAGATGAATATGGGAAGAATAGTGAATAGAACAGCAACTAACACCCTAAACCATGAGATCAACATCACCAGTTTTATGTATCATAGAATGGGCTGGCTTCAAAAGGACCTTCATAGATCATCTATTCTAACCACCCTGGCCATGGGCCACAACATCTTCCATTGAACCAGCTTGCTCAAAGCCCCATCTAACCTGGCCTTGAACACTTCCAGGGATGGGACATCCACATTTTCTCTGAGGAACCTGTTCCACTGTCTCTCTAAAAAAAAATTTTCCATATATCCAATTTAAATCTGTTCACTTTTAATTTAAAATCCTTGCCTCTTATTTTGTCACTACATGCCCTGGTAAAAAATTTCTCTCCATCTTTCCTAAAAGCCTCCTTTAAGTACTGGAAGGCTGCAATAGTGTCAGCTCCCAGTCTCTCTTCATAGGAAGAGGTACTCCAGCCCTCTGCTCATTTTCATGGCCCTCCTTGGGTCCTGCTCTAACAGGTCGACATCTTTCTTGGCACCCCAAAGCTACATGCAGCACTCCAGGTGGGGTCTCAAAAGGGAAAGAATCACCTTGCTTGACCTGGCCACATCTACTTTGACATAGCTCAGGAGAGGATTCATTTCCTGGGCTTCAAGGGGATACTGGTGAACAGTGCTATGGCATTGGAATGCCATTGTCTACTGCTCTCTTTGTAGTGACACTCAAACATTTCCAAAACCACAGGCCTAGCCAAGTGCTGTGGAGCTTGCAGGGAATGAAAACAGGAGAAAGCCAGAGGCACCCACCACACAAGTTGCATTGGTTCTGAAGGGAGCAGCTGCTGATGGCTGCTTTCAAAGGATGCATCAGTGGATTATGGGAAGATACACACAGTTTAGCCTTAGGCCAAAGGCTGCCACATAATGATACAATAAAATCACACTCTTCAATCTACTTAAGCCTACAGTATGTCCCACTTACCTCTGGAGAAAAAGTTTTTATATTACTTATGATTGCACTGTTATTTATAAAATAGTCATTTTCATCTATGGTTTTTCTAGTTACTTTTAAACAAATAGTTTTCCTAATTATGAACACCATAACGGTTTTTGAAACCAGATTGTTTTTATCCTGAATTATTTGCTGTTGAATTTGGTGCTTGTGAAAGATGCTAGGTAAGTTTCCAGCATGAGGCTTTGCAGGCTTAAATTTACATCAGCAACGGGACACATGCTTCATATCTTTTGACACAGCATTAGCAGAGGGAGTTCTTATGAAAGCAAACTACATAAACAAGTGGCTGAACCACCTTCCATGCTCTTGACATTTCTCTCAGTGTGGCCAGCAGTGAATGTAAACCATACTGTTGGATTTGTGATGCAAGCACTTGCACACATGCAACTGGAACAGAACCATGAAGTTAATCCACTATGAACAACCACTAGGTTTCAGAACAGATTGATCTATCCTCAATTCAAACAATTCACAGAAATGAGCAGCTTCTCAATCATTGCCCTAGCTCTAGAAGAGTGGAACACAATGTATATATACACTCCCATTCTTGAAAGGAAAATCACATCCAAGACAATATTCATTACAGGTCTCAGTCTATTCTTAGAAATGAGAAAAAGAGACTCACCGGATCTCTGGAAACTATTACTGGCTGACAAATCAGCGGAGCCTTCATTTCAAAGAATTTGAGCCAGTTATTCACATCCTCATCAGTATTCAGGGGACAGGCAGAAAATTCTGGAGGCTAGAGCAAAAATAAAAGCTTTTCAAGTAAAAGAAAGACACTTGCATCAAGACTTTTTCTCTAGAAACTTTGCTTTTACCCTCCCCACTATTCTGTTCACTTTCCTTCTTGAAAGAAGCTTACCACTGTCCATCACTCTGTTTCTGCCAGAAACAGAAGCAACCAGAGTATTGTGTCTTTTATTGCACAGGCAGTGGGAGAACTACTGAAGTGAGGATGTTCCTCTTCCTGGTACATTTTAGAAGCTCAGTTATTTTTTAAAAGTTTAATGTTTCTTATATGTATCATCTGAGTTCATGTATTTAATTTCAATTCGTTTTACAATAGTTCTCCAGTTCTTTAGCTGCACACAGATTTCAAAAGCTAATGGCATTAATGCCAACTAAAACAGAATTAGTTTTGGAACACTGATTTTGTAACGTCAACTCCTTTAATACAGTGCTCATCTTAATAGTTTATGCATGCGTTTAAAAATACAAAACAAAGTGAAGGAGCTAAGATTCACACCCTGATTTATATTTCTGCTTTCAGGAGGACAAAGAAAGTTACATGCATTGAGAACAACATACCATAATGTGAATCTTTGCTTTCCCCTTCTGAATGATAAACGTACCACCCATCCCAACTGGCTTTTCTCCATAGTGTTTCTCTAAAGTTTGTCTCAGACAGGACACAAAGTTAAGCTCTCCGGTTCTTCCATTGGCTTTCACTTCAATCACCTGGAAGATAAAGTCAGTTTGTCGCCGCCTCTCCTGCTGCAATAGTCTGGAACGGTCTGTGAAAGCTGTTCTGAAATTCTCCAAGCTGATAACCCAAGATCACTTTTTGAAAAGATAAGCTTCCATGCAAGTGCTGCTGCACTAGCATCTTTCCAGTATGTGACCACCTCTCTTTTCCTTGCTTCTATTCAATGCTAGCTTTGCCTGTAAAGGGAGCTAGGCAGCAAGAGATTTACCCATACATGAGACAGTGACTTGAGCAACTCCCTTCTGTCCACCAGCTGGCTTCCACTTTGTCAGAAAGAAACACTGGCTAACAGAGAAGACTGTTCAGTTTCCATGCAGCTGTCAGGTTTTTGACTGTTCTTCCAGCACCTCTTAGTGCTGGCTGTGTCAGGAAAAGCACTTGTGCAAAAAACTACCTAAGTGCCCACGTCTCATTTACACAAGTACATTGCACCATTACTTTGAGTCACTGCTAGTTTGGATTGGATTTGGATGAATGATTTATGATGGCAAGATTTTAGTAAACGAATACCTATCCCTCAAAAATTCAAGTGCCTCTGTCTCCACTAATTCTTCCCCTCAATCACTGGCATCAGTTCCTTGTTTTTGTATGTTTCTCTTGTGGAGTTACTACTTTACTATTATTACAGAACACTGATAGAAGAACCATGAGTTTCCATTCAGTCACAAAGCACCACAAAGTCACCTTAGATGGAAGTACATACCTTACCAGGTTGGCCCTCGCTGGCATAAAGGTTGGCCAAAAGTCCAAACTCACAATCGGTGTATTTACTGCTGTACTTCTCAAGCAGGCACCCTTTATCTGCAGGATTTATCTGAGCAACATAGCTCCCATTTACAGCAGGCTTTTTTTCACTCTTAGTTTGAACAATAGGGATAAGCTGGAAAAAAGAACATAAAAGAATAAATCAGTAAGAACATATAAGATTCAGCCAAAATTACTGAACTCCTATAAATGTGATTTAAGCTTTGGACCATGATCCCAAGAAAAAATCCACTTCATCACACAGCTCTGTCTCTCAGGATGAGATCTGTACTGTTAAGAAAAATGCACTAATATTGTAATGTAGTGGAAAGGTCCAGAAAACAGGTCTACTTTTTAGGAACACTTAATGTTATATAAAGATGAATGCTAGTGTTAAAAAACAAACAAGCAAACAAACAAACAAAAAAACCCAAACAAAACAAAAGAAAAACGAAAGAAAAAAGATCTATAGTCTGCATGCAAGTATTGGAATTCTATGTAACACTCTCTCCACTATTATAGTGGCCCAAATTTAATGCTGATATGGACTATCTCATCTGCCAATAAATCCGTCAAAAGGAGACCACAAGACCAAAGGTTTATGCCTGAAAAAACTGTAATTAACCAAAGTCTCCATAGGCAGTAGTTTTTGTCTCCTACCTCTCCTGCAGTTTATCATTTTCTATGTGATATCTTTAAAATTTGAAACAAAGTCATCCAAGAGGGCAAAAGACAGGGAGTATTTCAAAGATATTTACCAGTAAGTTTGCAAAGCATTTCTAAATCTTGGAATTAAAACCTCTGGTCAGGTCTTAGTCAGTTTCAAAAACCATGTTTCTTGCATGCTTCAAGTTAATCATATGCTTCCTGAAGAATTACAAGTTAATAATTAATCTTCATTATCTCAGGAGTATGCACCTCAGTGGATGCCCCTCATCTCAATTCCTTCTAATATGTTTTATGTCTTTGTGCTGTGAAAATGTTTATTAAATACATTAGTGTAAATGGGGAATACCCAGCATGATGCTGCTCTACTGTTATGATAGTTTCATGAATTCATTGAGAACCATCACACTTACATACTGACCTCAGCATTTATTCCAAGAACTCTGGAAGAAACAGCTCCAGCTCCAAGAATGAAAGCTCCAGGCAGCTCTATGTCCTTTGCAACTTTATTTAGATCATAAACCTTCAAAAGAAAAACAATATTTTCATCTCTGGAAGCGTCCAGGGCTAGGCTGGATGAGGCCTTGCTGGATGAAGCAGCCTGACCTAATGGGTGGCATCCCTGCTCACTGCAGGAGGAGTTGAAACTGGATTATCTCTAAGGTCTCTTCCAACCCAAACCATTCTATGATTTTGGTCTGGTGCTCCGATCTGCAATTGTCATTCTGGTCTCTGTAGTCCTGGAAGTATTTAATTCACAACATCCACCCTCATTAAAATTTTTATAATTAGGTTGAACATGGCTTCTGAACACAACATAACATTTAGTAATAACAAATGTGGTAGATGCCCATTTGTTTACTAAAAGATAGATTCTGCCTGCTTATTTTATTCAAAGACCGAATTATTGTTCTTAGTAGATTTGTGACATACAACATCAGAATCATTCTCATTAAACACTGAAAAGTGTCTTTCAAAAATGTTGAATCCCAGTATCTAGATCCTGGTATGTCTTAGTCCTTAGCTTTGTTTATTGCTTTTCTTTTGACAAATGTATTAAACCCCACAGCTACAGGGAAAAACTCACTTTTTCTTTCTGTGCAAGAGGTATGAGGTAAGGAACACCTCCCACATCTGCTATCCTAGGCTTTCCACAGATTCCTGGAAAAATGCAGCCAGTTAACTTGGTAAAACCTTTATTCCCAATAATCTTCAATAAGCATGCATTCTAACCCACCAAAGAGTTCCTCAAACTTCTCAAACCCTTGAGAGCACTATTTCCCTAGCATGCTTAGATAAAGTGTTGAACTATTAAGAAGTCCAAGCTCTAAAATTATTCACAGTACGATTTAATGCTGAATAATATGTTGTAAAATAACATTGTCTAAGTGCAAGAAAAATTGCCAGAGTGGACACCTTCCATTTGCCAGTTCTCCAGTAATGCCTTCACTACATAGTAGAGATCTCTGTTGGGACTACACTTGCAAAATTTTAGCAAAGCCAAAAGCTGTCTCGGACAATTCATCCCTCTTATTTGGATTTGTATTTGAAGAAGGGATGAATAACCTCCTGGAGGTGTTTCTTTCACATTGATGCCAGAGGCAACTCAGATGAGTAGCATAGATGACATGTCTGTCTTCCAGACAGCTAGTGTCAAAGAAGAAGCATCCCATTCAGAATAAGACAGTTTCACTTCATTGACATACATGAATGCAAGGAATTTAAAAATTAATGGAGGCACAACTCATTAGGTTCAGATAATGATTGGCATGGTTCTAAAAAATTTTCCCATCTGAAAGATAAAAACTTAATTTCAAAACCTTTTCAGTACGTTAAATAAAGCTTATGAAATAAGTAGGCATGCAATGATAGGTTAAGAAAAAAAATGATGACAAGTTCTTAGTAATGACTTGTCCCTGCTCATACATCAACTAGGAAGCAAATCCAGAACTAAAATGTAGCTCTCTTCTCATGTACATTCTTTACCTGAAAAACATTTTAAGTTCTCACAACATCTTCAGAGGATCAAAACTAAGCAGGATCGTGCAGAAAGAACTGGAGAAGTCTTAGTGGAAAACAAGAATGCTAGGTTACCTTTAGCAGGAAAGTTGAAGGGTTCTTTAGTCAGATCAGGACAGTCTACAACAGAGACTTGAGCATCAGCAAAGTTCTCTTTAAGCCCTTTCTGCAAAACTATAATAAAGAATAATGGCAAAATTATTGGCAATGAAAAATTACCAAGAGTCTGAGAAATTTCTAACAGTGATAAGTACATCTGTTTGGGCTTTATTTCTGCAATACACATTACTTATGCTTATCCTAAGTAACTCCATTGATTTAAATGCCTGCAGGCACTTGTTACATTACTCTGAGCTTCAGAGAGGAGCTAAAGTTTGTTCAGATAATTGTTTGCCTACATTAATTCATTTTAAGAACTTAAAAAACATTTTCATTGAAATACATTGACTGACTGCTCCAAGTAGCACTGGGAGCAGCACAATGTGAAGTAACATGGGTAAGCTTCAATCACATTCAGCAGTGGGTTTGCTTCAAAGAACAGACAATTACAATCACGTTCAAATATGATGCAAGAGCAAAGGAGGAAGCAAGATTTAGCTGAAGCAGCAATCAATTCTTTACATACATTAACCAGATGGTTTGCAATTGATTATAATCTCAAACCATCTCTGGCTACCACCAAGGGATACTGCCTATCATGTTTATGCTCTCGTGGAGATTTTCTGGCAAGTGCCACTGTCACAGCAAGACAGATAATGAATGGTCTTGGTGATAATGAACCAAATCTAAAATTTTTAGTTTGCTTCATATTGATGTTTTTTAGGCTCAGAACTTGCAAAGTCACTCAAACAACAGGGAGGATTATATGGGTGCATTGTTTGGAAACAACTTCCAAACCTTTCACGTGGGAATGTCTTCACATACACTGCTTCAAATACTATGTTGAAAGATCCAGGTTCTTTCATGCCTGGGGCTCAGCTTTGACAGATGTCTCGAACTAAAGAACAGAACATCCAGTCTGTGATCTCAAATCAGGTGGTTCCTTATTTACACAGAGGACTTTCCTGTGCCTTTTTTCCCCTCCAGTTAGGCTTTCAGCCATACCTTACTTCTCAAGATCAGATTCACCAAGCTGTTGACCAAAAGGGTCAGTAGCCTCGTATATTTCTAATACATCTCAGTACCTTCTGGCAAGTAGACAAGGACAGTAGAAGGGCACTTATCAAATTATACCCAAAATCTGAACAGCAACACAATTCCCAGCTTACAGGAGATCCTCAAGACAGACAGTTCAAAAAAGGAAAATTCTGCTTTGTGATGAAATTTTTCTGATACTCTTTCAAGCTGTTCTACTGCAAGTACGTGGTGTTCTCTGCAGAGCTTACAGCAGCCCTGGCTCACTGCCCCAATGTGACTGGGTGAGAAAAGCACTAACAACCACCCAGGGCACTGCTGGCACCACAGATTCTCAATTCACAGAAATGTCAAACTGACACAGATTCAGGAAAGTGGCAAACTGAACTTGAGGATCAATCTAAAAGACAAAAATCCTTCATTGTATCTGCTGCAGGGGAGAGACTGCCAGAAGGAATAATGTCTTCCTACTAGGGCAAGAAAAGAAGCTCATGAGCAACTGGGCTGAGCCCAGAAGTCGCTTCCGACTTCAAGCATTCTTTTATTCCGAGCACATCTTGAGAAGGCTTTAGAAAGAAGTAAGCTAAAGAAGATGTTTCCTGCAGCCCTGTTCCAAGGCAATCACCAGTGGAAGAGCCAACTAGCTTCAAGCAAGAGGATCTGCCATGCTACACTGCATCTTGTCAGCTATGTTTTGAGCAGTCCTGAAAAAGAAAGAAATACTAGAGGGTAGAGGAGGGCAGATGATTCTGTATGTGTAAAGAAGTTTGGTGTGTACTGATCAAACTTTTGCAACCTGCACACAAATCTGCATATGCAGCAGTTTTAAAGGGATTGAAAGCCTTTTTGTGTGTTTAAATACCTTGGAGGCTTGGTGGAGGAATCATTGTTTACTCTAAGAAAATCATCACATATAGAGAAATAGTGCTGTTCTTTATCTCTCAGTGTGTGAAAAGCAGGAATTCTGCACATACTAGATGTAGAAAGACTTGGGTATGAGCTCTAAGGCAAGTTTGAAGAGTACATTACAAGTTTGTATAAAGTCACATGTTGCATTACTTACCCCCAGCAAGCTCCTCCAGACTTGGGACATGAAAAGCAAACCTTTCGACTTTGGCCATTTCCTAATCAGTGCTGATTTCTTCAGGTAAGAAGTTATAGTACAGCACACTGCAGAGTGATTGGTCTGCCAACAAAGATAATAGTTTAACAATTTAAACATGCTCCTTTCAACACGTTAATTATTTCTCAATTTTACTCAAGAATACATAGAAAAAATAGAACTGCAGTTCTGCCATCACAGGAGAGACTGACAGCTGCAATAGTAATGTTAAATTTCTTATGCACTTTGGAAGATGTGTCTGTCAGCCCTATAGCTGGCTCAGAGAATTACACACATATTAGTCCTCAAGCTGACAACCAGGTGTAGGGAAAACACATCCTATGCTGAATGCAGTTCAAGGGATCAGGAGATTTGGATGTCTTCTTGTAAGCCTGAAGTCATAAGAAAGTTTTGAAAGAAATCTGAGCCTTCCTGAGCACATCAGCTGCCTCCTAAGGTCTTCCCAACCTTAATGTTTACTTTTCCAGCATTGGCTATGGTGGACTTTCAACCCCAGCTGTGACATGGTCTCCAATTAGTTCTGGCAAGTGTTTCCCCTTCCAGAGAGAAACAGGCTAGCATCAAAATAGAAATCAACAGCAGAAAGTTCTGCAGTATGAAGCTCTGTATGTGTACACAGCCTGTAACAAAGACTTTTGAACATGAGTTTAAGAGCCTCTTCACAAAAAACTGTACTTCAGTGAGCCTTGCAACAACAAAGCCAGCTAGAAGGGCAAGCCACTAGCTCAGGGCAGAAACAACTGATTGTACACTGCCTAACAATCAGCGGCAGCAATAATTAACTCCTTAGGCACATACTTGCTGCACACAGCAATAAAAAATAAAATGGGTCCCATTTACTCAGATCTCAGGTGTTGAAGGAAAAAGCCAAAATCCTAACTACGTTCCTAGGCCTGAATGAGTCTTTGTTAGGAAGGACTACGGTGTGAGACAGCTGCTTATGTATAGTTCTAGCTTCTGTTTTTAAAAAATTCTAACTTTTATGACTGTCAAAAAAATGTAACTGTCCTTACACCATCAGCCTCTTGAATCTGCATAAAGGAAAAAAACAAACAAACAGTGTAAAAAAAAAAGAAATAAGAAGAGTGGGGAGATTGTAGCAGTCACTTAACTGAAATATTTTAGCTCAATCCTCAGCCACCCCAAATTACTGCTGTAGCAAGCAGTAGAGAAAGGAAGAAAGACTGCAAACAGTGTATAGTAATTCTCATCTTAGTTGGTATTAACTATGTCCACAGTTGACTTTGTCTCTCCTCTGGCTCTGGAGGAGAAAGTAGCAGGCTGGATTTGGTGGCTCTGGTAGAAGCCTAATGTCAGGAGGATTCAATCATACCCCAAGACTTTTAGTGTGCACCAAGAAAAGGAGTAATTAGCCACAGGCAGAAAGTGAGAACATGGCTTTGGCAGCATTGTTTGAGATGATCCTCACCCCCTCAAGAACCTTTTGGCACATCCAGAAGGAGGCTGTACTAGCACTCAACACATTGGTTGTCCTGAAACAGTCTGAGAAGACAAACTAGAACTGCTGTTGTGCAAAAGGCAGAGGCGAGACTTGTACAGTATTCAAATAAGTTGGCTCCCCAAAATCAAGAAAGGAGAGAAAGAATGTGGAGAAATTTGATGTACCATAATAAACCCAGTCTGAGTGGTAGATAGTAGCTCTTACGAGGAAAGACACAAAAGAGTGAATCTGTGGCCCACCACTGCAAATATTCACAGGAGAGTGAATTGCGTGATGTGGGACAGAGAGAACCTGAGACAATAGCACACAATTAAGATCCACCACGGAGGGGTGCAGTGACACTGAATTGCTAGAGAAGACTTCCAAAGAAAGAACACAAATGCTAAAGGGATGATAAAATCATTGTAGATGTAGGATGGCACAACTAGAATGGAGGCAACAAGTATGTAAAGAGTTAAAAGTCTACCTTTGAAGTGGGAAGAAAACATCAGAGAGAGTAGCTAGGTGCCAGGAGAACGCAGATGAAATGTGAACCACTACATTAATTATGTGTGGGGTGTCTATTATCAAAACCTGAATTGAAATTAAGAAAGGGGGTTAAAGCCAAAAAGGAGAGGTTATAGGCAGGCTAGACATGAGTCGGGGAGGGGGGTGGTGGGGGAAGAAATATCAGTGGAAAAAAATTTAAGACGGCAGTTGTGAGAAATTTAGCGATGACACCAAGAAGAGCAAGACATCCTCAGAAGCAGAAGCCGTATTTCTCGCCTGGGACACTGCGAGGAAATCCCGTGCGGGGCAGAGGAAGTCTGCGGGGGAGCAGAAGCAAGTGCTTGAGCGGCTGGAATTTGGGGAAGGGACGCGTCACGGCAGGGTATTAACAGGCGTGCTAGGCGAGGCGGGGGTCCATAGGGACAGAGAGCATCTCGGCAGGCAAAGGCAGAGAGGAGTACTGGAGCGAGGGAGCGCTAAAGGCGGCAGCACGCTTGGCATGGCTGCCAGGGGAAGGAAGGGGCTGTTCAGGCAGGAGCAGCCAGATCGGAGGAGCCTGAGCAGCGCGGGGAAGCAGCACAGCAGGAACGGCAGCCTCTCACCGGGCGGGAAGCCGAGGGAAGCCGGGACCTGCCCGATCTCTGCCACGCACCGACCGCCGCTATCGCCCGGCCGCACGTACCTGCCCTGCTGTCCGGGACTGGCACAGCAAGGCAATACACGGCTCGGCTCGGCTCGGCTCGGCTCGGCTCGGCTCGGCTCGGCTCGGCTCGGCTCGGCTCGGCTCTGCCCCGCTCGTGTCGGCCCCGCTCCGCCCCGCCCCTGGGCACGGCCTCCCCGTGCCACTCCCAGCATGGCGCCACCTCCTTCCCTCCTTCCCGTCGGCCCGCGCGCCTCTCGCGAGCACGAGGCGCTATTTAAGGAGCGGAACCGCCATTGTGCGTCCTTTACGGCGGGGCAGCGGGAGGAGCAGGTCGGTAGTTCGAGGTGGTTGGATCCGCCGCCATCCGTGCTGCTGGGGCCCGGGACCGAGGGACTCGGGGGTGGAGGGATAGTCCGGGCAGTGTGAAGTCGCGCCCCGAGGATCGGGGCGTGTGGCGGCGGTCGGTGAGGGGTGTGCCCGGCCCATGGTGACTTGGTCCGTGCCCGCGTTCGAGCGGCCTTCCCGTGCCGCCGGCCCCAGCGCACTGCCGGCAGCCAGGCCTGGCGAGGGGTCGAGCGGTGTGCCTGGTGCCTTTGTCAGGTTCTTCAGGAAGTTTAGATGGTTGTTTTTCTTGCCTAAGGGATCTACGTGCTATGCCAGTGCTCTGGGCCGGAGCTGGTGTAGAGGCCGCGAAGGATGCTGAGTTGCGACTTGTGAATACTAGGCAGAGTCCGTGCGATCAGAGTGGCATTGCTGCCCCTGTCCTGGCTCTGGCGTTGGTTGGTTTTGTTTCTGGGCTTTGCGTTTGTCAGGCCGTGGGTGAACCAGTGTTAGCCATGTGAAGTGCAGGCAGACAACGTGCACAGCCTTTGCCTCATCTGCTGAGTGGGTCACCTGGTCATAGGAGATCAGGTGGGTCAGTTGCGACGTGCCTTTCCTAAATTCGTGCTGGCTGGGCCTGATCCTTTGGCTGAAATGCGTGTGTCTTCAGGATGATCTGCTGCAAGACATTGGATGAGTTCTGTTATAGTGTCTTCAGATACTGAACTGTATGAAATTACATTTGGAATATTAATGGATATGATGGTGAATTTCTAGAACTCTAAAAAGCACAGTAAAGCTAGAAAGATACAGATCTATAGGGCTAGTAAATGACTTGACAAGCAGGTAAAATAACTTGAGGCTATTACAGAGGAAAAACAGCTTCCTCTGTTGTATTTTCCAGTCCCTTTTGTATAGATTTGGCCACTGAAGAGCTGGATTGGGATGTCTTGCAGATTCAAGTGAAAATTACATTTTGGCTCTGGGGCTGGTCTCTATGATGATTGATAACCAGTGAACAAATGGGTGATGCCTTGTTAAGAGCAGGAGATTTTAGGTATCTTACAGCTCACAACAGTAGGAAGATGGCATTACTTCTCATAATAATAACACTGTTTCGGATTAATTTAAAGGTTTTAAACCACAGTGAAGTAAGTATTTATGTATGACTTAAAACTGCAATATCCTTACAAGTATAAGAAACCATTGGCTGCTTGTATGTGTGCTTATTTGGAGGAAAACTTAACCCTAGTAAAAAGACTAAAAAAAGTTCTGACCTCAGTTATGCTGTGGCTATGAGTTAAATGTTAGTCTGAAGAATATAACTGGTCATGGATCATAGGAAAACCTCTGCTCTAGTTTGCTCAAGATCGTTCTTACAAGTTTATCCTGTGATCAGAGTGGAGTAGAAGAAATTTTGTTACCTGATTAATGTAAAATTTTGTTTAGCTTCTTGAAATTTCATTGCTTTTTAGGGCAAATTGAAACATGACTGATACAGATGAACCCCAGGCTTCCTGCTCTGATTACTCTGATGCCCAAGAGCTGATCAGCCATCAGCAGAAGGAGCCATGTGAGGTGTATTCATGGCAAAGGAATACAGGAACAGAGCATTCGTGGGCAAGGCACAAGGTGGCTGATCCTGGGGAGTCTTCAGATCATCCTAACAGCATGTATAAATCAGCAGCAGCTTCAGCTGAGGTTTTACTGATTAGCAGTGATTCAGAAACGTGAGTTTTTATCTCTAGTTCAGAATATTTCCTGTGAGGAACTTGTGTAATGTATCATAAAGCTGTACCTTCTTTTGAAAGTAAATACTTTTTTCTTCTTCAGTGATGTCTCTGTTGCTCATCCTGAGTGCTCCATCGCACCTTCAAAGCAGAAAAGGAGATCTCAGTCTTCAAGGCAACAAATTGAATCTGTTGCAGGAGTACCTGACAATGAAAGTTCTTCAGATTCTTCTCTGTCTCCCCAAAGTCCAGGGAAATCCTTGGAAACTTCCAAGCAGCAGAAGTCAAAACTCAATTTGAAGGCCATTTTTGCCTGTCACTTCAGGGGACCGAAGTTCAAAGCAGCTGCACACCGAAAATACAAAAATCATGCACGGAAGAACAAGAAAAAGTATGAGAGCACACAGATGCCCACAGGGAGGCCCCCACTCACAGCCTCCCCTCAGGAACAAAAGAGGAGGCTTCTAGACAGAGGTTTTCATTTTCCTTTTGTTGAAAAACATTACGGGGAGAAACATGTTCCCTTAAAGATGGTTATTGACTATGAGGTAAGGCCTCTGTTTTGTGGGATAAATACTTTCTTAGTCTAAAAGTAGTGAATTGAAATGGGCTATGTTGTGCTACTAGAATACAACAATGAAACAGGTTTTACTTCTGTTAAAAAGGACACTTGATGTTGTAGTTTTAATACCTTCTAAAGCAAACAGCAAGAATATAGTGTGTTGATAGAACGTTACAATTTAGTTCATAATTACATAAATGCTTTATAGTGGTATTTTTAAGATCTTACCCGAGTATTTTTTTCTACAGCAAGCAGCTGCAAAGGGATATTTCAAGTATATTGAAGTGCTTAAATATGAAGACCATCTTAAAAAAGCTTTAGAAACCCTTCAGGCCAGTGATGACTTAGAAAAAGAATGTTTGGTGTTTCGGAAACACAAATACTTAGATGATGAAGGCCCCATTTCTCCTATTCAGGAGACAGGGTAAGTTCATCTTTACTTGCTTTTTTGTGCTTAACTAACACGTAGATGTGTGTATATCAAGTTCGGTGTTCTCCTGTCCTTTTGACCTATGAAAGCATTGTTTATTTTGTGAACAAAGCACTCTACCACTTGGCATTCTGCGTTTGTAGATGTGACTTAAAAGTCCTCACAGAAGGAAGTGTTTTTAATTTGATCTGAAGACTGATAATAGTTACTAGAAATTGAAATAAAGTATTTCCTGGAATGCTGTGTTCTAAAACAAAATTCTAAGTGTTCTAAAACAAAACTAAAGGACAATTTTTACCTTTCTACATTAAAAAACAGTGTCATCTTTGGTCTTCAGGGTCAAGCAATTAGCTTAGTTCAATAAAAAGACCAGTAAATCAGCAAGAATACTTGTTCTTGTAAATAAACTCATAACCTTTAGAAAGCTTAAAAGACAGTGTGAGGTACAATGCAGTCTTTCAGCTACTGTTCGCTTAAGGGCTTGCAACATCCACATTTTAAGGTACTATAAAAGTACACAGTTTGATCTATTTTTTTTTTTTTTTTTAATTTCAGTGATGATGAGGACAGCTTGAATTCTGATACTCAGGAACAGTTTGATGCCAGAGTAGTGGTATGTAAGCACTCCTTAACTTCAGAACCACTCTAGCCTTTCTGTTTTGAAGTTAAAGAATTAGTAGATGATGTCTTCAGTATTTAATTCTTGAGCTTAGATCCAGAGTTAACTGTGACCTTTGTGAATCATGATCTTTTAGTGTAGAAGGAGGTTGATAGTCTACACTCTTCTCTTCAGTGTAATGCTGAAATATATAGGGATTCTGTAGAGTTCTTGAAATTTGCAAATATAATACTAAAATCTTAAGTATCTCAAAACTAGACTTGTGACTACTTCTGTCTTCCATTTTCTTAGGAGAACAGCTCTTTCATTCTAAGCAGCACAGTTCCTAGTAAAAAAAAATCGAAGCCAGGAAGAAAACGTGCAAAACCACCTGAAGTGATTGAAATAGTGGATGAAGAAGACTGTGCTGAAGAGAGCTCAGTGCCTGTGCAAGGCTCAGCTCTGTGAGCAGCAGATGGACAAAAGGAGGTGGCAGTGGTTGTTCTTCAGATGCCTCTTTCATGGGCCTGTTTGGTTTAAAACACCAGTCTGGAGTCAGTGTTGAGCTCTGCACTCAGCTGCCTAGGCACATTTGGCTTACTGTGAGTATATTTGGCTTGTGTCTGAGACAGTTACAAAAAAAGAATAACTTTCCTTATGCTAAGCTTTTTAAGTGTCTTCTGTCCTATTCTCTATCAAGAGTATAATGTTCCTGGTTCAGTGGCTGATGATCTTGGTGAAATTCTGGTTTTGCAACTTCTGTTAACTAACGGATCATAGAATTTATGTAATTAAAAATGGGAGGACAAGTTCCAAATACTGTAAGGGATACAGCAGAGGATGGGAAAGCATGCATTTATCTGTATGCTCAAGTTAAAAGGGCAATTTAGATGCCTTTCTTTCACAGCTGACTGCTTTGTGGAGAAATTGTTTTTCTGCCTTAGAGGTGCAGGTTTGAAATACTTTAGAAGTTAAAGGGTTAAAGATAGAATTTAAGCTTAATGCAAGTCAAGTGCCAACAATAAAAATGTTGATGTGGTTGGTCAACTTTGACAAAAGTCTATTGCAAAATTTGGTTAATGTATTTGAATGATAATAAAATCCAATTTTGTATGATTGAAGTTGTCTATTCCACATGGAACAACTTCTCAGAAAACTAATTCTCTGCTCCTTAATCTAATACAATAATCTGAAGTTGTAAGTTAATTGTAAAAATAACTAGCAGTATAGTGATTCTTGGATTAAAAATGTTTTCCCTCTTGCCCTCCTCTGTCCAGAATGGTTTCTGATGTGAATATGACTTAGCAGAAGCTAAAAGCTCTTTATTAGCAGTACTTAGCAGGCATTGCCCCAACTGCAAATATCTTTGTCAAAGGTGTTTTAGCCAGTAGAAAACATGTCTAGTGTTTAGAAGTGGTCTGAATATCACAGAGTCCTACTGCAGCAGTTTTGGTAACTGAAGTAATAAATGTTTAAAATGTTCATTTGCGAATCAGCAAGGTTTAAAAATGAGTGCTCTTAACCAAATAGCTGTCAGCAGCTGACTGACAGCTGTTCAGCACATAAAAATAATCTGTGCTGAACAAGTTTCTGTTGTCAGAAGAAGACTTTGTCTGCTGCTTAAATTTCCTTCAAATGCAACTGTGACAGTCTGAGGAGATTTGCAGTAGGTTCTCAATACTGAGAGCAAGTCAAGCTGTATTATTTAGATGCTTGAATTAAGGTCCCAAACTTTTGTTAAGAAAGTTTTCCAAATGCAGTTTGATTGCTCTAGGACTGCAAAAATTATCTTCAGCATTTAAAGATCACAACTAAAACTGGTCCAGAATTAATGGCTAAATGTAGCTCTTTTCGGTGTCTCCCTGAGAAATGCTCAATGGCTTGAAAGACTCATCCTGAATCTTAGGAGTGAGATTCTTGCTTGGTAGGGCATAGTGAGGGGTATGTAGAGTCCTGTTCATTCTGCAGTTCATGTGATGAATTTGGCTGTTCAACTGCTGAGTGACTCAGAAATGAACTAAATTTAAATTCTGATTAGAACTGGATAAATATGCATGAAATTAAGCTTATAGCTGTTAAACTCATTCTTGAAATCTAGCTTTGACTTCAGGAATCTTCAATTATATGACCGTATATGACAGGTCTTACCACTTTGCTTTTCTTTCCCTTCTAGTTTATGTTGCTTTTGGAAGATGAAATACCTCATGTTTTTTTGCTGCACAAGGTAAGCTTGGGTTTCAGTTTTGTTTCCTTCAGGTAGCTTTTCATTATTTCACAAAAGGTTTTGAAAAAGTGGTTCATAGTTAAAATAAATACATTACAGAGCTCGATAGCTGTGCAGCTTGTGTGTGAAGCTTACAAGGTATGAGTTCAGTGCTACATTACTTTCATCAGTCTCACCAAAATTATAGCCTGTAGCCTCTTTGAACAAAAACTTGTTTAAAGTTCTTGAGTTCTTGAATACTTCAAAGTGCAGTTTTTGTTAGAAAACAAGTTTTACCTGATGTCGAATGCTGCAGAGCAACTTTATCTGTTTTGGTCTGGACAATACTGCCTGGAATTTTCTCTGCTGAAGCTGTTGAGGAACTACTTTCCCCTCAGTGTCTTCGTGGTGTCTCACCCACGCTTTTTTTACCAGGCTGTATCATACAGCTGCAGCTGTTGATGGCTTCCCTGTGGTAAAATTCCATCTTAATTCATATCCCTTGGAAGAACAGAAGGGACAGCAGAGAGCAGCTGCTGAGTCATGCATGTACATGACTGTGAAAGAATCTTACTGTAGAATGTTGCCAAGTTTGCATGGCTTGGGGCGGTGTAGGAAATAGCATGGAAGAAAGCACGTTGTAAGCATACAGCATAGGAAAGCCTCTTTGATATGGGAAACACAGAGCTGAGGGTGGGCAAGTGAAACCATACCAAGAACATTCTTAAGTAAGAGGATAGGACCAGATATCTCACTTGGCCGTTGCTGTAGGTAGAGCACTGCACTAGGGAAGCACATCAGGCTGGTAACAGTGTAAGTTGTCCTGAGGAGTGTATGTGATTCTGAACTCTCCTCACCACAATTACCTTGGTCCAAGCTACCTGTGTAGAACTGAAAAGCATGGTCACTGTCATCTGCTTCTACTGCTAACAGTAAGTATATAGTCAATTGGGAAGTAGCTGAAAATGCTGTTTGAAAAATAGTAATATAATGTGTTCAGTCTGTTCCAGCACTTGATCAGGTATTGTCTTTTGCTGTAGACAAAAACCTGGAACCTAGTGCTTAGAAAAAACCCTTCTTTTGCAACCCACAGCTGATGAATGTATTAGCTGTGTTACTTATATGAAGGGACAATATTTGCATGGCCTTAAAGACCATTCATTCAAGTACTGATCCATCTAGAGTTTGGTTTTCTGAATTTTCAGAACTGTAGTTGGGTTGTATCTTTTGTTGCAGATGAGCACACTCACATTGCAGGAGCAGTTGTAACTTCTTGGGGATCTCTTGAATTCTTTCGGCTACTTGCTGACCTTCTGATTCACAAATCCATTACTTCAGTGGGCATTTGTGCAACATGGTAGCAAAAGAGGTGGGTGAGCTCTTATGTTTCTTCTGGGCTTCAGCATAAGACTACTGGATTTCTTCAGTCTAGTGCTATTCCCACAGCAAATAATTAGACTAATTTGTGCACTGTATGGTATCTGCACCCAGCAGTGTCTTCCTGATGGGGTGTTCAAAAAGCAGTGCTACAGTATTTCAACAGCTGGCATCGTTGGTTTTCATGCAGATGTGCTGGTTAAACTTGGTATTTCTGTTGAAACAAGTAGATTTAGTGTTTCTTAGTGGGAAGCTTTTCAAATACAACATCAAAACTGTTCAACTGTTATGGGGTAAAAGTATACTTAAGCTAGTGACGTTGTCACAAAATATTTTTTCTTAAAGGGGCATTCCTGTGATGGATGGAGCACATTGGAAAGCCTCTACTCAGATGTAAGTATTGAGGAAACAGCTGGATTTTTTCCTAGGTGGAGGTAGTTGCATAAAGATAAAAGCTCAAGTCTTAACTTCTTGACTGCCTTTTGACAAGAAAAAAAATAGCATTCTATTTTTAAACACAAGTCCAAGTTCCAGATGACCACTAGAGACAGATTTCATTCCAAGTTACCTGGCTGGGCTTAAAAACCAGGCTCTTTTAAAGACACTGGAGTTTTTATGCCTCGTTTTTCAGCAACTAGACACAACCTGCTGTGTGTCTGAATTGGAAAACGTGGCTAGAAGAGTAACAGGTTCTGCTTTCCTCACTGTACGCTTAATTGCAGTGGTGACAATGAGACCTGTAACAAGTTCATTTAGTGGGACAGTTCTGCAAACATACTTAAAAATGCAGCTACTATGAAATTAAGGGTAAACTTGAGTTGATGTGCCTCAATTCTGCATCCTAAGTACTAAGAGAAGTAGAATTAGCAGGTAGAGGAAAAAGACTTGCAGTGCTGAATTCTTGTAGAATGCTTATTAAAAGCATATTTTTAAGGTGTCTTACAATGGTCTCTTCCATGCTTTTTGTGAGGTAACTCCCGTAGTTTTACCCTTCTGTGCCATAGTGCTCCAGTTTCTTCAACTGCAGGGAGACCTTGTTGGTAGTTGTGATAAACTGGGCTGTGGTTTGATTGCAGATAAAATACTTTGTGTCATCAGCATTCAGCCAGTGTAACTGGACTACTGTCTACCTGGCTTCATACTGAGATAAAAGCACCCAAGTCTTGATGGACTGCTAAAATACTGAGGAAACTTGAAAGTATTACTTAGTTACAACAATTTACTTTATTTTAGGAAGTGCACCTGAAGTCCAGTCTGAACTAGCATCTTGGTAAGTTTGTGTGACTTTTTTTTCCCTTGCCTGTTTCAGGTCAGCCACCTGTCTTTAACTTGGTGAGCTGGTTGTACTGCTGCTCCTTTCTTACTGAGAAAGTGCAGTGTTATTTCAGAAAACATGAGAGCTTATCTTCCCCAAACTTGAGAATGCTGTGAGAAAGTTGTTGTGATGATTGGCAAAATGTTCAACTGCTCTGAAGAGAGTGAGTGAGAAGAGCCTTTCTGAACAAATCTACTCAGTACTGTTGTGTATGTTCTGCTGATTTGCATGCATATACATGCTGGCTTGTAACATTACTTGTTTTGTTTCTGGTGGCAGGTACTTAGAGAAGTGAAGTAAGAAATGTAGGACGCCATTTCACAGAAGTCTCTGAAGCTGCTTCGAGGGTTAGTGTGACGTCTGAAGTTCTGCCTGTACCTTAATGACTGAGGGCCTCTGGTTGTCAAGTAGGCCAGAAGTCTCTCAGATCAAGCTTACTAATTTGTGAAGGTTTCAGGGACTCTTTTCAACATTACACTACTATACCTTAATGGGCCATTCTGTTAAGGAAAGAATTTATAGTAACTTAAGTTTGCTCAAAGAATGTTCATGTAAATTCCTCAGTCAAAAACGAAGTAAACAGGTTCACTGCTTAAATTGGTAGTTTTGTGTAGACCAGTACGTTATACTTAGTAGGAAATTTATAGGGAGGATTCAGCAGAGTTCTGTAGTTAATTCCTGTTGATGTTTGCTTCTCAGGTAACTTGTAATATGAAGGAAATGCTAGTGTATAATTTATTCTCTTCCTTCCCCAAAAAGTCTTTAAACAACATAAAATGACAGATAACTTTCCAGTCTGCTTGATTTTTATTTTTCTCGTGTTAATTTTTAGTATTGTGTTATTTTTTAGAAGTGTTGAGGTCTATCCCGATGGGATCTTTTCTATAGGTTCATGTCGTTGGAAACGCCTCACAGAATAAACTTGTGGTTTGACTTTACCCACTTAACTACCTGTTAGCTCTGTGGGATAAAACTGCAAGACAAATCTTAGAATTGAATATGAGGACTTTGGGGATGCCCAGTGTTCTCCTTTATAGGTGTACTGAAACATGCTTGGAATACAAAACAAGAAGTGATTCAAGTGGAAAAACTTGTTTGCAGTCACAAGTCAGTGTGTTCTAGAACCTCAGGGGCAGCTGACATTGTGAATTATATGGGCCGAACTTAGTCTTTTGCCCAGGTTCTTGTGTAGGCACCTGACTTGTAAGTCTTTTTGCTGCTTGTTTTCTGAATGGCTTGAAACAGTCTATTCCCCCTTTAATCATGCAGGAGTGATTTTTTTCTTATTTCAGTGGCTATAGGTAAGAAAAAACAGCACTCTGGTGTCTGTTATGAAGTAACTTTATAAACTTGATGTATTTTTGTTTTATATCGAGATATGTTCCACAGTTTCATACTGGGCAGCAAGATTTTAGTTATTTCTTTAAGTATGGGGTTTAAAGAGTTAATTTCTGAGCAGCTCAGCCAATTAACTGCTATATTGTTGAAATCCCTGGATTCTGTTCTATAGAACGAAGACTCCAAAATAAAAGATTAAAAATACTCTGGAAAAAGTATAAATCTCCACATAGAATTCTAAAGCTGCTGTTCATGTTAGTGTGTTACCCCTGTCAGCAACATGGCAGTGTTGTGAAGAATACCTCTTATTCCCTGACACCCACTGGTGCAGGCAAGAAGCTCAAATGTAGATGGAGCTGTTGTGGTTGAAGGTCTGTAGCTGTTGCAGTACCTGCACCCAGCAGCCTTTTCCTGTGGGATGTTCAAGAAGCAGTGCTACACCAGTGCAGCATTTGGCATTCTTGGTTTTCATTCTGCTGTGTCTGTTAAACCTGGTATTTTTGCTGAAACAGTCTTTAACCTCTTCAGGGATTTCAGTGTACTTTGTATTTTCATGTAACAAATGTCTTCGTTTTGATTATCTGTGTGAAAACTGGCTACTGGCCTCTGGAACTCAGCAAGTGCATTCAATTCTTTCTAACAGGTGCTTGAGGATACAGAACAGAGTGAACTGTCCTCAGTTTAAAAAATGGAAGTAACCTCTTTGACAGGTAAGCACTCAGTTACTAGTTCAGTACTGTTTCACAGTTGGTGTATTAACTTTGTATGACTGTAAATGTGGGAACCACTAAATTGTTATAGAACTCAGTGTAGAAATGGTTGTGTAGTACCATGGATTACTGGGTAGTGATCACTGCAGATCTTGGCAGATCACTCATCTGTGAGTCATTCTTGTATGTGTATACATACTTTAAATTGCTGCCAGTTTTGCAGTCATTTGTAGTACTGGTGTCTTAGACTGCTGTTGGTTGTGGGGAATTCCTCAGTACTTGGAGCTTGTGCCATGCTTCAGGCTTGTTTGCAACTTGGTTATGTATTGGCAGGATTGACTGGTCCTTCACTGGAAAAGATGGGCAGCTGAGTTATTAAGTCCCATAAGAGCAGTGAGAGGAGTATCTGGTCATTACCAAGGCTGCTAGGATGTTCCTGTTTCTGGTGAGCTGTGGACATGACCATAAAGCAAATCCACCAGACTTGTGTTGTCTGTCACATGATGTGGCACCAAGTCTGCTGGGAATAGAGCTTTAACATAGGTCAAGGACACAATATTGTCTTTTGCTGTTAAGAGTAAGTTCCTGCTGAGGTATAGGGATGTGTCTTTTAGGGATGTGTCCTTGGGCACCTTCAACAGTTAAGCTACAGTGGAACAAAAGTTGCAGTTGGGAATTTTGTAGGTTGGATTCTAGAGCTCCTGCTGATAACATGGTTCTTTGGAGCAGAAGCAAAAAAGAGAAGCAAAGGCTGTTCATTCAGTTTACACTCAAGGTGCACTTTTCCCCTGTACTAACCAAACTAACTCTTTAACTCCTAGAGTCTGCTGCCAAGTTGCTGTATGTCAGAGGGATGAGAAACACCATGTGGGAGCTACCAAAGTGAGTGTGAAGGTAAGGGCACTTAGCAGAAAGGCTGATACTGTGAAGAAATTGAAGGTCACTTCAAAGAGGGTTTGCGTGGCTAAAAAACCAGCAGCTCTTAACGCGGTGACCACATATTGAAATCCTCTTCAGGATGCCGTGGCCACTCCATCTGTGCTATGGTCTATTTGTGAGGAGATAACACCTCATGTCGTTAGGCCTCCTGGGCTGAAAAAGGGCCTTATCCTGCTGCTTTTGGGGTTTTGATGCTGATGTAGAGGAGAGGCTACTCAGTTCCATCCTGAAGCAAGAACTTGCAGCACTGGACATTAGGGAACAGGGTTGCTGTAGTTGTGGTTTGAGCAGTCTTGCAGCCCAGCTGCTGCTTGTGTGTCTAGAGAGGAACAATGGAGCTGGGGAAAGGATCTGGAGCACAAGTCTGAGAACCAGTTGAAGGTGTTTAGCCTGGAGAAAAGGCGGCACAGGGGGAATCTTTTGCTTTGTACAACCACTTGTACGAAACTTGTGGTGGGGGGGAGGGTTTGTCTGCCAAATAACAAGCAGGAGGATGACAGGAGATGACCAAGTTATGCCAGGAGAAGTTTAGATTGGATATTAGGAAAGTTCCTTTGGATTGAAAGTGCTAATAGATATTTTTCCTCTTAGATCCTGGTGATGTTGCTGCAATGCAGCCTGCTGCGAAGAACTGCACAGCTGTTATAAATGAAGAAAACCTTCTCTAGAGTATATTGCAATTTTTTGAATTAGACACTCGTTTTAACTTGTTATTGCTTTGTACACTGTAGTAGCACATGTTTCATCTTGCCCTCCTTGGAGCTGTGGTGAAGGTGCTGTGCTTAGAAAACAGGGATAGAAAACTTCTCTTTTTGGAAGAAGTAACAGTGCATGATCTTTAATTCTCCCATTCAAGTGCTTTATTATGTACCTTCTAACTGCAGGAAACCATACTTCAAATATTAAATTACATAGTGCAAAAAAACCCTGTCTTTACAGAAAAAATGTCCTGTACTGAAGAATTCAAATAAAACTTTATTTGAAAGTGTTTTTATACATCTATATTACAGAACTTAGTATCTGTTTCAAATAATAACATATAAGAAAGGCCTTTCAGGCCAGTACCTCAGTCTGAGACAAACAATGAAGAAAGCAGCATAATCCATCTGCTGCGGTGATTAGCCCTGAACAGGGTCTGGGGTACTTCACTGTATTCCTACAGCCTAAATAGCTTCACAATTCATTTAGGCTGCACCACTCAGGGGCCTGGATTGTACCACTCCCACTGTGTGCCCTTGTTGCTCAGTCTTTGCCAGTCATGGTGCTTTCCAAGTCTTCTTGGCTCGCAGTTTTTCCAACATTTTCTGCAAATAAAACAAACCATGAGACTCCAGTACTGAAGATTAAGTGGCTGCCCTAAAGCCAGCATGCCTGGGTACTGTGTGTAACCAGAACATCAGGAATGAGTGCAGTGCCTCCCCTGTTCCAAAGAGGTCACAGATTACAGGGCAGGGGGGAAGGTGTGCTTATTTCTCTTTTCTGGTCATGATGGGATCGGTAAAGCAATGTAACAAGAGCAGTAGTTCATTCTACCACAAAGCAGGTGAGGTGTGGTCAGGACTAAGGACAGGAATTGGACCTAGATCCCCCATGGTCGTCACAGCCTCTCAGGATTATTGAGCATTTCTTTCCTTTCACTTGTCTGAGGCCCAGGAGGGGAATGGGAGAATTGTTCCACAGCAACTGCCATCAAAACCTCAACAAGATTCTTGCACCTTTCAAGTTTGGACAAGTCCAGAATCTTACCCTAGGGTAGCCAAAGCAGCCCAAAAAATACCAAACCCAGAACATTGCCTTAAAATGGAAATTTGGTTAAGTCTGGACAAATGGAAAGGCTGCCATTCTTTTGCCACAGACCTTCCAGCAGCTGGAGCCTTTTTGCTCAAGCTCAGGTCATAGAAAAATTCAGCCTGAGGCAGACATGCTTTTTAGAGGAAATCTGAGCTCAGTTGTGGATAAGGAAATTCTTACATGGGATATACCAGATCACTTAACATCGAGACTGGTTTGAGGGTCTCCATTTCCCCTCCATTCACACCCCATTTCAATTCCTCTGATGGGAAGCTCAGTGAAATCACGAGACCAAAGGGCAAGAGGGCACTGTAACAAACTATTACCTTTTGAAACTCTTTAGCTTTTTCTCTGTTTCTAGCGTAAGTTTCTTGCCTTGTTTTTTCTTCCTTTCTGATCTTTACTTCTGCAAGCTGATTATAAAGTCTGTGAAAACAAAAAAAAAGTATCTAGGCAGGAAGGAAGGGGCAAAGATGGAGTAGGTTAACAAGCTTATGCGTTTGCCCTGGCTCAGTTGCTAGCAATTGGGAAAATTTGACTGCACTCTCCAGTAATCCACAATCACTTTAAATTCTTTTTCAGCTGCATCACACAAACCCCCTCTCCGTTCAGAGCTGCACTTTGTTGCCTGTTACTTTTCCTACGTGCCCAAGTGCAGCTGTGAACTTGGCATCAACTTTCATCCCATGTCAGGCATTAAGTGGCACAGCTGGCTCAGCAAGGTGACACCAGCAGCGTGACCTTCTCAGTGCCACCTCTGCAAGGGCACTGCCCAGCAGGTACCTGCATCAAACACACCTGGCTCCTCTCCCACCTGTTCAGTGTTAAGCAGCACTGGGTCCAGCTGGAAGAGCACAGACTGAGCAGCAGCTTTCACAAAACACAGATTAACTCAGGGTTTTTTTGGGTTGTTTTTAATTAAACTTCTCCCACTTGTGTTCATGCATTACCTGGATGTACGCTGGTGCATTTCAATTTCTCCAGCCTTCCTATCCTCTCGAGAAGATACTTTTACTTCTCCTACTTTTTTGAACTGATTGGTGAGTGCACCATTTTTACCTAGGGAAAAAAAAAGAAGCCAAACATAAATTTAAATCTCTAGTTCAGCTAGCTCAAAAGCATGAGAGATTTCCAAAGATTTTTAAATGACACGACAAAACCCAAAACAAGCTGGCAGAATGGAAGCAATAGAGATGACATCCTGAGTTAAAATGAATCCTCCCAGTCTCACTCTTGAGGCTGCTGCCTGTGCTTTAGGCCATCCATGGCTCTCCCCAGCCAACCTCGAAGTCCTCAGGACCAGGCACTAGAGATGCACCAGTCTGCTAAACATGGCTGTTCTGTGATGAGCAGCTGCTGTTTGCAGAGGCACCTTGTGATGATAAAGGTGGGTTGATTGTGAAAGACGAAGAGCCCCTGTAATGGCCTTCACAACACTGAAGAGGCAGCCAGACAGTAGGGGAAAGCAAAGCTCCCTGATTCCCTGAGAAAACAAATTAAAGAATAGCCCAGTCTGCAATAGCAAACATGTAGCAAATATAAAATCTATTTTTTGATACAAAACAGCAATTGAAGGGATACCTAATACTGTGTCTTGCTCCTAGATAAACCTACCAGAGGGACCAGACTCCTTCTGTTTGCTTCTTAGATTCTTAGACTTTGCTCCTTGAAGCTTTCTTGCTCCCAGCTTTTCATTTTCTCTCTCCTTATTTTTTATTGCTTCTACTCTTTTCACAGATTCCTGGATGAAATTCTGCTTTCTTTTTAAAAAAGATTTTTGTAAACTTCCAGGTGTAGCTGCAAACTCCAGCAGCATCACTGTGAAAGAAAAGGAAAAGTCTCAGCATTTCTCAGTGTTAGCAATGAGCAAGCAATAAGTCATACATTTCAAGATACTTCTCCTAAAACGCTGAGCTTGAGCACTTTTGTAAATGGCATGAGGAGAATGGCACTGAATGATGAGGCATCTTGCAGAACCAGCAGCAGTTCAGACCTATGGAATCCAGTAATGATCAGCAGGTCTGCCCAGACAAATGCTGTGAGAAATACTGCATCAAAAGCATCTGGATGCATCAAAATGTAGTGAAGACCTGACAAGTCCCTAACACAATTCTGTGAATTCCTGACCTTCACATTACTGCAGTTTATCTTGGACAAAAAAGTCAGTATTTTACTACTGCTCCAGACTATCATCAGAATAGGGAAAAAGAAAGGATAATTCTTTGGCTAAAGGACTTGGGGGGACTAAGAGAAAATGAGAAATAAACGAAGGAATACAAATTAGAAAATGACACAGATTTTTTCAAAATTAAGTAATTTTAACACCAAACAAGTGTATTGTAGAGATTCTGAAGTTTCATCAGAGAGAACCTGGCCCAGGAAGAGACAAGTTAATGTGACACACTAAACCTCAGACAAAGGTACTACAGAGCAAGCCTGAATAGCAGGATGCACTTGCCTAAGTAAAAGCAGCTCTAACTTTTCCAAATGAGAGTTGTATTTTGTTGATGATTTTAATACTAAAAAAAATACTTCCAACTTCAGTGTATTGAAGTACCACATAATTACCTGCAGTCTGATGTGATGGACCATGACTTTCGTTGGAACTCTGGGCTTTGGAAGAACTGTCAGGCCTTGTGAATGCTGAATATTCTGCATCTGGACCTGGTGGTAAAAGTTCTCTCTCCTGTTTCAAAAGGATCAGTGATTGGATTGGAAATGCTTAAAATATGCAACAAATTTGAGTGAAGCAGTACTACTGTACCACTAGACCCAATGCAAAGAAAAGACAGGCTTTTGCCTTTATGTCTGATGCAAAGAAAAATCAGAAATGGATCTCGGTAATAGGTGTGAAGAAGCTGTTTTCTAAAAACATTTTAAAACTTAAAACAAAAAACCCTCAAAAACCCAAAAACATCCATTAAAGACTTTCTGCCCACCACATTTCAATTTCATGTTCTTTAATACAGGTCTGCAAATCCAATTTCTTTTTCTTTCCTCCTGCTACTCTCTCCAGTTCTCCCCATCACTCTCTTCCTGCTTTGTCTTTTCCCCCCTTTTTCCAGAGGCAGGTGACACTCACTGCAGTACAGCCTCCAGCTGCCAACCTCCACCTCACCCATGTATCAACTACTTGAAAAAACACGTCCTTAGACACTTCAGGAATTCTCTAGATGCCTTTTGCAATTAATGCACGATTTAATCTCATCTGTTCATCTAACAGACACAGATTACTTGGTTCTACATCAGTGCTTTAGCACCCATGGAGCACAAGGTGAGGGGTTTCTCCTTTTTTTCCCCCGTTTAGTTTGTAGTTTTCATTTTATCCCACACTCTCCTTTTGTTCAGTTCTCAACTAAGAAGATACAATTCAGTCTTGCAAACACCAGTAAGATGGTTTTGTTTTTTGCAGCAAGTCTTCCCAAACTCTATCTGGATCAATATGACAAGGTAGTGATTCTAAGGAATACCCCAAATTTAGGATCTGTTCGATCTGTCTGGAAAACACAACATCAAACCAAGATGATCCAAAGCAAATACAAAGCTTAGAGAAGCCAACAATCTCTTGTTTTTCAACAGCAGATGAACTGCTACAGTGGGGCCTCCTTGTTGTGATTAATACTAAGTTCAAAACAGAATCACCTTAGATAATGCTCACCTCTGTAAAAACATTACACTCGGACTGATCCACACATGCCGAGTTACCCATTGCATCCTCCTTAATTTTCTCTTGGTTCGGATCTTCAGTGTTTGATTCTACAATACTGATGTCATTGGAGCTTATCAGAGTGAGCTCAGGTTCTTCCATAATACCACGCCCTGACTCAGTTTCCTAGGAAATAAATTAATCAAGACATCGGCAAGGAAAATAGTAAATAAAACCAGTATTTTCAGCAATAGCAATAACTGTTGTCAGAAAAAGGAAGCACATTTAACACATAGAAGAAAGAAAACCTGCCCCAAGCAGTAAATGAAATACAGAAAGAACTTTTGTTTATCAGAATTCAAAAAACTGCAACAAATAACCCAAAGCAACCAAACAACTACAAAAACTCCTCCTCTCCACAAGTTTAAATTACTTAGTTCTAGGGCAAACTTTTTTTTCAAAGCTACATCAACGCTATTTCTTTAAGTTTGCTTAAGCTTTGGTTAATTTATTTACCTCCTTCAGGTTTCTGAATGGAGCTAGGGGCTGTTCAGTGAGGCACCCATGCCATGTAACTCAGCTGGATGAGCTCTGTCACTTGGAGCTAAGAGAAGGAGATGCAATAGGGATACTACAGCTCCTCCAACCATTGTGGGAACTCAGCTCATTTAAACTACTGCTAATTATCTCAGTGCTATGATCTGGAAGAAGGAGTAGGGCAAAACTCCAGGAAACAGGAACTAGAATTGTAAAGTCAACATTTGCCAAGCTTTCAGATATTAAAGGTCTAAAATAACTTTGTGCAACAACAAAACCCCTGCTTTTGGAAATCTGTTCTACTCACCCAAACTGGAATATGACATGAGCTTCTGGGCACAGGATGAGAATGTTTTTCATGTCTTTGGAATAAAGAACTGTTCTGTTGTACAACAGTGCGTAAACAAATGTCTGAGTTTTGCAAGTTGGTTTCTCTGAGAACCCTCAGAGATTCTTGTCCTTCTGGAAAGCTTTGCTCTCGCTCCTTTATATGCATATTGCACTGAGAATGCAGCTCCAGAGCTTTATTTACTTCATCTACATGAACTGATTTTTCAGGAAGCTTCACATGCTGCTTCTTATCAAATGCTTCCAAAGGTAATTTTTCAAAAGTCTCTTTTACTAACTCCTGAGGGAAAGTTTCATCCATTGTAACAGGTGAGGGATCTAGTTGATAAAATGATTTTTGCTCTTCCAGGTTTTCATTCCTCAGATTTTCCACTGAACACTGGAGACTAATACATCCCATGCTTCTTGACAGCTCTTCATATCCACTTGCAGGTGAAATACAGTTCTCATTGCCTCGGTTTACAATTCCAGGGGTTTGTTCAAAAGGCCTCTGTGACACAGTGTTAATATCCCCTGGCTGATCACCATTCTGACAGTCATCACTCAGAGTAGAGTCTAATTGTAGTGGGTGAAAAGAGTCTTCAGATCCTGTTTCAAAAATTGTCAGAAGTCAAACTTCTTGCCAACAAAACAGAATTTCCACTTTAAGTCTCTCTATAAGAAGACTTTTCAGTAATGTACAACAAGAAGTCTAGTAAATAGGAAGAAACATTTTGTTTAAAAAACTTCTTAAGTTTCCTCAAACATAATGCCATTAACATTACAGAAAATTATTCCATCACTGTACACAAAACTTTAAAAAACAACACTTTTTGCTGCTTCTTAGAATATATTTAAGGATGGACTTTGTAATGGTGCTGACATAACTACACTGGAAATCAGAACATTTTACAGCTTATACTCTGTAAATGGAAGTCCTCTGAGTCTCGTTTGGACCTGCAATAAAATCTCTAAACCAGAAAGAAAACAATCAAAACCACCATTACTTGGGCAGAAAATCTTCAAAGTAGAAAGCAACATTCAAACTGGAACAGAGACCACTGTTCCTACAAGGTGCAGTATTGCACCCTAAATTATCTTTCTTTATCTGAGCATAGAAGTCAAGATACCATTTCCCTCCAGAAGAAGCTGGGAAAGAGAAAGACTGGATATCAACATTAATTACTGGGAGGAATTTCAGCAGAACAGCATCTGCCCAACAGATAACAGTGTTGTTTAAATTACTTTTTTTTTTTTGTCCTGAGTTTGATGAAATGGTTGCACAGACTCCAGCAGTGTGCTATCACCAGGCTTTTTATACACATGGAAAGTGCCACAGAAACCTTTAATGGTTTACTTTAGACATTTTTTTTGCATTCTTTGATACACAGAAAAGATCTAGTTTTACATGTATAAAGAATATTGTCTGCTGATAAATAGCTGTTCATGGGGAGGGAATATCAGCCATCAACAGAAAATTCTCTGGATAATGCACTTGCATATCAACCTCCTCTGAACAATCCAAAATAGTTTTTACTTGTTTTGCCTGTTGCTTATGTTATTTTTCCCCTCCTTTTAAAGCACAACAATAATTGGTTTGGGATTATAAAAAACACTTAAGAGATGGGAAGACTCTGCAGTTATACAAAGATTGTATCTATAAGCAATTTAGAAATAGAATGGTTTGAAGTTAGAATGGAGCTTCCCAAATCCTATTTGATGTGTCTGCAACCACATCTTCAAGTGTCAACCTCTTCTAGCATTTTTTATTACTTTCTAAGTCACAAATATAACTGACCAATAACATTTACATTATAACTACACCTATTACTTAAATTATTGTGCCACATTTCCAGTTCAGCTTTTTGTTGGAGCATCCTGAAACACTGAAACACCTGATTCTTGCTCCAGAGATATTTAGATTGCTACTAGCTGCATTTGTAATTTCTGGAATTTAGAATAACATGAAATATCAATTTAAATTTAACTGCAAAACATAAAAAAAAATTTCCTGCTATAAGATGCATTTAAGTTAATCATAAACTTCTAATCCACTAAATTAATTATAACACTGTAGCTCAAAAGTTGCTGTCTTATCCTCCACTTTATTTTGTAGAGAGATAAGGCAGTTCTGTAATCAAAGCAAGTATTGCAGTGTGCAGTATATTGCTGTGACTTAGTGGGAAAGGAAAATGGAATTTTTCTTGAAGAACACACCATATGTAAAAGACAAATGAGTTAGTTGAGAGAGACTCTACCACATGAATAAAATTTTAATCAATTTTTGGAACCTCCTTACCTTACTCAAACTTACAAAGTAATCGATATACATTAATAAGTATTTGAAAAAGGACAGCTTCAGTCACAGTTGGTATTTGGTAACCAAATCACTGCAGAAGGAATAACACAGTATCCATTACAGTGACTTGATCACACCGGTCTGCTTCTGTATCACCGTCTTTGGAAAACTTTAGAAAATTTAGGATTTCTACCGTTTAAGGTGGTGGAGGAGACTGTGTGAGAGAGTGCAGTGCAGTTAAGACATTTCAAAGCAGGGCTGAGAGGAGCGAGATCTGTCCCCATTTCAACACTGCAAACCCACACTTAAGGCTGGTGTTTATACACTGGCACAAAGCTGATTTTGAAATCACTGATCTGACTATACTGAACATACCTGGAGTAACATTTTCTCTAGCAGAGTCTTCTGATGTAATGTTTTGCCCATTTGTTTTGAGACTAGAAGGCAGACTGCTTCTTTGGCCATTCAGACCAGAGTTTTCCCCTTCTAGAAACGTAGACACATCTGGACTTTCTGCTGACAATTCTGAAGTCTAGTGGCATAAAAGAATAGTTTTGATTTAAGATTAATTTTCTCAGAAATATGAAGCATAAAAAGATAGTTTTGATTTTTTGGGTCACATTTCTGCTACAATCAGCAATCTATGCATATAAGAATCCTGCTGTGTTTTTTCTAAATAGTACAGGCATTATCCATTTACATCTTACAGAATCTTCAGCCAAAGCATTTCCTCCTCCAGAGTTTTTTCTGCAGTACCTTGCTATATTCTCTACTGTGCTGGGAAATTCTGTATTGAGAACAGGATGATGATGATGATGTATCGAAGTCAACACTTGGTTCCAAAGGCTGAAAGAGCTGGTGATGGAAGTTTCGAAAAGGTCTCTCCATTTCAGGAAAACAGAGTTCAGTTGCTAGAGCTATAAGAATAAGTTATTTTAAAAACAAACAAACATCATCCACACCCCCAAAAACAACCCCCCATAAAAATAAAAAAACAAAACAAAACAAACAAACAAAAAACAACAAAAAAAAACCAACAAAAAAAAACCCAAAAACACCCAAACCCCCAAACAATGGACATATCAAAAATTGTTTCTATATACAGTAAATGAAGTCTATAGAATTCTGCAGGTATACAAATACCAGCTGTAAAAACAAAATCTTTACAGCATACAAATATTTGATAGAATGCATATATATAAAAAGCAGTAAGAAAGTGATACCCTGGTTCAATTTTATTATTCTTTGAATAAAAAGGTGAAGTCCATAAATTCTCTGTTCTGCTCTTGTGAGACTGCATCGGAAGTAGTGTGGGTCCCTCAGTACAAAACTCACAACAGAACAAGACCAATGAACAGCCACAAGGATGATCAGAGGATGATGTAGCACATGATGTTCAACCAGCAGCTAAGTAACTGAGTTTGTTCAATCTTAAAAGAAGAACTGAGATGTGAGGGAAGTGGTACAAAAAATGTCAGCTGTCTACTAACCCTTAAGAGACAGCACAGAGAATCCCAGAATGGTCTGGGTTGGAAGGGACCCTAAAGATCATCTAGTTCCAAACCCCTTGCAATGGGACACTTTCCACTTGACCAGTTACTTAAGGCCCATCCAACCTGGCCTTGAACACTTTCTGGGATGGTGCATCCATAACTTCTCTGGGCAACCAGTACCAGTGCCTCAACATCCTCACTATGATGGATTTCTTCCTAGTGCTAAATCTAAATCTGTCCTCTGTCAGTTTAAAGAAAATGCAGTTTCCTCGAACATGCAAGAAAAAGAGAGAAAAAAAATTAAGTTATTAAAATGTTGCTTGGAGGTATAGAATCTTTGTCCTTGGAGATACTCAGAACTTGCCTCGACATGCCCTTAACCAACCTGGTCTAAGTTGGCTCTGCTGTGAGCAGGAAGGAAAATTTGGGCCACATAATTAGAAGGTCCTTCCGGGTCTAGAGTAATTTGTAATTATATGATTTGAGGTTTTCAAATATTCCGGGAGGAAGTGATTTGAATTAAATATTCATGATAGTTAATAATGTTCTTAATTTTCATGAATTGCTACATTTTTCTAGAAAGCATAAAACTCCCACCAGCCAGTCAATCAGAGTTCCATCAGTTATGTGAACCCCTGTGAATAATGAAGTGTTGCATAGTATTCCTCTACCTTCCTGAAGTGAGAGGAACAGTGTAGTGTATAAACAAGTGACAAAAATGGCACAGGTAGCAAGCAGCCCAGCCACTGTGGCAGGAAGCTACATAGAACGGATAGAGACCTGGTCAGTCAATTTTTTTTTCTGCACTAGATAATGCTCTGTGAACATACATCTAACACCAAACTCCAAGAACATCAAAGTATTGAATTCTTGCATGTAGAATCCTTATTGACTTTAAAATGTAAGTTGAATATAAATAATACAGATCAACGCCTAACACTGAGCAAGCTCCTCATTCTGTATGATCAGAGAGCAGCACAAAAATGCTATAAAAGAATGAATACCTTGGAAATGTGTATTGTCCTCTGAGTAAGAGTTCAAGTTCCAAGCAGGTCTCTCCAAGATCTGCTGTATCTGCTTTTCTTTATAGAAGTACATTTCTCCTTCAGACAACTGACTTTCAGATGCTGCAGACAAATTCTCTTGCCTCTGCTGCAAGGTAAAAGGAAGTGAGGAGTTCCAGGGGTGGCTTCCTGTTTCTCTCAGAATTCCATCCTCTCTACTATCAGAAGACAATCCTGAAATAATAAGTTAGATGTTCACGGTTTGACACACAAACCACTTTTATTACATCATTTGAAAAGACAGTGTTTAGTATCCTGAAATATTCATAAAAAGTTCTGGGCTTTTGTTTCTTTAATTGTCTCCTGTCAACACTCCTACAAACCTTACCACACAATATTCACAAATGCAAGTTGCTAATATCTAATTAGGGAGCAGTCAGTACATAGCACTTTTACAGCTTAGCACTTTTAAAGAATGTAGACTTAGGAAACACTGAAATTATAACATCAGAAAAGAATTAATACTGCTATTTTATGCTAACTAACACATCTTTGCCTCCTACTGCATATGTGTCAATCCTTTCATGTGATCTTGAATATCTTTATGACACCCCACAGTGATTTTATTCGTGCTCAAACAGAAGTTGCTTTATACCAACACTAGAAATCCGAGGGATCAAGACAATCAAAATCATGTTCCTAAACAGTACACCAACTCTTCTTTATCCATAAGCTTAAAGAAGAATTGCACAAAGCTACCAGAAAAGGCCATTACTAAGCACTGAGTGTATGATGAAGACACAGCCAGACTTGAAAAATTTATTTAGTCAAATAACAAAACTTCTATTTTTCTTCCACAACTAAAAAAGAACAGAGAAGAAAAACGACAAGAAAATGATCTTAGAAATGGCTTTAGCTCTCTTACATCAATAAAACCCAGATGTCTCACTTGAGTTATAAAGTTTACTACTCAAAATAACATCTGTTTGAAACACTAGGGTTAAAATGAGCCATTGAAATAAATCTCAGGCTGTAAAAACTATAATATTCAAAAATTGATTTATAAACATGGAATAACATATATACATATGTTTCTTAAGAAATCAGATGCATGTCAGAGTAATGCAGTATTAAGCCTCTAAGTTAATCCAAGGGTCACCATCTAATCATTTCAAACTCACTTCTATGTTCACAAGTAATAATGTCAGGAGCACTTACATATTTATTATAAAGGAATTGTGTGTGATTTTACAAAAAACCAACAACATCAGACTACAGGAAAAAAATAACAAGAACATATTTCCCAGAAAACAATTAAAAGTCAATATGGCATTCAAATTACATTTTTACAAATAAGTCATTAAGAATTACAATGGTGACAAGCAGATACTGGAACAAGTATCCTAACAGCAGGACAATCATAGCTCTGTAATAATCCACGATATATATTGATTAGGAAACTTTTATCAGTATATCACCTGAAGATAATTTTTAAAACAAAAATTGCCACTTGAAAGCTGCTAGTGTTAACAGTTATATAATAAAACTCAAATCTTTTGCCAAAGCAGATGTATAATAATATTAAATTATTATAAAAGTAAAAAATCATGAGTACCTAAGAAAACATTCTGATTATACTCAACTCTGTAAGGTGTATTCATCAACCTTCAGTGAAATTTGACATAAAATTAAACCACCATTTTCCTTTTACAAGAACAAAACCTGAACACTCACCAGTGTCAACAGGGCTTGCTTTCAACATTTCACTGGTTGAAAAGCTGCCAGTGGAAATTGTTGAAGTTACATCACAGGGTATTTGTTGCATGAAAGCCTCTGAACCTGGTACTTCCTAGGATAAAGTAACACACCTATTACCATGCATGCACATGTTCAGAAATAAAGTTTTAAACCCACACATTTTATTCTGAGCTCAGTTCAAGTGTAGGAGCCTTCATGTTTAGCACAGTCAGGCAAATATAGATTCATCCTTGCTCAGTGCAACACATTCACATCCCATGTCCCAGGCACATCACTCCCCAACACCCCCTCCCCTCTCTCTCATGCACACACACACATACACGCACTCACTCTCATATAAAGCTTCCCAGAACCGCATACAAATCATGACACCTGGAAGATTGTTTTATCTCCCGGTGGTCAGATTTGGCTATTTCTCATCACAGACCCACTTCAGTAGAATTGTGGATCTCAGAGGGACATATATGCAAAACATTAAAAACTCATTAACTTCACAAGTACTTCCAATATTGAGCTTTTTGCATACAGGAGGCTTAAAATCTAATTCTATGAAATAAAACTAAAATATACAAAATTTTCTAAAGCATTATCTTCTTTAATTTTAAGGTAAGCTTTACAAAGTCATGAAGCAGATAATGAGGGTTCTTCTACTTCAAAATTTTGAAGAATTAAATGTGAACAGTTCTTCTCAAACTCTGACTTAAAATGTGCCCTAAGAAAATAAAAAATCTTGGAAATCCTGCTACATTTTTCATTAAGTACTACTATATATATATGTATGTATGTATTTAACATATGCATGTAAAACATTTACATCCTAAGGTACTTTCATATATCCATGTTTAAAATACTGTTATATAATTATTTCGATATGACCAACCATATTATCAAGCCTGAATGACGGTCCAGAACTTGTTCTAAGCTTCTCTCCACCTTCAGCAGCAGCAACTGGTGAATCTTGAGACACTTGAGAATCCTGGGACTGGGCTGAACACAAAAGTAACAGAAGCAATAAGGAACAAAAAGCCATTTTCGAGTTCATAATGAGCAATGCACAGCAGAGGGCAGTAACACTCCACTGCTGTTGGCCTCGCTCTCTGGGCACTGATTCTGCCCATCCTTAATCACTTTTCTCTCACCTACACAACAGCTATTGCTTCACCATTCCACCAATTTCATCAGCAACCCGTGGTCCTCGACGTGCCTTCCTAAAATTGCTACCTACCCTGACTGCTCTCCACAAAACAGGCAGGAAGAGCTTGAAATTCATATTTTGGCTTAGCAGAATGAAATGTGGCTTTGCCAGCGTTACTGCAATCATTTCACTGGAGTGGGGGAAATCCTTTACAATGTACCATTACAGTGATTACAAAGAAAAGCAGATATTCCAAGTGAATCAGAGAAACCAGAAACACTGAATTGCTTAACTACAGCATGACTACTACCATGGAACTGAGTCACTTTTGCCATAATGCTTTTACACATAAAAGTAAGATCAGTATCTGCAAAAAAATCCACCACAGCAGCACCCAAAAAATGCAATTTCTGCATTCAGTGCTGATAAGCACCTTCGAAGTTTGACAATTCTATGATTATAAATCAATTGTCAGAAACAAATACATATTCTTATTTCCAGTTTTTCAAGAAAGAAGTGCTAAGTATGAAACTGAAATGAAAGAAGTGAAGTAGGTATGTTTTCTCTTTCTCCCAATTCTAAAAAGGCTGCTAATGACAGACATTTAAAATCTCCAGCTTTTCTAAGACTCTCTACTTAGGCAGACCTAATGTTTTCTGAATCCTAACACTAGTTTGTACTTTGTATATGCTGAAACTCAGTTTCTTAACAGATGGCAAACTCTGGTTGCACTAATTCATACTATTAAAAAAAAGGGAGATGTTTCCTCTGTAAAGCAACAACAGTGATGATTGATACAATGTAAAAATAAAGACTGTGTTCTCAATAAATATGGAACACTTTGCAACTCATAAAACCCCCAAGATTTCTTATAGCCATTATTATCCAGCAGACATCTAGGAGAGAGTACAAAGCATGAAAGGAAATACATCTAAAACACATTTATTTAGAGACCAAATACTCTGCTCAAGTCTGCTCTTCTTCCTTGGAGCAGGATACAGAGAATCCTGAAAATGAGCACGGCCTTCAAGAAAATTCCTTGAAGAAGCATGAAAACTGCAATCATCTAATCAATTACTAATTAAATATCTTCATAGGAGAAAAATGCATAGTACAATAGATTGCTGAACTTAAAATAATCAAGAAGCAGTGTCTAGAAATGGCTGCCATTCAGAAACTAGAAATAGACTATTTATTTTAAAATCTGATAAAAAAGTAAATGCTGGAACAAGCTATCACATAATTCTCTATTTCCTGATACCTTTCCATCAACATTAGAGATACTTTTCTGAAAGCAGTTATTTTATTTTCTCTAGAATATCACCTAGGCAGTAATTCAGGATACAACAGAGATGAGATTCAAGCACTTAATAATCTCTTGTATATAAATTCTATGGACAGCTATGTTACAAATGTTTTATTACTGAACTGTAATAATCTGCATTGTTCTTGTGATATTAATATCAGGGATGAACAGTATCAATTTCATGCTATAAACCAAATTATCTAATTAAAAATCCATGCTCATATCCCCATGACTTTATTACATTAATAACCTTTAAGATCCTGTATTTGGTGATTCATAAAAGGAGGGTTTTTCAGTCTTCTCTCCCACCTTTAAAATAATAGTGCAAGGTTCTTGTTCCCCACAGAATCCTGACATTGACATGGGACTTTAATGTTTTAACTTCCCAGCCACCACAATGTCACGAAGAATTTATGTTTAAAAGCTGACTCTGTAATATCCCAAATGCTTTTTTTCCCTCCAACAGTGACAGTAAAATAGTAATTATTTTAGGGTGCAATTTGAAACACAAGTGACTAAAAATCTAACCACTCAGTGAAGACAGTATAAAACCAGAGATCAGTCCAAATCCAACCATGCAGACAAACAAACAAACAAAAGCTAAAATGGTACTGGAAAAGACAGTCTGTTGAAATGCTGAATTATGGAAAACTATTTGTGATTACTAAAAATAAATTAAAATCTTAGGTTAGCTTGGATCACCAAAAAAAGTACTGCTTGGAATAACATCCCTGTACAGAGTAGCAACACATGAAGATAATCACATCTGAACACTGCTCAAGGGAACCACTGCAGCTGAATAGAGAGAGACAAGCCTGTTGATATGTCCTGAAGGAGAACTGTGGAAGAGGTGTATATATCAAACCTAGTCACTTGATCCAGGCTGACTTCCTAAAGAAATTAGGTTTATGCCATCAAACTGCCTGTCTCACCTGCAGGGTTACTCTGCAATTCCCTATTAACAGTTTGAATTCTATTAGCCCATTCTAACTGAACAGGATTGGAAGGAACATTAAGTGTCCAAAGTTCCCAATTCATCCTATCAATGCATCAGTGGCATGTAAAAGAGCAGCTCAGATTTTAGAATCACTGGTGGCACTCAGTGCAACATCAACAGTTACCTGTCCTGTGGCTGCAATCAGCTGATCAGTTTGTGTAGCACTTGTAGTGACTCAGTACTGAGCACAGGGATTCATCCCCCCCTAACCACAAGCAGTCCTTAAGACCCATTTTACAGATATGGCTGCCTATAAATTTGAGAGGCAAACTATACAGGCAGCTAATTACAGACTTTTTTAAAAAACTGCCTGTTACCCAAGGCAACTCACCTTTGGTTTCTAAAGCATCTGCATGTAAAAAGCAGATTTACCAACTTTCTCTTTTCATCTTTTATGTCTGATTTGAAAAAGCATGTGAGCATTGACTAAGGATTTGAACACATATAGTGGTTCTGTAATAATGAAAGCGGTACAACTCGTAAGTTGTAAAGACTTACATTATTTGGTGAAAGGTTCAAACCACCAAGAACATAACTTCAAAGAACAAGGTCAAGAATCACACAAAGCACTCATTTGCTCTTACCTGTAGACATCTTGAGAACATGAGAAAAATGCAAACATGTTCTGGTAAGAATCAAGTAGCAAAAAACTTTAAAAACCGAATTAAATAAAAATCATAAGCAACAACCTAAAATGAACCTTAAATTTTCCCTTCAGAAACTTTATATTTGAAGTACAGAAGACTGTAGATTTTCTTGCTGAAACACCACACTAGTTACTGAAAGTAACAGAGAGCCTCATAACTTGCATGTTATCAAGATTATTGCTGGCACTTTTGGTTGCTGATCTGCTCAAGACAGCAATCCTCTTAAATACAAAATCACAGAAAGCTTAGGGTTTTTTTTTCTTTTAATATAGATGTTCACATAAAGTTTTCTAATCCTCTTACATAAACTATTGCATTGTTCATATACAATAGTCTATAATGTAAAAAGAAACTGCACTAAGACTTTTTATATTAATTTGGTAACAGCTGCTCTAGCAATGGTTCTACAGCTTACTCAGAAAAATACAAGTATTTTCTTCAAATATTGTTAAAAGACAAAATGTTTTCATGATAATTGAAGTTCAAAGATAGATATACTTCAAAAGGGGCATTCTGAGAAATAAAGAAACAGTGAAGGAAAATGAGCTTGTATGTACTTATTCAAAACAACTCCAATTCCAAGTAAATCCGATTGAATTTGAAATGATGTCTCAGTGCAAACAAAATGAAAAATGAAAGCTTAGGGCCAGTGGTGAAATTTCTAGCAAAACCAGGAGATGTGTACTACATAGTTGTATTGGTTGTAACAATGGGAATATGAAAGCTGCCAAGCTCCTGAGAACTTCTCTGCAGTTCCAAAAATATTTTAGATGGATACTGTAAACTGTATTGGACCATGCAACACTGCATTCTTGTAATAAGCTGCAAATTGCTTTAGAGAATGTTTTACAAACTAGTCATCTTTGTTCTTTCATAAAGCCAGTCATGTTACCCATAACATGTTTTGTAGGCTTCAAAGTCCCTGTAACAAAATTATTTTAAATACTCACAAAACTTTCTTACAAAACTTTTTTTTCCTTGATAACCAAAACAAATTGTTTTAATTTATGGAATCAGAATAACTCTGCCACCTATGAACATGGTCTATCCTCAAAGGTGTTCTTGCTCAATAAAAGCTCTTCACAGACACACAAGAATAGAGCTAAAGCAGCCCTTCTAATATTGCACTGTTGCTCCATTTGACATATTCAGTGAAACATGTGAAAAGCCCATGATGGCTACTAGAAAAGGTCAAAGCAGAATGGACCTCTCTTGAATACTGGCTATGCACAGACTTTTCCTAGTCGGAGAGCTGTCACAGATACTTGGAAATTCCAGGTGTCTGGCTCAACTCCAGCATTGTGTTAGTCTCACAAGCTTAGATTCAAGACTAATGAACTGTGAGCAGATAGTCACAACGTCCTAATTAAATAGACATTGCAGATACAAAATAATTAGCTGACACTAAACAAGGCAATAGGACACAAGGAAATGGAATGAAGCTGCGTTAGGGCAAGCTCAGGTTGGATATGAGGAAAAGGTTTTTCACTGAGAGAGTGGTCAGTCATTGGGATACATTCCCCAGGGAAGTGATCTAAAGCCATCAGAGTTCAAGGAGCAACTGTGCAATGGTTTAGTTTTAGGTAATCCTGGGAAAAGCAGAGAGCTGGACTTGATGATCGTTATAGGTCTTTACATTTGAAATATTCTACAGTTCTAAATTTTTATGTCTGTCACACCTAAGACATGATTCTTTCAAAGTTTTTTTGAGCTGACGATGACCACAGCCTTTTGTCTCAGACATATTTTTAAGTAATTTCTTATACACACTGATCTTTCAATGGACATCTACATCAACACATCAACACTCCAGAGGTCTTTTTAAGCACTGATTTCCTTTGTATCAATATAAGAATCACTGGGTATTGAATCAGGAACGCCACTGGTCTGCCAGAACAGGCTCCTTCCTGGAATACCTGCAAACCTTTACAATTCTAAAGGTTACAGATGAAAAGCACACGCCCTGGACAAGAAACTGTTGGCCAGCAATGAAGTGTACTGCAGTGTGGACTTGTTACCAGAATGGTAATGGATCACAAAAACCCAAAAAATAAAAACTCATTCATTCTGAAATAAGTGCTTATTGAAACACTCCTTTTTACACTCAAAATTTAATAGCATTAAATAGCACTGCATGTTCTTTAACAAGTCAGGTCATATTCTACAAATAAACAGCAACAAAATCAGCAAGGCTGAATGGTGTTTTTGAAGGGAGAGGATTTCCTCACCTGAATCATATGAAGTTTCAGCAGCCATCATCAGCAATTCTTGTAATAATCTCCCTGATGGATTAGTTTGCTTTGGACTTTCATTGGAGGCTTTTCCTTCATAGTTTGTTATGCCCAAAGGAAAGTTACCTTCATGAAGAGCATGACTGTGATGTTTCACATATGCCAGCTCCCTAGAGGCTGAACGTGGAGAAGTTTCTCCAGTACCATCATCTGTTTTATCTGAATTTAAAACATCAGTAATCAGTTTAGGTATAAAAAGGAAGTGTTTTGCACTTCATGAGGAACATTAAGATGCACATTCTATTCTACAGAAGTAAACAGCTGAATTTGTATGGTCTCCATTTTAATGAATTTAGCCCTATCACCACAGTCTATGCTTATACAGGCTGAAAGATTATAGAGATCATAAACTTCTCAAAAACGAATTCCTATCTCCACCAAAGTATTTCTTAAAAAAAAACCAAAAAACAAACTCAAATGAATTTTTTCACACAGCAAATTCAAGAAAACTTGCAGTAACTTCTCCGGATCCAGAGGTAATACAATTTCTCTGCTCTGGTTTAAAGATTTCCTTCTCTGTAGCCCAGTTCTCAAAACAGCCCTTTTTGGCCATGCAATCCAATTAAAATCTCAAATTTTTACTACCTACCATGACCAATGGTTCGATAATTTTGGAATAAATCACCTGTGGATCATAATAGTATTATACAGCTAAGTGTAAGTTACTAAGCCAAGTGCTTTTGAGGACATAAATATATTCTTCCATCAAAATCTTCTCCAACAGAACTTGCTATCTAATCAAGCTATTAAATTGGTCCAACACAAATTGTTCTGCATAAACTGATGCTGACTAGCATTCATTTCTTTTCTTTAACTGAAGGATGTCCCACATCAGCTGTTTCATTATTTTGCAATGAATGCCAACCGGACAGGCCTATAATTACTCACATTGTTCTGCTGAGCCTTTTTAAGAACACAACATAAAAAACTTTGTAAAATATGCATTACATTTTTGATGTGAAGAGACACTAAAAAAAAATTAAATGTTTACCTTTAGAAAACATGAGTTTGTTGAATCTGTTAAATAATGTTCCTTATAGAGAATTGCAAAGCATTTCTTGAGACTGTAACAAACGTATTTATAAAATTTTTATTGCTCTCCAAATTTTTTTTTGCAACGAGTGTTTTTTAACTAAAAAAATCAGCCTAAAAAGATGGTCTAAAAGTTGCTGTAGAAGCTTGATACTAACACCTTATTTGAAAGATTTCACAGTCACTTTCTTGGTATGATCAAAAGGTAAACCTTTAAACAAAATCTACCAACTTCACTTTAGAGTTACTGTACAACTGCCTATCAACACAGATCCTGCCCAAAAGAAAAACCAACAGGGAACTCAGGTCATGGAGTAACTGAATTTTCTTTTCCTGAAGAAATTTTGTTTAAATTATGTTTTTCTAGATAGACAATCACAGAATAAACTTTTCTGAACTACAACTTTGCTAATATATAAGCTATACTTTAAGAAAGGCAACTGTATCAGCTATTATTTCCTAATAATCTTAAAGATTCTTCAGAAAATATTATATTCCTCCAATCTACTACTCATAATAGACTTGTTATGTATTTTATACATTACCTGCCAAAGAGAGGCTGCAACTCCTCGGTGTGTCTACCTCTGGTATAATACTAAGTTCATGTTGTTGCAAACCAAGCCCTAACTTGACTTTTGTCACTGGTGGTTTGGAAGATCTCCATTTCTGTTCTCTACAGAGAACTTTCTCAGATTGTTCTGTAAAACAAAGTTTAGTAAGTTGCAATAATATGTGTACACACACCCCTCAAATTAACTTGGAGAGATGGAAGAGAACTCCATCTCAGCTGTTAAACAATAAAAATTATAATGAAAAATAATGTAACAGCCTTACCAGTTTGCACAACTGGACCAATGCACCGTGAAATTGTTTCACTTCCATGAAATTTATTCCTGCCACAATTCTCCTGCTGGTAGTTTTCTGATACTTGGAAGAAGTCAGTTCTCTTCATCCCGACAGGCTTTTGTGCCTCTGTCGTTTCTTCATTTGGGCACATACGTCTCACCTTACAAGGGGGGGAGCAGTTTTATATAAGATTATATTTATACTCATTTATCAAAAGAGCATTTTCTCTTGTGTGTATTCCATGAAAGACAATATTGAGCACATTGAGAAAGTAGTTCAATTATGCAGGATACCAGACAGAGCTGCTTAGCTCACAAAAACATTTGGTCATGGAGGTATTTTACTGAGCTCTACAAACTAATAAAAAACCAATTAGTTACATTTTCAAGGCCTTTGTGAGATTAGATCAGAGTACTCATAATTTTTAACAGGAACAATTCCCGAAATTGTTCGGGAATTTAGTTTTTCAGCTCCTGAATTCAAGAATTTTAACTTCTTGGAGACTCCAAAATCAAAAGATAGGAACGATAGGGAACAGTTATTCATCTAAGATGGCTTCTGTTTAAAAAAAAAAAAACAAGGAGAGGCAAAAGAAGGCTCTTTAGAAGCTCAAAAATAAACTTGGATTTTTCTTCTGTTACTGAGAAACAAGCAAATTACAACTCTAGACTGCATCTACCAAACCAATTTCCTAGTGGGTTTCTGAGGAAAACACACAAAAAGACAAGCTTTAAAAATTACCTACTCAAGATGTTTATAATATCCTTTCAGGTATTACTTAAGTATTTTAATACAGGAGCTGTTTTACACAGAGTTGCATTTATAGATTTGAAGACAATTCTACCTACAGGTATTTCACACAATATAACAATTTCAATAGGCATTATGTTCAGAGATCAAGCACAGACCTTCACAGTATTTATGTTAGACTTAACAAAACTGCGCTCTTGGAGCTTTACAGAGGAAAAGTACTGATTACAAATCACAAGTCCTAATTAAAATTTTCATTATGGTGAATCACCTAAAACTATCAACACTCCATGGGGTACACTGTAGCATTGACTTGTAATTTGATCACCTACTAGATGATTACCCACGCAAAGTGTTTATAAAGCTTACCTGCTTGTTTAGAAATTCTTTCAAAGCCTCTTGCTGTCTCTGCATCTGCTCCTTCAATTTATCTTGTTTCTGTAAAAGTAGTTTTTCTTGTATCCTTTGTTTAGAAAGAAGAGCTTCTCTCTGTGCATCTAGCTGCTCTTGCAATTCTTTCAAATACTTTTGCTGAGCTTGGATGCTTTCTGATGAGGCCAACACTCTGTCCCTTAAATTCAGTATACCAGAATAATTTAACAAAGATGCACCTCCTGCTTTTGATATCAATAATTCCTCAATACTCTGGGCTTTAGATTCTTCATGTGGTAGAATAATGGGTTCAGAGAGATTGAGGAGTTGATCAGGGCTTGTTCTGCTGCTGCTCTCTACAGATCCCTGTTGATAAGCTAAAGGATCAACTGAGGCTGATCTCTTTGTTGCTGGCATGAGGGATGCCTTAAATGGATGCTGTTCTCCAGCTTCTGTCTTGGTTTGATAGTCAGATGTCATCTGAGATAACTCTTTAGAGTGCACTGTTTCTGAAGACTCAGAGGAACTTTCTGCAGGCAATACATATCTAACATGCTGTTGGCGTGCTTCTGGTTGTGTTCTTACTTCAGTCACTTCTTTCCTGTCTGACCCTGATGGTAAATGGGACTGGAATGGTTCTTGGATGCGATTACTGGCAGTTTCAAACATTCCCACTTGTTCCTGTGAAGTACAGTCACAGGGCAAGTGAAACTCTCCATGCTTCAATTCTGATGCTTCTGAAAACCGCACTGATTTCCTAGCACAAACATCACGAGCTTGCTCTTCCTGCTTCTGTGAAGACTGTTTTTCCAACATACCCAACGTTCCTGAAAACACAGGTAATGACTGTGCATATTGTTGGGCATGAACTTGCTCTGATGCCTGGTACCATGTTGGCTGTGCTCCTTGCATCTGTAGGAGTGGCTCTGAGACAGGCTCTAAATTAATGGATTTTGTTGCCCTTGTGCTCAGAGGTATTTCAGAAGTAGACAAGTACCTTTGCTTCAGTGCATTCTGATACTCCTGTAGACTCTTTCTAGCTTCTTCAATGGTTTGTTTGTGCAACCTGAACAGAATGAAAACATTAATCTTCCCAGAGCAGTGCAAAAAGAAACATCAATTTCAATAATCAAGGTAATTCAAATTACTTTGAACAGGCATTCCATAAAGACACTTAACATTCCATAAATACACTTACCTCTTTTGCTGCAGAAGGCGTTGTTGAAAATTATGTATCATCTGTCTATGACTGTCTTCTCTTGGACTCCTGGTTTCTGATACATTTCCAGTCTAATCAAAATAAACTAATTTTAATTGCACATATACAACTAATTCACAGAAAACTATTATGTCAGCAACTTTAAGATGTATGTTCTTCCACCCAAGTTTACAGAAGTTGCTGGGTACCACCATGTTTGAAGTCTGTGAGATTTCAGCCTGAGGCAATGAAGCTAAAGGAGTTTCTAGAACAGATGGCCCATAGCTACAGTCTCTCTCTGCACACATCAAAGTCAATGGTGCCTACAGCAGCTCAGCCTAAAGAGGTAAATACACCCTGCAAACTCAGGGAGCAATGAGCCAATGTAGCTGCACTTCCAAAGCAATCAGGCTCTCAAAAGAGTACTGGTTGTGCAAATGAGGCAAGATTTTATATATAAAAGAGATTACTTTCCTTCAACATCCTCCACAAATTCCTCTTCTTTAAGCAGCTGTTTGAGATTTAAACAGAGGCAGATTTTTGTGTCTTTTTTTTCCCACTACGGATTCTTTTTTCCTTCTTGAAAATGGTTGTATCTACATGCACAATCATTATGTGACTATAATCAGATTTTACTAATAGGTATTATAAACAGATGTGATTCCCCTGAGACTATAGAGAGACAATACAACAGCAAAAGTCACAATCATAAAATCACATAATATCTGAGCTGAAAGGGACCCGCAAGGTCTTCAAAGTCCAGTTCCTGGCCCTGCACAAGACCATCCAAAAGAGTCACAGCATGTACCTGACAGTATTGTCCAAACACTTCTTGAAACCAAGAGAAGCTTGGTGTTGTGACCACTTCTCTGGGAGCTGTTCCAGTGCCCAACCATCCTCTTGGTTAAAAATCTTTTTTCATAGTATCTAACCTAAACCTCCCCTGACACAGATTCATGCCACTCCTTCGGGTCCAGAGATACCATGTGAAATATAAGCTTGTACACTAGAAAAGGCAGCCTTAAAACATACAAATTTCTAATTCACAGCCTCAGAAATAAAAATTGTCTTAATTGATATAGTTTAAAATCGGTAAATAGTGTTCTTGATTTTTATTATAATAATAAATAAAAAACCTACACAATTTTCTGTAATTATTCACCTCATGTTCCATTTGGTTCTGCTGATCTGTGGAAGGGAGACTGTGGCTTTGCACCAGCTCTTCCTCTTCTTTTTTTTTCTTAGCTTGTTCCAAACAGGTTTGCATTTGGATCTTCAGATAATCAGCCTCCAAAAGAGCTTTCTCTTCCTCTATTTTTTTAATCAAAGCCAGCTGCTCCTGTTTCTGTTTCTCTATTTCCTCATTCTATCAAAAAGAAAAATGAGGGGGAATCTCTAGAACTGAATGACAATGAAACCAGACTGCTCACACGCACCATCACACACAAACCTGTGTTCCAAATTACAGAAGAAATTCTCTTGCTTGTGATAGGTATTTCCAAATTGCAACAAGCCTTTAAAAGTAGTTCCAAAGTCTACAGGAATAACTTTGCTTTACTGGCTCAATATTTCTAACAATCCCTGAATCCATTTACTATTGCATTATTATCTGTTCTCAAATTAATAAAATGGATAAAATCAGAATCCATTCAAGATATGTTATCATTTTCCAAAGACTGCAAAAGAAGTTCTTTTTTTGAACTTACTTGAAAAATCTATTTTGCAACTTACTCAGTTTTTCATCAGAGTTCAACACATCTAAACATTAATTCAAGCTTTACAAAAGCTTCTGAAATAGCTAATGTAAAACCATTTTGAGAGCAGCCCATAAACCTCTGAAGTAGTCTGTTTATTTTTATTCTCTTTCCATGTACCTGTCAGCTACAATTCACTTAGATCCACACTTAGCAACAGCATATGTGCTTTGAGAATGGAAGCAAAGAAAACGCACTGGCAAAGACGAAGTGTACAACAGTCTTTAATGAGAGGCTGAATGGGGATGTCAGGAAATGCAACCTGAGAAAATGCTGGACCTGAGAACAGTTAATGTGAACACAGAACTACGTAAACCTGGCCAGGTGCAAAGTGGGAGGAAATGAAGGTTAAAGAAAGTAGCCACACTTTCATAAAGAATCTGTTGCTTGTTTGTTTGGTTTTTCTAAACATTAATATTTTGTCAAATTTTTGTTTCCTTAATTTCTGAACTTAAACTCTACAACTGAAGGCTGCACATAGATCCAAATTTCAACGTTTTTCTTTTACTCAGTAAACCAGCATATAACAGCTGGCAGGTCTCTAGGGATACAACAAAAATTAAAATACAATGATATACAATACACAATAGATATAATGAAATCATGCACAAAGTTATTATTTTCTAAATGTAATAAATATAGCACTCTGAGAGACACAAAAAACTTTCTGCATTTGCTTCCTACATGACCTTCCTAGATAACTGGAAAAAAAAATTACTCAAAGTTTGTATGCTTTTCCTGTCTCTCTAAACACAGCCCCATAGAGCTTCCTACATTATTACACAGGGTTAATGAAATTTTCAGAGCTGTGTATTGCTGACTATACCCTCCCTTTATAAAACAAAGGTATTCATGTACAACTGGGATTCGCATTTAATCATGATTACCCTCGCCTATTAATCATGATTAGCCTTGCCTAAAGCACTTGTTAGATTTGAACAAACTGGAGGTTTCCACTCTATTCTAAATTCCAGCTACAGCTTCATAATTTTTGAGAAGTATAGAAAATGTTACAGTAAAAGTTTAAATGTTAAGAGCGCCTATAGCTGCTGTATAACCTGAAACACTTTAAAATATTTTGTAAATCTTTTTTTCACACCACAACTGAGGTAAGAATAAATACAAACACACTTACCCGCTTCTGTCTCTCCTCTTCTATTCTAATTTTAGCTGCCTCTTCCATTCTGATTTTAGCTGCTTGTTCTTGAGGATGGATTAAAACTGACTTTTCATCTGCAACTGTATTTTCCAACATTTTCATATGGTCTAAAATATACATGTTATTTAGCTGTAATTGCAGTCAGAGTGAGCCTTGGATCTTCTCTGCATTTTGCTTTACAGTTTCCCAATCGCTTAACAAAGTGCATAAGCTGCTCTTCAAAAGATCTATATCCTACTACTCTGCCTGTCTCCATAAGCTGGAAAATCAGTTTTTTATGTTATTTAAGTCTTTAATAACCCTTTATTGTGTGTCTTTCTTGAAAACACAGTAATGTCCCATTTTCAATGGGATGGAAAATTACTTTTAATATTACTTGGGAGCCCAAAGAGCAAGATCATCTGAAGAATCAAAAGCCACATATTAACCTCTTGGAACAAAGAGGGTCTAAAACTGGCAGTACTGGGCAATCTATCTAACATTTGGCTATTGCACAAAAAGCAAGTCTCAATCCTGTACTGTTAGCTTCAAATAGCAGCACATTTTCCCCAAGGCATGGTTTCACTCACACTGCACTCCCCAATCCCCAGGCATCACGTTGGCATAGCCACGTAAATGATGGAACTAAATCACTTTAACTTGTTTAAAAAAAACAAGCACCCTATGAAAACAAATAACCCAAAAGCAAAAAACGCAAACAACCAAAACACATGCCACAACTTGATCGCTTTAAAACTTCAAAAATCCCACTCAACATACAAGACCACCAATTCAGCATTAGCCTAACCAGAAGGGCACCAAGGACAAACTTGGGAAGTAACACCAAGATGACCTGGCTATCAAACAAATTGTAATGTCTAATTGATATAAATTCCAATTTTATAAAAATGTTTTTCGGAACGGTGCCTAAAAGCACAAGAAAAAAATTCCACTCATCTGCTTATGCTTGTCTTGGGCATTTATAGCTGTGAATCTCCAAAGAAAGCAGCTTTTCCAGTTCAACAGATACAGAATTTCAATGCGGACTTCTGCACTGAGAATTCTATCTCTGGAAGCAAACACCTATTAAAGTACAGCAACTACATGTATGACAACAATTTGAGTGAGATTTGAAAGACAGAAAGATATTTTGGACATCTGCTCTCTTCAAGATCTTAACGGACAAGCTGGACATAAGAACAAAAAACCTCTCCTATTTGTGGTTTCAACAAATCCACAGCAGACACAGATAGGAAACTGTACTTTCATTCAACATGACAAAGCATTTAACACTGAAAGTTCATTAAACAGTTTTGTCACAATCACTGTCACAGCCCCTCCATGCACGTCTTTTTGCTCCTACAAAACAAACTTTGATGCAAGTATGTACTGTGTACCTTTGGCTTCAGACATTGTATTTTTCTGCTGCTCCTTGTTAAGTTCTAAATCACATAATGGTCTCTTTCCACTAGCAATTGTGCCTGATTCAAAAGTTTCAAATTCACTTTGACGCTCTTTCTCACTTTTTGATGTCCACTCCTCTTTTTGGCTTCTAATTTTGTTCAACAATTTCTTTAAGGCAAGTTTTGGTTGAGGTTGGCAAGTTTTTCCTTCTTCGTGCCCTATAAAGAATATATACTGTTAAGAGTTTTGGGTAATGAATATCTTCATATCACAAAAAAAGAACTCTCTGGTTTTTTATCGCTTACAGAGTTGGACAAATAGCTTAGGCGTATTTTTAAAATCTTAGCAAAATTTTCTCTTACCTGCAAGAGAGAAGCAGTAATTTGTCTCTGCAAGCTATAAAAGAATGACTAAGCTGGATGCAGCGTTTTATAGTCAAACTGTAGCAGAAATATACAGTACTATCCCCACACCTGACCTCTGCTTTCTATCAGCACTGGCAACACAATGCACCACAGACCAAACACAGACTGTGCCACCCAAGGGATGCAGAAGCGCTTGGCCAAGCAGCAAAGTTCACTGAGACACTTCTGGCTCACATCACATGACCCTGGACATGCCACAAGCAAACAGGACACACTCATGCATCCATTCCAGCCTACTCACAATATGCAGCAGCTCAACCACAAACCTGAACATAAAGGACGCACAATAAACAGACTATAAAGCTTCAACTTTGAAATACCTCAAAATGAAAAATATTTAAGTTCATACATCAGCATCAGTCCATAATTTATACTAATTACACAGGAATAATTATGGCTACTAACAGTATAGTTCTTATAACTAAAAATTATTCTCAGCATACTAATGAACTGAAGCATATCAGAAAAAGAAGTCACATTTTCATTTTTAAACTCATCATCATTAGGGTATTATCATCTATGCTAACCACAAACCAAATTATATTGAATTATTTTATGCACATTAAGAAATCTTACTACTTAAGGCATTTTACTTAGTACTAAAATGTATTTGATATACTAGACTAATCTTTCCTAATATAAAATGAGAAGGTTTAAGTTAAATATGAAGTTTAGAAGTTTTACTTTCTGGTTCACTAGGGACCTCCTCTTCTATCACATGTTCTGGTTCTTGTTGAGTATCACAAGGAAGCTCTGGTTGAGTGTCACAAGCAGACTCATGCTCCAAAGAGATATCAAGATCATTATCTTGAGCTCTGTCAGAAGGGGCTGGCAAAGGTTGGGGCTCAAACTGCAAAATCAGGTCTCCTTTCATGTCTAATTAAAAGAGCACAAGGAAATAAAATGACCATTTGGAATACAAATCAAACAACATTGCAAGACTACACTCACACACAAATCCCCGGGAAATTCAAATATCAATAGGCCATTTCACAACAGATTTATCCAACTTTTTTTTCCCGCCAAAATACAAGATTCAAAACCATTTAGATCAATAATCATCTATTCATTCAGAACCTCCACAGCAGTTTCTGTTAGAATATGCTACATTTTCAAAATACAAGTTGATGTGATGAAAGGTTCAGTTTTACACCGAAAGCAGCTCACAACAAAAATTACACATGATCCCAGTAACTTCATCAGAGAAAAGACACACCCTGACCTGGCTGTTCACAAGGCTGCCACAGGAGAGTTATCGTACAGTCCAGGTGTGAAATCCCAGAAGACTGCCCAAAAGGAATTCTCCTACGATAACTTTACTGACTGAGGGGGTTACTGCCTACAAGAGATGTGGGACACAGGGGAAGAGCACTTTGGAATTCTATGCTTGTTACATATACTTAGGGGAGGAACTCAAAGCAGGAAAAGGAAAGGATCAAGTTAGTCAAGGGCAGAATAACCATGAGATAAAAATGTAAAAATGGTGAGATAAAATGAGAGTCAGTACACTTGTCTGGCCATGCACTGTGCTGACAATCTGCTCTGTCTTCTCACTAAATTTCAGTTGTAGCTGTTTTTCTATGTGAGGTACACTGAGTTTTGCATGCATGTGCGTGCATAGATACGTAAGGGCCAGCAAGTGGAACGGGAACCAGAAGTCACAGGTGCATCTGTGTCTAGAGCACTGCCAACTGCAGAGGCCATAACGAGTGCATTTAAGTGGGTATGAGTATCAGCATGCAGTAGCTAGCACATCACAAGCCAGACTAGCCAGCAAGAATGGTAAGAGGCTTAGGAGTCATGCAGCAGGCAGCTGTAAGACTGGGTTGGGTATTGCAGAGGCCAGGGGACCTACAAGTTGTCTAGTGGAGGGATCAGGCAATCCAAGCATTCAAGCCAGCTACAGAGGAGAGGAAATGATCCTAAGAAACCTGCTAGCACATGTGCATGCACCACCAAGACTACAAGAGGATCCAGGGTCAGCTACTAGGTAGACTGAGTATATAAGTCAGTTCCCACAGGAACCCATAGCATGTGCGTGTCTGTGCATACGCTCACATGCCCAGCTGGATCTGTGCAGCAACAACTAGAGTGGAGCAGCAGATCCTGGAGGTTTACATACCCAGCAGCCAGCAAATGGGAAGACTAAGGATCAAGGGCCAGCTGCCAGGTAAGAGCGAGTGTCTAAAGCTATTAACCAAGTGATCCATTGCACATATTTGAGCACATGTGCATTTGAGTGCATACATGAGTATGAGAGGTAACTCTAAGGCTCCAGCAGGAATCACTGGGTAGACACTGGGTGTCTAAGACCTGAGGAAGATCTGTAGTGTAGCAGATAGAGACCTGGAACACAGGGGAACAACTCCTGGATAGACTGGTGTCTTAGCATCTAAGACTGATTGCAGGAGGGATCCATATCATATTACAGACATACATCCCACTAAAATGCCTTCATCTTGATCAGCCAGAGCACTAAACAAAAGGAGGGCATTTGTGCTGTTTGTACTTAATGTGAGTGCTGTGTTTTCCCTGTTGGCCTGTATGGCCAGCTGTATGGATGTGCCCTGGAAGTCTGTTTGTGTGTGTGCCAACTATGAATACACACACGGCCTCACTACTGGCTGGACCTGGCAAGAGGAAGCTGCAGCAGCCTCTCCTTTACTGGGTACCAGATTTAGCAACCTCCAACAAAGAACTTACTCCTGTCTTCACTGTACATTTCTTCAAATGCAGACTCCAGTTCTCTCTGCCATTCTTCTTTTATTTCCATGCGTTTGTATGGTGGGACTGAAAGCTGAGGTGGCATCTGTGCAACAAACTGTCTCCTGCGCATCCGATCCTGAGCTTGCATTTGCTCCAGTTCTTCCAAGAGTCTTTCCCTGTCCTTCAAGAATAAAGAAGGGATAACATAAACCTTCCTTCAGTGTTCACATTCAGACAGCCACATATCAAGACTGATACAAAACGCTTCCGTTTGGTTATTTAGTGTTTGCTTAATGTTCAAAGTTAATCTTACTCTAGGGAGAAAGTGCTTCCTCAGGAGAAGCTGTATCAGCCATTTAGACACAAGAGTCATCACTACTACACAGAAGATCTGATGCTGAATAAAGGCTCAGACTCTATACCTGTAGGCCAACTTTCCTCAAGATACTTAAACCTTCGGTACTCATTCACTTCTTTTGCCAAGTGAGTTTTGTTAGTATATAACTCAGCAGTTGCTACTTTTTAAGATAGAAACAAATACTCTGGCACACTGAGTAAATGTGAGACGTATTAAAAAAAAAAAAAAAAAGTTTGTTGGGAGGTTTTTTCCTGTTAATTTCAGGAGCACCAGTCATATTTCCAGAAATCCCCATTTTAGCTTGGTTACTCATTCAGGGTCAATCATATCCTAGCTGATTAAAAAGCAAACTTTTCATTTCCTAGCCAACAAAAATACTTGTGAAACTATCAGACAACAAAAAATTTTTGAGTGCTGATCTCAGTACAAATACTTCTCAGTAGTTCAATTTTTATTTTTTAAAGGAAACGATTTCAACATTTCCAGCCTTGCATGCAAACAGAATGTCAGTCTTTAAATAAAAACCTTGAAAAGTTTTCAAAAAACAAAAAAACTTGTTACTTTCTTAGCAATAGTTTTTCCCCTGAAGTACAGAATCACCAACTCCAACTAAAGCTAATGTGGAAAAGCAGAATTCATTACCTATTAAAAAAGTTTTGCTTGACTATTACCTATTGGTTAATAGCTGGTTAAACATTCAGATAATAAAAATGAAGAGGATGTTCTTTCATTCTCACTCCTTCCAGATGCCAAAACAAGCAAACAGATTTTGCCTTTTTTTTTCTTCAAACATATTCTGCAAACTTTATTTTGTCTATCAATTTTCCTCCTGTAAATGTAACTCCTTTATTAATCACCTACCTACAACTTACTTAGCAGCGGTCTGACATTAAAAACAGGCATAACTACTTTGCCTACCTTGGCCAACTGGATTTTCTTCAAGGCGTGACTTCCTCTAACATGTGCCTTTTCAAGCTGCTTTCTTCTCTCCCTCTCTGCCTCCCTGTGTAGTTCCTCCAAACGTCTCCCTTCTTCTTCAGCAGCTAAATGAGCATCTGGCTGGCAGTCAATCAACAGTTTAGTCCACTAAGTTCTTTGATAGTTTAAAGTATATGTAACAATAAATAAATGAATAATTCTGCAGTAAAAGCACTTTAAAAAAGACATACAATGCCATATGAACATCCTTGAATGTTCATGTTGCAAGCAGGACCAAAATAATTTTTTACCTTTAGAAAAAAATTCATAGTTATCTATTTTGTAAGTTTAGATGACAAAGTGTTCCAGTTTCAAGCTCTACCAGGGACAATCATTTATATGATTTATTTGTTATCACAGAATTATTATTTTTCCTACAATACGTGGTAAAATGAATGATATGGTCAACATTACAGATTGAGTACTTCTATCCTTATGGTTTTATTTTAAACAAGGGGAAAAAAATCCCTGAAATATCTTCAGTATCATTTGGGAAACCAGAAACAATCTGAAACTTTCAAAGAAGAAAAATCTTACTAACATAAAAATATACTTAGTAAAAGAAAAAGTCATTCCAAACAAGCAAGGCAAATACAAGGCAAGTCTGGGAGTACATTGCGAAAAAGAGGGGAAGAGAGAAAAGCAGGACAACTGTAGCTATCAATTCAGCATAAGCCACAAGTCTTCCAGTTAGGGTGTCTGAACATTATACCAGCTTTGTGACCTCACCTTCTAATAAAAGCCTGTTCACAAGAGACTGCCAGGTGTGATCTCCTAAGTGACTGAGCACCTTACAGGCTTTATAAGCCTGTCCATCTGAGATCCTCTCTAGTAAGCAATGTAACAACTGCTTTCTACAAGTTCATTTCTTTAAACGGGTTCTAGAAAATGCAACAGCTGATATCCAGACAATGTATGCAATGTAAAGAAACATATATGTAAGACTGTAGCACAAACACTTGGAGTTAATCACCTGCTTTGCATCCACTGCTCTGTCCACCAATGCTTCAGCAATATGGTAACGTGTAACAGAAAAGTTGCCAGCACCACCAGACTTCATTGCAATGATCTTTTTCACTTCAAAACTCTAGGAAGAAAAGTACAACCACAGCTGTATCACAGAACAGGATCTCCACCAAAGCAGCTGAACAGAAGTGATCTGTACAGTTAAATTACTACTAAAAGAAACCCACCCCACCAAATTCTGTCCTGAAAATGTTGTTGAAACCCTTACATACATGTAATAATTAATAAACCATATCAGCACAGGGCAGATCTAGAGGGCTTTAATAACTGAGAGCATCTAACAGTCTTAGGCAAATCCCTGCACAGAAATTGATGTTCATCAGTGTCATGTTCCAAAAGCACTAATTTGAAAGCACTTGAGTTTAATGCATTAATACAAATCCCACTTACAACAACTGTCACATTCACCTCAGAGCAGGGCAACCACAGACCCATAATATAATTATACCCAACAGCAACGCAACACTTGTCAAGTACAGACTTGCTTCAGGAAACTCAGAGCCATTACATCCAATTTATTAGCTGACCAGAAAAAAAGAGCACTTTCTGTGACTTCACTGAACAGTGTCTATTCATAGAATGCTACGTTGCTGTGATTTTTTAGTTTTGGGTACACTAACACATTTCAGCTCTTTTCTGGAAGTCTGAACAATGAGCCATCAGACCCCCTCCCCCCCCTTCGTTGGCACAGCCTCATGTTTTCAGTAGCAAAAGTAGCGAGGTTAGGTAACTCAATATACTGTAGGACCTGTCTTTGTACTTAATATCTCCTCCACTAATTTTCTCTCAGCTTCCCCTCCTTTTTTCTCCTAAAAAGGTGTTCTTATCCACATTAACTAAATCAGAAAGATTCATAGCTTGATTGGTCTAAAACTAACATGAATCATAAAGAAATGCACACACACAAAGAGCAGCATTAAGTCTCGGTAAATCTTAAACTTATCTCTGCATAAGAAGAGGCATACAATATTTCAGTATTGACTATCACTCTTTTATGAAGACTGTAGAAAGTAAAGTCTTTAAATGAAAATCAAGGAAGCACAGAATCATTTATATTGGGAAAAATCATCATCAAGTCCAGCCATTAACTCAGCACTGCCAAGTCCACCAGGTTCCTCAGTGCCACAACTCACATCTTTTATTAGACACCTCCAGGAATGGAGACTCCACCACTTCCCCAAGCAACCCTTTCCAGTGCTTGACAAGCCAGTGAAGAATTTTTTTCCTAATATCCAGTCTAAACTTTCCTTGGTGCAACTTGGCTATTTCCTCTTGTCCTATCTCTTGTTACCTGAGTGAAGAGATCCACCCTCACCTGGTTATACCCTCCTTTCAGGCAACTGCAGAGAGTGATAAGGTTTCCCCTGAGCCTCCTTTTCTCCAGGCTAAACAGCCCCAACTCACTCAGCTTTGTGCTCCAGACACGCTGCTCTTCTCTGGACATCCTCCAGCCCCTCAATGTCTTTCTTGTCGTAAGGAACCCAAAACCAGTAAAATTACTTTTAGCCTCACCAAAAGAACTTAAGTAACTAATTTTTTGGTCCTTAAACAATATTATTGCATGATATTCTAGTAGGTAAAAAAACAAACTGCTAAATTTCTTAACCAATAAAAATCATAGTAATTGTAATAGATCAGTATTAACCAAACCACTTGGAAATACTGATTATAACTATGAAAACAGAAAAATCCCAGGCCTAAACCTCATTAGCCAGATTACCAGTGCTTGCCCTGTACTGGGTTACTTTCAGCATGTACAATTAAACATCTCTTATGAGTTATTAAAAAAATATTAAAATTAACAAACCAATAACAAATAATTATCTATTACATGTGATCAATCAAACCTCCAGAATTTTATTCAAAAGCTGCAAAGATGTGAGAATTATGTTGGAGGCTGCAATTTTCCAATTAATGTCAAAAGCAATTTAGGCTGAAAAAAATACCATACTTCCATCATGGTTTTGTAACTCCTTCCCCCTTTTTCCTTTTCATTCCTTCAAAAAGCAAGTAATTCTATACTAAAATCTGGCGAAACTGGAGCAGCAAAGTATCATGAAAAATGACAAAAAACCCAATAAAAAAACCATGATCCCAACTCTACAAATGCTTTGAATACTGGAGCAGAGTATAGTAACGCTTTTTAGGATTTATTTTCATTCCATAAAAATCTAAAAGATCATGTAAGGAAAAGTAAGTTTACAAGAACTCTGCAATGCTTTTCAATAAAATGGTGTTTACAGCTTAAGTTCAATTAAATAACTTTTCATTTGGTCTAACTAAATATGGTCTCAACTCCTAAAATCCACAATTCTGAGAACCAAAATGGGTTATGACATTAGAGTAAAAATACTTCTTTTCTAACTGGGTAAAATAACAGTAATAGGAGTATCTTTAGGGAATGTTTCTTATATTCTAAGTAATCATGCCGTGAACAACAGTGCCCTAGCTCCTTTTTATGAAATTATAGTCAATTGTTACTGCAACAGAGCATCAGATTATGATTATCGTTATATTTAATAAGCTCCTTATGCAAACTGGTTCAAAAAAACAAGCAGACTTATTCAGATGACCCTGTAATTTTCTGTAATTCACAGGATTTAAAGTTAAACAATTTAAATTCAGTGCCTTTTGAGTAACACATTTGCAAGACAAAGCCCCACGTTTACCATCCCCCAGCTGACAGTCAATATCTTTATTTTCTCTCTCTTGAAGCAGAAACAGAATAAAAATCTCTCAATCTTTCAATTATTTAACACTTTCCTCCATGAAGTACATGGCATCCAATAACTCTTTGAAGAAAATAACTTCATTCTCAGCCCTGTGCCCTCCCAGCCATAGGTCTACCACAAAATGATTAAAATCTATACAGATATGAAAACCAGAAAAAAGGCTTAAAGTCAGCTAGTCTTTAAATGGAACAAATTGACACGTTGTGCTATACTAAAACAGAGCAACCTCTTTCCTCAACAAAAACTCAACGTGTCTGTAAAATTACTGATTCAATCTGCCATTATCACAACATGAACTTCATAATAGAAACAAAACTTACATACTGTAGAAAATCCAGATGTTTGCAAACTCTGCTAAAACCAGTTACAAATCACATTCGTTGAAAAGGAGAATAAAGGACATTCGGTAATGGATGGAAATGCATTAATTTTTGGAAAGGAACAATATTAAATAGAGCACTGACCCAGACATATCATCCAACACAATTGTACATACAATTCTGGTTTCACCAGAACCCGGAGAAACATGGAAACTAGCCTTCTTGCTTCCCCTAAGACACTAAAGAATGGGGAGAAAATTCTGCATTTATAAAATGGAAACGAAGATGAATTATTGATGTTGCAAGATAAAAAGTATTAAATAAAAGTGCTACATATTAAGTACCGTGTCAGTTGTTATGGAGGTTTACTGCCGTGACTATCTATGGAGAAGGCTTAAATAAAATTTGATATAAGACACATTCTAAACTGCAAAAGTTACTACAAAGTAAAGCCACAGCATCTCATGCCTTCCCAACAATTTAGCTCAGTTGCTAAACTGAGCAACAGAACCACCTGAAAACCAGGAAATAAAGTGATACATTGACTTTAAAAGTGATACAGTGACTGATACAGATTTCACCTGCTCTACACCAGACACACCAGGAACACACCCTGTGCACAACATAGATGGGAACAGCAGCACAAAAGGGTGCGTGAATTTACCTGAACTCTCATATACTCATATACATGAACTCATATACTTCACCAGATATAACCCCAAACTTTGCAACTGACAACAATACTTTTAAATCTTCACTCATATCCAGCTTACACAACATGAAAATCCTTGGGAAGCCAATGAGAAGACCTAGAGAGAAACTTGTACTAATGAAAGGCCATTGGTACTCCTTCTAAACATTCTTAAAACGGTGAGGGTCAAACCTTACTCAGTTTTCCCAGATACAACACCAAATCCCTATCATCCTGCACTCTAACCTGTACATAACATGCTGGGATGTATCTGGAAAGTTTTGAAAGCTTTACTGGCTCTGAGAGGAGCTAGTATACCTCAATCCTTTCTCTTATTGTCAGTAGTTTGAATATTCCTGAACCGAAAGGTCTAAAAGGGCACGCCACCACATGAGGCAACTTAAACTCTGCATTCATTAAGTTCTATTAGTTAACTCCAAAGTAAAAATACATGTAATGTTCTTTCAGCAGTTCAGATCTGTAATCCTACAGGAAATTCTACACATATGCACCAGCTCTATGAAATCAAAGCAGCATGAATGGGCTACAAAGCCACACCTCAAAAGGCTGCAGCCTCCCCAGCAGACTTGTTTGACGGTTTCCTATCAAAATTAAAGAGCTTCTCCTTCATTTAGTACTCCCTACAAGAAAAAGAAATTGAAAGGAGAAAAACACCCCAACAAAGCTGCCCCACAGTTAAAAAGATAGAATTGTCTTTATTACTGAACTAAACAAAATGCTGTTAACTACATCAATATGACAGAAGGCTGAGGAGGCATGTAATGTACATTGTAAAGTCTCATACCACTAGGGCTACTAAATGAAAATGAGATATGATGAAAGTTTAAAAAGACACATCAACTACAAAAATAAGAGTCTGATTACAAGAAATTAAATTCACATATAACAAGAGATCGGTAAAGTACCCAAGCTTAGTAGCAAGAACTCTGCTAATATATAAATATAATTAATTCATTCTCTTGGCTTTTGCTGAACCACTCTCCTTAAAGTATGTAAGTAACAACTCTGGATGTCCTGTTGCAAAGTCAGACCAATAAATATACATGGTACTCCTGAAATTGGGATCATTGTTGTATCATGGACACATACCTCAAAAGGATGTGGTGGAGGAGGTGGCAGGCTTGCAACTTTGGCTGCTCTTTGTCTTTCCACTTCCAGAGCACGTTTACGTGCATCTGTTCGTCTTGGGGGACAAAAATAAAACAAACCACAAAAGAAAAGAGAGATGGAAAATTATGCAAGCAAAAGTGACAGAACAGTGCAAAATAAAAGGTAAACCTAAGATCACATTCCTAAGTACCTGCACTGAATCTCAGGACACAGGGATGGAGAAACATATCAAAAAGACAACAGAACTTAGGCTGGAAGGCAGCATTAAAAATCACCTTCTTCAAGTTATGCAAAAACGTTAATATATACAAGCATCCCAAAAGCAATGCAAAATTTCTTTTTGACCTAAGTTTCCAGAAAGCATAGTGCACTTCAACATACTTTAATTGCTTGAGTGTAGATATACTTAAATATTTAATTTACAGGTCTTAGCTCTACGCAAGCACAACTATGCCCAAGAGGACACAGACCATGTCCCGTGCCAGCTCAAGTTTAGTGCAATCTGCTTAATAAAAAGGCCCTAAGAAGGAAGACCATGACAAATGCACTAGGTCCTTTTTCCAGGTAGTTAACTCTCCATCAGGAACTGGCTTGACAACATTTCATTTCATACGTCACTGAACTCCTGGAGAGTCTATAAGGCCAGCTTGAATATCTGACACTCTTGTCTTGGTTTTAAAGCTACAGGTTTTATCAAAATCCATAAGCTTTGTCCATGAGCATTAATTCTCTAGCCCATAAAATTTCAAGATTGAAAGAGCTCCAAGCAAGAAGGATTAACATTTTTGGCTTTCAACTTGTGACACTGCAAAGTTTATTCTTAATAAAACAAAATAACTATTGCATACCTGGCTTGCTCACGAATTGTTTTTTCTTTCTGGTGCTTCTGCTCTATCAGAGCTTTTCTATGTCTCATCTCTGCTCTTTGTTTCCTTTCCTCTGCTTGCTTTGCCAGAGCTTCTAAGTCAGGTTCCTTAACATTGAAATATTGTAATCACTTAATACAAAATTTTACTCACATCTCATACTATCAGTATATTCCAAATTACATACTGCTAGTAAGAAGCACAAGCTCAAAACTACCTTCTACTGTATTAGGGTAAAAATACTCTAATAACTTTCCCTTCTCCGCCATCTTTATTTTCTTCTTCTCCACCAACAGCAGCGAACCTGCCACATCTCTCAGCCAATTTAACCAAATATTGATGTAGAAATCTTAGCTTCTTCTGCATCAGTTTGATGAAAAGGATAACTAAACACCCTATTAATTTAAATTTAGTTATTTAAACACGCTGTAGCAAATGCAGACTAAACTGTGTAGAAAAAGCATATTACTGCCCTTCAGCCATCAACAGAAACATTTATTATTAGTTCTCTGCTCCTATAACACTGGTTCCACAGATTTTTACTAACTCACTCATCCTAGCATTGGAAAGGACTTTATAAAGAAGTTGATTCAAAGACACTGATATATGGAAAAGCATAATGCTATTTTACTTTGGTTTCAAGATCCTGACTAATTCAGGAAGTAAGCTACTCTCTGAAATCCATGTAAAAAATTTATGGTTGATTACTGTAAACCTGATTCAGAGTCAAACCTATAGAAAAATTCTACCCAGCAATCTCAATGATCTCTCAAGCAGAGCCTACACAATTTACAGGATTTTAAAGAAAGTGAAACCCGTTTATAGGTGCAGAATTAAAAAGTGACACCTGTTTGCAGTCCAGGCAAAGGCCTCTGAAGCCCTCACCAAGGCTTTCCATGTTACTGGAATACTGAAGGCAAAAAAAAATGTTAAGTGTATTTTCTCAATCATAGAAAAGACCCATAGTGGAGAAAAAAATTACTGTATTACTGGTATAATTGAGATACTGAATCATTACATACAATTTAGTCAAGTACAAACATATATGATCACACAAGCTAATACAAACAAAGTAATTTTAAAGTCTGCCCAGCAAAATTCTATGGACAATACGTCCATAGACTATCTTATGGAAAGATACCTGCAAAAAAGTACATAACAACTTCTAAAAAACTTCCATTCTTAAAAAGTTGTCTATTTAGGCATCAGGACTTCAAAATCAGAAATGTCAAAGAAACACCAAACAAACAGCAATTTTGGTATTTCTAAAACATCAAAATTATGTCTGACAATATATGCTGGTATTGGCTGAGACAGAAATTGTTTTCTTCACAGTGGTTGGTATGAATGAGGCTGCGCTTTGGATTTGTGCTGAACACAGAGTTGATAATATAGAAATGTTTTTGTTATAGCTGAGCAGGGTGCACACAGAGCCAAGGCCTTTTCTGCTTTTTGTGCTGCCATACTGGTGAGGAAGTTACGAGTGGCTGGGAGGAGACACAGCCAGAAAGGTGACTCCAGCTGCCCAAAGAAATACTCCAGACCACATGGCATCATGCTCAGTACATAAAGTGGGGGAAATAAGGAGGAAGGGGGCAATGTTTGGAGTGATGGTGTTTGTCTTCTCCAAGCAATCATTACACATGATGGGCCCCTGCTGTCCTGGAGACGGGCCTGCCCATGGGAAGCAGTGATTTAATTCTTTGTTTTCCTTTGCTCTGTGTGTGGCTTTTGCTTTCCCTATTAAACTGTCTATATCCCAACCCATGAGTTTTCTGGCTTTTACCCTTCTGATTCTCTCCCGGGTCCCACTGGTGAGGGAGTGAGCAAGCACTTGGTGCTTGGCTGCTGGCTGGGGTGAAACCATGACACAATGAAACTAAGCTCACTTACATTCTCCTTGGCCTGTCGGTGACCCTCCCCAATCGCTCTTAAGCTTGATAGATACAGTTCTTCCAGGGCTTTCATCTTCTCATCCTGTGCCTTCTGCCATTCAGCTCTCAGTGCCTCCTCTAACTGATGCAGTTGTTCTTCTCTCTTCTGCTTTACCTTCTGCCTTATCTGGCAGGAGATATACTTCTGCTGCTCTCTGACCTGTAGAAATAGCATTTATGTTTGTCAGCAATTCAAGAAAAGCACAGTACTTTTTGCAGCAAGACTTTCCACAGTATAGTCTACCATCCTTCCATCTCACCTACTACTCTATTCACAATGTCCAGAAAATATTTTCAAGCTGCCATTACCTTTTTCCAAAATTAATATATAAAATAATAAATTTAATTAAATGCTTCTATTAAAGTCCAAAAAATGACAAACAAACAACAAACTGCAAAAACTGCTTGGAATACCCTTCCCTCCAAAAATACAACACAGTAATTTATGAAAGGCTCCTGTTACAATACGACATGGTTTTAAAAAAAAATCAACAACTATACCAAATACTTAGTAAACACAGTTTATTATTTTCCACTTTGTATTTTAGGCTTTTTTTTTTTTTTTTTTTTTTTTTTAAGAAAGGGCAGTCAAGCACTGGAACAAGCTGCCCAGGGAAGTGGTTGAGTCACTACCCCTTGAAAAGTTCCAAAGACGTGTAGATGTGGCACTTAGGGACATAGTTTAGTGGTGGACTTGGCAGTGCTGGATTAATAGTTGGACATGATGACCGCATAAAAAATTTCACCATTTTACAATACTATTACCTTGAAATTTAGCTTACAGGAAATAATATTTTCAGTTACTTTTCTTAAATTATTTGTTACATCATCAAACACAACACATACAGGCATACCTGTTGGAGCCTCAGTTTTCTTCTTCTTTCATATTCTTCTTTCAGGAACATGGCTTCTTCATTAGGACTAAGCCTCAATGTCCCAGCTGTAGCAAGTTTCCTCTTCATCTTTGGACACGCTGAATAATCAACTTCTATGAGAACAATGCAAAGAAAAAGAGAAATTGTACATAAATGACACTGGCAAAACAGCTATAAAAACAGGATAATGTTTCTGCCATAATGTTGTCAACTCTATCATGGTATCTGTGTGTGAGAGCTACATTCACATCTGTATTTCAGAAGTCTTTACCAACCTTAATAACTCTTTACTGTAATGAACAGCATTGGCTCTATGTTGGTGACAAAAGACACAAAAAGATAATGCTTTTGAACTACTCTGAGCTACGTACCAAACACTGCAATAGTATCACATTCACAGTCTACTCTGTGGACCAGCTACGAACGTTTGCAAAGTGAAGAGTGAACACCATTCTGCTCCTGGGAAGATTTAAAAACAAAACCACAGACTACGGAAAAGAACACCCCACAGTAAAGGAGGCTGGTCACTCAGGTGATTTGTACTGAAATACTCTCATAACCGTGGTAGGGAAGAGTTAAGACACAGCAGCAAATCTGTTGATGTTTTTGGCTGCACTCCAAAGTTTTCTGCCCTACAGGCTCTGAAACCGTAGCAACAGCCTGGGTACCAAGCATTTCACTGGAAAGCTGAAACTGCTCACTTTTATTCAAGTTTTCCTAAGAAGACAAATTTCAAATTAGGTTTCCCTCGACATTTTACTGTGAAACAAGAATCTTCTGGTTCTACACACAGCTTCCCATTTTCCTCATAATTACGATTTTCATACGCCCAAAAAAACAACAAAAAACTTCTTCCATCTGATATGTAGCCTGTATAAAATTCCCCTCCTCCTAAATCAAGCATGATTTTTACTAGATCATTAAATATTTATAACCCTGGAAATATCCGCACGAAACAAGCAGACTTTCAAAACCCACTGTTTAATTCTAAAAAAACTAGTGAGTAATTCATATAGCGCTAACAGTTTAACCTACGTATCACATCTGGAAACAATTATTTTTACCATGATATATACTGATCTTCGTCTATTAAGAGACACAGTATCATAGATAAAACAGCAAGACTGTAAATAAATCAGGGGAGGTGTAAAGGCGAAGATCCAACAGATACTTTTGGTAAAGAGTTATTGAAGCAATGAATCCCGAGCTCTTTGCAGCATAAAGACGGAGTGTAGAATCCTGGGTCCTGCCAGCCCTCCCCTACTCGTCACCCGACGAGATACGAAGTTTATCACGGCACAAAATCAAGTAGTAAATTACTACATTTTCTCTCACACACACACTCCTAAAGAGAAGAAAAATGTAGAGGAAGGCTGATGCAAAGCATGGGTGTAAAAGATAAGAGCAGAAGCAGAGACTGAAAAGGCCACGCTTGCCCGGGCTCAGCCGCCGCACGATGGGGATGGTGCGGGTCGGAGAGGGCCAGGCACCTGGATCCGCCCGAGTGAAGGAAGGACAGTATAGAGGGAAGAGAAAATAAAACAGCAGGGGAAGGGAAAGCAGGGGAAGGAAGAAGAGGGGAGAAGGAAGGGGAGAGTGGAGCCGCCCCGCACGCACCCGCCGCCGCCGCCGCCTGGGCCCTCCCGCTCGCCGTGGCCAACGGCCGCCGCTCCTGACACGTGACTCCGCGCCCCCAACGAGTCATCAATGGCGCATGCGCCACTGCCCGCTCCTGCCGCCGAGCCCCGCCCCTGTCTCTCGATGGCCAATTGGAGCTCGGGGCGGCAGCGGTGGATCGCGCGCCCAATATAAAAGCGGCGCTGTGGGCGAAGAGGGCGTTCACGGCCCCATGGCTCCGCTGGTGTTGCTCTGTAGCAGTCAGCCCCTTCCCCATGACCGATCTAAGTGCGGACAGTGCCTTGCTTGCCTAACGTGGCAATCTCAGCGTGCATCTGCAGGGGCTCATCCCTACGGCTTCCTCATAGCCCTGGACCAGGAGCCCGCAGTTGGAGTTTCCCAGTGCTCGCGTGGGAGGGGCACTCACTGTCCGAGCTTGAAAAGCATGCTGAGAGAGAGGAATAAAACGGAATCCTGCTAGTTCTGCCTCACTAGTGTTACTTCTATGCAGCTTCCCTGCTCAGCGCTCTTTTGGTTGTACTGTGTCAGTAGAAGGAGTATCATAGAATGATAAAATAGTTTGGCTTGTAGGCAGTCGTCCAAGATCATTTAGTTCCAACCCCATTCAGGCCATGGCAGTGCCTCTGTACCTGTAGTGCTGCTCTGCCAATCGTCTGGGCTTGTACACGGCTTCTGCAATGGGCACACCTGTGCTGCTGCCTCAACCCTATAGCTGAACCTTTCCTTATAAACCTAATTTTTAACTAACGCCTGCCCCTCATAGGTCCGATGCAATGCTTGCTTCTTTGCTGGTAGCATGTAGTGACAGGACAAGGGGGGTAATGGATCTAAACATAAAGAGAATAGGTTTAGATTAAACATTAGGAGGACGTTCTTTACTGTGAGGGGGATGAGGCAGTGGCGCAGGTTGCCCAGAGAAGCTGTGGGTGCCCCATCCCTGGAAGCTGGATCCCCCAAGACCAGGTTGGGTGAGGTTTTGAGGAACCTGGTCTAGTGGGAGGTGTCCCTATTCATTGCAGGAAGGCGATCTTTAAGGTCCCATCCTATCCAAACCATTCTATGATTACTCCTCACGCTTCACCTTTCTTTCTAAAAGGAGCCATTTATGGTGTGTAAGATTTGCAGCACTTGGGATTTGAAAGTGGAGACATCAGATACCCTTGATTTGTGAGGAATGCAAATGTTATTTGTATAGAGGAAAACAATCCCGCCACACATACAGATGAGGTGAGAGAGGCTGTGTTATTCTATTTCTCTGCATGGAGCACATTCCAAGGGTCTAAGCTGCTGCTACAAAAATGGAAGGAATATTTGTGACTTAAAACAGATAAGGCACAAAGGAAATAACCAATTGCCTTGCACTGAAACTTGAGTGCAAAATATAGCTACTTTTTTGGCAGTTTCTTATAGGAAAAGGAAAAAAAATATTTTATACTGGGAGCTAGCTGTCATAGTAACACACCATAAAGTGCCCTACAGGACTTAAACCAGGAGGGCTGAGAGTACGCAGTAAAACTTATTGGTTTGGTACATATAGATGCATGGCTGCACAGGAATTAGACTAAAAAAATACAGAATTGCAAAAGAAAAGAAATCAGCATAAGGAGAAAAGGTAACATAGCAGTTTTATGTGCTTTCTTCCCTGCCTTCTGCATTTCACTGCCAAACAGCCTTCTTTTTCACAGACTTGCTTTCTGACAAGTGTCTGCAACTTGCTGCAAGCTACTGACTGGAATAGCTGGTACCAAGCTAGTACCTGATTGTGCATTAGACACACAGCTGTTTCACAGTATGCATGTTGAATAAATTAGACTCGAGAAGTGCACTTCCAAATCTGTTTTCTAGTCTCCTTATCGGATTTTTTGTCCTTCAGCATTTTCATTATGGCAGTGCTCTCCTCAATAACATCACTTGTAAATAGCTTTATCCTGCAGGTCAACAGGTGAAAAAAAAGTCAAGACAGTCTATTAAGAGAGTAATTGAGATTATGGATTTTAGAATCCTCTAGTTATAAAATGTGAGAGAGGTCAAATATATGCTACTCAATTATACTGTTGAATAAAAGGGATATTATGAAACCTACATGTACTGGGTAAGAATTTTGTTTCAAGGGTGTTTTCTGTCATTGTCTTGCAGAATTATTTCTGCTACTGCCTAATTTACATATATATACTGAAAAACAGGAATTTTAATACTGTAATGTTTTCTACTTTTTATTACACACATTTGAATGGCAGTATTACAGAACTGCATTAATTCCTTCCCCCTGTGAAGTAGATGGTGTTCCTTTTATAAAAGGTGAATAGTGATGCAGCAGTACTGGTGCATTTAGACAGGGATATATAAAACTGGAGGTACTGAGCTTCAATTATTGGTCACCTTCCTCTTGAGGAACAGGAATTAGACTTGAAGGCGTTCTCTACAAAATCCCAAGATAGCCAGTGGAAAATTTGAGCTTCTTTTCAGGATCTGAATTTTCATATGTAAAAAATGTCTCAGAGCGAATCTGCGTACAAACACAGATTTGAAAGAAATCATTTTAATTTAATGCATTTGAGGTTGAAGAGGGGTTCTATGACTGTGAAAGCTACTGATGAGTTGACCTGCAGTGCACAGTCAGAAGCTCAAATCACAGTACAGGCCTTGTGCTGTTCCAGAAAATGTCTTTTGAGAGCAGACTGTTTGTACTTCCCTATCACAGATGGGGTTTATTCCCTCAGTAGATGAACCATTGCAAGAGGCTTTGGCACAGGCACCTTGCCTCGATGTGCTCTGTGGGGCCATTTGGTCTGAATATGAGATCCGTGAGGCTGGAGCTGACTTTGTGTGGCCTGAGAGAAAATATTCCCTGTCTCATGGGCAGGTCGAGCAGACCAGCATATCTTTTACTACCACACAGGAATACTTGGCCCTTTCTTCATCAGAAATTCTTCACTGTCCACTCGTGTCTCTCAGGTGCACAAGGGAAAGATGACTTTGTAGGCTTTTCTGCATCTTTAGCAGGGCAGCCCTGGTTTTAAAGGTTTTCTGAGAGCTAGTAATGGAACAGTACAAACACCTGACAGCTCACCCTTGCAGAGGACTTGGCACCCTGCACGAATTAAGTATTCTCCTTGAAAAACCCTGAAGGAAGAGCTTTAAAAAACATGTCATATTCAGAAACGAAATCCCCCTGCCCTGAGTCCTCTAGCACATCATTATACATCACTGCAGTTTTCTGCTTCTAGTCTCCTTCTTGCTGATAACTGAGGTAGCAGAATGAAATGAGAATTTATCTCAGTCTGAATTGGCCTTTCCCTGCATTCAGTATTCCTCAATGTCACATCCCACACTCTCATATAGTCTTAAAAGCTCCCCTATGGTTCATTTTGGTTTGATGTGTGATTACTTCACCCATGCTGTTCTCTTTTAGCACCTGGCACCTGGTGTCTAATTATGGTGACCACCAGGAACTGATGTGGTTTTACAAATGTTTGTAATCCTCTAGTTCATACATTTTCAAAACTGCAAAGTCCTTTTGTTAAATAGTTTGCAGTAAGCAAGTTCATGTGTAAGCTTTGCAAAAAGACATGGAGTTTCCTAAGAAGGAAGAAGGGCTAATCTTTATTTTTGAGGCTGACTAATCTACCATGGTCAGCCTGTGCAAGCATAGCCTATAATAGTTTCTGCCTGAGACAGATTTGGAGATAAATTTTCTTGACAGATGTGGAAGAATAGCTTTTGTTATTATATTCCATGTCATATAATAGAAAGCTGCAAAGCTACACTTTTCAGTACTAAAGCAACTGTATCCAGAGCTGTGCCTGTATAAATTCTCAAGGTGCAGATTCTGTCCAAAAAGGATGCTTTAAAAAAAAAATGTAAAAAGGAAAAAAGAAGTAATATATGAGGCATAAAATGCTGTGTAGCTGGCAAAAGGATAATTATGTGCAATTAAATACAGTGTACATCCTAAAATTATTGTTCTAGAAGGAAATGTCTGTAAACTCAGATGTGGTTTTGGACATATATGGTGCTGTCTTAGAGACAAAAAAAAAGAAGCATGCTGTCCTACGACATTGATCCAGAAGCTCTTATTAGGAAACCAGGCTCATTTTCTGTCACAAATGCTCCTGGGATTTCACCCAGCATCCTTAGCCCAGCTTAATGATTTGGGTCTCTGGAAAACAACCAGCCTTGGGATGATAAGAGCAGCAACAAGTGACTAAGAACTTATCATTCATGCATGAACCACTGTGCTGCCTAAGGTCATCTTAAAATGGGCTCTCAAACAAATGAACTCTCCCAAAGCTCGAAGCCAACAGAACTCAGCTGGATTCAGGTTTTTACAGAAAGGAGCCTTGTGTACCTGTTTTATATCCTCAGAACCAACCTACCTAATTACTCAGTGATGCCAGCATGTGTAGACTTCTACAATGCAAACTTGGTGTATGCACATTCATTTGCTAAAATTCTTGTAATCTGCATTCAGCCTTCTAAAATATATGGGAAACATACACAGAATTTTCTCCGGTTCTTAAAATATGCATAGTAACTATGTGCACTAATAGGCCAATTATGCTCAGTCCAGTGAGTTTACAGCTGGTCTTTGCCAGCTTTTCTCAGCTACTGTGCCATATCTTGTTTGGCTAACCTTCCTGAGTTTCTTCTTTTAATATCTACTTCTATTCAATTTCAGAAATTATACTGAACATTCCTTTCATTATTGCAGGTAGTTTCAAGCAGAAGCCTGGATTTTCTGACATTTTCTTTAAATAACAGATTCTACTCCAGCAAGCTCTCTTAAATGGCTTAAAATTTCACGTTGTAGGGAAAGCTGTCCTTATGTAATGAAAAATGCTCTTTTAGTTTAGTCCTATATTAGTAGTAAGCATTATATTTTTAGCATTTAGTAAAGGCGAAAGGTGAAAACTAGGGGTTTTTTTCTAATTTCAAAATTATTACTTTCTCCAACCTAATTTGCCTTATTCTGTACTGTTTGCCCCCTCCATTTGATGGCTTATGTTTATTACATTTTATAGAGAAGGCATGGGAGTTTTCACAAGCTTCAGTTTCTCTCAGATGGGCATCCAAATGCTATGCCATGAACAAAAAAAATGAATGCAAAGATATCCTGAAGAATACTTTAAGGCTTTAAGTCTACAAGTCTCCAAAGAAGAGGTTTAATTAAGGTTCTGGATAAAATCATAAAGAATTAAATTGTCAGGACATGCCAATATATTGACCAATTCAAGCACAGAATCTCAGAATCCTTTTTGGTGTCTTAATAGTAATTTTTATATAAAGCAATTAAAAGCGTGTGTTAGATACTCCCTTTCCTTAATGGTGGCTTCTGCTATCTCTCTAACAACTCATCTGTACAGTGGGTGACATACAGGATAATGATACAGGATGCAGGTCTCCTCCTGGGAAAGTACATGTCATTATTCTTGGATAGCAGTTATAACATCTTAATATTATTTATGACATACCAGCAAAAGTGTTCACAGTGTAAAAGAGTGGATCCTGGTTTGATCAAGACCTTCATGCTGTAAATCAAAGAGACTGTATGATCAGACAGACTTGTGATATAGCAGATTACACTTCTACTGCAGATTAACTTTGATGTTTTCCTTAGTAGAGAGAAGCTGATTGTATAGATGAAGTCATTAAAAGGCTTTATGGGTGAAATATGTTTCAAAGAGAAGCTTACAAAAGGAATGGGTGGTGAAGAAAAATTTACAAGAAGTGAGAATGAATTTGCAGCAACAGAAGAAATTTGGAAAAACTGAAGAGTGAACAAATGAGTTCAGTAGAAAGTAGTGAACATGGAGTAGTGATATACTGGTTCTTACTGCTCCTATTTTACTTTTTTAAACAGAAACCAATCTCTCTAAAGACACGGAGACATTTTCTGTCATAATTTTGCTAAATATTATGGAAACCAAGGCAGAGTGAAAGAACAAAAGGTCTTTAGTGATTGCAAAGAATTAAACTTAGAGTCAATTCTGAGGAAAACAAGTGTGTAAGGAAGCTATCGATTATTTAGATGCTAGCTTGGTAAACTGGATTCTGGGCTTCTGTTTTCTACAAGATGAGAGATTTTAGTGCTTGTAATGCTAGCTTAGGCGTTTTGGAATAGATCTGATAAATGGAACTAAGTCCCACAATCCTGATCCTGAAAAGCCTTGCTAAGCTACTAAAGTCTAGATGCTGTTAGCATTTTTCAATCCTAAAGATCCACAAGCTTCTAGATTTGCTGATCTTTATAGGACCAAGCTCTTCTAATGTTGACAGGACTGAAAGGCTCAGAATCCAAACCTGAACAAGATTCATGTCTTTTTTTATATATGGATATATATACATCAACATCTAGTGTACTCAAAAGGGCTTTTTTGATTTTTCATGTGGATTCCAATATTTAGTAGATGTTCTCGGCTAAAATGTATATTCTGAAAAGCCTACAAATCTGAGAGGTGGAATTCAAGATATATTCCTTTTCTCAGGATTTTCTATAAGGCAGCTGGACAGCTGCACCTTTGACTTTACATGGTTCCCTAATGGTGTGCTCACATCTTTAGATCATACCTCGAGGTTCCAGCAAACCCCCGGTGATGCATCCACCAGTATGAGGTTACATCAGCCCTAAAATTGGAGGCATCTATTGAATCTAACCCTTTGTTTCAGATATTAAAGTAATACGGAAGTCAGTAAAGGGGACAGCAGCATTAGCAGAGACAGACATAGGCAGTGGTATCATTTGGCCCAGTAATGTCCTTGGTAGAGCAAAACCACTTTTTTCCCCACTGGTCCAATAAAATTGCCTCAATCTGCTTCTTTGGGTGATCACTGCTCATCTGGAATTTTATCACTGTCCTTTTTAGAGGATAATTTAATTGTTTTACATTTATAGAGGCAAGGTAATAACCTTAGATTTACATAGAGCTAATTTCTTTCTTTGTGGGTGGGTTCTGTAGGATGTGAGCAAATAAGTTTCTGTGGGAGGATACAGGAAACATGATTAATGGATCAAAGAAAGACCATCTAAGGGAAATGGGTATAATACCAAGGGAGATAATGCTCTATTTCATAATACTTATGCAAATATGCCAAATGTTGGAGAATTCAATTAATATTTGACAAATGGATTCCCTGTGATGCAGAGTAAACACATACTGGGGAAACAATAAAGCTTTATTGCACATTATCTGTTAACTTCCTCTCAGACAGGCTGGGTTGCTTAGTCAGGTATCTCATTGCAGAGCAGGTGGCAGGGAACAGCCAGGCACAAATCAGTGAAAGACACTGAGATTGTTTGGATGAAAAAGACTGACCAAGGTTGAATTCTTTGCATGCGTGGCAAATCAAAGCTTGTCAATGTGCTTAGGTCTGCTCCTCAGTCTTCTGCTAGAAGCCAAATTTTTTTCCACGAAAATGAACACTGGTTTAGGAATGGAGGAGATAGAATAAGACAATGTTTATGATCTTGATTTTATTTCTGTAAAAGCAACACCAGCAGAAAAAACAATAATCAAGTAAAAACAGAATGCCTGAGCTACTGGAAGACACTGGACTGGACTCAAAAAAGCCAAGCTTCAGTGACCAGTATAAAATTAGGTTAATACTAATGCTATATAAAGGCAATGAATCCTTGAGGTATTGTAGTGATGCGAGATGCACAAATATCTAGATTTACTGAAAACATAATTTTCTTGTTTGCTTTCTAGCTTCCATACTGCATATGGTATTTTAATCTCTATTCTAAAATACTCGGTTCCTCTACTAAAGATTTAATATGAGCTTTTGTTCTGAGAAGTCCTGATCCACAGAGGGAAGGTATTTGACAAGCTATTGAAACATATCGTCCATTTCAGACCATACAGACTGGGTACTGAGCTAACAAAATGTGACAAGAGTTATGGAGGTGAAGTTTTAAGTATGAAACTCAAGTTTGTCTTTTGGTTGCAACTGTCCTATAGCTGTTATCATACTTTGCAACCAGGAGTAATTCTAGGGACATCCCTTCAGTGCCTTGAGACAAGAAGTTGGGAAGAACACAAGAAATTAATCTTCAAAATCCCAATGTTCCCAAGAAAACCTACTCTTGGAGATGGCATGACTCCACTTAGAAGCTTTTTCAACACTTCAAACGAGACTTCTATGTGTTACTCTTTTCTGTGAAAGTAGGCATCTGCTTGGTGAAAACAGAAGTCCACCATGATGCAACCAGAAATTACTATGTGAGCTATAAACTTAAATATATATTACTTAAGGGCTGTATTTCTTTCAGTGTAAAGCAGGACAACCAAGACACCCTTTACAGAAGTGATGCTGTTTTTGCTGCTTCAGTGCTGTTGCTTAGTGGTCAAAGTAGTGGAGATTTCGGGTTAATCCTTAGCCCTGTCTCAGGCTAGAAAAGTCTCTTAGGGGCACATCCTGTGCCAAAGGGGCTGCTGTACATCCAGGAATGACACTGGAAAGAAAGCAGTGCCAGAGAGAAAGGTGAGGGGACCTGGAAATCAGGCAAAGATTGAATTCTCTGCTGTGCTCTGAATGATCATTACATGTTACATTAGGCAAACATGAGGTGAACTTTCAAAGCTAACGAATGAGTTGAGACTCCAGGTTAGGTTTGTCCTTCAGCCATTCCATTCAGCTGGAAAGAATGAGCCATGCTCTGTTAGGCCATTGCAGTGGGAGGAAGGCTCTGTGCAGTGTCCCTTGAGCAGAAAGAAGCTCCAAGGTTCAGGAACAGGTGACTGACTGCTCAGACACCTGTTTTCCTGAGGATCTCATACTGGCCAGCCACTAAGCCCTTGTGTGGCATTCTGGGCTACCCTGCACAGTGTCTAATTATCTTCTCTGGGAATATGGAGCTGACATGCATAATTTAGTTATTTGGGTTCCCCTGCTGAGACTAGATTTTGTGATGCATAAATAGGCACTGTAGATCTCATCCTCACATTATTTAGTTGTGCATTTTTCCTTTGTTTTTGACTGTAGGGGAGAATATTAGCCCTATTTTCTACTTGCAAGGCATGTGTTCATTCATTTTGATTCACTATGTTCAAGTTACAAAATCTTAAAAATATCTTAATCTCTTCCACTAAGCCATCTGTTTAAATCAGAGATAATGAATTTTAATAAAAATCTGTATTTTCCCAAGTTTACGATTTCTTTTAACATGCAATTTTGCTGTGATCTTTGAGTTATTGCCTCTAATAGATGACTTCCCTGCTGTCAGGGCTGATTCTATCTCAAAGTGTATTAATTTTAGTTAAATGTATCTTGGCAGACATCCACCACTAGAATCAGTGCTGAACACCATGGAGTATTCTTCTAATTGGACATAAAACTCAGAGATTTTTTTCATATGATTCTTTGCTATACGGTGTGTGCAATTAGACTTAATGAGCTCATTTTCAGGACAAGTTGGCCAAACCAGTGCTATTGCTAATTTATAGAGGATACAGAAAAAGTTATTTGATTCTTTTCTTTTCTAAATTAAAACTTTATAGGAAATATTGTTGCTGCTTTTCCTTTTAGCATGGGAATATATGAAAATCTAATTTTGGAAATAAAAATGTTTCCTTAGTGTGTGATTTCCAATGATTGTTGTAGAATTCTTGGTTTTTCCTTGCAAATGTTTTGGCAACAAAGGAAAGTCTAGCACGTTCTTATGTCATGTTAATAAACCCAAGCTGTGTATCATGATGACTGAGGAACCAGTAGCAGTGTAGCTCCCGTGGCACAAATGGAACAAGCCAGCTTGAAATTCTGTGTCAACACTCGGCAGCTGGTGCCCAAAGCCACTCTAACTACACTGCCAGCTCAAGAGTTCCATGTAAAAATATTATTGGTTAATACAGAACTGATTAACAATGTTTTTCTCTGGAAATATTATCTCACAGGATGCAGTCATGTGGCTAAGACAGAAGGAAGCTTTAACCATTACTGTCTGTTTTTACCAGTCCTTGCTGACTGAACAGGAACCTGAGCTGGTCTATGTTGGAAAGCTGTGTCCTACAGAGCTGATTAAAGAAACCATAGCTGAACCCCTGGAAAGATAGGAACATGAGAGCTGTTCAACCAGCCCCCTCATCATTGCAGTACTAGTAAAGAGGGTAACAAAAGGAGGCTGGCAGGTTGTTAGCTAAAGATGCAATGTAATACATCCGTGTTAACACACTGTTGAGAAGAGTAGCACCTGAAAAAATCCAGAAGATCCCAATACCTGAGTTGGTTATTCATGAGGAGGAGCTCTTTGATGCTATTTTATGTGATATCCTTCTCTCCTCTACCTTTAATCTAATGCCAGTTGACAGATGATGGGATCTGGTAGGCCAAGTTTCTCTTTCCATATGAGAAAGTGGGTATGGGAGCAGCTCTGTGGGATGTCTGCTGCTGGAAATGAAACCCCCACTCCTGCCCTTTTCTTCTCTGCACACAGCTGCATGGCTTCCTCACACCTCCTGTTCTGTTCAGGCAAGGCACTTGTCCTGGGGCCATCCTTTTCCATATCTGCAAAATGGGAATAATGCACCTATTTTTGAAAAATGCATTGAGAATTACCACCATGAACCTCAGAACAGGGATGGAAATTACTGCTATTGCAGTTTTACATGTTTCTACTTGCTTTGTGACAGTGTCCCATGAGTGCTTCATAAATTGCTAATTCTGAGGTACTAAGAATTACAGTCATGTTTCTGTTTGCATTGGATAGACATATACCAGGGCTTTCATGCCTGGCATCCTTGCTGCTTCTTACGAAGATACTTTCATTTATATACAGAAATAATGAGACAGAAAAATGTTAAAAGGATTGCCTGAAAGCTGCAGATCACTTCTGTCAGTAATTATTTATCTGTCCACCATTTTGTCTGTGTATATTTTATTCCCTCTCAGTCTATATATAACAACAAATTAGTTAGAAGAATCAAAGCTGCTTATTTTAAACTTACAATGCTCTCATTGGACCGGTACACAAGCAAGCTGCATGGTGTAGGACATATGCGCATGCTACGCTTGGTAATCTTTTGGAGTTAATTTATTTACATGCATCTGGTTGCTCTCCTAATAGAATGGATCAGTCTTCCCTCTCAAATGAAAGAGATAATGGGAAAATTGTTTGAGATGGTTTAATGAAAGCCAATATATCTTTAGCAGAGTGGGTTAAGCATGAGTACCTTGTGTGCTGTTCCTTTCACCTGTAAAGTGCAAATTTTGCACTAACAATTAATTAGCATTTTACAGAGTCAACATTAACTAAATATCCTTGACATATTCCCCAAGAGAGGATAATGTCATTAACCTCTTTTACAGATGAGGAAACAATATTGGATTAGCATTGTAATTCCATTGACTTCTGTGGAGTTATTCAAGATTTACACCAGTAGAAATAACACTAGCTTTAGTCCTTGATATAATAAGTCATTTGTTCATGGTTATCTAGTCACAAAGCTGCACATTCAGGATGAGAAACTGAAAACATCCACGTTTCCTTTGCTGCCATAGTAAGATTTTCTACTGATAAAGCATCTATAAACCCTTATCTAGGAAATTTTTAAAAAATGAAAACAACACACCACCACAGAATCTTACATTTTTCTCCTACTCATGTCTAGAAACATTTGTTGTGTCTAGAAAGGTCTGCATCCTGTGAAAATAAATGAACAACAATAAATTTTTTGTAAGATTCTACATCCCCAGAAATGTGAATGTTTTTTCTGAGTAAATTTAACAACAGAAAAGAAGGATGGGCTTCTAAAGGCTGCCAGTGAGCAAAGAATGTAAGTTAAAGGTCTTTTTATACGTAAATACTTCATTACATTTGGGAGGATTTCTTATTTTCTTTCTCTCTCTCTCCTAATTTTTTTAATTGAAAGCGAGAGAACAATGGGACATCAGTTACTTCAATTTACTTAAGAATATCCAGAATTCACTTTCACTTTCCAGAGTGCCAGTGCGACCTGTCAGCATTTGTGGTCTGGAGTAACGAGGGGGTCTGCTGACTTCTCTAGACAGAATGGTCTGCAGAAATTAGGAGTCTACACTATTCCTGATAAAATTGAAACTTTTTTGCAACACGTGTTTGCTCACAAATAACTGGTGGCAACAGCATTATTTCCGAAACTGTATAAATTAAAAATGCTTAGAAATACAACTTTCATGTCTCCAGTTAAATCAGTTCTAATGTATTAATTATAAAAATGCTCAGCTCTCATTTATGATCGACTTGCTGCAAGTGTGAGAACTAGAGCTGAAATTCAACCTTACGCGGAGGATCACTACCAAGCTTCTTCCTTATGCCCCATTCAGAACAAGGTAAAAGTCCCACGCATTAATCTCCTTTCCCAGATTGGCCCTTATGCACTGGCCAGTGTCACCTCACCACATCTCAGTGATACCCTGGGAATTCCAACTCCCCTTGAAACCATGTCAGGAGGTAATTGTACCCAAATCTTGAGTATTCCAGATGAAATAGAATCACAGCAAACGCTGTCGTAATCTCCTACACCTCACCATTTATGCAGAAGTCTTTTGACAACAAAAGACAGCTGTGAGCTTGGAACAGTTCTAGGATAAAGTAGTTCTCTCAGTTCAGAAACAAAAATTTTCACACCCCCTCTCTTCAGAAAGTCTCATGGCTGCCACACTCTTCCATGGATTTTCTTTTTGGACTTGGACAGAGCACACAGGGACTGCTCCAACTCCTTCGGTATTCAATGGGAACAATTCAGGTTGACTTCAGTCAGATTGGTTCAGGCCCTTAATCTCCCTGAGTCTACTGGAATTCAAACAAGCAGCAATCACTGATACTATCAGAGAAAAGAAGGATGACAGAAATATTTCCAAACAGAATAAATTTACAGGACAGTTGGAATTACAGCATATATATTTTCTTTAAAGTTAATGAATGGCATGATCCAATAATAGTTGTATCTTATGCTTTTCATAAAGATCTCAAGGCATTTCATAATCAATTAACAGCTCAAGCACGTCATCATTACAGAACATTTTGCAATAAACCATTAGGAATTAATGTAGAGTGAGCTTTCCATCATCACTAAACAAACCACTACACAGGTAGGATCCATGCCAAGCAGGCTTTGAATTTTTTAATGAACATTATACACATTCCCTGCAAGCCGAGGATAAGTCCCTGTGCCAGGACTTTCTATTTGCCTCCTCCCCACCACCTGCAAATTTTTTATGTTTAACCATTTCTCTGTACTTTGGTGAGATTAATAAAATCCAGTGCTCTGTGCTGCATTACTTTCAATTCAGATATTTTAGGACAAGATGGATCACAGTAAATGCAATATGGAGGAGTTATACTCCTGGATTGAAAATCAGTCCCTACAGAGATTTCATGTATTTCTGAAGCGTTCCTTAACAGATCTGTGGGTAAAAGCTCCAAATAAACATTTGTTGCCTCCTCTCAAGTCTTGCTACTTCTGTTTTTTTCTGTTTAATAATTTTGGACATATCCCTACCTCCTCTGATTAAACACAGTGAAGAGGGAGACAGCACCTATGTAGGTTTTTCCAAGCTGTTGTCAGACCTAGAAATAAAGTGTCTGCCCCTCACAGGTATTTTAGGGCAGTAGTTACACAATTAGGCTCCTTATATTCCAGAGATAATGTCTGGATCTAAAATTCAAGCTTGCACCTAAAGAGCTCCCTCCCCTGGCAATGCCAGGCTATTCCTTCTCCACCTGAAGTACTCCTGGCTTCCCCCACTAATCTGCCCAGCAACAGTTTGTCCCTTCCTATCTGCAGCAGCAGTCTTGTGTAAGCATCGTGCTCCGAGATCAGCTGCAGCAATTTATGGTATGATTTACAAAGGGGAAAAAAAACCCCTGCTTCTTCAAAGATTCGACTCTTTAGACGCCTGACTTTTGGCCCCCACCCCGACAGGATCACAGAAGACGTAACTTTTAAGCTGTTTAAGCGAGACGTGTTTTTGTTTAACAAAGACAGCACACAGTCTATGATTAATCCTTTGCATGAGAGACATGGCAGTTCCCCCACTGTTATGCAAGACAATATGGTTTGATTGCTTCTGCCTCCTGTCAAGCCTCCAACTGGAAATGTGTAATATGAAATGAAGTGCAGTAAAAAAACAGAGAAGAACGTGCTGAGGTAGTTAAAACAATACTGGAGTAATTAAGGCTCTGTATCTTTATTAGAAACAAAATAAGCCCACTGTTTGGTTTGATTAACACTGCAGGATTGTAAGGCTGCCAATGACACATGTCTGTAGAAAGTAGATGTGGGAGTCCAAGAGTTGTCCCAATGGGAAGCTGTGAGAGCCAAAAAGCTGTACCAGTTGGAAGATGTGTTACCAAGAGCTGTCCCAGTGTGTAGATAAGAGATACCAAGAGCTGCCCTAATGGGGAGATGTGAGAGTCCAAGAGCTGTCCCAAAAAGAAGTCAACAGACCAGAGGCTACAAGTCGGGAAGTATAGGGGCTGCACCCTGCAGATTCCAGCCAGTTACAGTTGGTTCCAGCTGATTCCAGCCTGTCCTGCTCTTGTCAGGTGTGGCCCTTTGTGATACCGGAGTGGCTCAGCCCCTCCATTACGTACCATGTTCACAACAGTGTCCTGCATGCTCACAGGCTGTAATAGTACCCTGCACACTGTCCTAAAAGCAGGGAAGTTTGACAGTAAAAGCTGCATACTGGGAATATTTGATTTATTTAAGCGGTTTTGGGAAAGGTTCTCCCCAGAGCAGAAACAGGAAAAGAAAAATCTTCTTGTAGCAGCTATATCAGCAAGTTACATTGTGACAGGTCACTATATTTTTGCTAATATGTATTGTATTGTTATTATGCACTTAGAGCTGTGGGAAATGCAGCAACAACAAAGACTTAATGACAGTGACAGAAAAAAATCTAGCAGCAGCTGACTATATAAAACAAGAGGAATTCCTCCTGTGCATGACACATTAAAAAAAATAAGCCAAGAGCTCATTGTTTCCTTGCACCAAAAAAAGATTAGGTACTGCCTAGAAGAGCAGTACTGAACTGTGAATTGTTCTTATTTATACTGTATCATGTAACCTGATTTAAAAAAAAAAAATCAAACCAAACAACCTGCTCTACTCCAGATGGTTCAGAATCCAAGCAATGAAGTGAAGATGACCGCTAGGCATCTGATCCATCAACTCTGTTCTTTTGCCTTCAGCACCCTGTAAACTTACAGAGATTGGTCCCCTCCTGTGTCCAGCTGCACTTCTTTTACTCTCAAAAGGAGTCATTAATTCCTGAGTCTTTTGTGAAGTAATGGTCTCTCTTCATTGGAGAAGAGATGCAGTCTCTGCACAACTGTTAAGTTACACCCATAGCTGTACACTCTATGCAATGTATGCGAAAAATGGGGAAAGGGTGGAAGCATAGAGTCCCTTGGCTACAAATGAGATACATGACAATAAAGGGAAAAAACACAAACCTGCAAAAAGATCAAGGGAAAATGAATGAAACTATTCTCTCTAAAAGATATACTGCCTCTCTTTTCCCTCCTGCTTATCATGCCTTGTCCTGTACGCAGTCGTCATCTCTCTTTCCGATGAGGGAGATACACTTGCAGTGTAGCCTTGCTGTGTCTCCCAAAGTCAGTGTATCAACTGACCCAACTCATCATCTGGAAGTGGCTGTGTGTGAGCCAACCCCAGCTTTCTGAGCTGTCAGCTGAGCCATGGTCATTGCTGTCCAGCTCGGCAAAGCCAGCCCTTTCCCACTGGTGAGCTGCAGTGTGATGGAGTGGGTGCAGACTTCCAGCAGTAGCTTTCCCGAAGAGCTACTGCTTCACACACCCCTTGTGACATAGCAAATATGAGGGCTGCTCTACCCTCATTCCTTCTGCTTGATCAAAAACCAAACTACTGCAGCCATTATTTCTAAATAATGATTAACTTCAGAGGAAGATATACCAGTACCAACCTGGTCTTGTGACCAGTGTACTGTTACCAAACTGCTTTGGATTAGGTTCCAGGCTGAGCTCTTCTGCGCCTGCTGGATGCTCCTGATAAGTGTTTTACCTAACAACTCACTGATAAGGATTAGAGTTTGAATGCAGCTCAGGACAGAAAAACCCCAGTTACTCCATTTGCCTTAGAGGTTTGAGCTTTTTTTCCCATAGAAGTGCCATAATATCAAAGTTAGAGGGCACTCTGAATGTCTGTCTCACCATCTTTGCTGAAGCTGTTCCACTCTATGTAGAACAGTTGATATTCACAGGGACCTGAGAGAGTATGACTTGTAACTTAGTGACTAAGGTGGGGACTGGAGAAGGAATAGGGTTTCTTGTCTGTTCTCCAGGGAGTCTATGAGTCTTAATTTACTAAGTATGTTATCGAAAATTTAAGATGAATGCAAAGCAGGCAATGCACAATGACACACTTAAATTTGCTTGTAACACTACATGGAGATGAACAGCTGTGGTAAAGGAGCATCTTTACCACTCCTCCTATGTGGATCACAATTGGATTCCAGTGCCTTTTGAAGTGACTTCAAACTGTGATCAGTGCAACACCCTGGGATAATCCACAGTTTTGGAGGATCAAGTGCAACCATACAGGTGTAATGCAATGAAGCAACTTCCTTTAACTAGAAATAAAGGGGAAGAACCAACATCTCCATGCTCCTTGGATACAGAATTTAAATCAGCTCCTATTTCTTTGCTCCTTGGCAACAATGTCAGACTATGGTAAACTTCAGTAGGTCCCTAAGACAGGTCCCAACCTAAAGTTGTTGAGGTGTTTTTTTAATGGGCTTGACACATAAGACTTAGCAAAAATAATTAATACAGTCTCCAGAAACTAAAAGATTCCCATTGATTTCAGAGGGTCACAGATATAGCTCCAAACACACAATCTTAATTTTAAAGAATTGTTGATAATCTAGACTAATCACTTTTTAACATAAATATTTTGTTTGGAAAACACTATTTCTACAGAAGTGTGTATGGGGGGGGGGGCATTTATGTGAAATTATCAATTCAAAGCAGTTGATATTAAGAGATAGTAAAAATCTTCCTCTTTCCATATTCTCCAAATCAGAAATGTTTCATCTCAATATGGTTTGCCATTTAGTGGTGAAACTCATAAAAAAATTAAATGGAAGCAAAATATTTGGAATAGAGTAAGATAAAACATAAGAAGTCACCTAGAATGATTTTTTTTAATTAAAAAATTTAATAGAGACAATTTTCATCCCACTCATCTCCCTGCCCCTTGAAACCTTTGTTCTACTTAGAATAAGGAAAACTCTGGTCCCATTTGGAATAAGAAAAGGTTATTTCAGGATTTTGACAGTCAGAAAAAAGTATTTCCCAGCTCTACCAAGTAGCCTACTGTGTCTCAGAGCTGGGCATAGTTTGCAAATCTTGCATTTGTTTTTTGTTTACAGTGATGGTAAGATATCTGTGTAGGTAAGTCAGGTTTTCCATGACAACAGTGTATACTTCTACATTTCTAGCTACTGGTGGTTCTTGAAAACAGAAATATAAAAGCATACAGAAAGAGAACCTTAAGAAAAAAGCAACCCAGCAAGACTCTCAAAAGACAGAATTTGGTAATGCATTGAGTAACTGAGCTTGTTCAAGTAGGTAATTGTATTAGTATTGACTCAGTGTAACCATCTCTCTTTCATAAACGAATGCTTTGCATGACTGGTTTACTGCGACTATAAATGCATTCGATTTTTTCTTGTTATTGAATTTTATAGGAAAAAATCCCCAGCTACGCAGATGGAAGTGAAGAGAACTAATCTCTAGTATTTTGTATGAGAGGAAGTATCAAACACGTAGCAGTGAATCCAAATGTGACTAGAGATTATATAACACCTGCTAGGGTGTATAATCATGTTTATATCCACTGGGAAAAGATCCAAAGCCAGAACTCCAGATCTGAAGCCATCAGGAATGTACTATTTCAAATAACCCCACCTCTGACTGTGGGCTTCTATGTGGGTCCAGTTTCAAAATAGAATCTCATGCCCACCTCAGCTTGGTGAAATTGCTCCCATAGTCCCTCATGCTGAGTAGTGCCTACTCATGGAAGTTATTAGACTGAAGGAGAAGGGGGTAAGAGTATCTCCCCCTTTCACTTCTCACAACCCTCGGAAAAAAAAAGTGCAATATATATATTTGCATCATAAGTATAGAACTTTGAGGGGGAAAAAAAGAGAAAGGTATGAATTTGGCCTCTGGGATCCAAGGAACTGAATTATTAAGAATGTCCACAGATGTAATATTAGATATTATATTCATGGATACAATGTGGAGAAAGATTTTGGAATTGAGCCCAGGAAGAACTGCTGATACAAGACAGTTCCTTATGCTTCTCCTAAAATCTCCAAGTCTGATATCAATAAATAAAAGGGTTTGGGGGCTAGAATTAAACCTGCATAGTTTTATGAGGAACAGGTCTTTACTGCCTAGTTCAATCTGCATAGCAATATAACCCTCAGACTTTACAGTCAAGTTACAAACTTCTTTTCAGAGGCCGGTCAACAGGAACCACGCATTCTCTTTTAATCATGTTATGTATGAAAATGTTTTACAGTGACATCATTAGTGATATTACTGGAACCCATCTGTATCCTGAATCTCCTCCACTCCTCCACCCAACTGTAAGCATAAACCCCCAACCCTTCCTTTCAGACACAAACATATACATTCATCTTATGACTGGTCTCTCTTCCTTAGGCCCAAAGCTGGGTCGTGAACAAGACATTCCAGGCAGACAGTGTGAAATCTTCACCCTCTCTAGCTACCAGTCTAAGCTATCCAGCACGTCACTTGTGATGGGTTTGGTGGAAGAAATGATAAATAAAAGTACATCTAGCTGCTTTTGCCCAGGCAAGGTAGAGAAAACTTCCTAACTGCTTCAGGAAATCATGTGAAGTCCTGAGAGATGACATTTAACTCTATATATTAGTGTAATACAGAACTACAAGTACTGTGAGCAAAGCAAGGACTATGGACACAATTCTGCTCACTATGCCACGATCCACAAAGAAAAGAAACTCTTCACGGATTCGTGGTTCCAGAAATCAAAAGGAACTACAATGTCTCCAGCCCATAATCTCAGTACAGAGGCTGTAAATTTCTTCCAGATGATTTAAGCATATTTTATAAGAAAAGATATAAACTCTTATTTTGAAAAAAACAAAGTTATAGTGATCCACCACTTCCTTGTGAAAGCACCCTACTGTTTAGTTATTCCCATAGATTGCAATTTATTTCAAGGTTAAATCTATCCCAGTCTGCTTTTGTAATATCATCAAATGTGAAGGCCCATCACAAAGAATTATAGTGACATCTATGTCAAAAAGCACAGAACCCATCATTCTGCTAAACTTGCTAAGCACAAAGCTGGATAATCCTGCTATGTGATTTTCTAATGTTATCTAGAGATATCCACACTCTCTTTAATTATATTATTTTACTTCCAGAGTCACTGTAAGGTGATCATCAGGGAAGCAAGAGGAAGCAGAAGGCTCTGTTGTGTGCCAGAGAGAATGAAGGGCATGCTGTAAACAATATCTATGTGCCAAATGCTACTCAATCTTTCAACAGATCATTGAGCAGTCAACAGCTCTGGTCAGGAAATACACTGATTGTTCAGAGAAAAATCCACTACAAAACTGGTCCTTTGGATATCTGGCTGCTATGATTTTGGAAAAATACAAAATAGCTCATAGCATTTATATACATTTGTATATATTTTTATACGTTTATATACATTTATATACATAAGGGAAGAAAATTAACTGCTGAAATTCATGGCACTACACATTAACTTTAAAAACTAAAGCTTTTTACACATAAGTTCCATCAAAACATTTTGTCCTCTAACATCAACAGCAACAGAAGAAGCTGATGGCTGGTGTGAGAATCTTAATTGAAGTGACAGCAAGACTTTGCCAGTTAAGTATATTTTTATGTCAAGGAGGAAAAATAGAAAATGTCAAACCATACCTAAAAGTAACTACAAGCATGTAAGCTAATAAAATCAGTTTGCACTTCATTCTTTATAAGTCTCAGCTCTTCCTGTAAATAGTCAACTTCCTACAATTCCTGAAAGTTCAGGAAGAGTTGAAAGCACTTAGTAACTCGCAGGAAGTTGCTCAGCACTGCACCATGGTGTTTATAGAGCAGAGTTTGAAAGTCTGGCTGGTATGACAGATTCTTCAGAAACAGACATCTTCAAACAAAGAAGATTCTTTCTCAAGCGTAAGTCTTCGGGGATTCACTGTAAGTCACATAGCTGTTAACACATTTAGGCTGATTGAATGTGAGAATGTTATATGTAGACATCAACTTTCAAAAAGGTTGTGATTCAGAGAGCTGCAGGTGTTGCTTTTGTAAATTTCATAGAGTTCAGCGCCAAAAGAGGACACAGCGTGAAAAATTATAAGCAGATCAACAAAAGCATTTTTTTCAATAGAATGTACTGAAGAAAGCCTTGTCAATGTCTGTGACTTATCTTTCCACTTCTGTAAAACATGGTACAGTTGTAACTGTCTAGTCTGACTTTTAGTCACAATATTTAGCTACCTGAAAGATAAAGTATAATGAGACACTACACATTTCTCCTTGTTCGGTCTTCCCCGGTTTTGGAACTGTGAGCCTTTGAAAGCAGATGACATACTCAATTATTATCAAGTAAATTTTTTATCTGTCATTTGATCACTTCTGACAGCAGATGAAATATAAAAAGACTGAACTTTCACTATAAAATTAGCCTGCAAAATATACTGGCGTGTAGCCAATGCACAAAATACAAATTATCTCTCAGAAGCTTCTGAAAAATATTTTTATGGTTTTCAGGTAAGATCAGCCAAAGTTCTGGTGACGTCACATTTCTATAATACCTTCCAGAATGCTACATACCATTCTAATGAAAAAGGAATCATAAAGTCCAAGAGTTCTGCTGCAACCTGGAGTATTAGGAAAAAAGGATAGTGTCTTAGTGTGTGTTAGTCATAGCTTCAAATGTTTATAGATCAGATTTGCTCCTTTTGTAAATCAATATAATTCCAGTGACTTCAATGGAGCTATGCCAAGTTAACACTAGCAGACAAATCCAGTCTTTTCTTTTGAATTAAAACTCACATCTTCTAAAGGTTATTTGAGGCTTTATGCTGGGCAAAGTGTTGTGACTGTGAGTGTTATTCAGGTTTCAGAAAAAGGATTTCTGCAGGATGGTGACAGTACAAACCAGCTCCTTCTACCTTGTCAATATGGCCCAGCTTTCTGTTTGAAGAGCTTTTTCCGTAATTTGTAAAGCCAGAAGAAAGCACTGTGATCATTTACTTTGGCTTTCTATATATAGAGAGGTCATCATAATTTCTGGGTGCAAATCAGGAAAGCATCCTGCCTTAATTTAGATATTATTATTATTGACAAATTTTCAGGATGTATATTACCTTCCCTTTTTATTTGCTTTCATGTTTTTAATCTTATTCTTAGGGTGAAAATATTGAGCTTTAACTTAAGTTAAACAGTCTATTCCTAGGATCTTGTTCCATCTATAGTTACCACCAGTCCTGACCTGCTGTGCTCCTTAAAGCACCTTTTTGATATACTTGTTCTAACACAGACTGAGCTCCAAAGATCTCCTCTCCAGAGGAGAAGGAGCATCATAGTCTCTGAGACACTTCAGCGAGTGACATATATCATGAAGCAATCACTAAAAACACAGACTAAAAACCATGTGGATTTCTCATTTGTCCAAGACTACCAAACTACTTTCTAATAAAAACTAATGGTCACTTGTGTTTTGAGGTAGCTGCTGAGTTAGAAATGAAAGCATTCATTATACATCACCTCGGGTACCACTGTCACCAGGACATAAACATTGCTTATCTTTCAGTACTGAAATGACTCAGTTTGTCTTTGACTTCACTGGCAACAGAGAAGTATTGTAAGATGGAATTCATCTCACCCCACTTTAAATGTCTAAATCTGATCTACTTCTTATGTACTTTTCATAGAAAAAGATAAATAGGCACTTCCATGGCACCTCTGTCCCACACAAAGCTTGACAGATCATCTAGTCTGAGTGTTGGAGGCAACTGTGAGATTTCCATGTTGAATCTTGTGAGAGAAAGAAGACTCTGATGATGAGATTTAGGGGAAGTCTCACAGGAGATTGATATGAACAGAAAATAAGGAAAACAAGAGCCCAGAGTAAATCTGAAGAAAGTGTAGAACCAAAAAGAAATCAGAAGAAAGGCAAAGGAGTTCTTGGAAGGCAAAGACACAAGCAAAACCCAGGGGTGCAACTGTACAGAGGTGGAAAGTATCTGTGCTGTGGTTCCACCACTTGTTGGAGAAAAAGTCCAAAACTGCCAGAGACTGTGAAAATCACAAATCCAAAGAGTCTTGGCAGGCAACATCTATTTCTTATTGTCACAAAATATTTTGCCAGTTGGGAAGGATATAATCTGTAAGGTTTTGCCAGTACAAGTTCCCAGAGAAGGAAACAATATTCAAGGGAAAGGGCCTTGTAAGTGCACATGTATATGAGCCCATTCAATTATATTTAGTATTAGAACTTGTAATGAACACCACAGTTCCTGCACTTTATGTGTGATTTTTTTTTCTTGTTCTCTCCATACATGCACATATGTAAAACCATATGTATTTATTAAAAGACTAAGCTGCTACTGTCACAGAAGTAGGATACAGCAAAAGGACAAAATACTGAATTAGGCAATAGCATTTCCTATGCTTTTGCAGTACTGCATAAAACAAATCTATAAATTCTGAGCAGGTTTAGGAAGAGATTACTGCCTGATAACTCAACCTGAAAAGATTTTTTTTTCTACATTAAGAATAAATAATAGAGATTATAATCCTGGCAGCAGATTTTACACCTACATCCAAAGGACGTATAGGTTTATTACCTGCTATTACCTACTACCTAGAATACTGCAATGTCTTAAAATGTGAACCAAACCTTTTCCTGAGGTGTACTGCAGACTCCACTGCTGCAATCAATACTCCGAAGAGCATTTTCTTTCTTGGACAAGAGACGTACGTATATCCGATATTTGAGGAAGCCAGGTGAATAAATCAATAGCTAACAAAAGTGCACTTAATCATATCTGTTTTGGACAGATACAGGTTGGAAAACCTATATGGCCCACACATTGTCTTCTGCTTAAAGCTTAGACAGGAATCTGTGTTTCCTAAATGGCAACATCCTGTTGCTGGGCATCGCTGAAGCTGGAGTGATCACAGTAGCAAATAATTGTGTGCCAGCCAGCATTAGACAGATCTACTGCTCAAACTTTAAAGTTCCAATATAGTTTGTTGTTGGAGTACTTTAGCATAAATACGTAACTTAATAACCACCAAATTATGTACTTTGTAAGTTTTACAGCTTTCCTGGAATATGTAGCAAAGATTCACACATTCGCTTTAACCTTAAATCGTCTTGGCTGCATTTTCTTACTTAAGAGTCAGCCCAAGGAGGAATTTAATATACACACATAATTTATCTTTCCTTAATGGTTTTAAGCGGTGACCATTATTGGATATTTCTCACGGCACTGCAAGTGATCATTAAACATACATAATAGCCCTACTAATGAGTAGATAACTCTAATGCCAAAATTTTCCCCTTCCAAAGGTAGGTTTGTGCATGGAATCGCTGCTATGCTTAAAGGTGCCCCTTTACTTGACATTACTTAATAAAGCCCTTTGAGATAACCACAGAGCGAGAGATGTTTTAGAAAAGCACAATTTTATTTCTTCTCTGCTTTAGCCCTAAGCGGTTCAGCATTATTTGAACATCAGCAACAGCACTTTTTTACGACTTCAAAGTCAGAACCTAACCTCAAATGGGCAGTGCACCTCGAGATTAAAACTGTGCCCAGCACTGAGAAATGGATGTTTTCAGCAGAAAGAAGTGCAACAGGAGGTAACAACACGACAGTCTAAGACCACTCAATTAGAAGGTTTATTAAGGTTACACTAAGGTGCCTCTCATGAACACTCTCACAGGAAACACTTTAAGAAAGGCATGAGGAAAAGGATGAAATCATTAAGCTTGGAAGGAGTTTTGTAGCTGTTATTAACCTGGAAGAAGGGCAAGATTCCTGCCAGCAGATAGCTGTGTGTCAGGCACACTGCAACCACTGCAAGCCCAAGAAAAGTCTTTTATTTCCAAATTGTGTAATCCTGACAAGAAGAAAAGACAGATGTCTGAGATCTTCTATTTTCCACCCAGTAACAGCTACTGTCTGTTTAGGAACGCGGTGAGAGGTCTCTTCCCCGCAGTCAGAAAGCAGAGTGTGTCTGTGGCAGCCAGCCGAAGGCACGGGAGCTGGGAAGAAGCTGCAGGTGTTTGGGATGTCGCTGGTGCAGAGATTACAGCAGCTCAGGCTGCGTGTGACACGGCTCCTCAGCATTCCCGGTCCCGCCGCTCTGCCCAGACGGCCCCTGCTCCCGGAGAACGCGAGCCTGCCCTCCATTTTCATTTTCGGCCCGTTATCGCAGAGTTTGATAACTCAACAGGCGCTTCCGTCCTGCTGGTACGCGGTAAAAAATAAAAAGGAATTGCTGTCCTGGCTGCACCTATTTTGGCGTTCTCCTTTAGAAACCTCTCTCTCTGCCCCGTCCTGCGCACCCGCCCCACACGGCCAGCAGGCCGGCACCTGAGGGGTCCGGGCGTGCCACACGCGGGGTGCCCTCCGGGCGGGACCGGCACCGGAACCGGCACCGGCACCGGGACCGGAACAGGGCTCCCCGGGGCGGCGGGGCCGGGCGCGGCTGGGGCCGGCGGTCCCCGGGCGGGCGGCAGAGGGCGCCCCGCGTTCCGCAGAGCGGGGCCGGGAGGAGCCTCCGGCGCGGCCGAGGAGGGCCGGGGGGAGGGCCGGAGCTGCCACGTCCTCGGCGGCGAGCGGCGGGCGGGGAGCGCAGCCCGCGCCTCAGCCCCACGTGTGGCGGCGGAGCGGGGAAGTTGCCGGCGCTGCGGACCCTGCTCCTCTGCCGTCGCTGCCCGGCCCTTGCCGTCCCTCGGGAGAACGCAACTCCAAGTAAGGGCGCGCGGCGGCCCCGCTCCCGCCCGCTGTCCCGGGGGAGGCCGGTGGGTGCGGGAGGCGCTGGGAGGGGGGCGGTGGGGAGCGCTGTGACGGGGCTCGGGGCGAGCCCGCCGTGTCCCGCGGGGCAGCGGGATCGGCTCCCGGGCGGGACAACTTCCTGCCGACTTGGGCTCCGAGCGCTCCGTCCCGCGGCCGGGGCGCCGCGGATAAGCCCGGAAAGTTTGGGAAGGCGGAGGGCGGGCGGGGAGCCGGGAGCCGGCCGGGATCGGCGGCAGGGAGCCGCTGCCGGGGCTAGGTGGCAGCCCCCGGGAAGCTCCGCTCAGAGGCTGGCGAGGAGAATAACTGCTCCAAAGACTCGCAGAAGACTTTCGGGGTTTGTGTGTTGTTGCTTTTTCTTTTCTTTTTTTTTTTTTTTTTTTTTTAATCTACTTAATTTTGATTCCCAGTCGGGAGTGTAGTTGTGCCGGGAAACGACCGAGACTTGTGTTTAAGCAGCCTGTTGGGAAAAAAATCATCTCAGGAAGGCATTAAGGGTGACCCAAGAAAGAAAGAAAACAATCTCTTGTGAATGTAAAAACGTGGGGTTCGTCTGTTTTTTGAAGCACCGTGCCTTTGTTTGTGCGTGTTTTGTCGCTGTGATGAGCTGTCATGAGTTCGGTGCATAGTTTTCTGGTTATCCTTATTGTTGGTTACCTTAAAATTTTTTTTTGCTGTGTTTCTAAACCGATTTTAGTTCAACTCTTTATTTTCTCGACTGTTTTAAATATTCTCTTGTCAGAATGATTTCTGTTCCGTGGTCCCTATCCTGCCTGAAATTTGTATGATATTTTTATCGGTCTGTGGGGTGGTGCCACCCTGGGTCGAACCTCTGGGGGTGTCCGTGTTTCTCTCAGTTTTGAAAATTTGATAGTCAGTTATTTTTAGCTTCGTTCAGAATTTCCTCCTTGAAATGAACTAAAAGTCTTACAGGAATTCCCTGATGCCCTGTTGAAAAAAAGTGAAATTAGTTTCTCGTTGGTACATTTTTAATAACATTTGCTCTCCCTTGCTCTCTTAATTGCCTTTTAGTGGCCTATTTAGAACATACAGACCTCCTAAGACGAAGCTAAGAAGAAAACTGTTCTCAGCCTTTGTTGATTTCACTGATTTTTGTCAGATAAATGAACTGCTCCTTGCACAGCAATTTTAGCTGCTGGTTTCCCTCATGCTTTGTGGAAAACGTAGAAGGGACATCTACCAACAGGAAATTCAGTGAAACTATCAAATACTGCCCAATATTTTGGGAGAACTAGGAACTGCCTGTTTCTTTAGTGCATTTTCCAGCCTGGGCTTGCATAGGTCTCCATTCTGCTCCTCGAGAGGGTTTTGGCAGAGCTGTTGGCCACCAACACAGGGCAGCACAGAAGAGCATGGACAGCACTGGCAGACTCGCAGAGATAAAGACAAGCGATTTTCAGAGCTGGGCAGCTTCAGATGCTGCCAAGGTGGGCTCTGGAAAGCTCTCCTAGGGAGTCCTGAGCACACATTTTACACCTCTTTGGGATATAATTGGTGTTCACAGTCCGATGGGACTGGTTTGTGTCAGACATCAAATATTCAGTAATGACTGGATGTCCACACCTCCTGTGTGTGAAACACCATCTGAGCTTTCCCAGTGTGAGGTGACATCCCTCAGTAAATCTCCCTAGCTGATCACTGGCTCATTGCTTGTTTGGAGGAGGGTGTGGGTGCAGTAGCAGCGAGAGAGTGGACTGTGTGCTCACTGGTTGCTGCTAGATCTGTATGCTAGCAAAATAATTTCAATATTTAAAAAAATCTAATAATGCTTTTCTATGCATTAAATAAACACAGAAATGCTTTTGCATGTAGATATATACATATATAAAAGATACATGTGCTGGTTAGGTGATATGACCCATCTTATTGGATGGTAGGTGTCTTTGATGATGGCACGGTGTAATGAAATGCAGTTTCCTTGTTCGTTTTCACAAATCTCTCTTCTCCATCATCTTTCTCCCTTTCCTGTTACTTTGAGGACCAGCAAGGCTTGTCCCAGTGGTGGTGTTCCAGCAAGAAGCAGTGGTGAGGAGAAGCTGAATGAACTCCTCCATGAAGTCACAGGAGATGGGTCCTGATTCAGCAAGCAGCATTGCTATTGTGGGGACTGTGCTCAGAGAGATACATTGACCTTTTGCAGTGCTATCAGGGTTTGGGGGAACTAACCACGAATTCTCTCTGTTGAGTTGGGCTGAGCTTTGCTTTTGCTGTGCTTCAGCTGCTCCCAAAGCTATCTGAGCCCTTTGAGAATGGATGTGGCATCTCGTTCAGGTCCAGGTGACTCAGAATCAAATGATCTCTGTCTCCGTAATAATCTCTCCATCATGCACTGCAAGAAGCATCCCTGAGTAGATTGCCATCCATGACATGCAATAGCAGTTTGTGTTGCATGCCAGTATAGATTTCTCTAGCTTTTCATTCATTATGGAAATGCTATCATGCTTGCAGAAGTTGTCCTGCAAAGAGATCTTGTTGTTTTCTCTGGAGATCCCCAAGGCTGATAGCTGTACAAGGCCACCAGAACAGTGGCAGGGCTGTAAGCCCACAAGTTCTGTAACAAGGTGAGATTGTTTTTTAGAGGGCGAAAGATCCTGAAGTGTCCGTGATGCCATTTTGGGTTGCTTCTTTTTTGGTTTGATTTTTTTGTTGGTTTTTAACATTTTTTAAATTATAGCAGTAACAGCTTCCCAGTAAGTCCTGCATACAGCTGAGAAGTTACCTTCCTTTCTTCTTATTATGGGAAAGAGTTATGTTGGCAGATGTGGCCTGTGTGAGGATTTGGTGAGCTTTTAATCCTGTTTGTGGCTGATAGGCAATGCAAATATGGAAGGGCATCTCTTTCAGTATATTAAGGTCTTAACTGCTTGCCACCTTAGGGAAATGTGCTGTTAAAATGCTGTAATTGTTTTATCAGTAGCTACGGGCCATACAGGCCATGCAGTTTTAGATGTAAAATCCTGCAATAGTGTAGACTGCCTCCTCCAGCCTTTTTTTTTTTCCCTTCTGGTTGCTTGTTTGGGTTTTTTGAGAGAGATATTTTTACTTCTTAGGAGAAACCATAAAATAATTTCTGTAGGTAATAGAGGAACCAGGCTTTGTATATTGAATAGGGGAAGCAGCCAGAGATATTTGTGAGCCCTTTGAGCACGTGTGTTATCTTGAGGGGATGAGAATGTGTGATAATATTCTCTCTGTTGTCTTTTGCCCTGTCGCTAGTTTAGTTTCAGGATGGGTTTTTTTTGGTCTTCTTTATCCTTGTTTGTTGTATTGTACATCCATTTTAGATGCAAAGAAGTTATCACTTCCTGCTTTCTTAAAAGTGTGAGCTTTTGGGTGTCTATGTACCTAGAAGTTTCTGATCACTGTTGTCATTAGAAATCTTGTAGAATTTCTCAAAAGGTAGGACATGCCCCAGTCAAATTACTGGCATGCCCCAGTCAAATTACTCTGCATTAAAGTTCTGAAAGTACGAGCATTATCTTAAGTATATGAGTGACTATTCAGAGGGGTTATCTTTCTTGTCCATCAGTATGCTGGTCGAAACTTAATGCAAATGAAATAGTGAGCAGTGCAGCGAACTTTCCACTGCAGTTTCCAGTGAGTGTAGAGAACACCATTTTTTGCAATTCAAAAATGTGTGCTATTTAAGGAGCTACTTCATTGACGGGGACTGCATTCTTGGAACCGGAGGAGTTACATTGTGTAGTTTTGTGGTGAGATTCTTTGGGGATAAAAAGCTGATAAGTACCTGCCTGCCTTCCTGTTTGCTCATATGCTGTATTAAAGGCTTGTGCAAGATAGGGACCTTACTTCCACATCAAGCAAGGTTCGGTGGAGGTGTTGATAAAACCAGAAACTGCAGCTGGATTTGTTGGTGGAAGATGGGAGGTCAGTGATTTGTGACCCTGACTTTTGCCGTATGCATGGCACTTAATTATTAGGTTTCTCTTGAGTAGTTTGCTAACAGTGCCGTGCTTGTATTTTCCCCTGTCTTTCTGTGATCATAATGCAGTCGTTAACTGACTTAAAAAAGTGAGACATAATAATATGGAAATTCACTGAAAGTGTCAGTCTTGAATATTTGGATTTTTTTTCTTTAAATAGGTAGTAACAATAATGTCCAGTCCTATGCAGGTTACTGTGGACCTGAAGGTAAAGGGACATTCTGACTGCATGCAGAGTGGGTGGGTTCTGATCTGCTCAGGTGGGTATTGACTTTCTGTGTTATGGCAGAGGGTCAGAGGAGACAGCTTTATAAGGTTTCGTGAAATGGCCTGGTGTGTGGAAGCAGGAATGCTGGAACTCGTTATTGGACTTAGCAAAGCTTGTGAACCAGGCTAGAATGTGAACTCGTGATTGGTGCCCTAAGCCTTAGTGCCAGCTGACCTCTTTTCTGATCCCTTTCATGATTTTTATTTTATCTTGTTTGGATTGCACAGGTTTTCCATTAGACTTTTTCTCAAAGTCCTTTTATTTGCTGTGGTATATTTCATTTCTGTTTACCCCCAGCTCTTCTTTGACAGTTTGTCTGATTTTTTAAATTGCATTGTTAGATTTTTCTCCTGTGCATGACCTATGTTTACATTTATTCTTCCCTTATTCATCTTCTCACATTTCTCTCCTTTTAACTCTTATCCTTAGAGGAACCAGTTCTACTCTTAGAGACCAGCACTTTCTTATTGATTGCCAGCTGCTTTTATTGAAACTAATTTGCATTCTCTGCTCTTATTGTGCTAGACAGAGGACTAGTGATTTTGAGTAAAGCTCCTTCCCGAAAGGCTTTGCTCAGAAATTGTCTCTGTATTTGAGAAAAAGAGTAGAAAATAAAGAGCAACATCAGTGCAAAAGCTGCTTCTGCCTAAACCAATGTGCTTGTGTCTTTGTCATATGAAGAGTAGAAATGTGGCCTGCTCTACTGCAGACACAAATGACTTTTTCAGGCTGAAATGAGCTGGCGTGGTGAGTGGGAATGCAGAATGATGTGACCTTGTGTTTACTTACATGGGCACCCCTTAGACTCTGGCAGTAACAAACACAATCCATTTTGGTTGTGACTGTGTTCTGCCTTGGTACTGCTGTGATTTTTTTTTTTTTTTTTTTGGTCCCATAGACTGGTCTAAAAAATTTATGAAGAATAAAGATGTACTACAGTTAAAGACTTGAAGAGCTGTGTTTGCATGATGGTAAACTTGGGGAAAAAATGTTAAATGAGAGGAGGTGACTGGGTAGGCTTTAGCACTCAAAGTACCATCTGCCTTCAGATAGGCTCTTTTGAGAAGGGTCTCTAATAAGGTTCCTCAAGCCTTATTAGTTGCTAAGCATAAAACCCTTGTGTTCAGGTCATGTTGATTTTGGGCTTTGTATCATGCTAGAGGTGTGGATAATCAGGGTTTGGATGTACTACACCTCAGGGTGTATATTCTATCTCCTCCTCAAACTGCTTTTGGTTTATAAATTGGTCTCACTGCTTTTTCACCCAGTGTTAGTTTGGCTTGACACCTTGGCTTTGCTTGTATATTTGGAAAGGAGTTCTCTGGCCATGGTACAGTGCTTAGTGTCAGGTCTGGAGGGAGAGGTGTGTTATATAAATTTGTTGCTAAAACTCACTGTAGTGCTTTGCCTTTCAAATGCTTGTTCTTAGCATGACTGCTTACTGGAAATTATATGTCAGTAGCATCATTGCATCAGGATAGATCTTTTACTTGACTTTGACACCCAGCTAGAAGCATAACCAAAAGAAGGAAGCTGCAGGATGGAGTTTTTAGTTATAAAAGTGCACCCTCAAATACAGATTAGGTACATGGTTGTCATGATACAAATGAGATATGAGATCCCAGAGCCTTTTATTAGACTTACTGGTGCCAGTATAAAATATGGCTCTGAGCCTGCAGTCATGCCACAGAAAGGCTCAGGAAGTTCATCTGTGGTTAATTGTCTTTGCACATTTAGGTCTACTTAGAAACCTGTGCACTTACTGTGCTGGGTCTGGCCATCAACTCAACCTTCACAGCCTACTTTGAATGGAAAAACATACAGTTAAACTCTAGCATAGTTTAGGACAAAAACTGCAGGATAAATATATCTGAAGTGGCTTGAGAGGTTTAGGTGTTAATGTTGCACAGCATCAGAAAAACCTGGGTTTTCTGAATTCATAACTGTTACAGGAGAGGCTTGTATTTTTATACTGTTGCAACCTGTGAAGTACATTTGAAGACTTAGAGTCTTAGAGTTTCTTGTGATAAAGTACTTTAGCATAGAGGAAAAAGGCTGCATGCCAACTTTTTGCCTTAATGTTAGGGTTTGATCCCATTACTCAGAAGTCTTGATGCGGGTTCTTGCTGCTGAATTATTATTATTTCAGTCTGCAGAGCAAACAGTTTCCCTCCATTGTTTTAAGTCTTTCCCACAACAGTTGTAAGAGAAATACTAAGTACAGGAAATGGTGTCTGTAAAAGTAAGATTTGATCTGAAATCTGATTGCCTGAACTATTGCTAAGTCTTTTACACTTCCGAAAGTTGAAGATGATGTTCTTTCTGTTGGTCATTTACTTAGCATGTTAAACTCATTGTACAGTAATCTCCATCAAACACACTTTTGCTTTTCTTTTAAATCGCATTATAAATTGAGGAAGAGAAACAGAAATATTTGTATACAATATTTTTTTTTCCCATGTCTTCCTTCTATAGCACTGCCTTCCTGAGTTGGGAGAAAGTGAAACCTTTCTGTTCTTTGTCCAAACAGAACAAAATGCAAAAGCCAATAGTAGAAGTAGGAGTGAGAATCCATTTGACTTTTTAAATTCTTGCCTTTCTAATAATAGGATGGGTTAATACTATTGAATATGATGTTGTATTTTTTTAAAAAAGAAAGTTATTGACTTTAGTATGTGCTTAAGGGAGGAGCAGGGGGAGTTTTCAAACACCCCAAAAGAGCTGTAGAAATAAATCTTTGGAGAAAATTCTGTAACAAGTAGAAATATTCGAGTTGGTTTGTGCATCTTAGCATTGATCTCCTGAACTAATCAAACCCCTCCTAACATACACACGGTGTAGCTATACAGTGCCTTGCAGTCTGACCTACACTTTTCTGCACACTCTTCCGAGTAATTAGACAGGAGCAGGATCTTCTGTGTAAGCCTTTGAGCTTTCTTATTTCCGTGCTGTTCTCAGTGTAAAATGCAGTGCTGAGAGACTGGCCTTCTTTGGCTTAGGCAGGGCATCTGGAGCTGCTCTGCATCTGATCTCCTCTGAACAGGAGTGAGGAGGATTGGGTCTGTCTGTGGTGTAGCACCCTGTCATAGCCCGTGTCTGGTTCTGGTAAATCAAACCTGTTGACAGCTGGCTTAGCTGTTTTTTTCATGTTCTCTTTGGATCAAGATGATCTTTAAGGTCCCTTCCAGCCCAAACCATTTAATGGTCCTCTGTATATGTTCCTGAAATGCCCAAATTCCAGTGGGAGGCTAGTCCCAGCTATCCTTTGTGACTGACAAAATTTCTATGTGGTTTGGGGAGGGATGTGATTTCTTTTGGGTGGGCTTTTAAAATTTTTTGTTATGTATTTTTTTTTGTTTTGGTTTGTTTTTTTTTTTAGTTGGTTGTCCTTACCTTTTCAAACTCTCTGTGTTTTTGCAAGGATATAAGCCTGGATATTTTATATATTCTGTGTTGTTGAACTAACTGGAAAATTAGGGGGTTTGAGAGATAGGAGCTCTGATGATAAATGCATTTTTCCCTTGTAAAACTTTATCTGTATTCTCTGTGCTAGGCACTCCTGAAGGAGAAATTCAGTGTGAGGAGAGGTTTTGTGACAGTTTTGCCCTTAGCAACCCTTAGAAGCACAGGAGAGGAAGAATTAAAGGAAAGAGCTGCAGTGTGCAAAGTCTGAAGAATTAACATCAGTCTCTTTTTCATACAGAGGAAAGAGAAGAGTTGACTGGAGGAGGAAATCTTTCCTGTGGTACTGGTAGAGAAGAACAGTACTTGAGACCTAGATAAGGCCTCACAAGCAGCAGAAGTGTATCACACTGCAGAAGCTATCTGGGCTGTGATCAGTGTTCTAAAATACAATTTAAGAAACAGTCAACAAAATATGTGTTCAGTTAGTTCATCTGCAAACTTGAAATCTATTTGATAATCCCCATATAGTGCAATTCAAAAGTATTCTTAAGCTTAACTTTAATTAAAAAGAGGCATCATGGTAGAGTATACCACATTGCATGTTTGCTGAACAGCATGTACTATCTGGATAAATGACTGAAAACTTTGCCATGTGGCATTTATTTACTCCTTTATGCCAAATTTTATTTTTTGCTGTTTTTGTTTTTTTTCTTGTGAAATCAGTGGGTACAAACCTTTTACTGAATATTTCCGTCCATGTTTTTATTCATTGTATGAAAATAATATGATGCTCTGTTACCAAAACCAAAAAAACCATCAGGTTGTAGGCATATATTGTAATATCAGCGACATTTTTTTCCTGTAAGAATGACAGTGGATGCAAAGGTGTGTTTACCTTGAGGAGGGATATAGTTGCTTTCCAAAATAAATGCTGTTTATGAAAGTTTATTACAAATTGTCTACAGGAGAGTGAACATGCAAGGATCAGGGTATATAACGTTTTCTTTGGAACATACCTTTGGTAAATATATTTTTAACGGTTATTAATCTGTTTCCTGACTAGGAAACCAAGGAAGTCAAAGTGAAAAGGAGATTATGGCCATATTTGTTATTCACTGCTGTGTTGTTTCTGACTTCCATCTCCTATGCAGTTAGAAACTCTGCAGGAAAGGGATATGTGACTTGTGTTGAAAACTTTCAGATTTCCTGTTTCTCTGGGTATGTAAGTTTCTGGCTGAGCAGGTTAACCTTTAATGCTGGGCCGTCTCTCTCCAGATTTTCCTTTGCCCTGGAAAAGCTTTTGGTCTCCACTGTTCCTGACCACCCTGGACAGCTGGCAGTTTCTTCCTTCCAGTCTCACAATTCCAGCAGTGCAGTGGCACCAGCTATGTGCAAGTCACTTCGAATTCTGCTGTCAGATACATTTCTTGTGACTAAAGTGTTTCAGAATTCCAGGGAGCCCTGAATATAAACGTATCAATTATGTGTCAACACAACAGCATCTGTCGTTGAAATTGGGTATCGTTTATTTGGCATCAGCATAGCAAAGATTTGGCTGACAGCCAGAGTGAAATATTCCAGCAGAAGCTGCTGCAACAGAAGCCATCTTAGAAGCAATTTGCTGAAATTCAGGTGGTCTAACATAATCTTTTAATAAATTCTTAAGACATGAGGGACCTTAGGCAAAAAGCCTTTCATGTTCTACATTCTTGTGTATTATTACTTCTTTTCCATGTCCAATTTTTTTTCATTATTCCTCTCTTGAAAGAGATCGATACAAGTTTTTGGGATGTATCTATCCCATAATTCAATATCCTTTGTTGGCTTTCCACTTCTTACTTCAACATTGTTTACGTAAAAGCTCCAAATGGAGGCAATTGGTGATGCCTCCTTTGGGAAAACTTTGCTTATATATGAAAGAGGCAAAGCTCTCAAAACAGGAGAGTAAGAAATTGCCCCTTGTAAAAGATATGTGTTCTGGAGGTTTTGCACATTTTTTCTTTTCTGAATAACTTTGTCTCTTCCTTGCTTTTTCTTAGATCTTTTTCTTAGCTTTAAGTAAGTTTTGCTTTCCCAAAGATGTGAGTAAGTCGAAGCAGTAATTTCAGAAAGTTAGGAAACCCCAAGTCTGTAACACACGCCATTTGTCACAGACAACTGCCATGGTTGAGTAAGCATTTTAGCATAGCTGTGGGAAATGGGGAACTCAGATGACTTTGTTTTTATGGATGATCTTCATCATACTTGAAGGAGGTGAAGAGGAAACTCTTTGATTTAATGATATAGGTTGTCACCTGGTTGATTCTGATACCTGTTTAAAAATGAAAACAGAAAGATCAGAAAGGAGAAAATATAGCAGAAAGGCTCAGTTTCCTGTAGCATATCCAAATGTTTTCCTCATGTCTTTTTGCTTACTCTGGATTCCAAACAGTCCCCATCCCTTCATCAAATTAAAGTTTTTGCCCTTGGGTGCTAAAAACCCATAATTTCTAGGAAAGCATTAAAAACAATACAGGGATAAAAATAGTTGGGAGAAAATACACATTGGGTTTTCAGTGCTGGAGGAAAAGCTTGTAGAATAAAGATGAACTGGGTTTTTTTAAAGGTTTTTAGGTTTTTTTTTCTTGTGGGTTCCTCCCTTCCTCCCTGAGGTTTAGAGTCCTATGAAGTTGAGTTTCTCTCAGAGGGGAGAGAACAATGAAAGGGAGGGAGATCTATCATCTTGTCTGCATTTTAAATAGGCTGGTTTCTCTTTGATAGAAAATAAATAGTAAATTTGGATTAGCTCTTAACTTCCTACTCTCAGAAGAAATCACAAATCTAGAGTTAAGTAATGAAACCTCTCTAGGAAAATCAATGTAACGTGTATCCAAGCTCAATTTATTCAAGAGGTCAGCTTTGTTGCTGCCCTGGCATAGCTTGAATTTAATGATTAACCTCTTAATGACTGTTCATGTAACTTCCATCTGGTATTTTATATAAGTGTAAGCCAAGATGATAACAGAATGCTGTAGTAAAGCAGTGTGTGCTATTCAGGGAAAAATCTCATTCCAAATCCTGTATGCAGCATGCATCAGCCCCAGTGAAACTGAGAGAAGCCCATTAAGAAATCCGATTAGCTGTCTGCTCTCTAGGTGAGTTAAAATCTCTGTCCAGTGTGGTAATCAGTGATGTCTAACTGGTGGCTTATCTGGTAATAGTGCTGTCACCTTTTATAGGCGCCTCTTGTGCAGTTCCGCCTGGCTTGTGTATTCATTTTGGCCACGTAGAACACCGAGCGGCCAAGTGAGACCCTGTTATAAATTTTAAAATTCTCTTCAGAGCTGAGGCAGACACTGTCATGTTCTGTTGTGTTGCCCTTTGTTCCAGCAGGTTTCCTTGTGAGATCTCCAGGTGCCATGTAAGCGGTAGCACACAAGAGGGGGGAGAGTGTGCTTTGTGGGAAAGCAGCATGGAAAAGTGCAGCATTAAGTTAAGTTCAAGTTTCAAAGCAATGTCAAGCACTAGTTAGTGTGCTTGCTCCAGCAGTAGTTTTCTACAGGTGAGAAGAAAAAGAAACGTGCCATTTCGGGAAGAAATAATGGAAAATATTTCAAAAGTAGCTTTAGTTAATGCAGTAGCCTGTAAAGTCTAAATTGTTTTCTTGTTAAAATGCAGAATGTGAAGAAGAGCAATTCTAATGCCTGCAGTTTTTGATTTATTTATCTACAGAAAATACAGATCTGATGTCCCTTCTGTATGCGTAAATGTTCATGTCCGTGGAGAGATTTGGCTGAAACCTGTGGAGTGCTGCAATAGCAATCAAGATGAATTGCCAAATGGGAGCTGAACTTTTCATCAACTCTTGCCACATAAATATATAAATACGAATCTTTTGAAGGTGTCATCTGTTGGTAGTTGCTTCCCATCAGTGTTTGTTCATCTTCTATTCCTTTCACTCAGAGGAGGTGAATTTAGACTGGAGCTGTCTTGATAGTTGGGGGTTTCTTAATCATTGTATGCTCTTTGCTTGTGGGTTCCATCAAGTTACTGTGATCTCAGCCATGCTTTGTACCTTATTTTGTATTTCATTCTGTACTTGCTGTTGTGAAATATATTGTGTCATTTCTGCTTAGGTTTATTTTGAACAATTTTTAGCATCCTCAGCTGATTGAAACTTCCTTGTGCCCTCAAGGAAAGTGAGGTGATACCTATGGTACAGCACAGTAGTTAAGAGGTTATGCTTCTCTCTTCCTTTTCTCAGAAGTCTACTGTAGTTGTAGTTCAAGTTTCAAATACTGGTTAATTTGTGAAAAGAAATCTCACTTCTCTGTAGGAAAGAGGGGTAAGCAATACAAGCTGATGGCCTGAATCATAGGAGGAGTAAGCAGATCTGATACTTCCAGCCCTTTGTAGGAAAAAGATGCTTCTCAGAGTCCTGCTGGAGGTGGTGTATACTGTCCTCTCCTCGGAGTGCACAGGAACTGCTTGTTGATTCTCTTGTGTTTTGGAGACCCATGCTCAGGAGTATAGGTAAATACACTTGGTATTATTTAGAATATTTAGGTTTATAGTCTGGTTAATAAGAGGCTCTTTTAAACTACTGCCTGGTTTTCTGTTCAGATACTTAGTTTATTTCTCCCTCTGTGTTCAACCTCCATTCCTTGTCGTAGTCTCGTCTCTTCTTCCCAGTTCAAATCAATTGAAGTTTTGGAAGAAATTAGAATTTTCCTTTTCTTTACACTTACATCAGAAATTCAAAGGACAAAATTCCCCTTCTTCACTCTCAGGAGTGAAGTGCTATTTTATAGTACCCTCAGACTAAATATTGGGGTCACTAATCTACTTCTTGCACCACAGTTCTTGTATAGAGGACCAGCTTGTTTGGAGCAGTATTTGAAGAACCATTTCAGTACATCTCACTCACTGTTTTCAAGTCAGTACTGCAACCTTATTTAAGCCAGTCTCCATCCACTTAACTCCAGGACAAATGTGGTGATTAATATTTATATAAAAGCTTTCATGTTTCCACAGCGAAATCGTCTCACTTTGAAAAGAAAAGGTGTCTTTTTCCCTGTTGACTTGGTGTGAAAAAGCTTGCAAAGGCTTCCAGCAGCACTGCATCCGAGACAGGCATCAGCAGAAGAACTGAGGTCATCTTTAATTCGGTATTTCATTTTGTGAAATTGCCTACTCCAAGAGAAATAAAACATTTACATGTATATTAACCAGTGTTTGCCAGCTCTTGGAATAAAGCCAGTTCTCTCAGGGCCAAACAAATGCTCTGAGTGAATGAGTAATAATCTGCAACTGTCACTCCTAATTTATGGATGAGTAGATAGAGCAATGTTTGCCATTTTAAGTTGTCCTATTCGCTTGAAAGACTAGAAATCATGATTAGCTGTTGGCTTGGGGTATCAATAGCATGTCTGTTTATAGCTGATTTACTCAGTACAGCTGTTGCAAAAGTTCAAGACCTCCCCACATGATAAGAAGTAATTGTGAAAAAAGATGAGAACACATGAAGGTTACAGATGTTTTGGGACACTGATTTGGAATCCACAGCCAGAAGATGAAGGATACATGGCATCTCCTCTTTATAAATGACAGCAAGGTCTCCCTGTGCCTCATTTGTTTTCTGAGATCTGTATCGTCATTTTCTCACGTTAAGAGAAAATTAAAAAAATCGATGGATTCCCAAGATAATGTCTGTATTGGCTTTTGTTGCTGATAAGTAAGAGGAGGGCATACTACTGATTATCTTACAATTATGTTTCCTGTCTCTGAGCCTTTCCATTTGCTGAATTTTCCAACAAATGCAGTTAAAACCAGTTTTGGAAACTTTGGTTTACACATTCATGAGCATGCTTTTGTCATGAAGTTGACAGCTATCTTGCCATTATTGCAATCAGACTCTTTTGTTGAGAAAGAGGTGTGTTTTTAATGGCAATGCTTAAAATCCTACTTTATAAAGCCCATGTTGCATACTGCAGGGAATGAGAGTCACTTTTGAGATTAAATTGTCTGCAGGATATCCTGTGAAGTCTTCCATGAGGTCTCTTGACTGGTTATGGAGGAGGCTGCTCCATCACACCTAAATATCTAGGCAGGAGATGGATGAGAAGTACAAACCTCAGCTGTCAGCCACTAAAAGCAAAGACACACAGTGCACAGGTGAGACCCATCACTGATGTCTGTCTCCTCTGATGGATGGACTCTTCCATCCACTTCTTTCAGTCTTTATTTTACTTCCATGCAGCTTTTCTTCTTTGTGCCGGTTTGTCTTTGTTTTCATTTAGTTTCTTTTTTTTCTGCACACTAAGGGGCCTCTCCTGCACTTTCTATCTGGGCTTCATTATCTTGCTCACCTACTTGCAGTGCATCTTAATTTTTTTCTTCCTTTCCCCGCACTGCATTAAACTTCCTATGTGTCATCTTGTCATATGAAATAACAGCAAGAGAGGTCAGTGTTGCTGTTGTAGATACCAGGATGTCCACAGCCCAGGGTGCAGCCATTAATATTCTGTCTGTAAGCTGTGGAAGACAGGCTCTGAAGAGGTGCCTAAGGACATGATTCCTCAGCCCCTCTTGAAAGGTCAGATGTAGGACTTAACTTCTCTACTGTGTAGCCTTAGCTGTCATTTTGTTGTTTGTAAGCACTTGGATAAGATTAAAAACTAATATATCCCTCTTTTGAGAGAAGGTCAAATTATACGTGATTCAAACCCTACATGTATTGGATCATGGCAGGAACCTTTAAACACCCCTTCTCTGCACATGCACAGCTCCCAAAACCATCCATGAGGCCCCATGCTGACTTGACTTCCACTGTTGGGAGCAACTTGGTTTGGTTGTTGAGTGCCTGCTGTTGAATTGACAAGAGAGATCTACTGAATACTCCAGTAAAATCACAGATATATAAAATACACAAATGTGGCTGGTTAAACAAGGAAGCAAAATAAGATACTGCTGACCAGCTCTTAAAAATACAACTCAATAAAAACAGGGAGGTGGGGAGAACTAACCGTACCACAGTACAAACAAAAAAAAAAAAACCCAAACAAAGCAATGAAAGAAAAAAAAAACAAACCCCAAACCTAAAAAAAAAGCAACACCCCAAAGAGAAAAAAACCCACAACCATTCCACCCAGAAGCTTGGAGCAATATTTCTTGAAATTGCTTTAAAGTATGAAACCATTAAGATTAATCTGAATCAGTCTATGCAGAGTAAGATAGATAGATATGTGCTTAGATCTCAGCAGTAGCAAGTGCTTGCAGTATTATAAATAGAAAGCAAAAGTTGAGGTGCTTATTAAATTTGCCTTTATGATGCTTTGAAGAATTGCCCTAGAACAGAAAAGAAAAATTACCAGAGGCTCTGGATTAGAAGGATGACTTAAGTAGCTGTGCTGCCAAAGGAAACAGAACATAAACTAGAATAAGTGATAGACTTGTTCAGAAAAGGTTATCTAACAGTGATTTGTCTCTAACATGGAGATGTTGGCCAAGAGCTTTGGAGAGATGTGATTGAACACAGGAGGGCTCAATTTTTTTCATCAGTTTTAATATGGTATTGAGTTTTAATATATTTTCCAGGAGATTGCCCTGTAATCCTTTCTAGCGCTTACATTTCTCAGGTTTTTCGTTATTTCCCTCTTCCTCTTCCCCCAGCTGACAAGACCTCATTCTGCAGGAAATATTTGTGTTTATGAAATGGAATCATTCAGAATTTTTGCAGCCTTTTTGGATAAGGCTATGGTGAGGATCCTGTATCTTATTCAGAACTTTCTAATGTTCTTGAAACACTGTAGGGCCTCCACAGAGAAGTAGCTGAGCATAGCAGCTAAGGAATCGTCAAGTAAACCAGATCAGAGCAACAAGCTCAACTGGCAGACTAATAAAAATAGATCAAAATCTGCAATGTTTTTTTCTTTAACGAGATACTCAAATTGATTTAATTTGGCAGGGAGGATACGAGGAAATCTTAGCATGGGGAAATAAGTGTGTTGGGGAGGAGCGAATTGCTCTGTGCAAGATCTGCTATCCTGCTTTTTAATAACAAAGCACAGGCACCCTTGATGGTGGAGAGAAGGTCTGCAGTGGCACAGTGTTGCTGCTGCACCCTTCTCCTTGGCTCACTGAATTGGAAGTTGCCTGGTACAGAAACAGCAAGGGCATCTAGGTTGGAAATGGTAGTAACATGTACATATGCAGAAGGAGGCATTATCACTGAGTGAAGGGGTAACGGGAAAAAGTGTAGACAACTGGACTTGTGGCACCCATACCCAGATGGATGGGTATGCATGCATGGATTGTAAGCATTAGTTTACACAAAGGGCTGGTATGCCATACTAGACATTCAGTGTATTTTACCTATCATTAGGACATCAGTTGCAACCACGTCCTTAAGAGTATCAGGAAAAGGACAACTCAGGCAGTGCACGAGCATGGCTATCCATGGAAAAATACAGCAGGGAGCGAAGCTTAGACTTCCACTAAACTTACTGGGGTTAATGCAATGTCCTGTATCACTGGTGACTCTGAGAGAGCTATGAATGTAGCAGATTGCTTTAAAAACAACCTGAGTGGAAAAGGAGGCTGTACAGGACTAGATGAGAGGGGTGAATGTTACTGGTGTTGCATAGGGGGAGGTGATGTTTCGTTCTTGGTAAGTGCTTTAAAAGGAGGTCACTCGTACTGTACTGTGTTGAACTGTGGTACAGATCAATGATTGGTTGCTGAGTGTTGTACAGGAACTTCTGAGACATCCTTCTCTGACTACCTGGGCTTGCTCAGGACTCTCTTACACATATGGCTCCACAGCATTTGCTTTTGCTTTCAAGTTTTTGAGCTGAGGGAAAGTCTTGGCAGTAGAACTGTAAATAGGAATATATAAATAGATGGTGCAAGAGCCAGTGTTGCAGAGCTGATGAGGCAAAACAGGTTTGTGTTTATAGGGTGGCTTTGCTGAGCAATTCCCTTTGGTTAGACTGTGCAAAACCTTCTTCTGTTTGTAATTTTATTAAGTCTTAATTAAACTTTCTGCATTTAAATTAGTTTACATTAATGTCACACTGTCTTATTATGTGTATATTGACAGACACTAACAGGGATTTGATCAGCTTAATCCAGCTGTATGTAATTATGTGCCTTCTCCTTAAATAATTGCAAATAGTCTATCAATCACGGCAGGAAAAGCCAACTGCTTTATTATAATATGGGATTGTTTAGTGAAATGTAATAAGACTTCAGATTTAAGCTGGGGAGTAAACAGAATGAGATTTTACTGAGACCAGTAGTAGGAAGAAAAACTTCCCCACCCATCCTGTGTTGCAAGTCTCAGTTCTTATCTTCCCTCCCCCACCCCCCTTAAATAAAAAAGGTGTCCTGATTGTTTTCACACTGAAGTTGAGAACATTTATGTAACTGAAAGGAATTTGGGAAAGGTATCGATTTCTGGCCGCTGGAGGAAGAGCCTAAACCTGTAGTGCTCTTCCAGTGTAAGGTGGAGGCTTTTATTTAATTCATTGATAACTTGATTATCCAGATCAAATGAGACTGTGTAGAAAATAGCAGAGGTGGGAATGAAATCTGCCAAATGGAGCACTGCATAAGCTCTAAAACAAAGCTTGGAAAGTGAGTAAGTAGGGGAGTAACAGGTACCCACTTCATCGATTGTATTTGGGTCGATTTCTGTGTGATTTAGTTACTCTCCAATGTCATGCAGTCCTTCCCTGGCACATGTAAAAGCAGGGAGAGGCAGGCATGTTGCCAGCAGTCTTTCCTCAGCCTCCTACTGGAAAACTATCTGTGCCAAGAAAAGCTTGAAAAACCAGAACTTCAGACAAGCCCCAAAGGGGATGAGTTTGAGATCTGAACCCCTCATTCAGTATGTTCTGAGATTGCATCAGGCTTGCTTTAAATCTGTGAATACCTCTAATACTGTATAGAATAAAATGGTAAGTGCTGTTGTCAGTGCAGTGCTGTCCATTTTCCCCTGTGGGACTGTCAGGGGGATTTCAGGATCCCAAATGCACATCCATCTTGCTTATTCCTGTGGCAGATAGTTCTGTATGTTCGAGCTAGAAGAGCGAGATTTCCCTTTGTGCCTTCTGAAGAAACAAACTGTTTCACAAATAGTTTTGATCCACCATACACAGATCGTCTTGTGGTCAGGAAGTACACATTTCTGGATGTTCTAGATTTATGCTATCTTGGACTGTTCTTCCAGCTTTTCTCTTCTGTCAGTCACTGCATCCTTCCCCTCTCCAGTGCACACACAGGTGTACACACACACCCCTGCCGCCCAGCTCAGCTCTTGCCTGTGTGGTTTGTGTGGTTTGAGATTTAACATTCCATCCTTGCTTGCTGTGGGCAAGGATTTTCTGCCTGCCAGTCTTTAGCCTGCACTGAAAATTCAGTGCCAAAGTTCTAAAGACATTAGAATTGTAATGAAAAACAGTGACAGTCCCTCAACTCTCCAGTTTGCATTACAAAACTGTAACATCAGGCTTCGGACTTGCTGGCGTTGTGCCTGGCACATGCCTCGGGCATCTGTCTCGAAGACGTTTATGGTGATGCTGTCTCACCGAGGGACTGTTGGGAATGCCTTCGTTTGAACAGGGGAAGCAACAATCAGACCTCATGTGTTTCCTATCCAGGTTGTCATCATTTCAGAAGATGAGTGCTGCTACCCTCTGGTGACAGTTCAGCTTAAGGTGTGAGCAGTGACACTGGAGGCCTGGATGGGCTGATGCAGCTGGACTGGAAACAGAAACACTGTTTTTACACCAGATTCCTGTTGCTGCCCCTTCTGGCAGATGCCAAAGGTTGATCTGGGAAAGCAGCACTTAAATTTTGAGAAGCTCTGACACCATTGACGAGTTTGTTATTTATTTAGTGTGGCTGTTTAGAAACTGGGTGAATGTCTGTAAATACACTGGAAAGATAAATGTTTTGTATCCAAAGGAGTCTTGTCAGGAACAGCTGAGAAAATTACCTTTTATGAAAACAGCTGAGCAAACACATAATACCAAGTCATATGCTAGATGTTGTGGTTTACTGCATTTATATACAAGATCATCTGTAGCTGTAGAGATGCAGAGTGGCAAGCTCTTCTTTTACAGCTTCCCCTAGGATTTTAATTCATGCAGTGGCAGAAATCACATGTTTATTTTTCTTGTGTTTTCAGTGAACATTAGTTGTATTTCTTCATTGGACTGCCTGTTGGAAAAGAAAGTTGTCTTGATTTTGGTTCTCTACCAGGAAAAATACGGGTTATTTATCCACCTGTGCATGGAGCAAAACAACTTGCCTTTTTATTTACTTTGTTTTAATTGCATTCTTCTCAGTTTCTTTGCTGCATTCAGGGCAGATAGGATAGCACTGCAGGTCGCCTGGCCTCTCTTTATCAATGCCTCTCCAAATGCAGAGATCTGCAGCTCTTTGTTTCTGATGGAGATTGCTTGCTACACCCAAGTCCTTAGAATTGTGAGAATCATATGGAAATAGCTTTCTGCTTTGGTGGCCTTGCTCTCTCTGACTTTCTGGCAGCATTCAGTGATGGCTTTCATTTTCCAAATGCTGTGAGTAGTTTGGAGACTCTCAAAGCTGCATTTACAGTAAATGTGATGTTGCAGTAATGATGGGTCAATTTAGCTTTAGAAAAAAAGCCACCACCTCTCACTAAAAATGATGTTAAACTGACTTCAAACAGAATCTTAATAGTTCCATATTGCTATGTATATAATTAAAAGCTTTCACCCTTGAAAACAGGGTTCTTTTTATTTGCTAATTGCAATTCCTTTTTACAGTCAAATAGACTGAGGTAAATTTTTGATATTAAGAATTGGCTTCATGCTGTAATGTGAAAATCCATTTTTCACAGAGCAAAAATTTTTCTCTTAATGCTTTTCTTCATTTTTAGCAGACTCTGAAATCATGACAGTGTCACTGAAAGAGAAGATCTCAAATTTAGCATTGCAAGCATTATCTTCAGGTATGCATCAATTCTGCTGTGCAGCTTCAGTTTAAAAGGAATTGGTGACCAGATGCATTTTGGTCATAGAGAAGGAAAGTTATTTTTTTGGCTGTTGCTACAGTCATTGCTCGTTTTGTTAGGAGATGGCTCATACAAATTAAAAATCAGGTTTTTTTAAGCAATTAATAAGTTCCCCTCTTTAGTGGTTGCACAGAACTCTATTCCAGTACCATAAAAAGCTCTCCTGTAGCTGGAATATTCACTTTGTCATGGAGCTGCTTTTGTGTTGCTCAGAGTGGGTTGTCTGGGGGAGGTTTGGGAGAGGAATGGAGGATGTGACTAGGATTGAAGTGTTTTGCTAATCCTGGGCCTGGAAGGCCCAGTCTTTAGGGTTCAGAACTCACAGTCAAATTGGCAAATCTTTGCTCTTTCACTCACACAAGTGATTACATAGAACCAGTAAAATAATGAATTTTTTTATAATTTTACATTTAGGGTTAAGAATGAGGTATAATAATTGTGCTTGCATGTGATGGAAATATTGTGGGACATTTACTACTGCAGTTGCCTAAAAGCTATTAAATCAAACTTTTTGCCTTTTCTTCTCCCCAAAAGGTTTCCTGCATAGAGCTAGGCTTGCAAGGTGCTGGGTGCCTAATGGGTCTGACACAAACACAGGAGCAGGTTTAGCTTTTGTCTCTGCGTGGGAGATGGGTGCAAACTGGTCCAAGTGCTGCTGTAAGTTCTACCCGGGTAATATCCACACAAAGTGATGAACATGTTCTCCAGAGAAGATGTAAGGGTTGTTCTTTTTACCTATCTGTCAGAACTAAAATGTGAGGTAAAATAGAGTTGGACCTCGGTGGATGGAAAGGCTGTGTACAGAACTGTACTCTCTGGAGACCTCATCTAGAGCTCCATACCAGCATATATTCCTGCTTGTACATATGTTCCAGACTCCACTGAAATACTTCTCAAAATTCCCATTTAGCTGCGTGTCTAATCTAGCCAAAACACTTTAGAAATTGGTGACCTTGATGATGCGATTCCTGCAATGGTCAAACCTTAGAATTTCAGGAAGGAAAATCCCCCATCCAAAATGTGTCACCTCAAGGTAAAATCAGTTATGAAGTAATGATAAAAAAAAATAAATCTGTATTCCATGGAGAAGAGGTCTGGAGAAGAGGAGGCTCACGGGTGACCTTATCACTCTCTACAATTACCTGAAAAGAGATTGTAGCCAGGTGAGGGTTGGTCTCTTCTCCTAGACAACCAGTGACAGGACAAGAGGACACAGTGTTAAGCTGCACCAGGAGAGGTTCATGTTGGACAGTAGGAAGAATTTCTTCACAGAAAGGGTGATTAGACAATAGAATGGGCTGCCCAGGGAGGTGGAGTCACAGTCCCTGGAAGTGTTTAAGACTGGATGTGGCACTTAGTGCTATGGTCTATTTGACAGGGTGATGTCTGGTCACAGCTTGGGCTTGATCTCAGAGGCCTTTTCCAATCCAGTTGATTGTGTAATTCTGTGATTCTGTGGGGTAGCCTAAAAGAAGACTTGTCCTTTATTAAAATAGTACCCATGGTTTGTGTAACAGTTTCACATGCATTTCAGTCATTTATAAAAAAAACCCAAAGAAATAAAGTGTTTTTGTTGCTTAGACCCCACTTTTATTAAGGATGGAAATAAGAATGATATTGTTTCAGCTAACTTGTGGCTTCTGGGCTCCCCATGCTGGCTGGGGCAGCACATCAGGGTTCCTTCTGCTCTGTCAGGAGCTGCAGTCTCCTTGCAGTGGTCATTGCCTCGGTTGCAGGGAGCTGTTCCGTGAGGTAAGGGGGTTTAAAGCTTTGTGTGTAGGAAGCCCTGCACTGCTGCTCTGGCTGCACACAGCCCCTGAGTCTGTTCTGCTGGGACTGTGCAAGGAGAGGACGCTCTGCCATAGCCTGGGGCTATGGCAGCACTCAAGGAACAGTCCTTCGCTGGTGGGAAGGATGGTCTTTGTCATGAGGATGGGGAGTGCTCTTGTTTTAATGACCAGACAGTGCCAGCAGCGGTTCCCTGCTGACCAGGTTGCCTCTTGCCCTTTGGGTTCCCTACCTCCTCCTCTTTGCAGCTCTTGGGCCCAGTGGTTCTTCCAGCCTCCATGCAGCAACTCTGGCTGCATGACCCTGAAGTAATCAGTCCAGCAGCAAAAATAAGTAACAAGCTGGTAAGTTTGTTGGTTTGGGTTCTTCTCAACTCTGATGCTAGTGTGTCTTGGTGATTGAGAACTACTGGTTTTGGGTTTTTTTAATGCTCAAATAATCTGAAGTATTGTCTGCTTAGATGTTTTGTGTACTTTTTTCCAGCTGCTGGCAGGCAGTCTGAATAATGTGTGTCTGCATTGTCTGCTGGTTTGTTGTTTGATTTTATTTTAAATGTCTCAGTAACATCCATACGCCTAAGGGAAAATTTAAATTATAAAAATTTATTCCTGTCAGATTGTTTGTTTGAATTTCAAGTTGTTTTGCTGTTCCAGGAATGTTGCAGTGTCAGTAGCAGGATCATGAAGCCAGGTTGAGCCAAATTGGCTTGCATACACTTTTAATTTTAGATTTGGAGAAAAATTAATCAGTTTAACATGGTTAATACATTCATGCTGTAAGGTTAGTGATAGTAGGTTCTTCAGACATCGAGACATGCAATTACCTTAGTGCAGATAAACAAAATCTTTTGTGCATGTGTTGCATGTGGACGGATATGCAAATTTGCAATATTCCATGAACACTGGTGTAGCTTGAGTCAAGGCTGCCATTCAAAACTTGCAGGAATAGCCTTGCGTGGTGTGAAGAGCCTTTAACTGCAGATTACTGAAGGTTAGGGTTAATTTTACTAAAAAAACGAGATGGCAGACTGGCACAGATGTGGTTGGAAGATTTTTTATATATTTTGAAGGATATCAGTCCCTACAGGTTCCACTGCAGCCTTCTGGTATAAAATAATCCCTGCTTAGCCACAGTTGGCTTGGTCTAAGATGCTGGCAAATACTTCAGCGTTAGTATGAGTGACTTCACTGACTACGTCCACCAATTCATGTTTTTAGGTTTTGATGTTAGCGCTGCAGAAACAGCTCAGAGCAACTTAACCCAGAACACAGAACGAAGAACACTTTTGTATATAAAAAGCAATGCTGATGATAGGCAAAGAGGAATGTAATTGCTCTAGTTGGCAACCCAGAATACTAAATTAGTGAATTTGTATTACATTGAAGAACAATGTCTTTAGGTTTCTCCTCAGTAGCCTGATATTTTTTACTGTTTTTTTCTCCTCCTGGAAACCTTAGCCCTTCAATATCAAGCTGGTGTAGGCTTTGTGAGATGGGTGTTTCAAACAGCTTTACTAAGTCAACACTCATTTTCTTGACTTGGCAATCAAGATTGTTTCTTGCTAGCCAGCAGGTTTCTGCTTTTGGGTGAAACTTTGCTATAGTGAACTTAAAAATAACCTCATCACCCCATGCAATTTTATTATCGAATTTTATATTTCAAAATTGATAAAAGTGAGGTGAAGTTACCATGTCTGGCTAGTGCCAGGCTTCTGTCATAGCGTTGTGGACTACAGGTATGCAACTTTTGCTAGAGTGTTAATCCCTTCCGTTGGTGTTCTACTTGTGTCCCAGTTGAGAGAATTGCTGGCTTTCCAGTTAAGGCAGTAGTTGAACCAGTTTGGTGATTGCTTTCCCTCTTGGCAGATGTTTGGGCCAGTTGAGCAGTTAATACCCATGGGAAGTAGCCTTAGGAGGATGGGATGTGTGCAGTCTGTGGCAGTGAGCCCTCCCCTGCTCAGGGGAGACTGGCATGGAAAGGAGACTCAGCTTCTGTCTGAGGAGGAAAGACGAGCTTCCAGTTCTTCTGCAGCTGGTCCAAGGTTCGAGTTTGCACAAGACTGAAGTACCTGTGGGACATCACTTTCTCACTGACCTTTTAATAGTGGCTTGCTCTGAGATGTTTTAAATTACCAGTGCTAATGAGACTGTTAATTACACCCATCCCAATGCTGTATTACTTCCTTCCTCTCTTCACTGGCATTCAGCCTTCCCAGAGCATAGGCAGGGTGGTTGCTGGCTGAGGGAGGATGTAGCTCAGTAATGTCAGATAATTTGTTCTCATGGACTGTGAACGCCACAGGGAACAAGACCCTAATGTTGTAATCCTGCCCCTGTCACTGTGTTGATGTGCTTTATGGATCTGTTTCTTTCTTCCCATAATTTTTAGTAGTCATTGAAGTCCACGGGGGCTGGTAAGAGGCTTGGCAGTGTAAAGCACTCTGAATGTGCTTGTACAGCATGGGCTGTAGAGTTTCCTTGTATCCAGCTGAGCACGGGTTTTTCAGGGCTGTTTCATTCCAGGATGAACATAGCAGAATCTACAACATCCTGGACTTTTCCTGTGAAAAAGTGTTGTTTCTTTCTTGCAGCAACTGTCCAATCCTGGCAGTCGTGGCTGGGCACCTGGTGGCAGCAGGACCCTGGCAGCAACTTGCAGAGATTCACCACTTCCATTTTATGGTTCAGCTAAGATGAACCCTATGGTTCATTTCTCTGAAAACTCTGGGTCAGTTTCTGTGCTAGTCCATCTCTGCCAGTAGCAAAGCCAAGTAACGCAGTCTACTGGAAACGTATTTGGAGATTGATGCCAGATTCCCAAACTGGAGAGTGTTAGCTTGCAATTCAAGTGGTGCTGATGTTTGCGGGAAGGCTTTTTGTTCTAAGCTGTCAGATGTTAGCCAGTGTATGTAATTAACTTGGTATAATTCTGCTTCAGAATGAAATATTCATTCAAAAGAGACTTAAAAAAAACATCCTGATGTTTTTAATGTCTGGGTAGTAAGTGATGCTGCACAGACCAAGGCATACATTTATTGTTAGAGAGATTGGTTTCATGGCAACTCCTCTTTGTTACTGTGGTACACAGAAAGTCCCAGAGGCTTTTACTGTCCATCACTTCTTAGGTCTTGTGGGTAATCCAGATACAAAATCCACAGATGTACATTAACAGTGGAAACAGAAAATAATATACAATACAGCATGAAATGCTCTGGTTGGCTAATTATCCCAAAGGACAAATGTAAAACTTTATTTTGCATAGTAGTTTTTCTAGAGGTTGGTAATAAATCTTGTGAGCAGAGCAGGAAAGGGAATGGAAACGGAAGGGGTAAAAAATTTGTTTTGCCCCAGAGGAAATTCAGGAGTTAGTTAGAGAAGTGATAAACAGCACCACCACACCAGAAACCCATGGCTTGCAGGTGGTGTAATACCAAAAGCTCTGCCCTGAGTCAGGGAGAGTTGAGGATTTGCTGAGAAGAAAGTTATGGAAGTTTAGAAATCACGAAGCCCATTTGATTAAAAGATGGGAACAGGGTGTTGTGTTTAGTTGCTCAATTGCTCCATCCAATTCTTATTTACCTCCCCATCACAAAGTTCATTGACCACTTCTGGTTTCTAAATCTGTTACATATTTTGATTCTAATGCTGTACCATGCAGAAGGAATTGATTATTTTTAAGATTTGTATTTTATTGTTTCCTCTTTTGAAAAATATCCTAGGCACCAAAATTCCCCTTTTGTGCTTTATCAAAACCAAAATGAAGGGTTTGCCTCAGAGTGCAAGCTGAATTTGCTAAGTTTATGATCAGAAAACAACTTCCTGAAAGATGTATAGGCAGGGGATACAGAATTGATGAATCCAGCTGAACACTGAGATCTTGTCATGCTTGAGCCTTTTTTTTGTTGGGAGTGGAGTTTTTATCGTTGCTTTGGTTTTGTTTATTTGTTTAGATTGCATCCAGGATGGACCATATAAAGTCAGAAGTATTGATTCTTTGCCTTGTTGCTGGTTTTCTAGTACCACAGGTTTGCTATGATAGACAGTTCAAGTTAAGCAGAGTTATTCTATATTGTACCTTAAATGATGCAAAGTAATTGCCTGGATGACGTTCACAGCAGGCAGGTTGTTACTTGTGAGAAAGGATGAAAAGTCCTTTGCATCTTTTCAACCTCTAGGTGAGGATTCTTGTTTTGTCTGTGAGTGTTTTTAGTTCCATTTTGCTTTTGTGATCAGGCTGATGAATGAGATTGAATGGTAACACCAAAAGAAAGTATCTCACTCTGAGTGAAACCTCTTCTTGTTTTTCAAAAAAGTAGTCATAACACAACTTGTAGCATCAACCAGAGATGACACATGAAGAGGAAATCACGTCTGGGGTGAAATTAGGTTTGCACCTTTGCTTGTTGACATGCTCCTCACCTACAGCAGCATATTAAAATCGTCTTTACATTTTGATATAAAGAAGAGGGAAAGAAAAGTTGCAGTAACCCACTAATGTCTACATACATTTTATTCTGAGTATATTAGCATGATGGAAGAACTTGAGTTCATAATTTACTTCAATTCAACTTAGTATTTGATGTCAGTAATTATTACCCTTCCTATCTCTGTTTATTTACATGTGGCCTGTGTCCAGCTGTTGTGCCATGGCAGGACTGGAGGATGTGGTGGAGAAGAATATAACTAATTGTTGGCATCCACCCTCGCTGTGCAGTCAGTGAATTGCACAGCTCCAGGCAGCTCAGGGGCAAAAAAACTTTGGGTATGGAAATACTAAGCCCCTACTGACTCTCATTTCAGAGAGGCTTTCATACCGTGCTGTGTTTTTGTTAATCTCACTTTGTAGATACTTCTGTATTTAAAAATTGTCTAGGAGATGCTTTAGAACTACTACCTTCCACTTTATTGATGACTGCTTGTCTTCACCAGTGGTTTGTTAGCAGACTCGTAATCACTTGGGCTTCTTTTCTATTGTCAATGACAGCTGCAGTAACAATGACAGCACTGAGTCATGTAATGATTTAGACTTAGTTGTGTGGCAGCAGAACCAGAAGTATTAAATTAAGCAGCTCTTTCTCCCCATTTCTCCCTGTTGGAGTACCCTTTATGCCAATACATACCTGTTGTTGATGATAAATGCTTGTGGCAGGGTGTATGCTTGCCCCTCCTTGTTCTGCAGGTTTGTGGGAACCACAGCCCCTGAGCAAGGAGCCTCCTGCTGTTTTAAAAAGGGGCAGCTGGAACCCTGTGTTGATGCAAGACTAATTCAGGTTATTTTCATTAAGTCTTTAGCTGCGTTACTTTGTTTGCCTTGGAGGATAAAATGTATGGTGCCGGGCTTTGTTTCTGGCTTCACAGAGTACAAGTTCAGGGTTCTTGGACTGATACACACCATGATAAGCTGCTTTGGTTTTTATGGGGAAAGTGTTATGTGGATGAGCTGAATTCTATGATTCTGTTTCCTTGAAAGAGGCTGCATTGGATGATTTACCAAGTAGAGCTGCAGATGCTTTTAATGAGTGGAATATGTGTAGTTCTCGCTCAAAAGAATTGTTTTCCTTCTTTTGCAGTTTCTTGTGCAGCCAACCACTCAACAGAATTCTTCAGCCTCTTGTTTCAAAAGACCTTGGACAATCTTCTGCTGTTCCACTCCCTTTGGTCCCACATTTCAGCAAAAAAAAGATCCAAAGGGGAGGATGAGGCAGCTTAGAGGAAAACCCAAAAAAGAGACCTCCAAAGACAAAAAGGAGAGAAAACAGGCAATGCAAGAGGCACGGCAACAGATCACCACCGTGGTGCTTCCCACACTGGCTGTCGTAGTACTGCTGATTGTCGTTTTTGTTTATGTAGCAACTCGTCCAAATACAACTGAATGATGCAGCTTTTCAGACTCTCTAGCTTTGGGATATTAATTTTACCAAGAGCCAAAAGGAACTCTCTGCCACTCTTCTAGTACTTTGCAAAGGATCTTGCTGGTATTTTCAGTCTTTCTCTTGGCTAGGGTCCCATGGATTCTCTTTAGGAATGTAACATAAAACGTATTAGTGAATGTGCCAGTACGTTTTATGGCCCAGTTATGTGCCTTTCAGACTTTTAAAAATGGTGTTTTTCTTAAAGCCGTTTGAAGCTCTATATTGTAAAAGGAAATCGTGTTCTGCTATAAATTTGTAAAAAATCAGCTTTCAGCTTTTATCACTGTTACGGATAATGTTGCTCCCATGAGCTCTTGTATGTCTATTTCAGAACTTCCAAAGAAGTACATTTCTTCTTTGTACTTAATGTCATATGAAGTGCTTTGATTCAGAAAGGATATATTTATTTTTTGAATAAAAGAAGTCTTACTTGGAATCTTCAAATTATTTTGAAAAAAAAAAGTGACATTGTGAAAGCCTACATTGTGTAATAATTTTTTCATCAACCACTATATAGTTCACTCAAAAAGTATTTCTTTTTGGTGCGAGATACCAACATGCAAAGTGAATACTTCAGGATCTGCTGGATGGAATCTTACAGAATTTGGACAGGGAGATTCTGCCAGGTTATGGTGAAGTAACTAATAACAAACTTCATAAACACAGATAGTTGCTTATCTGAATGTTCAATATTTGAAACTGTGTAAGTGGCAATAAAAAGGTGGTTTTGCATATAGCTCTTGATTATTTCTTTTATTAAAACGGGAAAAGTAATAGTGTAACTTTGGTCTCTGATCTGTTTGCTGAAGAGAGCTGCTGTCCTGTGGCATGCCCCCATGTCCTCATTGGAAGGAAGCTGTGAGCACAGCTTGGGCAGTTTAATGCTAGGAAATTAAGCTACAGCTTCTCATCAAAATGCCTCAATGACCCTGTATTCTACTACAGCCCTTTCTCATCCAAGTATTTTAAGGCACTCAATAGGCATTAACCTTCAGAAGATTTTGGGGAAGGAGATTGAAAACTCTTCACTGCTGCTTAAATGCAGGCCAAGCAAGGAAGAACATGATGCTATGGTGCACTGGTGCATGGCAGGAAATATTTCTGTGCTGAAAATTAGACCCCTTGAGTCTTTCCCTCATGTGTAGTCTTTTGGCTTGGATGTAGTCCCAGTGAAGTCAGTGGGACTCTTCACTGAGGTGCCAATGAAAGAGGGGGCTGTGCAGCATCGCCCCCGTGTACTGCTCCTGTGCAGAATGCTGCTGCCAGCCAAAGCTGCTTTATAAAAAAACCAAAAACACTCAGGTGGGCAAATGCAGGTCCTTGCAGTGTACTTTGCCCTAAGGCCCATGTTCCCACAGCAGGGTGAGCCTATGCTGGCTATAAACTAGCTGCACTGGGAATGATGTCGATACCTTATTGTGCAAAGGTGGCCACAGCTCCTGACGCGGTGCTAGTGCTGTCGAGAGTGTCTAGAATAAAAATGGTCCTGAAGACCGAGATGCTTTTGAAATACAAAGTTCACTAAAGAAAGAGTTTGGATGAACTGTGAGGTTGTTCCCCCCCGCAGCGTGCATCATAGTTGGGATATCTGCACAGCGAACTGCACACACAGCATGGCCAGCGTGGTCTGACTGACTGCAAGAGCGTTTACGCACTGAGTGACCAGCGGGAAGTCTGCTGGCAAACCCCTGTGCTCAGCGAGCCGTGTGCTGACACTGGAATTATCCGTGCTTTGCACTGACAACTGCTTCCTTCAACCGGGGAGCTCTGAAATGATGAATCTGTAAAGGTAATTGCTTAGTCTGTCATCTCCCAGCTGTTTCTGTTCTCCCCCGCACCAAATCCTTGTCCTATTTTTATGGTATCCTCAGTCAGGGATGGCTGCAGTGGAGCTCTCGTAGTTTGCACCTTTTTCGACTGAGCTGTTCAGCTTGAATAAAATTTGTGCCTGAGCAAGTGACCAAAAGTGTGTGCAATTTAAATATGCATGTCCTGCAGGGTACTTGATGTCTTGATTGTCTGGAATAGAAGTGCAGTTTCTGATAACCTCTTGCATAGATTCCTCATCATCCTTTTCCATAGATTCTTAACCAGGGTTTTTCTGATTCTTCTTATTCTGTAATACTTTGTGATGGCTCTAATGAAGTTCCTGTGACAGGGCTTTTTTATGAGCCCAGGCAATGATTTTATAATTCAGAGAGCCTTCCCTGAAATTTTTCAGAGTCCTTAGGTGGTTTTTCCCCACCTTCATTTTCTGCAAGAGTTCAGTCTGTGACACAAGAGCCATGAACTGATGAACTGGCTGATAACAACTAAATAGGTAAAAGGCCAGTTGGGTTAGATAACATTTATGATTACTCCTCTAATGAGATGTTATGTTTCTGCTGCTTTTTCTTACGCCCTTCCTTTATTTCTTGCCATCTGTAAATTCTTCGGGTCACAATAATCTTTTCAGAGACAAATGTCTATTAATAGAAACCTATAGCTAATGAGACACATGTATTTCAATTATCTATAATATACAATTTTACTGAGTGCTAATTGAGAGGAAAATAATGTTACACTTTCTAAATGGTTCCTTATGTAGAAGCTGGAATTGATTTCACAGTTCAACTTAAGAAAACCCAGTATTTTTTTCTCTAGTAAACAATGAAATTGGATTCTGACATTTTCTACCAAATTCCCTTTTACTAGTATTGAATATGAGAATGGGGATTTGGAAAAAAGGTATGAAGCCTCTGCAGACAAAAACTGTCAAAAATCACTGAGTAATAATGGGGAAGTAAATGAATGGTGGTTGCCCAAATGTCAAGTTGTATGAGCTTCTCAGTCAAAGGTGTAACTGTGCCTCTGTTTTTTTAACTGTATGTATTACTCCAACTGTCAGTTGCCTTCAAAAATGTTTTAGAAATAGGGTTTCAAACCTTTTCCCAGCATACAGTAGCTTGTGGCAAAATGGAATGATTTATTACAAGCATTTTCCAGAAAACTCATGCTGAGACACTTCTTCAGCAGTGTCTTATGGTTTCCAAGAGTGCTCATTATCAGGTGAAGTCATTAAAAACCTGCCATTGCCTTCTGATAAATCAAGTTATAGAAGCAGTTTTTTAAACCCGATTTTTCAAAGCATAAATCAAATCTGAGTCAAATACTTAAACATCAAGGTTTGAATGGAGTTTTATAAATGTCTGCTAAGTGCTAAGGAAACAAAGCGATCGTGTCAAGTGTTCCTGCAGTGGGAAAATGCCCAGCTGTTACACATGGCCCCAGCTCCCCAAAGCCAAGTGAGAGAAGCCAGTGGCACTGCCTGTAGTCTGAAGGAAGAACTACATGTATTTTAATAGCTCAGAGAGATTGGCTCCTGGTCTCATGTTTCAATCCATCTACAAGAAAATATTTACTTATTCGCTGATGTTCAGTTTAAATGCACGCGTCAGAGAAGATGCACTGTTCTCTTTTTAGACCGTGTATGTTCAGTGCCCAGATGCTTCATGTACATCTCTGAACACTCCTGTAGCTGTGGAAGAGGTGAAAGAAACAAAAGATTGATCTGTTGGTTTAGGAAGGGACATGGAATGCAGCATATCACAGTCTAGGGTCATTGCTCAATCCACTATCAGAAACTTAGATGCAGTACATTAAATTACAGCCTATTTATGGATTTGAGGGTGTCCATGTGATTAAATAGTAACTCCAACACAGTGAACTTTGAGATCTGATCCCCATAGTGAGGGAAAAACAACACACAGTTCCCACATTGGTTAACCCTAGCATTTACTCAGCAGAAGTTGTGTGTGAGAAGAAAAAAAACCAAATTTCCCTAGCAGTTTGTGTGTGAAATCTAGTGGATACTTATTTTGAATGAAATTAATTGGGGAAAAAAAAAGGATTGTGAACGATATAATTGGCTGTTGTAGGTTGTAAAGCCAGAGGGGAATGATACAAGCTAAGGACCTTCTCCCCAGTGCACTTTCCCACCTGTTGAGTCTGTGGGAGATGCAGGAGCAGAGAGCAGCAGCAGTGAGTGGAGTTCAGCACATACCTGAGCTGGCTGTGTAATCCAGGCTTTGATGACTGGCATGACAGCCCGTAGATGTGAAGTCACCTGGGGCTCATGCGTTCACCAGTCTCTATTGACAGCTTCCTTTTCTTTCCCACTGCTGGTGTTTAGTCGAGCTTTGAATTACTATGTGCTAGTGGGCTTGATTCTGTATGCTGTTGTACTGCTCTTCAACCAGGAATTAGAACCAGTTACATGACAATAAAGCCAGAACAGTGACACTGAGGCACTTCCTGTACCATCTCTGATCACAGCAGAGATTTATTGGCTGTTGTTTAAGTCTACCCATCAGAAAAACAAGAGAGCTGTGCCTGTGATTGTTTAGTCATTGTTTTTGTGTTCATTTGGCACTATGTTTTGCTGCTGCAGTTTGCATTCCTTTCTACATTGGCTCAGAGTACCCACTGTCTCACACTCTTTCATTCTTACACTCCTAAATTTTCCATACATAAAAGGAGAGAGTAAGAAATGGAAGAAAATGCACTAAATATCCAACTTTCATGTGAGCCACTTTTAAATAGCTATTTAGTACTCAGTAACTGCTGTTTCAACTCCCTCAGAGTAAGTTTTGGGGAGTGAATTGGACAACAACACTCTGGCAGCTCTTATGCCACCAACTATTTCAAAATTACATCTTGATGAAACATGTTGGCAACTTCGTGTATTTGACCTCTGTTTTTCCTTCAGCCAAAAAGGGAAAAAAAGCTGGTGGCAGCCTGAACCATTGTTCTTTGTATTTAAAACAAGTCTTTCAACTGGGAGCCAAAAAACTGCTTTTCAGTACAGCTTTGAAAAATCATCAAAGTCCAGCAGCTTAAAAAATTTTCCATTGCCTCACTATTCACAAAGTCGAATATAAATTTTCTGTATTTTTTCCGGCAATTTGCAGCTCCTGAAGATTATACCTTGTCCTGTTAAATTAGCCTAATGATTAATACTTGTTTTTGTTTTTCATTTTTATTGGTGTTTTCAGGAATTTATAGCCTTGGACCCTTCTGATTATTCCTTTTTCAACAATACACATCCACGTCCAACCCCTGTTCATAAATGAGTAATTTCTCAGTCTTTATTATTTCTGCTGTCCGTCATTCTTTAAAGTTTTTTTTGTCTTGATAACATCAGGAACATGTATCTTCCTTCAAAAACCTCTCACCAGTTCAGTTGAGTTTCTGCCTTTTAATACAACTAAAGTATTCAAACCAGTGGTGTGGCTACTGTGGTAGCAATGGGCTCATTTAAATTGGGGACTGTCAGATGAGCAACTTTTGCTGTTTGGTTGAGAAAGAGAAGGACAACCTTTCTGGTAAGTAGGTGTTAAAAAAATGGCACCTTCATCCATCGTGTCTCAGCACATTTGTGGCACAGTGCTCTCTGAGCAGGCAACAACAGCAACAAGCAGGCTCTTCTGTTACAGGTACTTCCCAGCTTTCAGTGCTTCTCACAGGCAGTTGTTTATATGGCACTGCACAAAAGCCAGGCTGAAACGAACTCTGGTATTTTACCAGCCAAAATCAGTAGCTTGCCCAGATCTTAAAAGGCTTTAGGAAAAAAACATTGTATCAATTTTTTGATGATTTCATTCACTCATTCTGCATAATCTCACAGACCTATACCTTGAGAGGTGTCCTCAGCCTGAACTGGAGGTGGACACATACACTTTGAAGATCTGGAGCAGTGTCATCTTGTATGTTTCAGTGTGAGAGTGGCAAAATACTCTGGCTAACTGGCTATTTATTTTGCTCTTCTGAAAGACAGTATTTTGCTGTCTTTTTGCTTCTACAAATCTTTCCCAGCTTAAAATGTAGCTTTATTTTCAGAGGTTTCTGAATTTCTTCATTACTTCTTTTAAAACTGCATCTCCCTCTAAGCTGAGGATACGTATATATTTAGTTTGTTCAGATGTCCTTCCGTCATCTTTTTATTCAGTCCTTGTTCCTCCAGCTGAGTCTAGTAATTTTCCTGAATTTTCCTGTAAAAGGTTCTCTGATGTCCTCATCTTCATTGCTCATTTTACTGCAAGCTGAGCCAAACTGGTATTTAAAATCTTGGTATTTTGTGTAAGTATGATGTGTAGTGTATTTTGTCTTAGTGGAAATATAGCATCGAAAAACAATTTACATTTTAGCCATGGTCCTGAATATTAATAAGACTTCTTTTACTCACAAACTGGAGCAGTTTGACAGCCTGGTATTATTTTTATCCAGATTTTCCCAGGAAGTTGGCAACAGTATATGCTGGAAAGTAGTTCTTCAGTATCTCATTCACTGAAATTGGTGGTTCATCAACAGTGTCTGTAATTTCTGTTTCGCTTGCACAGCAATAGAATTCAGTATGAATTGCAAATAAAAAGAATCTCAATATTATGCAGATTTTCAGCACATGGAGTTGAACTAACTCTGCTTGGTTATATAATGTTTTCCTATGATGTAGGAAAATGTAAAGAATTTAGGCCCTTACCTAAGACTGATCACATGTTGTCTGAAGTTAAAATTTTTCCTCAATGTTCCAATATAGTTAAACAACGAGCCAACATGGTAATGAAACTTCAATCCAAAATAGGTGCTTTTGAATACAGATTTTAAAAATTGTAAAGTCTCAGTGTAAAGTGCCTGAGATCAGGTTCTGCCCCTGGTGAAGTCTATAGGTCTGGTAAAAGGGGCAATATGGGTGGCTTCAAAACATGTGCTTGGCCTTTTAATGTTCTTCTCATGGAGCAGGATTTCCAGAGGCCCAGGGGCTATTTCCACAGCCAAGAATCACCAGAGCATAGATAAGCTTTTCATGCCAGGAGCTGAGACATAGTTAAAGGCCTTTATTATTTTTCTGTACAATCTAGAGATTTCTCTTGGTTGATTCTACTTTCAAAAGACTAATACCACTTATTAGCCCTCTGTACATTACAGAATTGTAAGTATCTTAATTTACAGTGCTGCAATGGGGTCTCTGCTGTACATAATTTAACTGTGCAAAACCCACCTGTATATTTTAGAATATGTTTAGAGTTTATTTTGTAATATAGTCAAGTTACAATATACTTAAATCTGTAGGGTAATGATTTTCTTGAAAGCTTGGTGTTACAAATACATACTATTGGCAATGTGCCTAAATACATTAAGCAGCTAGTTGCAGATTTTAGTTCTGAGAAACTCATGGGTGATTACTTGGTTTGATTTTCTTAATTGTGTGACTGGCTTAAGTATGCCTGCTTTGCTGCATCCTGGCATATTTTTTTAGAGTATTTTCAGAATATCTTTGCAGCTCTTCAAGGTGTGAATTTAAACGTTCTTCAAATTCTCTTGCATGTTTCTCTTCCTCTTGAAGGAACTTTTCTGTTGCAAGGAAAGACATCTCAGGGGGAGACTGAGCAATGAATAGAAAATCATGGTTAGGAAAAAACAGCAAGTGCTACAATGTGTTTGCATTATCAAATTCTAGATGTGAAAAACATCTTGACCTATAGCAGCTAATAACACTATAATGCTTTTCACCTCTTCAAGAAAGCAACATTTTTAAAGGCATACATTTGAAAAGCATCCATGTGCCTAAATGACATGAACTGAACGTTGTATTTGATTACCTCTGATATTCACAGCATTAGGATGTAGCTTGGCCATCAAAAATTTAAATATCCCACTAGACAGAATTATTTGTATAATGTAGACCAGGGCAGAGGACAACAATCTTTTTTGGAATTACAGAGTATAATTAATGTTGGATACTGCTGACTGTCTTCTGGAATTTTAGCTCTGCTTCTGTGGTATGATGCTTTCTGAGGAAAGGAAGAAAACCTGTGCTTATTTCAGTACTATTAACTCCAAGTCCTGACATTCTGGAGAATGTACTAAATTTTTGTTCACTACAAGTAATTCACTGAAAAATCTTCTTTCCATTTAATGAGCATTTAGTAGACTCAGACACAAACCATACCAATAATCAGCCTTTAGATGGTTGTCATGGGATGCAGAGTTGTATAAAGCAAAGGATGTGTGAATCTTTGCTGGAACAAGTTCTAAATTTTTAAGCACCAATTTTTGTTAATTTTCTTGCTAATATGTAAGATGCATTCATTGGAATATCTTTATGAAAAGAAACATGAAATAATTTTTCTTTTCCTAAAGATACTATGCCTGTTTAAATACATTCAATGCTCTTTTGTAGAGGTAAATGCAATTATATGACATGAATTTTTAAGATTTGGCTGAGGAAAAGAACTTAGTATAGGAGCTTTAATATTAAAAGAAAGGTAATCTTCTATCTTTATATTGTCATATAGTGGGAAAAATGATTGACATCTTTAATCTTAAAGATAATATTAAACCATATATTAAATAGTTTTAGTTACTCATTAAATTATTAGTCTAGAATTTCAGAGTTTTTTTCTAGTATTCAAAAATGTTTGATGTTTATATGTCAGCACATCAAATAGGAATTCAGATATTCAGATGGTCTGTGGAAAAGGCCAATTCTGTTATATCCATAGATTTTTACTCCACGCGTCACTGTATCAGAATAGGGTATTCCCTATTTCCACAGCAACTAGAGACAGAGTTGGACTTTGTTTTCAACTTCATTGAAAACTGCTCTTTAGCAGCTTTTAAGCTAAAAGATACTAAATTAGAAAAAGATACCAATTAGAAAAATGCTCTAAAGCACCAATCCATTCAAATTCTTTGCAGCAGACTGAGATGAAATTTAGGGATTTCCTATAGGAAACCCCTTTCCTTTTCTAAGAACAGAAGTAAGTGATAGCTGGAAATAAATTCTGAGTTTAATACCATCTTTCTTGAGTGAGTAAGGCTTCCGAATGTACAGGGCTTCTAAAATGAAATTCACAGAAAAAGCAGAATCTTCCTTTTCTCAAGCCCTCCAAATTAATGTTTTAAAATGATGGGCAAGAAAAAGTGACTTAATTTGACATGTATGAATAAGAAACCTAAAGGTATTGGAACACTTTGTGCCATAACACCCCTCTCTCAATCCTTGAACTATCAAGAATAAGAAAGAATGCCAATCCTCTAAAGTTTAAGAAAATGAAGGGACATCACCTGCCTTTGATTTTCTTCATAAACATATGCATGATTTCCCATTCATAAATTATCACTGTTCCCATATGAAGAGTTTTTCCTGACATTTTGAATGCCATGGCTACATGCCATTTATTCCTTCATGGGCTAGATCACAAATACATCTTGTGATGTCAAGATTTAGTGACAGAATTGTTAGTGCTATTTTAAATTATTTGAAGAAGGCTTTTGTGTTATGAAGAATACATTGGATTTGGAGGCTTCACTTAAAGAATCACCATGTATTTCCCTTACTGAATATCAGCTATGAAATCACTGATTCAATGCTGAGCAAATAAAATACTTGCATGAGAAGCATGAGAAACTGGGAAAATCTGAATCTGAATTACAAATTTAATAGGAGTTATCACCTAGACAAAAATGTCATGTCAGACTTTTCCTTATGGACTGCAGATTTACACAGATGCAGTCTTAGAAACTTTACATCAAGTTATAAAAGATTCTTAGAGATTCAGGATAATAAAGCTTATAATTACTGACTTGTCATTGGAAACAGATTGGCCTCACAATCAGGCTATCTTCCCAAACTATTAAATGTCCTTTGTTTCAACTGGTACTTTGATGTGTTTCTTCTTGAAATACACTGTAAACTCCAAATGTGGTATTTCTGAATTGCCTCAGAGTGGAGAGAAGAATGTTTATCACTAAGAATAAGCAGGTCATGGCTCCCCACAGCTCCTTACCTGAGGGTCAGACATCACAGACTATGATTTTAAATGGGTCCCTAATGCATTGTTTTTCACACACTTTGAGAGAAGGTTTTATCTAAGCAAGTCTAAAAGGCAAAATTCCTTGTTAGCAGCACTTTGCTTTCCAAGCCTCTGGTCTGTTTTTTCATTGTGTTCTTTATTGTCTTTAGTTTTGGCCTCTGAGGAAGAAAAACCACAAAGTGCTTTAATCCATGTCTCAGATTCATGGTCCCTGGTTTTGAATTTCTTTTTCTAAGATATTACTGCTTTTATGTCTTTTGATTTTCTAACTGAAACTGGATAGGGATGGGTTCATCATAAGCTTTCTATCTAACTTGTTTGGGTAAAAAGGCAACATGGACTCTACTCTTTCATTTCTACAGTGCTAGCTGATCTCATAATTCTTTGGTGTATACCAACAATGAGAATCACCTTTTTGCCTCATCATTTGCTGGAAGTGAAAGAGTGCACCTGACAGAGATACATATTTCTATAGATGAAATATGTGCTAAGTATGTCTTCTCCTGAAATAAGAACTGCCCAAAGTTGTTAAGAATTAATTCTGGGTTGCTTGGGAGGAGCCCTTCAGGAAGCTATAGCTCTCTCAAAGAGAGAGACAAATCTGCCTAATTAATTTGCCTAGAAGTAATCTCTTACTTACCCCATGACTTGTCCCAGCATTCATGGATGCACCTTCAGCAGGGCAGCAAGAAAGATTTAACTTGTGGGATATTTTGACATCTACTGGTCAAATCATGAGCACCCAAACGCCAGGGTTAGAGTCTTCTCATGCTTAGCTGCTTCTACTTTCCAGGAAATATTTTGTAATACTAGGAGTAGAAATTGGTCTGGCTAATTTTAGTCTCATAGTGACTAAATCTGGGAGGTTTTGGGAGTAGTTTCCTCTAACTCTACACTGCAATACATCTTAGGCAGCAGGTACAGATGCCCATCTTAAACATTCTTCTGCTCATATATGAAGATTAAATTTGAGATGCCTAGAAAATTGCTGAGTGACATAGAAGATTTTTAGAGGGCATACCTAGCTAGGTAATAGTAATACCTAGGAGTGAGAGGCATGGACTATAGCATGCCTCAGGGTAGGATCAAGACTGCCAAAATAATTCCTAATGATGTCCGGTGGCAGAATTTCCACAGCTTTCCATTGCAATCTATTTATTAAGCAAGTTCCCTTACTAATGTTAGAAAATTCCCTAATTCCTAATTTAAATTTTAATTATTACAGCTGAAGTATTGTATTTCCAAGTCTTGAAAGCCAGATCAAACAACTGTCTATCACCTGAAGAGAAACATGAGAAAGTATTTACGACTAAAAGATCAGGCAATCGTTTTCTGAAGTTGCTCATTCCAGAAAGAGAGCCATAAAGTACTGTTCAGAGAAGAAGTATTTCCCTAGATTTGAAAACCCTTGAAACAAGAATTTTTGGGGTTATGGGAATTTCCAGTGAATCCCAGCTGAGTCTTCTAGTTTATTTAAGGAAAGAATTACTCTCTCTATATATATAAGCTCTAAGTAAGAATGTGAAAGGGCAGAGGTTCCAGTGGAACATTTACATTTATCTGTCTGAAGATTCTCTACCAGGAGGAGTGATGTAAGTTACTGTCTAAAGCCCTACAGACTATTTTCTCTCTTCCCTCAATACCAAGAGAGTAATTTTGGTAGGTATCAGGACATCACCTGGAAATCTGATGTTTTCTATTTGTGCTACAAATATTCTTCAGAAAACTAGTGCCTTATAATATTTTCTGAAGTTTTGAACATACTGGAGATTTCACATTGGCCCTGTCCCTGTGTTCTTACCCCTGAAGACCTCAGAACTCTTTCAAAGAACTCTGGTATAACATACTGTGTATTTTTCCCCCTCTTTCTCCTCAATGCAACAGCTTTGCATTTGAATACAGAACTCTGGAGTAACACTGTTGAATGATTTCTGCACTAAAGCTGTGGTATCCAATGTCAGCCTGAGTGACGATTTCATTTCAGTGGTCTGAACTTGTACCTGTTTCAGTGCCACTGATTTGGACCTAGACTCTGTATAAGAAATACCTCTTGCTTAATAGTTTTGTTATGTACTTTGCCCACACACCAGCTGTGTGTGGCATTGACCCTGACCTGAGTGCCAGCTGGGAAATAGTTTCCCTGCAGCTTGCAGAAGTGTCTTAGAATGGACATTTTTGCAGAAGTGTCTTAGAATGGACATTTTCCCCAGGCTTTCTGGAAACAGAAGCTTTGTGATTTGGTGTCTCTGTCTGACACTTCTGACAGAAGAGAGAAAAATTGGTGTTTATCAGACTTATCTGTAAAAGTCCAAACGACTCTTTTCCTGATTTGTAGTTTAAAAGGAAAAGCCTCAAGCCATAAGAAACCAAAAGCCATTTACTTAAAATTCCTGTGAAACAGAAGAATATAAAAGTGGAAGTGAGGTCAAACATCTGGGGCTACATGGTTCTCATTGTTCTCAGGCTACTGGGACAGAGCTGAGGGGACCACAGTCAGTGTAGGGCTGCACTGCATTCCCTGCTTCCCAGACATGCCATCATTATGGTTCTTCCTACCAACAGTGAAATTCTGGACAATGGAGATAGTTCTGCAGCAGCCACATCTCTGATAGGAAAGAATGTGCATTTGTTTCTCAAGTGGACAGCAGACTGGGGTACAACAACCACAGGTACAATTGCCAGTCAATCCCCCCTAGTAAATGCTAAAGTTCTTCTTCTTCTCTCCTCTGTAGGTTCAACCAGAGCCCTGCAGCTGAGGATCCTGTAGCTCATTCCTCACATTCTTAATTCCACTGCTTACTGATGGTATTGTTTCATGGTTTGAGGTCAGGAAAGTGCTAACTGTCAAGTGCAAAACAATAGTGGCCTGTAGTGGAGGCCTAAGGAAGAAGAGAAGATACTAAGGAAGAGGATAAAGCTCAAATTCAAAGGGAGCGCTAAAGCCAAATAATTATGGAAAGATTTTCTTAAGTTGTCCTAGGCAAAGTGAGATTTGTCCCACTTTTGATAGAGGGTGATAGTCTCCAGCCTATGAAGACTAAAAGAAAGAATGCAGTCCTATTACTCTTGCACTTCAAGAAAAATAAGGATCACAGTAATAATTTCTGTTTCTTTTCAAATATAGTAGCTAACATATGGAAAATCCTTGCTGTGATTTTTCTGATTTCATCCATCAATCAAAGAGATGTAGGTCAAATAGGAACTTGATTTGTCTAATGGCACTTAAGGCAGTAAGTTTGCAGGTATTCTGGAAATACATTTGAAGCAGAGTGCTCTTACACAGGCAACACAAAGTGAAGTGCTCCAATATAAAGCCAGTAAGCTAAAATGTAGAAATCTTTCTCACAGTCACATAATGGCAGGTAATTATCACCATGATTATTAGAACACAGGTATGGTTCAGTAGGAGATGTTTAATCTCCAGAAAAACAGCATTTCCATTTTTGCTAGGCTGGCATTGTATAAATAACAAAGACAACAAGAGTGATCTAATTCTTGGCTTCTCCAAGGCTGCATTTGGTCCACAGATGGATTTTTGAGAATATATGTGTTATAGGAAAATAGTTACTTACCGATAATTTTATTTCTTCAGCATTGTAAGCAGGTGTCTGAAAGCTGCCTTTTCTGCTCACTTCAGGGAATGGCCCATGACAGCCCAAAGGATACCCCACTGGTGGTAATGGAGATTTATAAACTGTTTTCTTTTCATGACCTCTGTGAAGTGGATGAGAAGATAAAATGTTACCACTTTTTGAACCAGTGATACTGCCTTGGCCATACAAAGCAGGACTGCAGTTTCTGTGGTATCCACCAGCAGTGAGCATAGTAGTCTGTTGACATTCCACTTTCCATGAATCTTTATTTTGGAAATATCTAAAAGAAAAAAAATTGAAGTATGAAACCCAGCTAAAGCTCTTAAGCTATCAGGGCAAAGCCAAGGGTTTTTTTTTTTCATTTATTTGTTTACATAGTTTCGATTACTTAGCTGTTCAAACTGCTTCATGCATGAATTTATGGGCATAAGATTGCAGCAATTTAGCAATTTCCACCCAGGTTACTGTAAAAGTCTGAGTGTGCTTTCTCTTATCTGCTTCAGCTGTGAATTAAACCACCCTAATTTAAACCCTTTCACTGGAGCTTAGATTGGGGAACCTTGCCTTGGTTGCTATAACTGTGGCAGAATGAGCTAAAACAGGAACTCACTTTAGGTATTGAAGATGCCAATACTCCTTAAATGTTTGTTACCTATTCTTTGCTGATGGCTACCATTCCTTTGGCTTTCCAGTGGGAAAAGCAATGCAAGCACCTTTTGGCTATGCCTAGGAACCAGAGTGAATTTAGCCACACAAATAGAGGAAATGAAATATGAAAGTGTGAGAGGAGAGAAAAAAGCTTTTATTAGTGGTTGGATAATTAGTCAATTTTGATCTAAAATCATCTTAAACAACTATGTTCATGTGGCTAGAATTCTGAATAAATACTTCAACAAAAAATAGTACAGGAATCCTTGCTTCTGTATTTTTACTGCAATGATGGTTTTGCCACTGATTTAATGATAACAGTTTGGAGATTAGTATAAAAAGTTATTAGATTTTTAAAATACACTTTTTAAAAAATTGTACAATACCATGCTTTTGTAACAATAAATGAAATCTCCAAGCTAAAAAAAAAAAAAATTAAGCATTTTATAATGATGTTCCAAAACATCTTGTATCTCAGAGATCAGAACTGATGTGTGAGTACATATTTCTAATAATTTATATTTATATAAAGCAAAAACTATTAGGGTTAATAGCAACATAAAAAAAAATAAAGCCATTTTCTTCCCATTCAAAATAGTTAACTGAACAATTCTGATACTGTATTGATAAAAGCAGAAAATTTTGGGACTTGCCTGCCCAGATATCTGTGACATTACACTAATTTTCAATTGCATCATTCCTTGTGTTATCTACCAAAACATGCAAAAAAAGTATTTCAGATTCTATTAATTTTATCTTAAATTATTTCTAGCTGAGATGAAAATTTACATTGTATTGAGGTCTGTGCTTATGATGAAATTTTAATCTTGGGAGGTAACTGCTAAAAAATGATAGCAGTTTGAACAAATTCTATCATTGTAAATATCCTAAAACAGTCTACTAATTTGAAATGCAGCTATAAAAGCTTTTCAAGACCATTTTCTCTGATACTAAAATATAATTTAATAAATATTCAAGAGTATGCAGTGCTACTCCATATTTTTTTATATTTTTAAATAAAAAGAACTTGCTAAGTGGAGGGAAAAGTCACTGTTTTCTGCAGAAAGATCACACCATCATTTTCTAATCTTCATTTAAATATTTGGTGTTGGGACACAGTGGCTGTGGGGCCTTGATGGACCTGCTTTTACATAAGCCCTTCTGCTGGTTTTCATGGGGATGGAGCTGATTTTCTTCACATTAGTTTGTATGAGGCTGTGTTTGGGATTTGTGCTGGAAATAGTGTTGGTAGCACGGGGATGTTTTAGTCACTGCTGAGCAGAGCTCACATAGGGCCAAGGGCTCTTCTGCTCCTCACCCCATCACACTAGAGAGGAGGTTGGGGGTGCATGAGGATTTGGGAGCTGATCCCAGCTGACCATAGGGATACTCCAGACCATATGGGAGCATGCTCAGCAATAAAAAGCTGGGGGAAGGTTGCTTGGGCATGACATGACAGGTGGTGAGCAATTGCACTGTTATCACTGGGCATCACTTGCTCCCTATATTCTAATTAGAGCATTATTATTACTATTGTTATTGTCATTATTACTACTGGCTTTCTTTTCTGTCCTATTAAATGGTATCTCAACATGTGAATGTTACTTTTTTAAAACTCCAATTCTTTCCTTGTGAATGGGGGAGTGAGCAAGAAGCTGTGTGCTGTTTACCTGGCAGGTTAAACCACAACAACCCTAAAACATGAAACAGTATTCAGTACATGGGCTGTGCAGAACAACTCAGAGGGCTAATGAAGAACTTTAATTTTTTTTTCTGATTATAAAAGAAGCTGTGATTAAGATAGTCTGAATGCTACATCAAAGCAAATTATAAGCATGATGCTGTATTATTATTTGTTACTATAATTTTATTTTTACTACAATAATAATATTATTATACATGCTGACATAAAATTGAGACTGTTCACCAAACCTTCCAGTTTTCTAAATCACCTAAAATGTTTACTTTTATGGAGGCAGAGTTTTCGCCTTTCTTTCATGCTTTTCTTTGGGCACAGGAGAATACCTTTTTTATTTTTATCCCTATTTTGAAGTCCATTCCATCTATGATTTGGATGAAGGGCATCGTGAAAAAAAGCCTGCCACAACTGAAGATAGATGGCATGAATAGTAAAATCACAGGTTTTTGTTGGTATTTTTTTTAAATCTCTTGTTCTGACCTTTTTGGAAGTAATTTTCTCTCTAAACCCACAGTAAAGTCTATGTGATCTGTGTTCTTTTTTCCCCAGAACTGTTCTCTATGTATTTAATAACAATTATCAATGTTGTGTTATAGCTTCCCACAGAACAGAATTTTCAGATCTGAGTGCTTGACTGGCTACTTGACTTGGGTTATGGTAGCCTTTAGATAATAAAAATACCTTCCTCCCCCTCCCCCCACCCAAAAAAAAAAGAAAAAAAGAGGAAAAGAAGAAAAAAAAAGTTTTCTCAAAAAGGAACTCCCATTTTCCCATTCCTAGTGTGATGCATAGGATTTCTGGGGCTGCTTGGTATTTTGGAAAAACATGACATGTACATTGAGGTGCTTTGATAGGGATACTGGGCCTTTACTTTGGATGGTTTTCACAGTTGTGGTTTAAACTTTTACCAGTTCATGTGCAAAATAATATCCAAGAACACAGATCTACTTTAAATAAAATCTGCAAATTTGTAAAAAGCTGTCCATTTGTTAACACTACCAATGCAAATACACTACTGCTGCAGCTGAACAACTTATGCTTTCTGTGTGATTACTGTCATAGAATATTTAACATGTACACATACCACACAAATAATATCACTGGTGACATAGGTGACAGAGGGGACAAGCACTAAAAGAATAGTGTCCTCACAAAGGAAATTTATATAGATAGGATCTACTTCTCCTGGCTCAGACATAAAATCTGCCTGGTCCCTGTGCAGTCAATTACTTCAGTGATGCAAAAAACCCCAAATTCCTTACACAGCTTTGCTGGTTGACATAACCAGTCCTGAGAAAGAAAACTGCAGATCTTTAATGACCAGAATGTCTTCAAGAATTTGTGCTGTTGCTTTTACCTGGAAAGTATAATGGCTAGCTTGATTTTAAAATGGATAAAAAGCCTTTTCATGAAGAATTGTTTTCACTGCTTCCACTTTATCTATTGTAATAACTGATATAGTGGTGTGACTAAGAGTTGTATGATCTCCAAAGAGTAATGAAAACCTCCTTAACACAGATATTCACTGCAAATACACATCCATTAAGAGATCCCCACGTACCTTAGCAGGATTTAAATCTTAGTATTTACCCTTCACTTTTCCCACAAAGTGCACTTTGGCTTGATCAGTTACCTATTTTTGTGCATATTTTTGCGGTAAATAAATAGCTTTTCATTTTCAACTCACTGGCATGTTTTAATTTTGGAAGAAACAAACTGAACATATCAGCTTCATGAGAGAAAGTCCTCTACAACCATGCCCAGATTTAAATCAACTGCATACGGTGAAGGTCTAACTAAAGGATTGAAATCTTGAGGGTAGGGAAAGCTTATGTCAATGGCAATTAGAAGTAAGATAATTACATAAGAAAACAATAATTAATTAAGATGCTTATCGGTAGAACACGGGCATAGTCCTTTTTTAGCAAAAAGACACAATTTCTGCATTATCTTATGTTCTAATATTCAGAAACTCAGAGTATACTGAAAGAAAAAAGAAGTCATGCCACTTTTTGGATTACCAGTATAACTTCTTGCAATTTCCTGTGTTTTCTCTAGAGGTCTCCTCTCTAAGACATGATGGTGCCTTTGCCCAGGATTCCAGTACTGATTGAGAGACACAATTGAAAAATACTATAGAATATATACCCGTCCCCTGCACAAACACCATGTTTTCTAATTTTTTATCATATAAAAAACGTCTTTTGTGCCCTTTCTCCACTGCCATAATTTCCATGGAAACAGAAGAGCAAATTAAACCAGAAATAACAGGGTTTATGCTCAGAATAAAATAAACACTCCAGATTTTAACTTAACCAACATCAATTTCCTAGTTTATCTGCATACATCTAACAGTTGAAAATTTAATTTTAGTTTTCTGGAAAAATCCTGAGGTAGTTTTCTGTTTGGGAACAGTGAACTGTTAGTACAGAAAGGGCCCAGTCATAAAAACACCGGCTAGGTGGTGTGCATACACAGTATATATCAAATCTGCACGTTTTAAAATCTGTGTATTTTTTTATCTGAATAGCTTTTAATTTAGGAATTCTAATGCATGATTTAGATCCTGAAATCCAGGCTCAATATATCTGTTTCATCATATTAACTACAATAATAATAATAATAATAATAATAATAATAATAACAACAATAATAATTTATATTGTGTTCAGTAGTCTGGCTGAGATTTCAGTGAGAAAGGTCAAGTCTCACAGGTGTCTCACAGTTTTGATTGATCTTCCAACAGCTATGAAATAACAATCCTGTAAATTGCATGCATAGTTCTATTGTCTCAAATATTTATGTTCTCATAAATTAAATTTCACAGTCTCTTATGTACAGCAAGTATAAATTCTCAGAAAATGGGAAAAAACCTTAATTTTTCCTCACTTGTAAGGAGTTGAAACATGAGCAAAAATTGCACCCACCAATTTTGTGCAGAAAGATTATTCTACTGTGCAGAATAATCTGTATCTCAGTTTACAAGTATTTCTTTCAGCAACATCTTCGATGTAATTTGAAACTTCACAGGAAATCAGGCATACCTGCCACTTCCAAAGATAGGAGTATGCATGTGTGTATATATATGCACACATAATGTATACACATATATATACACACATACATATAATATATAATAATATGGATATATATATAATATAGCCATTAATTTTTATATACACATGAATACTATCTCCAACATAAAACAACACTCTTTAAAAAGAAAATTTAGGCAAAAACATATACTAAGATGCCTCTATTTTGCAGAAAGAAAATAATTTTAAATTTTGCCAAAACCTAAATGTATGAGTTTGAAATCTTAACATGTCCAATTTTGACTCCAGCTATTTCAACTTTACTTCACAGAACTGTTTCATGTTAGTGCCATCATGTCAGTGCTTTATTACAAAGAATCAATGCATTTAGCTTGGTATTAATTTTTATCTTCCTGTACTGTGAAATAATGTTTAGCAAAGCGTTTATGGTTTTTTGTATTGCTTTGTTTTTTTAAATTGCAATGCCATGATTATAATGTATTTGAAGGCAATTCAATGGCTCACTGAGTACAGGGAAATAATAAGAAAGTTATCACTACAATGCTTTCTATGAGTGTGACTATTCTCAAGTCTCATTATTTTTCCGTAACAAGGAGTTTATTGTAGGAATGACTTACTCAGGGCATCTGAAATTCTGTTTCTTTTAAAAATCAGGTCACCCAAGAACACTGAAACCAGCCAAGGCATTAAAATATATTTAATGAAACTTCCAACAAATTAAACTGGAGGACACAAAGCTTTTCAGCAGGGCCCGTACTTCAAATTGCTTATTAAGAGAACCTCCCATCGAGAAGTTTACCTCTCATGTTGATTTTCCTATCCTTTCCTTGTCTTGTTTTTATTTGGTAGTAAAAATACAGTCTGCTCTATTTTTCAAAACCTGGAACTAAGAGTAGCTTGAGCAGGACATAAAAGGCTTTTAAAATTTAATGTGCTAAATACTAGAATAGATATTAAACATTTCAGGGACTTCATTTATTGCTAATTTCCATTAGCCATCCAGAAAAACGTACGAAGTCCTTAAAAATATACTAATTAGGCTTGATATTTATATTGGTGGGAGTTCTGAATGAACAGAATCAGCAAAAAACTTAGCAGTTTGGCCCAGTCAGACCTTCCAAAACACTTAGAAGAAGTTTCATAAATGTGTACAATTTAAACATTACCTCTCTTCCTTTTCTCGCATCTTTGAATGGGTTTGGTAGCTGTGCTCCATTTCTCTGTATGTATCCATGCAACCCAGTATTGATGTTTCTGTGTCATTTTGTAGTTTAACGAGGCTATTTTGTAGTCTTAAATTCTCATGTTTCATTTTGTGAACAGAAGCTGCGAAATTTCCATGTTCTTTGTTACATAAATCTATGCACTGTGAAAGGAGATAATACCATCATTAAGTAGTTATTTTTTCCACAGTAAATGGGTATATTTTTAACAAGCAAACACAAAACAATGTTCTATGCTAAAGAAAAGACCTAGCTACCATATATAATCATGCAACATTTAGGGCAAACCAAGAGAATTGCCTCCAGAAAAAAAATCGGAGTAGATAAATGGAAAAGAAGGGATAACAGCCTCTATAACACAATAGAACAAATTAAAATTTCTCAGCAAACATGCATTCAAAATATTATTGTTGTAAATTTATTGCTTGCTGTGTAAAACTGATGACATAAAAGCAACCATAACAGCTATAGCTGCAGACTGTGTTGCTCCCTCCAGTAACAATTCCTCCAAAAATAACAAGCAAAATAATAGGAGTTCATTACTATACTAGATACAGAGTATGTGTACAGGCACAGTTTAATATATGTGTTGAGACAGTCACCTTCAGTTTCAGAAACAGAGAGTAAAGCCACATCAGCACAGTGCTCTCTGGGTTAGTCCACATGGTATGGAAGGCAAAATACTGAAAGTGCAAGCCACACATGCACTGTGATCAGGGGCAAAAGAGCCCCATCCACTAGGATATCAAGAAGGGAAGATGGAGATTAGCTCTGGAAGTTGTCTAGCCAGGATACTCTGTTCCTTTTTTTCTCCTATCACTTAATCCACAAAGCCTATGCTGCACACCTGAGACAGCTATTTTGGAGCTGTCTCTGCAGAGTACTGCACTGCATTTGTGTAATATATTTGCAATAATATACTGTCATCAAAAGGAAATTCTCAAAAGGTTTATCAGATTACACACGAAAGACTAAAACCCCTTGTGTTTCATTAAATTGTGCTTTCATATATTCCTAGATTTACCTTACTCTCTTGGAACTCAGTAACTCATTACAGATTTGGTTCTTAGTACACTGCTGGCACAGCTGTGCTCCTGCATTTGAAAGCTTGTCTATTCCTTGCACTGATTTGATGCCATCTCTTCCTGTGAACCTTGCCTTGCTTAGTTTTAGAGGGAATTTATGAACCAAGCTGGCATGGAAATGCCAGAAGGTATAATAAAATTTAGTATTTTGTGCAACTATTGGGGAGCAGGGGCTCAGCTACGTCTCACAAGTGGGAGGAGTGGCAGAACGAGGGATAAGGAGAGCGCTAAGTCATCCTACCACTAATAGCTCTAGAATCAGCAGTAAAGTTATAATGGGCATGAACCCCACAACTGAGCTGGCCCAGCTACATTGCTTTTGGCATCTAAACCCTGAAAATAACCCTGCCTGATGATGCATTGTACCATACTGACTTAGTCTGGCACTGGTCTCAGAGGTCTGTGTTGTGCTCCACTGTACAGCACAAACACGACCATAAAAATCTCTCCAATCCTTGGAATCTTAATATCAAATATATCACAATCTCTAATGTTTAGATCCTCACAATATATTAGTAAAGCAGGAAAGAATTTTTAAGTCCACAAATCTACTGAAATACGTACTGACCTTGGAATATCTAGTAACTGGATTTTACTGTTAAAATATAACAAATATGTGATGTCTCTAAGGGCCCTTGTCAGACAGCTCTTCTCAATCTTCAAGAAAAGTGTCACTGCAGAGAAGAGTTAGAAATGCATACACACATCCATCTATGCTTCCACAATAATGGATCATATATACACATATAGATATCCATAATAGTTTGTATGTATGTGTAGGTAAGACATCACTGATGGACATCTATGCTGCTTTAAGGGTGTGGATAAACGTGACGTTCCTTCACGACAATTAAAAGGCTACAAATCTCCCCAAAATGTATTTGCATTAGTATTTCCAAACAACATTCCAGTGGGTTTTTTTTAGTGATAGATAAAGTAAATTACAGCATATGTTCTGTAAGCAGGGGATGTTTTGAAGCTTTTTGTGGAAAACAGCATATATACTATTTATTATACCTTCATAAACCACAGTTCTAGATAATCTTATGGCACACTTTTTATCAATTAAATTTTAAAGCTCCACTGTTTAGAGAGATACAAGTACTAGACTCTGAAAATAAGATGGGTGGGAGCAAAATGTGTCATTTTTTTACACTGCTATTTAAATATGTTAACAAAGGGGTAAGATATTAAAAAAGGGACATATTTTTGTCTGTGAGAATGATGACTGTTTAAACTTAAATAAGTGATATCACTTACAAAAAATAAGCTCCCAGAAATTGTTTAGTGTCTAGACAGTTACTAAAAAATTAATCTTACTTGCAGTTTAAAACAATTAAGGTAAAAATTACTCTTAGCTAATACTCATCTTCAGGCTGTTTGTGAATACCACTTGGTTTTGATTATGTTGCACACCTCATTTTTATTTATTTAATCTATGCAAGCTAGAAATCTCAAAATCTGCCATGATCTTAACCTACATTTACAATAAATGTAAATAAATATAAATATATATATAATATATATATAAATATATATATTCTGCATAATTCATAGATTAAAAAAAATTACCATGCAATTTTCACACTCCTGGTTTTCCACCATTTCTTTTAGATGTGTGTTTTCAGATTTGATAACTTGGTAATGGAATTCCAGGAGCTAGGAAAAGTTTAAGTTCTTAGTTAAAAACAAGAATATTACTCTCAACTGGAGTAACACAGTATAGATATATTTAAGCTTAATTTTACAAATGTATGTTAAGAATTACAAAATTTACTGTAAGATTTTTAAATATAGCAATACCAAAGTAGGAAGAACTATTAAACCATCTATAAAAGATATACAAATGCAACACCACTGAATTTATTTACCTTTTTGAAAGAAGTAATGACTTAGGAAAACAAGAAATTCACGTGCAGTTACTACATAGAAAGACGGATAGATTTTAGAGGCCACTGAAACTTCATGAAATCCTATTCATGACGTCTAGGAATTATATCTACTCTTTTAGTGATATGGGAATATCTGGTAAAGAGCACTACACAGCAGGAGGTATCTCTCATTTTCCCCAGACACTAACTTTGCTATTGTCAAAAGTGAAGTATTACTTCAATCACAGTTTTCCACGTGTAGTGACCCCCTCAGAAAACGCAGAGATACCCAGAAACCTCTAAATATGATGGTTCTTTTGTTTAAAAAACTAAGTAATGAAGATGAAAAATTTGTTTTTAAAACAAAAAATTGCCATAAAAATCCCCACTGGTATCTTACAGTTTCCATCTATAAAATTACTAGAATTTTCTATGCAGATTTGTAACAATTCTTCAAAAAGCTTTAGAAAAGACTCAAAAATAAAAAACTTAAAGCATATATAATAACCACAAATAGAAGTTTTCAAGATCTTTTGCATGTTAAAATGATAACTAGATGTGATGGTCAGAATTAATTTCAATTTAGATGTACAGTTCACATTTACTGGTGATTTCTTGTTCCGGTATCAATTTGGCCGTTTTTGTAATACTTCACAGCTATTACAGCACCACTGATAAAAATTACAGCAAGAAATGTGATGTCTTTTTTTCCACAGATAATGAATGTCATTATCAATAGTGTGGAGTAAGATGATGTGGGCTGCTTTTGCCTACTTGCATACCTGTTGTTTTGTTAACAATTTGTGTTTTGTCTCTAACTCCATTTTTAACTGTCTTTCCAGAAGACTAGCTTTCTCCATGATAGTTGCTATAGTGATCTCCTTCTGATGAAGCTCCTCTGTCAGGTCAGAGATTTCTGTCTTCATTCTTTCCTGCTCAGAGCAATGGGGCTGCTCCTCTCGATAAACATGGTTTCTTATCTGTAGCAAATACATTTCAAAAAGAAAAAATGCTGTGCAGTAAATATGATTGCATCACTTGCTACTTATCAGTGACTTTTTCTGCTGTTGCTTCCAATACACCAACTCTTCTAACTGAATCAGAGATTCTGAGATTGTAAAATAAAATGTCTTTGGAAGCCAGTGCACAGAGCTTTGTTTATTTTTACATCTTTTTTTCAACACTTCTCTTGTACTTTCATTTGCCTATTTAATATTAGAAATGAACAAAGTACAATACACTTCAATATACCTTTTAAAAGAAAGTAATAAAAATCACGTCTAGAATTGGAATACATGATAAAGAATACCCAAGGAAATATCCATTCAATAAATTTAAGTATGATTTATTTATACTGCATTTAAGTTAAGTTAGGTTTAAAAAATGTTTGATGAAGTTTAAATTAACTTAGGAGCAATATAAATAAATCAATCTAGAGGCTCTTTAATAAGAAACGATGTTAGAAATGAAGGGTATATATGGCAAATCACTTTATGAGAATTGTTCCTGCCATTACATGTAAAATTTTAAGGTCCAACTTTCTTCAATACCTCCTGTGCAGAGTTCTCCAAAGTAGCAACACAAATACTGTTTTCCTCATCTTTCTACTATAATGCAACAATTTAGTACTGACAGATTTTTTGTTGTGTAAGAAACAAAACAACAAAAAACAGCATAACAAGCTTCGAAACCATTTAAAAAACTTTTTGTGGTACTATATACGAGTAACAGATGGCATTTTGTTTTCAGTTATGCAAACAGCACAGAAATATTAGAATTGTAAAAAAATAGATGTAGATTAAAAAACCTAAAAGGTAGATCATGACTATCATGCCAAAATTGATGAACCCAAGTCAGATGCATCCAAATAGAGACATTCAAAATCCACTTGGCAAGCATTCCTGTAACCTGTTCTAGGTGGCAGGGAGTTTGGACCCTTCCAACCCTAACAGTTCTGTGATCTCTGCTTACATTGCTACTTGGCAAAACCACAATATGCTTGTAAGACGAGTTCTGAGCATCCTCTATTTCCAAAGTATTTCAGCCTGCCAAGCCATACCCCATTCCACAGTGCCATGCCACTGCTGCTTGCTCACAGCACTTTTGAATTGTGCAACGCAAGGTGATGCACAGTTCCAACGAGAGAGCTCTGCCCTAGACTGTGCAGCAGGTACATTAAGCTGAGCCTTGTGTGAGTACCTGCCACAGTGACTTGTATCAGTTGATCTGTTTGCATATCCTACCTCTGAGACCACCTACAAATTACAGCTTAGCTCCACAGCCTAATAATTACTCAGAGCTTTGTAGACTTTCTTAGTTGCATGGTGTTATCTGAATCACAGTAATGCGTAGGCATGGTCTCTTCCATTACTTCAATGAAGTAGGCAGGCACAGAATCACAATGTCAATTTTACAGCTACACAACTAAATGCAACCATATACGAAATCTTTTTCATATAAAAAACTTCATGCTCTCCTGAACCAACAATGCATCCTTCTGCTCTCTACAGTATATGCACATACCCTAGGTCACTACTCTCTCCTAAAAATCCTATACTGCACTTAAGCTCTGGAAATGATATGAAATACCTTGTTCAGCTCTTCTTGGTGTTCTCGACTTTCTGCAACTAGCAATAACTCAGTGTTTTTATCTTCTAGTTGCTCAGTAAGCTGCACACAAGATGATTGATGCCTTTAAGTAAGAAATAAACAAAACATGAAACAACCAGAACATTCAATACTCTTTACCTTGCAGTATCCTTTACAGTGCAAAACTGTACAACACCTGCTTGCTGATGAAAAAATACTCCCAAACATAATCAACATTTGGCCTAAACCAGGCTGAATTTTAGGAGATGTCTAGGAATTGAGGACAATACAACTATGTGCAAAAAGAATCCTGAAAGCTCTTGTATACTGGTATTTTGTATAATTTGAAATGGCTACAGCAGATTAGATAAGCCATAAAACCATGATGATTTTATTCAAAGGAGGTTAGGAAGAATCTTAATTGCATTGTTTCCAAAGTGTTTTAATGCTGAGAAAATGAAAGACTGTCAAGATATAGGTAGAAATATCTGAAATGCGTTGATTTATAAAAATCTAGGCATCATTAAAGCCTTTTAACAGAGCCTGCATCTATTGCCTGAAATTGTCTGATATAATTGTTAATGAAAATATCCAGTCTAAAATTCAGAAGCTGACATTTGAATCCAGAGTATCTTTTCAAATAGACTTAATGTAAAACTAAGAAAAAAGGTATTGGCTCAGAAGTACTTGTTAATTTAATTTTCACCATCCATACTTTATTTGAATTTCCTGCATATCTTCATACTCTTTGATTTTCAGTAATTCTGTATACAACTTCTGGCATTCCAGTTGTATCCTTCTCCAGAGACCATCCCTTGACTGCAGCTCATTTCTCATTTCTGAGACGTCTGCCTCCATGTTCTAAAGAAACAAGCAAATGCACAAACAAATAAAACTAGACAGCTTAAAATGCTAGTTTCTAGCACATCATATTCAATACCTGTACATACATGATTTTAATTTTTGAAAAACATTGCTTCCATGTCAGTTCCTCTCGTCTAAAAAACAGATTCTGAATATTCTTTAGCCTTTGCAATGTTCCAATGCATCTGTCTCTGAAATTATCATAGGAAACATAGCTCAGAAGTTCTTTATTGTACTAAATGCATCTAAAATATATAGCTTGCTTGTTTTAGCAGGTTCTACATCCTGGAACATGTTTCACATGCCAGAATTGGTGCTATAAGTGGCTTCCATTTTCTATTTCCCTAACAGCATTTTCAAATTATAAACTTCAGAAACTACAAGGCTGCACAGGTTTTCTTCAAAACTAGTTCCATCTGCATGGAGTTAATTGATTATTTAAATGAACATCACAACATTTTCAATCAAAAAAAGATTTTTCTTAGGCACTTAATAAACCTTATTCTGTTTTATCTTTAATTTCTGATTTATAGTGTGTTAGACAACCTGAAGACATATAACATTTGGCATGATAAAACATAAATTCCAAAAAACCTCAGAATTTCACAAAAATATACTGGAAACATACTAAATACAAGAAGTTGGAAATATAACTCACAAATAACAGGAGTAACAATAATAATCAGTGCTTGTAATAAATAGTAATATCCAGACAATATGTATTGCTTCTCACCTAAGATCCAAAAGCATGTTTCAGATTAAAAAAAAAAAAATTCCAGGGATATTGATCATTTACCTTTCAAACTATTATACTAAAAAGTTCACATTTTTCATAATTTCTTCATTTTATTTGAATATACCTTCCATCTTTAAGAGCAAAAATAAAGCCTTTAACATTTCAAAAGAGAACTGGATTCCAGAAACTGCACTGCAAGGAAGAACTTCAAAGGTTTATTTCCCTTAGAGCCTCCTATGAGAATGACCCTCCTTCCAAGAAGCCTGTGGTCTTCCTCTACCTGAAAGGGTTGCTGAAAACACATACGAAGTGCTTTTGCATTTTTTGGTTTTTTTTGGGGGGAGGGCTGCATATATGGACTCCTTCATCTTATCTTTTGTTACACTAAGGCCAAGAGAGCTTTTTTAAACATTAAAATGCAATGCTGGGTATATTCAAGTGAAATAAAGCTTAATAAACTATTAAAGTTGTTGGTAAGACTTGCTTATTCTCATCTTCATGACTCTAACCTTCAAGAAATAGTCACAATTGTTTTATAACATATGAATTTGGGAGATGGTTGCCCCTCTGATTTAATTTTGGGGTGGATAAGGGAAATGAATTCTGCACAGTTGTGTGGCAGAAGTTGTATTTTCTGTGATAGACTGCAGTTACCACACATATTTACATAAATTGTATTTTCTTGTGAATTAAAATAGTAGCAGGAACAACAGCAGCGACAGCAGCAGCTGCAATAATAATTGAAACAGAACTTCAGGTCAAGAGCTTCACAGTTTCACTTATCAGTTTAAAAAATTAGATATGCATCACTTATTATTTTAGAAAACATCTATTGCATCGGTTAAAATGAAAATTAATTTTTAAGCAGAAAACTTCAGGATTTATTTAGAAAATATCTCATATAAAGAATCTGTTTCAAGTTGAAAAAAATCATTAAATCATTTCTTTGCTTCTGTGAAAAATTTTGCTTCTACTAGCTTGCCAATCAAAACAAAGTCCCAAAAATTTCCTGATCAGCTCTTGTTCTAATTCTGCTCAAAGCTGTTTGTGGTGGGTTGACCCTGACTGGATGCCAGGTACCCACCACAGCCACACTGTCACTACCTTTCCCAGCTGAACAGGGCAGAGAAACTAGAGAAATGCTCTTTGTTTCTGGAGATAAGGACAGGGAGAGCGCACTCACCTGTTACTGTCAATGTGAGTGACTTGAACAGAACAGACTCAACTCAGAGAAATTAATTTATTGCTAATCAAATTAGAGCAGGTTAATGAAAAATAAAAACTAAATCTTCGAACACCTTCTCCTCATGCCTCCTTCCTTCCCAGGTTCAACTCCCTTCATGGAGTGCTTCAGTCCTTCACGAACAGGCTGTTCCAGGGTGGGTCCCCAGTAGGGTCACAAGTTCTGCCAACAAACCTGCTCCAGTGTGAGCTCCTCTCTCCACAGAGCAACAGGTCTTGTCGTGAGCTTGCTCCAGCACAGGCTTCTCACAGCCTCTTTCCTTCCCCCTGCTCTGCCTGGGATCCTGCAGGAGCTGCAGGTGGATCTCTGCTCTGTTGTGAACCTCCATGGGCTGCAGGGGCACAGCTGCCTCACCATGGGCTGCACCAGGGGCTGCAGGGGAATCTCAGCTCTGGGGCCTGGAGCACCTCCTGCCCCTCCTTCTGCACTGACCTTGGGGGTCTGCAGGGCTGTTCCTGTCACATATTCTCACTCTTTTCTCCCTGCTGCACAGGGTACTTTTCCCCCCCTCCTCTTAAATACCCCAAGGTGCCACCATCACTCCTGTTGGGCTCAGCCTTGCCCAGCAGTGGGCCCATCATGGAGCCAGCTGGCATTGTCTCTGTCAGACATGGGTGAAGCTTCCAGCAGCTTCTCACAGAGGCCATCCCTGGAGTGCCCCCATTACCAAAACCTTCCCAACACAAACTCAATACACTGTTCAACCTTTTAAGTACAATTATATGGTGTATTTTTACATAAATTAATGTCTAGCAGCCGACCAAATGCTGACTTTTCAACAGCCAACCAAGTCCCTTGTGTGATGTTTTCATGTCACCTCTCATGTTATGGCTGCAGATAAGTTTGCCAGATAATTCACAGGGTAGAGAAACAGACTGCAGTCTACATTTAGATCTTTCAAACTTTGTATATTCTGTAAAGTCAACAAACTGCTCTTCCATACATTTCACTTTATTATTTGCTGATTAATTGTATAAGTGAAATAATTAGAAGCACACATGAAATTTTAACAGGCATAAAGGAATACATGAGGCACAACAGTTCTTGCTTTCATTGCCATCAGGGTTCTCCACACCAAGATTCCCATCTACTCCTTCCTCCTTTAGCCATATCATGTCCAACTATTGCCATCCTCCACCTAATTCTTGTTCACGTAAACCTGCTTACTTTTTCTGGCTGACAAAAGGCCTTGTACTTTCTTCTTTCTTATCCAAACATTCCTTAAAATATATTTTCCCTGAGCTACCCTTTTTCACCATACATTGACATCAGTGTTTCCCTTATGCAGCTATTTCCAAATGCAGCTTTTCTAACTAACATAGCAGCATTCCACACCACCAACACAGTTATTCTGCAACTTTCTGCCCTTTAGATGACACTGTTATGTACATCTAGCTCCACTTCTACTTCAAGTATCTTCAAGCTTCCTATATTCTCTTGAATATGATTGCAAAATTCTTCCTGCTTGAAGATTTTCTTCAAGGCTACAGCACAATCTCTCTGTCATACAGCCTGTAATCATGTGCCCCTGAGTGCCATGATTTGTTCCACTGCATATTCTAGTCCCACTGCTTTTGATGGCAGCCTTTCTAACAGGCTGTTTAACAAAACAGAAGCTTTGCTTGCACACTGATAACTTGTATACAGGCAAAAGACTCAGTGAACTAATGTGCAAATGGCATGTATAAACTTGGCTCTTCTGACAACACCTGACAACACAATCTGAAATTAACCTCTGCCACATATATGCTAATTCCTATAAGGTATATTGCATATACTGTTAGCACTCTGCAAGACTGTCTATAAAGAGAAACAAATCTTTCTCTAAAAAGACTTGAAGTTACGATAGGCCATTCAATACATTACTGAACTTATAAGTGCTTAAATAAATAAGCAAAAGCATGGCTGGTATATGTCGCCAGAAAAAAATATCAACGAGAATCTCATTCCTGATATGTTTCAAACACAGATAATAGAAAAGGTTGTAAAGATCTGGTATTATCTCAATCTTGTCAGAACTCATATACCATGACCAAAAGAAGAGGAGCAAATGGCTGTCTTCATAGATCTGTGCTATGCTGAAAAACAGTAAACTAGGGATAAGATAAAATCTGATGTTCTTTACATGGCCAGACACAAAAAAATTTTAAAAATTGACTGCATAATCTCCTTTCAAAACTAAAAAAGTATACCATACATGTTTGTCTATACTTATTTGCTAGCTATATGGCACAATGAACAATAACGTGTAAATCACATAAAGAGATGTCACAGAAGTCACTTATATAGAAGGAACCAAACTAGGGGAAGTTCATGTAGATGCTATAGATATAGGAGAGTTATAAAACCCTAGATACACTGACAAGACAAAAAATATACTGCTACAAATCAAACTTATTTCTATTTTACTAAAAAAACCCAACCCATACTGTTCCCAGATTATTCTGTGTTCATGCACAGAATACACCTACTGTACGTTTATGTATGAAAATCTCATCTTGATTTTCCAACATCAATTTCACAGTCATCATAATAAACTATTACTACCTGACACTGGTTTTGGTACATTTTTAGATCCTCATGGAGTTTCATATTTTCCTCTACCAGCTTATTCTTGTTTCTTGCTATTTCATTCACAATTGCCTTTAGCTTTTCAATAATCAAATCATCGTGTTCACTTTTGGGGTGGATATAGGTAATTATCTCTTCTTGGTTTTGTTTCTTTTTGCATATTTGGAGTTGATAATTCTGGGTCTGCTTCTGTAAACAAGAAATATTTTAAATTAAACTCAATAATTGTATGTAAATTTCAAGGACCAAAACATTACTGCTCAAGTCATAAGACTATTCCCATCATCACCTGTATTTGCTTAGAAAAGATGGCACAATTCAAACAGTTTGACTTATTTGCCCTCAGTAAAAAAAATGTTTCGAGAACCTTCAAGGGCACAGGAGTTTTTCAAGGATTTTTTTTCTCCTGTGCTGTGTATTTTCCTAGTACTTAATGTTAATGAGCCTCAAATGTGAAAAAGGTGATTATGATGACCTACTCAAAGCAGTTACCTGTGAGAAATAATTTTAGAGAAATGTTCCTCTTTGATTCATTGAACTCAGTAGGAGCTGTGTGTGTTTATGTGTGCCTCAGGATAGGTATTAACCTTTGACTAGAGGGCGACCATTACACAGGTCATGTACAAACAGCTCAGTTACTGCAGGAACTGTACTTCTTTGAGATCATTATCCTTAAACTTGGGGAAGAATCATTCGTACATTTGGCAGAGTCCTACACCCCATGCAGCTTCTTGTACCAATTAAAATCCTAAACACAAAACTTTAGAAAATTGGTATTGCAAGTATTTCTGAATCTACAGGCATTGTGAAGAAGCATAATTGCCATGGCAACTGTTTTTGCTGTTTAAAAAATTATCCATATGGATCCCACTACTGGGAGATTAACAAGCAGCGCTAATCTTACAGAAGACCGAGAATTACTTGAAAAATGACAACAAAACATGACCTGGAAATCATATATCATGTGCAGAGATCAATTTGGGCAAGAAAATATAAAGTAAAAATAAATAGGGTTACAAATACCATATTTCACTGACAAGGACTGCAAAAAGTCGTACTTTAGACAGTTTTTATGTTATTGACTATGTCCCCGTAATTTGTGTTGGCTGAGGACCTAAATAGAATGGACAACTGGCTGCATATCAAATAAAAAGCAAAAAAAAAATTGCAGGTAAAGTTTCATTTCTATAGGTAAAAAATTAAGGCCCCTTTGACATCCAAGTTATGGACTCTGATATACCAAAGTGTCAATGCATCCTGTGAAAAATAAAGTGCAAGACTCCAACTATAAATCAAAGATCATGAAAGATGAATTTGAGGCAAAGATGCAGGAACAATTAACACTTTTGAAATGGCTAAGGGTAACAGTCCATCACACTTGTATTTCCAAAAATAGTTGGTATTATGTTAAAGTTGTGAAGGAAATTGTCTTCAAAGCAAGTTCACTGACGGCAATGAAAGCTTCAACAGAAAAATGTGAATGATCACCCTGAGTACTCTATTTTGACTTGTCTAACTGCACAATCAACATGTCATCATTCAACAGTTTTGTCAAGTCACAGATTTGCTTTTTGAACACATTTGTATAGACGTTCAATTGCTGGAATATAATGCTCTCAGCAGCTAAACTCAAAACATAACTGTCATCCTTAGAAACTCTGGATATGTGTAAAGAGTCTCATAGGAATTGTTATGAAATGTTTCACCACCTTAAGATCCAATGAGCTTAGAAACAGTGCAAAAGGGAATGACCAGTGAACAACATAATTGGCTTCTCCTTACTTAATTTTCAAGCTGTCTTGTGGCCCAGTCAATTTTTAAGTTATTTTCTGGGTTTTTTTTAAGAGATGGATATGTTATCATGACAAGATTAAATAACATATTTTTTTCTGGATCAGAGGGTATTTAAAAAATATTAAAAAAAAAGAGCAATAAACAAATTGGCAAGTAAAAAATAATCATGAAGTCAACCAAGGAACTGCGTGGTAACTTGAAGGCTGAAAAATATGAAAAAAAAAAAGGGCTGAGTGATCCAACAAACAACTTCAAGAGTGATTCTGGAGTAGCATATGAAAATCCAATTTTTTGCATAAATGATACTGGTGCATAGTTATGATCTTTCAAAAAATGAAGGCTATCATATTTGAAGGAACTTTATACTTGTGTCAACACCTTAATGGCATGCACTGTTTACTTGGTTAGATACTTTTTAATAACTTGTCACAATTAATTGCATATTACTAAATAGCATGGAAAAGTATATCTATAATATGCTTAAAAAGTAAAAAGGAGCATTCACTAGTTTTTGTAATTGTTTGGTTGCTTTTTTTAAAGAAATGTTACCATTTTCATCATGATCCTTATTAATTTTCTCATTCCCATAAGAAAAATTATATTAAAATAACTGCATGTTTCATTAGATCTTCCAGTATGGTTCTGCCTTACCATATATTCATTACCAATATAGACATGCATTGTAAGATTCACTGTAAGCTTAGTTTTTAAAAACTAAGCTAAAGTGAGCTCTAGCTGAGCAAAGAGTTCATTTTCATCCTAGAGTAAGAAGGTAGGAATTTTACCTGAAATAAATTACATTTCTCGGGAAATAATTTTGCTTGCATATCTGCATAAACTGGGTTATTTACACAGGTTGTCCCATTCTTCTCCCATTCTTGTGATTTTGGCTTAAATTCCTGGCAGACACAAAAACAAGGTTCATAAACATAGAGAAAATACCTATTTTCCTCAATTTAAAGAATTTTTTAATTTGTATCATTCTAAGAAATACCTAGTTCTTAAATTAATACATAATCTTTCCATAATTTTGGAAAGAAGTTTAAAAAAATAGCAATTCTATAAACCAGCCATCCAGTCGTCCTCACCAGAGAAAGACCCATCTTAAGGGCTATTGATCTGAGAATGAGTGTAAACATAATAATTGAATAAAAACTGTAAAATAAGATATTAGAGTTTCACTATGATCCACACATTTTATTGAAAAGTAGTTCCTGTGACTTTCAAGCTATATCAGTGTTGAGCAGGGTAATCAGCAAGGAATCAAACCCTTAATATTCAGACACAAAGTGCTCACTTTTTGTCTTTTTTTTAAATGGGACAGCATCTACATTGAATAAATTTTACTTATTCTCTTTAAAATTGCTGCTTCAGGTTCTGAGTTCACCTATTTAAACAAAAAGCTGTTTAAGAATTTCTATTATATTAGGTTTATCTAATATTTTTGTATTTGCACTTAAATTCATATTTATAGTGTATTTGAATTTATTTTAAACTCATGCCAAACATTCTATGTTTGCAAATACATTTTAAAGGCAGTATCCTAAAAATAAGCAGAACTTCAGCTACTAGAGCTGTTGCTCTTTTTGTTTGAATATTTAGCAAAATAACACTACACTGATTTATATATTGAAAACTAATGGAAATGTTGTTCCAAAAAGACAGACGATATTTTATAATTAGGCTAAACTGGCATATTCCTCAAATTTAAAACAATATGGGGGTTTTTTTGCTACTGAAAAAAACGTGACTATTTCTCGACATAGATTAATACAAATCTTCTTTCATAGATTTCCTAATATCTGTTTTGGCATTTAAAACAACAAACATTTTCCTATTTTATAGAACGTGATACAAATGGAGTTTCAGACTATTTAATGAGGACTGCAGGTTCAAGGCCTTACTAAAGCACACTGAGCTTAGTAGATTTTCACCACAGTAATTATTTCCTGAACACTCAAATTTGCTGAATATATTCCAAGCACTCATTTTTCATACTGCATAATTAATCAAATTATAGCACTGTCTTACATTATTTTCACATTTTAATCTTGAGTAAGGTTATTCTCAAATTAGCTGACAGTAGTGATATATCACTGATAGATGTACAACCCATTTATTATTCTTGAAGTAGCTGATGTTGGCACCTATGCTGTAGTCCAAAGCATTGTGGCTTTCCTGATGCTGAGAACTTCCATGTGGAAGAGAGCCAACATCATGTAGAGTTGGGATGTCTCTATGTAGATACAGGAACCTGGAGGTTGCAGAAGTTAGTCCTATATCTTATAGAATAACATAAAAGGCAAGTCCAAAATACAGATCCTAAGACCCTGCTTAATTTGAGTTAAAAGTAGGAAATTACTTAAAATCTACTAGAGCTGAATTTCTTGATTGCAAAATCCTCAGTGTCCAAATTATCTACATCATAAATCTACATCATAAATGTGTAAGTCCTCCCAATGCTTAGCAGCTGAGCAAGCAGCCCCCATATCAATTGGTACCACTCCCCTTGCTTAGCCTACAGCTCCCAGCCCAGTAAGCATGTGGAGCACAGACTACTTTATTATGCTCTTCACAAAGGATGGACAGAGAAAATACAAATTTTGTGATCATCCTGTGCTTCATCAGATTACTGGTTAGACTGTTCTTCCCATAAGTGGACTCAGTGTAAAAATCTTTCAAGACAGAACCTGAAATATAATCTTCCCATGTTTGTTTTCTACCTAACAGTCAAATGTTATTTTTCAACAGGCTCCAGAACTCTTCCTTTTGACGTTGTTTCATTTAGCTCAGGATGTCAAAGAAATTTGTTGGATAGGTAAAAAAAGAAGCAGCAAAAATTAGCACACCTAGAGATTCTATTGCTCAGTTATAAGAAATAAAACTGGATATCAGTTTCTGCCCTAGAGAAGGCAGCCAAAGGAGTATCTGGACAGAAGACACCACTTCTGCAAGTTCTCTATCTTGCCTAACTTTCCTGTTGGTCCAATAAATACCTCATTATTTCGCAGGTCATAAAGTAACCTCTGAGAAGTCACAAAAATCAGTGTCCTCCTGTATTCAAGAATAAGTCCACTAAAATCTGGCCTGTGTCCAAAAGTATAGGGAATATGACTGAATCCTGTCCTCAGCATCTATTATCTAGTCCCCAGTCAGTATGCTGGATTCCGGAGGATGTATTTTAAAGTGCCTAATCCTTCCTCATACATTGCCTAGGGAAATCAGGTACTGAGGTCAAGGTCATGGATTGCCTCAGGAAAATGGGCACTGACAAGATGTATATGTAACAAGCAGTTTTCCAATCCTTTTTTCTATGTAGCCCAATGTGGTCAAGGTTGTCCTGAGGTCTATCAAACTTGAATTAATGGTAGGTATTACGTGACACTATCCTGCATATGTACAACCTCTCATGCCTCCAGAGATTGTGTTACCCAGTACACATCTACTCATAAGGAAAACAGTCAAATTTATTTAGAGTTACACTTACCAAAAAATACTGATATTAAATAATATTAAAGCTAAGAACCATTCTTGCCAAAGCAAGACAATTATATAATTTTTGTAGAATTATGAACAAAATAAAACTTACAATTTTAATTAAAATATTAGATCTAGAAGCATATTATAATTAAAATATAATGACAAACTATTCTTACCTCCGGTTTCATGTATAAATTCCTTGGGTTAGATGATATCTCCAGGTTTTCCTCACATTTTTCTCTATTTTCGAGCTTTTTTTGTTTCAACTGATGTGACTGTAGTTTTTCATAACTATGTGTCAACTTTGAGAACTAAAAACAAAAGTAGAGTTGAACATGCAGAATCTATCAAGGATGACCGCATGGCCAAAATTTTCTTTAAACTAGAATCACCACCTGCAGCTTTAGCATTCTAAATTTAATCAATGTAACAAAATAATCAATTAATAAAGATCAATTTAAAAAGTTATCACAGATGAACAAGACTAAGCTCTCATATAAATGTTATCTGACTGTTCAAATGAGTTAATTCCACAGCTACTTAATTCTGCTGCAGTTCTCCATGGCACTGTTACCCACAGAGTCATTTCTTCTACAGCGCTCATGTGGAATGTTCTACACTTGTTTACTGCCATCTTGTGTTGACATTTTTAAAGGGTGCTTCACTAGTCAGAACGAAAGATTATCATTAATGTACTCCAAACTTGTGCATTCCTTTCTTATGATGAAAATTGTTGAAATGTTATGTGTGTGATGCTTGCATTCTTCTGGTACCACTGTGTGGGTCTCAGACACAAACACTAAATAGACAACAGACACTGCTGATGTCACCATGAACGCCTGGCTTAGGAGTCAGAGGCACACAAGAAAAGGTACCAGGAGAAGGACCAGCCTCTCCAGAAAAACGTTGTTTTCACACCACTTCACTACACTGCACAAAACAAAGGGTCTGTCTAGTGCAAGTTAACAGATTTGATACAGAAAAGTGATACTGTTTGGTAGAAATATGTACATTTGGTTTTGAAAAAAACCCGCAAACCCAAGGATATTGATAAGGGAAACACTAAAAATATGGTTGTGAGTAAAGTTGAGTGAAAAAACTTTGGGAAGAATACTGTGCAGAAAAGAAGCTTACAATAAACACTGATGATGTTTCTTGTTTAATTCCTTTACGTTTAAGTACGTATGACTTTAAAAAACCTGACTCTCACATAAGGTTTTTTTTATACCCAGACAAAATCCATAAAATCTCATGTTTTTGTTAACAGCTCAAAGTGAACTACTCTTTGGATATGGAATGGAATCCTGTTGAGTCAACCCTGAATGACCAGTTGAGGCCTGTTCAGATAACAAACATGGCCAAGGAAGTCCAGAAAAGATACAGAACAGAAATGAATTTTAAAATAATCTGCAATCTGCCTAGACACATTTGAGATGAACTTGAGAATCTTAATATAGGATAGAAAAAACTAATTGAAAAGATGATGAAAAGATCGATTGTCCTGGACTAGAAAGTTTCATGATATGAAAAGGCCCAGGCATAGATTTCACCAAGTTGGAATGTCTGAATAGCAATTCTGTAACATGGGCATAGAGAGCTAAGTTATCACCTTCAAAACCAAATCAAAAGTCTTGCAGTGAGGCTGCCTATGTTTGAAATTGACTTTGCCAGAGAACAGAGTTAAGATAAAATATTTAAAATGAGTCAGAGTATCCAGGCTCAAACAACATGGAACTCATTGACCTTGGAAGAAAGATATCCTTTTTCAAATAACAGTTTGTCTCCTGAATATATTATGGCATATATGAACTGCCTGGGAAGACCAAATTCAGATAAGACAGGTATTGGAATGTTTGTGCTAAAAAAGCTAGGAAATACAGGATCCAACAATTCAGGAAATCAGTCTAAAATGGAACAGTGGCCAAAATGAGAAAATTTAGTTTGATTCTTAGATATTTAATGACAGTAGGATTTTAAAGGCAAAATATAGTCTAGATATTATGATGACTGGAAACTACACTAAAAGCCAAAAATCTTTCCATTTCAGGCCAGGTATTTTCTTTAAAAGGTCCAAGTTGTTCTATTTGCATGTTGTACATGTTAAAAAAAATAAGGCATTTTAGTGAGTTCTGGGGTAGAATCAATCTTAGTTTAGATTTCTGAAAGTAAGGCATACAAGCCTAAGATACTCTGCATCAGAAAAAGCTGCCTGTAAATGCTTAGTCATTTCAGTTATGTTAAATTCTTGTCATACACTGACATGAATTGTATTCTGGGGGTGTCCATTCCTTTCTGTTGATTCTAAAGGGAGCCTGGGATAGCTCAGACTCATCTTTTACATGTCTAGATGAGGAAATTAGTTGCAAACTTCTTAGCGCAAGAATGGATCCTCATTCTTTTGCTGAGCGATTTCCATCACTTTCAAAGTGAGAATAACTACTAGACATTAATAAAAAGAAAGAAAAGAAAAGAAAAAGAAGGATCAAAGTAATGCAGATGAACCCCAGAAGTTTTTGCTATTTAGTTATAACAAAATCCTGCACATTTGAATGAATGCAACAGTGTGGCCTAGGAGTTTTAGGTTACATACCAGGAATTATTTCCCTAATACAAGAAAAATATAGGTTTTACTGCATTCAAAAGGCACACAATCAATTCAGAGGGAATACTGCTCATTAAATAGCTCATTTTAGCAGTACCAGGAGTAAAAAGCACACAGGAGCACAGCAAAGAAATTCATTCTGAATAGCCTAGCATTCTGATAGCTACAAAAAGTGATCCTTACTATTTCTATCAAGATTAGGAAGGAAAAAATCTTAGGAAGGATTTTAAGAATAAGTCTGTAGAGAAAGACATAATGCTATTGGTTAATAGTAACACACAATTTGTGCAAAACTAAATTGTAGCTTGTAAGATTTTACAGTTTATACGGTGGTATAACTTCAGAGAATAAGAACCAAAAGAAGGGAATCCAAGTACATAAGGCAAAGATTAAAATTGTCACAGGAGGTCTATACTTTAGATATGGGTTTGTGTAGCTGAGAACTGGGGACATTAAAGCCATTCCACTGCAGACACTGCAGCACTGTAGTTCAGGAAAGAAAATAAGGAGATGTAGCAAAAGCTAGAGGAGCAGAGTAGGACAGTCCTACTATCTAGCATAGGTGCTAGGAATTGCTCTGACAGGCAGACTTCTGTTTATCACATAGAAGATCAAAGCAGGCCACTTAACACAGGCATTTAACAGTTTTCTTTTTCAGTCAGGGTGAACGAGGTGGATATTTCATGAAGAAATATCATTTGATCAAAGGACAGGAATGAGGACTGAAAAATAAAATGCAAACAGCATCAGTGCTGGAACCTTTAGAAAAATAAATAGGATGACTGAGAGAATGAAATGTTTAGAGACATGGATTGGGAAAGTGATGTATATTCTTAAGAGCTAGAAACCCAAAGTTCCTGCATAAAGATAGAAGAAAAAGCAATCAAGAAATTCAAAGAAAAGTTAAGTGGTCTGAGTGGTAACTAAAAAGGAGAATTTGGGCAAGAAATATAGCCAGGTTTAAAGAGAAAAACTTGTAGGCTAAAAAAAGTCAGGTTCTTTAAAAAAATAGAAGAGAAAACAGGTTGTATTTGCCCATGGAAAGGACTTGTAGGATAATTAAAATCTCCAAAATAAAAGTCTTTATGAAAAATGGCCTGGACTTTCTATTTCAGAAGGTTCTATTTCAGTGAAGATATTAACAACAACCTGTAACATAAACCCAAGCATTTTTATCATGGGATTAAAAAAAAAATTAAGAAGTGAAAAATATTGCAACAAATGTTATAAAGAGACCTCTACCATCTTTTTATGGATAGTTCTGCATTGCTAAAGATACCTTACTATTTATGCATAAAATGTCACATTCTTTTTCATTGTGTGATGTTTATCTTCTTGATAATCATGATAAGATTATGCTTTTCTGTAATTTGTGTAAATTATGAACCAGCTTTTATTTCTAGCTGCTTTTCCCAATGATTAAAAGTGTTCATTACGAAATGCCCTTTGTTTTGTACAAAGCATTCACTGCCTATTTACAGAACTGTTTTCCAAATCCGTTTTCATATGTAAAAGAAAATATAAATTAAAGATAACATTAAAAATAAGTAATACATTTATTCATTTGATGGACTCAGGTGTACTGTCACTGATAAATGAAAATAATGATATCAAATATATGCAGTCTGACATCTCTATATATAGTAAGTGTGGTGACTGGAAATTCTAACTCTGTCTCTGGTAGGAAAATCCAGTGAAGGGAACAGAAAAGTAGCAGGAAAAATAATGCAGAGTTGTCTACCTTAGTTGTTAAAATCTGAGAAATAGAATCAACTCAAATTTGCTAAGAATTTAGATTGATAATTGAAGTAGAAAATACTGAAGAAACAAAAACACAGGTGCAGAGCAAACAGCCAAACTGAATCATAAAACCACATAATGGTTTGGGTTGAAAGGGAACTTTAAAAGATCATCTAGTCCAACTCCCCTGCCATAAACAGGGACACTTTCCATTAGACCAGCTTGCTCTAAGCCCCATCCAGTCTGGCATTGAACAAGACCAGGAACAGAGCATCCACAACTTCTCTGGGCAGCCTGTTCCAGTGCCTTATCACCCTCACTGAAAAAAACAATAAATTGTTCCTCAGGTACAGTCTAAATCTGCACTCATTCAGTTTAAAACTCTTGTCCTTTTTCTCAGCCTGTCTTCACAGGAGAGATGGCCCAGACCCCTCTGATCTTCTTTGGGGCCTCCTCTTGACTCGTTCCAACAGGTCCAAGTGTTTCTTGTTCTGGGGACCCCAGAGCTGGACACAGCACTGCAAGTGGGGCCTCATCAGTGCAGAAAAGAGGGGGAGACCAACCTCCCTCAATCTGTTGGCTACATTTCTTCTTATGCAGCCCAGGATACAACTGGCTTTCTGGGCAGCAAGAACACTCTGAAATAAATAAAGTCAGAACAAACTCCCAGCATCATAATGTGGGTTACTCCACTTTTGATACAATGGAAATCTATACCTTATGGAAAACTATCAGGCCACTTTAACAGTTGAGTAAATCAGAGAAACTAAAACCAGAAAAAAGTATAGCAAAGACATTATAAGCACAGTATAAATCTTAAAATCCCTAACGTGCATCAGACACATATTAGCACGAATCCAATTACCTATTTTATTCATTCACCAAGGCTTTAGTTTATTAGTTTGAAGCTAGGAAATCAAGTATCTGTCTTCATAACAGATGTCACATCCACATCAAAATCCATCCAAAGAGTTTCGACATGACAGTACATAAATTATAATGGAACCTGGTAGGAAGCTGTAGTCATCATCATTTGTACGACACGATTCATCTTTCCCAAATCCATAATGGCACATGTAAACAATTTGGCATGTATAAGGTTTTTTATGCTGCAATCACAAAATAATGAAACTGACATTTTTCTTACTTGAGATTTCAGTGCTTGAAGCTGAGTTTCATAACTCTGAGCCATTTCATTTTTAGTTTTCTGTAAGTTTTCCAGTTCTTGTTGAAGTAGTCCCACCTACAGTTAAAATAAGCATTCACATGTACCTTTTCTGACATTTTTCAAAATACATAATTTTTGGGAAAGTAATTTGAAACTTTGAAAGAAGACCACTGCTTTAAGGAGAGATATTAAAAGTAAGTATTAATCCAGTAACTTGATAATAAAACTGTGTACCACAGACCCAGACTGTGTCAACATCAAATTAGGGATTTTATACTAAAAAAATCTCATTGCACGCTGATGCTATGATTTAATCATAATATTGTACAAGTCTGTCATGAAAGACCATTTCTGAAAGCTTTTTTAACTGAACTATGCTGTTCCCCATTGTGAAAATTTCCCTTGCATGGCTTATAAAATGATACAAATTACCTTCCAGTATTTATGTACCAATTACCAGAAGACACTATAGCTCCCTAAGTGCAGTGCCATTTGCGATATTATGAATTATTACTGAGTTTCACAGACACCTGAGAAATATGAAAGACAGTATACATGGCACCTGTGCTTTTCTGGAGGGGAAGTTGGAAGCTTGGTAGAATATGCTAAAATATTTCAGATAATGTCTCTGTACAGCAAATAAATTGATGCTTTGAGAATGGGCTATTTGAATTCTTCTCTTGGTTCCTCTGACTGCAGGGACTAAGGGCAAGGTCTTAATTGCTCATTAGGGAGAGTCACTCTATTTTCAAAACTCCCACGGGCAATTTAGCCACCTAGCTCACACAAAGGATGCCCTCGTGTAAACACCTAAATTCAGCTGGCTTGAACTGGAACTGAATGCTATGCGAGGATTTCTTGATGCTTCTGAATAATTATTCAGCAGAAAAGAATGTGAAGTACAGACATCAGGTACACTGGGGCTTTAAGTTTAATAAGAAAGTCTAAGTAGTAATACATTTCAAGTCTTGACACAATGAATAAAATTATCATACAAAGATAGTATATAATGTAAAATGTTAAAAATCAGGTATAAATCAGGTAACAAAGACATAATTTTGAGAACCTTTTTGAACTGCATTCTTCCATTTAAAATTTCTCATGAAATGAGAAGTGCTGGCATTTAGAAAAAACATCAAATTATCTTTTTACGGCTAACCCAAGAATATTTGATGTAGACTTCGGGGAAATAGAAGAAATATGAGATTTCCAATGACATTTTTACAATCACTTTTCAGAACAGAAGCACACTTTAAAACAAAACACTAAGGATAATTAGTGACCTTTAAGGGATGTTTGGTATTTTTACATGATAGAACAAATGGTCTCCTTATAGAGAATTTAAAGCATACTAATAAGAAACTACCAGAATAAATACTATTTTAATAGAATGTAATATTCTTAAATACCTCTTGACCTTTTTGATCCAGTTTGCTTTGGGCACTTGCTAATTCTCGATCCTGGATATCCATCTTTACTTCCAAAGCTCTCATCTTTCTTTCCCATTCTACTTGCTTTCTGTTTACCATAATGTCAATTTGATGCACTAATTCCTGAAGTTCAGCTTCACATGGAGAAGCTCTAAAAACAAAGACTTTTTTTTTTTTTCAAATAAAGAATATGGGAGAAACCATATTTTTATTTACACTGCTACAATTCTGTTTTAATTGTGATCAAACGAACCATTTTCCAACAACAGAGATAAAGAAATGGGAAAGTTAAATGATGCCTTCATATGTAGGTGGAACCTCACTTCATCAATCTTGAGTTTGCCTGCATGCTTAACTTTTGACTGCACTAAACTGAAAAAACAGCTTCTTAATGTGGAGATGGGTTTATCACAAATCTTTTATTTGGTGCTCAAATAGTGCACATCTCGTTTAGATAATTATTACAGGAAATTTGAGCCAATTCCTTAGATTTATAATATTATAATTAAAACTTAGCATGATTTTTTAAAGTTAAATTCTTTAAAACTTCTTTTACATCCACAAATCCTTGAAACTGTAACGGTAACAATGTTAAGCTTGGAAGGGCTTTTTAAATGCACACATAAATCTTAATGACTTTTTAATGTTAAAACTGTTGTAATGCTGTTTTGAAATTTAATACGAATCCTAGGATGACAATAACCCAAGTGCAAGCAAGTGATGCATATCTGTCAAAAGAAAAACACCCACCTCCCAAGTGCCTGGAACCCATCTCAAAAGTAGCATTAATGATGGGTAAACTTTGATTGACTCTGGGAGGAATATAAAATGGAATTTTGAAAACAGAAGATAAAGCAATACTGCTTAATCAGGTCTACCTGCTACATCAAGACTACCTTTTCCTTGATACTGCTGTAAAAACCTGTACACTTCCAGCCTCCTCTAATGTCACATGGCAACACTTTGGTGAACCAACAGCAATGGTTCAGCTATGTGATTTCAGCCTTCAGAAAGAGGTACTTGCTTTATTGTGTGTCACATGGATAATCTAAATATTGTTATGCCAGTAAGAACCCAACTTCTAGCCTAGATCATCAGATTACTCTTCCAGATCCACCATGGCTAACACCCTTCACTCTTAAATTTCACCTGCCTCTTTCAGATCTTCCTGCACACAGCAAATTCTGCATAAGTTGCTAAAATTTTTTCTCTTAACTGTTCTTGCATGCTTCTTGAACCTAGAGGCATCATTATATAAAAGGGAGCTGTTGAAAGAAAAATCCCTTCTGAAAGAGCAAAGAGCGTCTCAGTCTATCTTCACTTTCTCTAATTCCTTACCTGGATCCTCTAAGCACACTTGCAGCTGCAAAAGGAAACATGTACATGAAGTTGTACATTACTGCTGCTGTTCTCCTACCAAAACTACTCTGTACCAAGGCTCTGGTATTGAACACAGATCTGCAGTCATCCCCACCCACTAGCAGAGAGGTGCTACTTGCTGCAGTAACTATTGCTTTAGTCCAATAGCGTTTTGAAGAGTGCTAATTAGCCCTCTCAGAATATGGCTGATTATATGGCATTGCATTCATGACAATTTATTTTGATCACTGGATGTGGAATGTAGTGGTTTCTTTTATTTAATAAGGTATCATGTAAACAAACACACAAAGAACAAATTTTCTCATAAGCAAAGAAGTATGCATGGGTTTTTTTACCCATGCGGATTCAGCATTCCCAGTTTGCTGAATGCATACATTGAATGGATTTGTCATACAGGGAAGTAAAGACTTGTACTTCAGCAAGTGGCAGCTACTTTTTTTTTGGTTCATTTACTTTGAAACAGCTCAAAACACTTAAAGTTATCTTAGTCTTCCTTTATTCTGTCTCCATATAAGTGAAAATAGAGATGAGTCATATTCTACTGTCATTAATAACTATTTATCTTCATGTAATACAGAATGTTTCCAAATTTAGACAAAAATCCAGATAAAAAGTTTTACCACCTCCAGGCTTTCTTCTTTATCACAAACAATTTTTGCACTAGTTAGACCTTTCTAGCTATATTTATCCATCTTTTGTTTTGGACTTCTGCATAAGTCTGCATTTTTCTGATTGTTTCCCAACAGACATAGAACATTGGTAATTGTCCATAGACTCTAGAATAGTTGTTATTTAAAAACAGATGACTTAAGAAATGTTTGGTTCATACTTGTTCTGTCTTGACTTTATACTTTCTTCCCTTATTATTTACATTTGCTCACAAATAGGAAAATAAATATGGCCATATTTATGCAAACACAAGCAGAACTTATTCAATCTTACATAGTATATTCCTTAGGTTTGGATATTTACCATAGCTTCTCCAGTCAATACGAATTCATTTTATTATTGCAAACATTGTTCTAAAATAGGAAATACACAAACCAGTTGTAACAGGATCTTCTACCCCAAAGTTCCATTATAAGAACTACAACTAACTTTTTAAACATCTTTCAGCCGTACTGAATCATACACATTTATGGATAGACAATTTGTGATTTATGAGTCCTTGCAGCTGAAATGTAATTGTCATGATTTTCACCACCATTACTCAGCCATTTTCCCAAATTTTAAAGGCCCTGCATTAACTCTGGAATACGGTCAGCATAGACTGAAATTGTTTCCCTTCAGTGAAGATGTATCCTAAACTACTCTTCCAGATTCTTTCTATAGTTAATGGAAATAACAAGCTAGCAAGAATTATGGTTTATGATTCATATGCAATAGACTGAAATTTCATATATTGATTAAAATAAAGGCAAGGCAGAGTCCTGCATTTTTGAAATAGACTTCTGACTTGTAGCCAAAGAATACCAATACCTTTGGGGTCTTCTAATTCAAGTTTTTATATGGCTACTTTTACAAGTCATGTAACTATGATATGAAAAATAATTCCCTCAAAGGAAAAAATAAAGGGAGGGGCACCACACTGATCAGAATATTTTACTGCAGCAATTTATATCTATCATGAAAAGTGCATGCATTATTCTTCAGTATGACACAGCACACTTTTAAATCCAATTAAAAATGTCTTGGGCCAGAATAAGGTATAATAGATCATGCCTCTTTTATTTTAAGAAATCCTTTTATGCTTAAAGTGTATCTTATCACGTTGTGTTGTTTCTTGGTAATAATGACAGAATAAACTGGTTTATTTGAAAAGCAGTTAGTCAGTTTACTTACAAAATTATGATGGATAAATATCCTGTTCAAGTCATTAAGTGCGGAAGCACTTCTTATGTTTGTGTGTTCCTTGAAGATGCTGAATGGGATCAGGTCCTACACCAAATCTTACTCAGGTTCACACTTCTTTAGAAAGACTTTGTGCTAACATGTTTTTTAGATTAATATTAAAGATTAATACTAAATACTAACTTTTTTCTAGATTAAGATTAAAAGAACTGAACTTACATTATGTAAAAATGAAAAATGATTATGTGTTGTTACGAAAAGTGCACTTAATACTTGGGGAGAACAGTTGTAGTTATTATCTGTGCAAAATAAGGCTTGGGCTTTAGCAATGAATCTTGTTTTCAAGATTCTTAATGTTTTAAGAGCTGTGATATGTTAAGTTTATACTGCTGTAGCCTAGCAACTTCAAGTACTTTAAAAAAAAGTTTGAAATAACGTTTCTTAACATCTTAATAAAACCCCACATAGCTTTCATTTCCACCCACCCCTCCCCCCCTTGGTTCAGGTATGAATATTTAAACATTTAAATAACTAACAGAAACAGTGAGTAGAGTATAAGCCAAAACAATAAGATGTCTTAATTAGCAGCAACTTCTCCAGTTTGCGTGGAAAGTAGAAGAAATAGAGAATCAAGTTTCCTTCCAAAATCACTAATATTTTGTGTTTCACATTTTTAATAAACCTACATAATTCCATCAATATCAACCTACATCAATTCCATCATATATTCAACTCCTAACACAATAAGTCATTACATACTTAGTCACATCTTGTTCCTGGAACACTTCTAAGTCCTCCTCCATAACACTGATTGTTGTTTTAACCTGTTAGAACACCAAAAATCAAGTAATTCAGATTCTTAAATGCATTCATTTACATAGCCAAGTAGTGCAAACTGGATAGCTCTATGCTTTCCTTTCATACTCTGCAATTTTCTCATTGCAAAGAAGGACAGGGGAGTGTAGCTCTAATCACAGGCTGGAATGGGCAAGACAAAAACTTGGGGAGTAAGATCAGCTCTCTGACAACAATTCTCGCACTTGGTGCAGCACTGAGATACCAGAGGTGGTGCTGAGCTTGAACCTAGCCCTGGGTCTCCATACGGAAATATGTTTTTGATCACTCCCTGCTGTGTGATGTCAATGATCTGCGAAGACTCTTTGAAGCACATGAATCTGAATTTGCCATAGATCCATGACTGCGTTCATCAAACATTTGTACCTTTGCTCACCGTGATTAACTAACCTCCACCCAGGCTAAAGCTGCTCTCAAACACAATTTCGGATTCCTATGGACTAGTCACTCCCCTTCCTGGCACATGCAGTCTGAGACAGGCAACCCTCAAATACCCCGGCAGGAAGATCAGAACAATGCCATTGCTGAGACCAGTCCGGTTCTGCGGGTCCAGCAGGGCACATGGATGTGGGGGCATGCCTGCCTGCCTGCAGGAACACTATGGGTGACGGGGGAGTACGAAACAGCCCTAATTCCTCCTGGGCAAGGGCAGGAGGGCTCTCCAGAGCACGGGTAGCAGTACCCACAAGCGTGTGGGAAACAACACATGGCACTGCAGGGAAAAAACACATGGCACTGCAGCCTGGGCTACACAGGGAGCAGGCACCTGAGGTGACATTGCCAAAGGCGTGCTGTCTCCACAGGAGACCCGCACCGGAGGTGACACTGCCAGAGGGGCGCTGGCTGAAAAAGGACCAGGCACCAGAGGCGATGTTGCCACAGGACCGGCCATAGGATAGCGAAACGTGAGGTGATACCGGCACAGGGACAGCCTTGGCTGCGCCGGGCACCCGAGGAGAGCGGGGCACGGACAGCACCCCCCGGGCTTCCGCGGCCGCCCCTCCCCTCCCGTTACCTGCCGTGCTCCCCGCTCCGCTCCTGCCGCCCCCGCTGCCGCTGTGGCCGCGGTACGAGCCCCGCAGCCCGGCCACCCCCGGCTCCGGGCCCGCCACGGCTCCCGCCCGTCGCCGCGGTAACGCGGAGCGCGGCGAGCGAGGCGGGAAGGCGGCCGGGGCAGGGCTGGGGCAGGGCCAGGGCCGGGATAGGGACGGCGCAGGGCCGGGCCAGGGCGAGAACAGGGCCAGGACCGGGGCAGGGCCGGGGCAAGGACGGACACCGGCCCCGACGGGCGCTGGGGAAGCGGCGCGGGCATCCGCGGTCACTCCCTGCGTCCCTCCGTCGATCCGAATGTAGCTGGAGTGAAATTTCACCACGGGAAAATTTCAGCCGGGGTAAAGAACATGTACTTTTCCTTTAACATAACTTAAGAAATCAGTAGGCAAGGTGTTTGCTTTCTGTTTTTTTTTTTTTTTTTTTCCCCTTCACCGTAAAACACTGTTATTTCTAGATAGTGAAAAGGCTGAACATTACCCTTTCCTGCCTGAATGACTAGTTATGCTTTTGTTAAAAGGCTTCAAATGATTTTCAGATTATTTTGCTAACGACCTTGGCCTGATGTCTTTCCATTCTTGTGGCCTTCAGTCTGTCTTACTGAACAACTAAATGCTAAAATGCTAAATGCTTTTAGGAATCACAGCTATTTCAGCTCTGTACAGTAATAATTTGGGGGAGTTTGCATCTCTTCAAACACCAGTGAGTTTTTCTACCAGGATGATACCATTCACTTTGTTTGTATTGTCCTGAAATTTCACGGGGCAGTTTCAGGAGCTGCTAGTCTATTTCTGTGCACTACATGTCCACCTTTGGCTTTTGGCTTTGTTTTTCTTATTATGTTTACTGAAATTAGCCAAGTGAACAGTAGTTTTAGTACCAATTCTAAGGAATAATCTATTTCATTGGGTCCCTACATACTGTGCTGTGGCAGATCCTTTTCGTGTCAGCAGAAATGCTGTTTCAAGCTGTGAAATACCATTTTAATTTTTTTTTAATAAGACACTAAAATAAAATTATATGCGGAGTTTCAGGAAAGTCACAGAATGACAAAAATATTAGGACTGGAATGGACCTCAGGAAGGTCATCTCTCTGGAGATCATTGTGTCCAACTCCCCTGCCAAGGCAGGGCCACCTAGCACATGTGATAGGAACTCCCTGATGAGGTTTGCCTGTTCATTCTAGAAAATAAGAGTTTTCTCTTGTAGCCAAGCCCCTCAGGATGACAGGAGAAAGCTGTGGGACCAGATGCTGCACTCCAAGCCCTGAAAAAGTTTTCTTCATTACACTTTTAATACTTCATTACACTTTTCTTCATTATTTACATACTGCAACTGAGTTAACATTTCAAATATAATTAAATTCTTATAATTGAAATAGTTTTGAGATTTTTTTTAAATAGTGAAATTTGGGGTTATTTTAAATACTGAGCTTTAAGACGATTTAAAGAATTATATACTAGAAGTAATTTCTAATGCAACTGCCAGCAAATTTCCATTTTTTTCATCTACTCAATCAAAATGAACTTTTCAGCCATATTCCCAGTGTATATCTTTTGATTTCCTCCCTGTCTTACCCTTTCTCAGTGGTAATCAGTTATTCAGAAATTAAACTTCCATCTGTCATGCCTAAATAGAATTGCGAGGGGGGGGTAACTTAAAAAATACAGAAAAATAATTTTTAAATTACTTATCTACATTTTCAAAGCTTTTTAGAATGACAATTCCACTGCCAATAGCTGGAGTTGTGTTTCTAACTCTCTAATGTATATCGAAATACCTCCCCCACTATATGAAAAAAATCCCGTATCAAATTGCTGACCTTTTCTATTTGCTTTTGCTCATCCACATCATCTCTTGACTAGAGGTTGTCTTACGAGACTCAAAACTGTTGTTTGTTGGCTTTAAAGAACATGCCTTACAAATTGTGACAGCCAGCCAGACAGCTAGCCAGCCACAAAAGAAAAAAAAAAGGATAATTTCAAGTCAGCTTTTAGATTAAAATTCATGGAAGCCTGTAAGCGCATTTCTGCAGGAAAAGAAAGAAAGTGGACCAGGGCAGGTACACAATGGAGTGTGAACAAATGCCAAACAAGGCAAGGTATAACACTGATCTCTTTAAAAAACTAGGGGGACTAGGCATTAGCTAGGAAGCTGCCTTGCAGAGGGATCTCAGCTTGAAGCCTTAGGCAGTGATTAATGGGATGAAATTTAACGAGTCAAAATGTTGGATTCTGTACCTAGGGGGTGAGAGTTTCTAATACTAAAGCAGTAATACACAATTCAAGATAGAATCTTTTCAGAGTGGAATGAAAGTGGTGGTGTTAAAGGAGTAGCATAATTTGGATATAATTTCAGTGGTAAAGGCTTATATACCTACTAGTTATCCTTCCTAGGTATTTATCACTTGAATTCTTCAACATGTGTTAGGTTTGTAGTGCAATATGTTATAGCAGGTAAAAGCTAAGTGCATTTGTGTATTTAACTTTAAATACAGATTGTATTTACAGGATATATTCACAACTTTGCAATCTCAGTTGACAGATTTGATTGAACATTTTGTTCCAGTAAGCTCAGCACAGTTCTCATAAGAAACAGACTCATTTCTTTAGCATAGAAACCACATGATTTTAGTGATATTTATGTGATGGATTCATAGCAGCTCTATAAAAGTTTATTAATTGCATTCTGTATGTTACTTTGAATGCATATGGACACCCCAACTTAATTTACAGAAAAGAAAAGGAATAGCTGAGTATAAGCCATCCATCAACAACTATGCAGGAGTCACTGAGAGACAATAAAATCTATGAAAAAGATCCTTAAGACGTAAGCAATAACAGAAGAATGACATTTTAAAAAGAACCTTTGCAAGAGGGATTTCTGCTTGTGAAAATGAGACAGGCATAAAATGTGTCTGAAGATTCTGAAAGTGCCTAACTAATTCACTGGCAGGAGCTGATAAATCCTGACATAATACAGACATAGATGAGGAGTACTGTTTCTAAATATTTTGTTTCTAGTTTAAACTGAAAACTACTCTTTTCTTAAGCAGCTTATGAAATCACTGAAGGAAAGAACAGAAAGAGTTTGGATTTAGTAGGATTTGCCAGGTAAACCAATTGATATGTCTTACTGTAGGCTGAAACCTTGGAGTAGAGAATTGCAAGAATTTATCCTGTAAGAAGAAATCTGAAAATGAAGGGTAGTGCTCTGGGAGAATGCAGACAGGAGATAAAGGTGACATGAGGCATGTTTTTGTGACAATTAGAAATCAGTCTTTCTGTGTCAGTCTCTAAGGATGACAAAAAATAATGGTAGAATCACGTAGGTTGGAAAAGACCCTTAAAGATCCTGGAGTCCGACCTCTAACCCATCACTGCCAAGTCCACCACTCAACCATGGCCCCAGGCACCACATCTACACATCTCTTACATACCTCCAGGGACGGTGACCCCACCACTTCCCTTGGAAGCCTGTTCCAGTGCTTGACAATCCTTTCAGTGAGGAAATTTTTCCCAATCTAGGATCTTAACCTTACCCAGTGCAACTCTGAGGCCATTTCCTCCTGTCCTATCCCTTGTTATTTGGGCAAACAGACTGAACCCTACCTGGCTACACCCTCCTTTCAGACGGTTGTAAAGATCAGTAAGGTCCCACCTGAGCCTCCTTTTCTCCAGACCAAACACCCCCAGCTCCCTCAGCTGCTCCTCACAGCACTTGTGCTCCAGACCCTTCCCCAGCTCCGTTCCCTTCTCTGGACACGCTCCAGCCCCTCCATGTCTTTCTTGCAGGGAGGGGCCCAGAACTGAACACAGGATTGGAGCTGTGGCCTCAGCAGTGCCCAGAACAGGGGGACAATCCCTGCCCTGCTCCTGCTGGCACCACCATTGCTGATCCAGGCCAGGGTGCTACTGCCCTTCCTGACCACCTGGGAATTCTGCTGCCTCATGTTCAGCCACTCATTGACCATCACTCCCAGGTCCTTTTCCACTGGACAGCTTCCCAGCCATTCTGACCCAAGCTTGGAGCATTGCATGACATTGTTTTAACCTAAGATCTTTGTTGAATTTTATCAGTATAATGCTAGATATTGTCTGCACAAAAGAACAATTGCTTGTTTAAAGCTTTCTGCTAATATTTTTCTGGAAACTCATAATAGTGTTTAGCATTACTGCAACGTCTTTCAGTATGGCATAGTCCTTCATTTGTAGTTATTCCTGCTGAAGCATAAAAATATAAAAATATTTTATGGTTTGACCATGTGGATGGTTTCTAGCTCTACAGATAAAAATACTTATTGGTTGACATGTTTTTACTTATCAAATGAAATAGTCTGTTGTCTGCAATTTAAAAAAAGACTGTTAAACTTGAGACTGTACATTTCATCTGTTGCTATATATTCTGCCACAGATGCCTCAGTTTCTACATTGTGCCATACTGACATAAGAATTTCTTAAAAATTATTCTGGTTAAGATAAACAAATTATAGAAAAAAATAAACACTCTAGAAGCATAAATTTGACTTTGTTCTGTCTGAGGGGATTACAAGAAACAAACTCTGGTTTGTTTTCATCCTGAATTTAAATTATTTTATGATAGTTTGACAGTTTTAGTTTTTAATGGCACAGATATGCTAACAATTGTACAAGCTTCTTTTGGTCATATTTAAATTTAATGACCGAAGAGTAGATAATTGGAAGTTTTGTGATGTTGCATAGATTTAAGTTTTTCTTTTTTGGATCAAGCACATTATGTGAATATTCTGTTGAAATACCTTGTAGAGAAATAATTAACAGTGCTGACATTTAAGTTGTCATTTGGGGTTTCAGAGATAGCAATTGAGGAGACGTCATGGGAGTTACCTTTGCTCACTTGCATAAGGATGTATTCATATAGAATACAGCACTATATTGGTTATATTAAGATGATATTTTCAGGTTATGCTTGGGTGATCAGGTGCTCTGCCTTAACTAATTTTATTTCTTTTATCTTTGGAGTCACTGTTTAGTTTTCTAGTTATCTGAATGTCATTATTTTCAGAATTAATACTGGGGTATAGTGGTAGAGCGATTAAAAAGTATTGCTGTGTTACCTTCTATAGAAGTGCATTGTGAGACCTGAGATATTTGGCTTGCCTAGAAGAGTTAAGGTCCCATTTAACTTGACTGTAAAGAGTTATTTGGCTGGGGGCTCGGAGGCAGGCACGTAGGTTATTGGCTTTGTCATTCTCTTACTTTTCTCTAGAAACAGAAAAGAGATTTTTATCAACCTAACATCTAGACTCACCCTTCTGACCTTGAGAGCCATAATTCTAGTCATAGTGCAAATAACAGTAGCACAGTATTTGCTTGCTGTCTCTGCCTTCTGCAGATGCTTGCTCTGAGCATTTACATGCTCAAGGCTGAGTCTTGGCTGAGCAAATACTGCATCTGCTTGAACATTCCCTTCTGCTTAGCAGTTGGCAGCTCACAGTGATGAGACTTGAGTTAGTGTGAGTGCTCCTTGCAGGGCCAGCTGCATCCAAATGTATAACCACCAACAGCAAAACTTTGGAAACTTTGCTTCACCTTGCTGGTTAAAAAAGCAAAAGCAAGCAAACCTTTCCTAGAAAATTCGAACTGACAAATACTCTACATTTTCTATGGGCTGAAAATGAGGATTGTTTGTCAGAGTAACCCAATTACTTCTAAGAGTGGAGCCTAATCCTTGACTTTCCCTTCCAACCTGAACACTACCATCTCATAAGACTACGTTGCAACTTTATTGCAAAATTGTTATATTATAAGCACTGTGCTATTATCCAAAAGGTTAACTGGCCAGACAGATACAAGCCATAGTCAGTTTATTTTTTATTTAGGATAGCTAATCAAATTAGTGGGGAAAAATGTGCAGGACCCATTGAGAAAGACACAGACACATGGGTATGCAAACATGCACAAACACAGATGTCTGAATCTTACACTTGTTTTGTGTGTTTGACTGTCTAGAGCAAAAGATTCTTGGAGAGGTATTCTTGAAGTATTCCCTTGTCCAACACAGTAGGTGTGGCAAGAAAAATGCTACAGCTGACTCAGACCTTTGTCCCTTCATGGTTTGAGGGTTGCTTGGCCAGGTTTCTGATTGGCATTTCTGGAGCATAAGGCAGAGTTCTCCTCAAAGTAGCTGCTCTTAACTGACCTCTCTGCCCCAGCTAGACTGAGCTAACTGGAGTAGGGGCTGTGTTTTTCCTCACTAGTACATTCAAATCTGCCTTCTTCTGCTACTTGCTAGCTTCAACCTGACCTCCATCAGGTCTTAAGACAAAGCAATGAAGATACCAACAGCAAAGTATATATCCAGGGAATGGTTTCCTCAGGCTAATGGGCATGTTCATATTTTATGCTTTTCTCATGAATAATTTGCTAGAGTTTGAGCCTGTTTTTGAAACAAGGAAACGGGAAACATCACTGTTGAATGTCATGAACTTCAACCTCTGACAAGTTACCTTTTCCATTGCTCTTTCTAGGAAATAGCAATTAGGTCAGGATTTTCTGTGTGCTTTTTTGTGTGTGTGTGTGCACTTTAGATGCTGCTACCATTGCTGTAAAGTGGTAAACAAGAAAGTAGGAAAGAAATCAGCCCTGGTTTTAATTGTGTCTCTGGCCTTTGAGCAACGAGATTTATCTTCTGCTTGCTTCCTCCTATCTGAAACACAAGATTTGAGAATGAAGATGGTCCTGGAGCAGTTCTTACAGATATCAGTGTGGTACGTGAGAAACACCAGAATTAAGGGAGGAGCCAGGAGAGGCTGAGGAAGGACTGGATAGATGAAAGACAAGGGAGGTATGGAGCACATGAGGAAGAGAGTTAGACAACAGTAGTTTTTAAAGTAGGAGGAATGAGATTCTGCCAGTAAGGACTCAAATCACCTTTGTGTATTGGGAGCTGTTTGGGTTGCTAGTTGCTAGGTGTACATACACTGTTGCTGGGCAAAGGAGAAATTGAAGGAGAAATCATATCCATTACACAATGTTTATGCTTTTTGGTGCAATTTAATGATGTACTTGTGTTACTTAATTGTCAAGTCCATTGTGGATATAAGCAAACTGCCTTTCATGGAGCACTGCCTTGCTACTGGAGCAGGAAAGGCTTACAGGTTATCTGAAACAGAGATCTGAACAAATACTAAATGAAGACTCAATCCTCCTTTCAAACTTTTGCACCAGTTATGAAGGAGAACATTTGAATGGAATTTCCAGAACTTCATTAGCTGCTCTCATAATGTTGCATAAAACCAGATGTACTGTGGAAAAAGGTCTGCAGAAAAGATCTTGGTTCAGTAAGAACTTGTTTTCTAAATAACTAAATAACATGGTTATTACTAATAACTAAATTATTATTGGTTACTAATTACTTTTTACCAACTACTAAACAATATGATTATTACCTTGTTAAATAACATGGCTGTTTAGTAATGTTAGAGCCACCATGGATTTGTTCTGTAGTGATCCTTTCACAATCTTGAATTTTCTTCCTCTGCCTTAAAACAATTCCAATTCCATCTCTTTTAAAACTTTCCATATTCTCCACAGTTAACTTGCACATCTTTGCACACCTTTAGGAACACTGAGTTAAAAAGTAACCTTTGGCTAGAAGTGCTGTGTTCTGCATCCTCTACATGTCAGGAAAGGCTCAATTTTTGTTCCCTTTCTGATGCTGCTTACTTTTCAAATTCAACTGTTGAATAATTAAGTTATTATCTTATACTGTTGTCTAATCATGAGCTATAAGGATTTGTGTAAGATCAGTGCTCAAAATGCCCTTGTTTAGTCCTCTATTCTAACTTGTTTTGTATTCCTGACTAATACCTCATTGCTGCAATCTATGATCGAGTGAATATACTTTTCTTTATGAATAGCTTGTTGATGTCCTAGGATCCTCTGGGACAAAGGCAGCTGCATACATATAAGGTGATATTAGTATTTTCCATCTTATCAGAGAAAGTTCACAGCTGGGGAGATATTAAAGCAATATTTTCAGCTCTCCACATTCCCACTAGTTTAAATTGAAAACCCAAATATAAAATTGAGGACTAAAAATAGCTTCCCCCACTCAATTCATGGTATTATAAAGAACCTTCTGCTTTACCTACTTCTCTCAAAGCCATAGTGATCTTTAAAGGCCGATTCTAATCATCTTTATATCCAATCTAGATTCTGCTGACTGAAACAGTATCACTCTTTAGGAGGTTTTCTTCAACAGGCAGGTAGGTCTCACTTGTGTAATTTTTGGGTATTTCACAGAATCACAAGGTTGGAAGAGACCTTCAAGATCATGGAGCCCAACCCATACCCTAACATCTCAACTAAACCATGGCACTGAGTGCCACATCCAATATTTTTTTGAACACATCCAGGGATGGTGATTCCACCAACTCCCCAGGTAGATCATTCCAGTACTTTATCACTCTTTTCTATAAAAAACTTTTTCCTAATATCCAACCTATATTTCCCTTGGTGCAGCTTAAGACTCTCGTGTGTCCTCTGGTTCTGTTGATTGCTGCCTGGTGAAAGAGACCAACCTCCACCGAACTACAGCCACTTTTCAGGGATTTGCAGAGAGTGATAAGGTCACCCCTGGGCCTCCTTTTCTCCAGGCTGAACAGCCCCAGCTCCCTCAGCCATTCCTCACAGGGTTTGTGTTCCAAGCCCCTCTCCAGCCTCGTTGCCTCCTCTGGACGCACCCAAGTGTCTCAATGTCCTTCCTAAACTGAGGGGCCAGAACTGGACACAGCACTCAAGGTGTGACCTCACCAGTGCTGAGTACAGGAGAAGAATGATCTCCCTGCTCCTGCTGGCCACACTGCTCCTGACACAGGCCAGGGGCCATTGGCTTTCTTGGCCACCAGGGCACACTGCTGGCTCGTGTTCAGTCGGCTGTAGACCAGCACCCCCAGGTCCCTTTCTGCCTGGGCACTGTCCAGCCACACCATCCTCAGCCTGTAACCTTGCAGGGGGTTATTGTGGCCAAAATTCAGGACTCAGAACTTGGACTTATTAAACCTCATCCTATTGGACTCTGCCCATCCATCCAACCATTCCAGGTCTCTTTGCAGAGCCCTCCTCCCTTCCAACAGATCAACACATGCTCCCAGTTTAGTGTCATCTGCAAATTTACTAATGAAAGACTCAATACCCTCATCCATGTCATCAATAAAAATATTGAACAGGACTGGCCCCAGCACAGACCCCTGAGGAGCACCACTGGTGCCTGATCCCTAGTTGGATGCAGCACCATTCCCCACCACTGTCTGGGCCCAGCCATCCAGCCAGTTCCTAACCCAGCACAGAGTGCTCCTGTCCAAGCCGAGGGCTGCCAGCTTTTCCAGGGAATGCTGTGGGAGACAGTGTCAAAGGCCTCGCTGAAGTCCAGGTACACAACATCCATAGCCCTTCCTGCATCCACCAGGAGAGTCACCTGGTCATAAAAGGAGATCAGGTTGGTCAGACATGACCTACCCCTCCTTAACCCAACCCTGGCCATCCTGTAAGCGCTGTGTGATGGCACTCAGTATAAACTGTTCCATTACCTTACCCATGCTGGCTGGGTCTGATACCCCATCCATACTGTGAGTGCTGTGTGATGACACTCAATATAAACTGTTCCATAACCTTACCGGGTAGTGAGGTCAGGCTAACTGGCCTATAATTACCAGGATCCTCCTTCCTACCCTTTTTGTGAATGGATGTCACATTGGCCAGCTTCCAGTCATCTGAATCTAGATCACATCACCAGTGGTGGTGTCCAAAATTTTCTTAGTTTCATTTCTCCAATCCCAAAAATTCCTGTTTCTACAGAGTATATAGACCAGTAAGATAGGGCCAGCCACACTTATATGTAGCAATTTTTCTGCAACATTTCATGCTTCCTGACATAACCTTGCACTTTGTCAATGTAGCTATTCAGTAGGATAATAAATCACCTGAAGTATCTGAGGATACTTGAGAGCAATGGATTTTTGGCCATCTTATGTATGGTTACTGCAAAAAAAAGAAACTATCGAGACCAAATTTATGATCATAACTTCTAACAGTTAGAGAAGAAGGATGTTTCTTTGAACTCATGAGTTCTGGACTCAGCTCTGAAATTTGTCATAGGCTTCATACACTTTTCAGCAAACTATTTGGATTAATTTCCAGATAGAGGAATTTGATATACTGTTAATTATATTCTCGTTAGTTTATCTATCCTTTATCTTCAGCTGTTGCAGCAGTGACCATTTCCTGTTTATTGTGCATGGATTATGAAAAAAACAGTCTTGACTTGGTTAATAAGTCACCTCATCCAATAATTCTCTTGTCTGGGATTCAATAACTCAGTGGCTGTGGCATTAATTATTCATATACATTCTTCATTCACAGATTGTCCTTCTTACTCACTTTAGCTAAAAGTAGTTTAATGCAATTTCATCCTGCCTGACAGAGAAAGATAAATCTAAGCCAAACGAATGTTTCTGTTAATATGCTGTAATGAAAGGTGTTTTGCATTTTCATCCTGTTTTCCAGTGTGGTTCAGCACATATTGATTATTTTACAAAATAACTATTAGAGTTGCATTGAAGTCAGAGGGGTTACATTCAGATTTTCAGAATCAGTGGGATATTAGAATTTTTATATGGCCTTTAAGCAGTACCACATCTGAAAATTAGATCTTTAATGTGCTTTTTAATATATTTATTTAAATAATAGTTTATTTGTGTAGAAACATTGTAAATATCTTTGTTGCAGTTTAGCATCTTTGTGCTAAAAATCAGCCAGTTCTGACCATTTAAAATAAAGCTGCTTTGATGGTTCTTGTTATAGAGTGTAAAGGATTTTTCCCACGGAGTTTTCTGCTGAAAAGAATTCCATAGATCAAAGCACTGAGTGACATGTTGCTAAAGATTTTTTTAATGTTCTTCTTGCATTTTTTTAAACCTTTGGGGAAAAAAAAGCATGTGTTCTTGTGAGGTGTCGAATTCTTTATCAGTGCAAAAAGAGTAACCGTATTTGCAGCATTAGAGAGTGCTGTCTAAACAGATTCACAACACTGCTGTCCTTTCCTTAAGTTTTGGGAAGTGAATGTCACTCCTTTTTTTAAAAATTTTTCTAAGAACCTTTCCAAGCCACATGGCCAGTCATCTGTTACTTCCACACAGAGCCAAACCTGTGAACATTTCTGCTTCTGCCTTCTGCATTTTTTCAGGGTCTAGTAGGTTAGTTTTCTTAGTTACGAAACTTGACTTGTTGTTATACAAATGGTGAATTTGGAAATATCTTCTATCATTTTTTGGTGTGCGCTGAGGCTTATAATTCTGCATCTTTCTCCCTGTCTGGAAAGCGAGTTATTGTTGTATATGTTTGGTATGTGCATAGTTTGGGGAAGGCATAGAGTGAATAATTGGTGGAACACAGAGTGAAGTGGCCTAAGATTAAATCTTTCAATCAAGAAGAGGATTTTACTCAACTACATTTGCAAAATGCCTAAATGAATCAGTGATCAATTGAGAATAGATTATTTCCATATTGAGCAGTTTCCTGTTACAGCTCCCTTTTTTGTTATCTTTCATTTTGCACATACAACTTCTCCACTATTAGCTTCAGTAAAGACATGTTGCCTGTTTTTACTAAGGATTTACTTTTTTTCTTCTTTACCTGTGGCTGTTAAGGATTTTTCCCAGGCCTCATCCTTTGTACCTCAATAACTCCTTATAGCTGTTTACCCAAGGCCAAGCATAGATTTTAGCAATGTTTTATAGTTCTTTGGTGCCAATTGTGTGAACGCTTTTTATTTTAGTTAAGTTCAATTGCATTATTTTTATTTCCTGAAATATCTTTTCTCTAGAAGTAGGTTCTGGATGCTGAGTTGTGTTCTAGAGTTTTTAACAAATTACTGTCTAGCAGCTGACTCATATTATGTCAACAGTTCTATAGTGATTTCACTTTTTTTTGTTATCGATGTCCACATCCATACACTGAGGCTGGTTTAGTCCTCAAGCCCGATTAAAGAAGCTTCTGGTAAGAGACTCTTCACATAGGAAGTTTATAATATAAGGGGATGAATCATAGAATCATAGAATAGTTTGAGATGGGAGGGACCTTTGAAGGTCACCTAGTTCAACCTTCCTTCCTGAAGGAACAGGGATATCTTAAACTAGATCAAGACAAAGGTGAAGATACAGATGAAGAATAGACAAGAAAAAAGAAGATTGCAATGGTAAAAGGCATGCTGTATATTCCATGGTTTTTTCACTGCCTTTTTAACCTGAGATAAAGGATATGTAGGCAGTGAAGTAGAAAACAGACAAACTGGGTGCCAATTTTTCACTTACATTATATCAGTTTTATAATAGATGTATTCCATAAAAACATATGTAGTAGGTATGTGGTTTTTTTGAGGTATCTGTACCTTTAAACAATCAATTAACATAAACATCTAGATGTCATTTAGGTACCAACAAATTTCTCAAAATCTGTTTATAAATCATACTGATTTTCTATGATTTTAGGTCAAATGAAGTTAAACTAACTCTTAAGACCTGGAAAGATCTATGTAGTTGCTGTTTATAGCTGAAATTTCTGACTTCCTGTCTGTGAACAGAGTTAAGCATTATAGGCCCAATTAGTCTCTTCCTATGTTTATAACTAAAATGAGGTTGTTGAAAATTGCCTTCAAAGTCCTTATTTCTGTCCAGTGACTATAAAGGAAAGTTTTGATGCCTAGTTTGCATAGAAAAATGTATATTATATGTCTAAAGCGAAGTGAACTGAAGCTTAAACTCGAGAAACACTTTCCACGTCAATGTGATGCTTTCCACCATCTCGAGAAATTAGTATAGCAGAAAATACACAGGTAACTTCAGTATGTAGTCCTCTTACTTAATGTGACATTTCGTTCTTTAAAAATGATGCTGCTAATGAAATGATATAGAAAAGTTTGTCAAAACGATGTCTCAGAAAGTGAGAGATGTTATTTAATAGAATTTTGATTCCTTGACTTGCTGTTTTCTTTTTGAAAAGACTGCTTTTTGAATACAGTTTTGAATGCGGGGGAACAGGAAGTGAGATGTACTTAACACCTGTTTGAAAAGTGACATTTTTCTAAGAGTAGTTATTCAAGTGTTGTTTATTTGGTCAACCTGTAGAGAACTGCAACCTCTCGGAGAACCCCAAAGCCGGATGATTATTGACAGTGTATTTATGAACATTTTATTTTGAGATCTAAATGGGGTGTTTCTAAACAGCAGTTAATGAAGGAGAAGGTTTCTTCCCTTGGAAGTTACTGGTTTTTTAGATGAGTTACACATAACTAATTTTGATTAAGAAGATAGTACTGCAGTTAAGGTTGTGTGACTTTTTTGTTTTTCTTACATGCCCTTATTTTCATTCTCTATTCTGATGCTTTTAGGAATCGTTGCTAGTTAGCTGTGAAGTGTTTGGTTACTTTGGATTGTATAGATTATACCCAGACATCACTGATTATAGAATATCATTTATTCTCAGAGAACACTGATTTCAGACTGGGACAGGCACATTTCCTCTTCAAGTTGAAATAACTTTCAGCTTTTTTATTCATTATACTTTGCTTTGGAAGCTAAAGGTTTTATTCTTATTTTATAATTTTGGATGAAAGGAAGTATGGAAACAAACCCATCTGAGAGTTCTACAGTTCATTGTAATGTATATGTCTTAACTTGTGAATTTTCAACAATAATTCTGCCAGTAGGATCTCTAACTCAGGCTTTTTCTGTTCTATTATTGGCAGATCTTTTGCCAAGGTTGCAGTCATACTAATAATTAGTGGCTTAAATAATTCTGTCCTAATCCATAGGTTTTTTTTCCAAGAATCCATATATTTATTACATGTGAGTATTTCTCTGACATCTTGAACAGTTATTACCTTGTGCAATACTATGGATCAGCTTTTAGTTTGGGCACAAAGTTAATGTGAGTGTATGCTGCTTTCTCAGATGATTATTTCTCTGTGACTGCATATTGAAATCTAGGGAGCTTTGTATTATCTTTTGATAATAATACTGTGAATAATGCAATGGTATGTGCCCCTAAAGTATTTCTGTCTCATCTGGATGGGTTCCTGTGCTCCCTGAATATTTTCCTTTATGTTTCATACATATTAGGTATTGTAGTTACCTTACGGTGTCTACTATAGTACCAAACATCAGTGTTTAGGCAGCTAAACTCTGCCTTCTTCTGCCCAGCCTCAGAACCAACAGATTTTTTTCTCTTCTGGAAATGAGAGAAAAAGATCATTTTGGCTTTCTGGTTCACAGCTTTGTGGATCCATGGTTTAGCCAGATTTTCCAGCATGCTATGACTCTCCTGAAGCTCAGGCACCAGCCTTCCATTCCTTTTCCAACCAGAAACAGGAACTATGCTTTAAATTTATTTATTTGTTTCTATCTCTTTTTCACCTTGTCTCCTCCATGCTATTTATTTGCATTATAGTGACTCCTAAGAATGTACACAGGATCTCAAGCCTCATTTATCAGATATTATACAGAGATGCCTGTTCTAAAACTTAAATCAAGAAGCAGAGAAAACAGAATCAGAAGGCATGGACTATGTTCCCAGTTCAAAAATCAGATTTTTTTTCACTTTGCTTAAATAGGGCAAATACCATAGGAGGCATGATATATTAATAATTTATTCTTTTTTACCAGACTATTCAACCTGACCATCTGTATTTGGCAGTTACCATTAGATATCTTGTGCTTCAATAATAGTAAGTTCTGTAAGCTTTGAATTTTCCTAAGACTTTCTTAATGAGAAAAGCAGGGCTTTTAAAAGAGAGCAGAATTTGTATTTCCTTTGATTTAGCACTGTGCTGTCTTTCCTCACAATAATGTATTCTAATATAATTCAAAATGACTGATACTCATAATTCTACAGAAGATTTTGGTTTCCAGAGCTACATAGTGTTTCTGTAGAAACACTGCTTTTCTTTCAGTCATTTGCAATACTAGGTTTTCTGTAAGACTAAGTTATTATTTTATTTCCTGAGAATGAAGCATTCAGCATGTTTTACAGTGTCTTAATTTATGAACAGCATTGCTTTAGGATAAATTAGTTGATTTTTCATTGCTGTTTTGTCATAGAACCACTGAATTGTTTACTTTGGAAAGAATCTCCTTAGATCAAGTCCAATCCCACTGTTCAAGCAGAGTGCACAAAAGCAAATGGAAGTTCATGGTTTTTATTTGTGCCCATTACCTCTTGTCTTCTCAGTGGGCACAAATGTGAAAAGTCTGACTGCCTCTTCTTCATTCCCTCTCACTGGGTATTCATATTTATTGATTGATGAGATTTCCCTGAGGCATCTCTTCTCCATGCTGAACAGTCCCATTTTTCTCAGCCTCTCCTGTTATGAAACAAGTTCCATTCCCTTAATCAATTTAGTGTCCCTGCTCTGGACTCACACCAGTAAGTCCATATCTGTCTTGTACTGGGAAGCACTGGACTCAGTACTCCAGATCTGGCCTCACTAGCCCTCAGTGGACCCTCCACCTGCTGGCAGCACTTTTTCTAATGCAGCCCTAGAAGCTGCTGACTTTTTATGCCACAACACATTTCCTGCCTCACGGTCAGCGCTGTTGTCTGCTGCGAGCCCCAGGTCCTTGTCTGCCTTGCCACTGTCTGTCAGTCGGTCAGCTTCCAGCATGAACTGGCCCACTGCCTTATTCCTCCCCAGGGGAAGGACTTTGCTCTTCCCTCGTCTGAGCTTCAGGAGGCTACTCTCATCCATTGTCTCCAATCTGTTCTGACAGCACACCAATCTGGACTAGCAGCCAGTCTTCCCAGTTGTGTAGTATTTTTGAACTCTTTGAAGGTGCACTCTGTCCCACCACCCAAGTCATTAAAGAAGCATATGCTCCTGTATTGACTTCTGGATCACAAGACTAGTGACTTGCTGCCAACTGGACTTCTTACAGCTGATCACAATCCTCTGGACCTGGCTGTTGGGCCAGGTTTTCAATCCATCCTGTCTGTTTGTCTAACCTGTACTTCGTCAGGTTGTTGATGAGAATATTAAGGGAGACAGTCCGTGTCAACAGCCATGTGAAAGTTGAGCTAAGCAGCATTCACTTCTCTTGCCTCATCCATCAAGTTAGGTTACTCTCAGGCTGGTTAAGCATGACTTCCCCTTTGTAAATCCATGCTGACTAGTCCCAGTCACTTTCTTGTCCTTCAAGAGTTTGGAAATGTTTTTCAGGATTATTTGCTCCATCATCTTATTGGGGAGTCAGGTGAGCATGACTGGCCTGTAGTTCTCCAAATCTTTCTCAGTGCTCTTTGTGAAGATAAATGTCATTTCCTGTCTTACTGTCTTCAGGAACCTCTTCCAGCTGCTCTAACCTTTCAGAGATAATCAAGGGTAGCCTTGCAGTGACATCAGCTGGCTCCTTCAGTACTTGTGGGGGAAACCCATCAGCCCCATGTTTTTCTGTATGTCCAATTTGTTTAATGGCTCTCTCATCTGATCCTCCTCTTCTGAAGGTATGTTTTCCCTCAGGTCTCAGACTTTTCATCTAGCCTGGGATGCCTGACATTCCTGAAGACTAGCCTTACCAGTAGAGACTGAGGCAGAGGCATTGAGAATTTCATCTTTTCTCATGTCATTTGTCATCAGTTCCCCATGCCAATTCAGCAGTGGGACCATGTTTTTACTAGTTTTTCTTGTGCTGCAAATGTACTTGTGGAAACTTTTCTTGTTGCCCTGCATATCCCTCACCAGATTCAACTCTGGGTTGGCCTTGTCATTCCTAACCCATCCCTGCTTCCACCTCTTGTAAACATCTTATGTCTGAATTCTCTCAGGAGTTCCCTTCTCACCTGTACTGGCCTCCTGCGACCTTTGCTTGATTTTTAAGTTGTTGGAGTGGATGGTTTTTGAGCCTGAAGGAAGTAATCCTTGAATAGCAACCAGCTTTTCTGGACTTCTCTTCCTCTCCCATTGTCTCACATTGTATTCAATAGCTGCCACATTTTTAGTACATTTTGAAGGTTTTGATTCAGTTTATTGTCTCCTCTTTCTGATGAACAAATTCTATGTACAAAAAGACTGTTATAATGACTAAAGGATTTTAGATTTAGAAATTATCACAGTTTACATAATGTTACTATTGCTTTCCTTTGTCCATTGCAGGAAGTGTTAACATGAAAATTCTCTTACACTGTCCCCTTACATTACATTCACAGTATTCTGACCTTCCATATCACACTGAAGGATCCAACTGGAGAAAATGATAGGATACACAAGATGCAGATCTATATATGAATTGGAACCTGGCTTTACAACAGTGTGTGTCTTTTTTATGTCTGATTTCTGAAAGACACAGAAAACCGCAAATGTTGGAGTTTGGCACTAATGCTGTGAGATATCTCTTGCATCATAACCTTGAGATTAGAAAATTTTAGGAAAAAAATAGTTGTGGTAAAGTGACCCCTCCAAAGTGTGGAGGGTCTCTGTTAGGGTGTACTTTCTACCACTTTTATTGGAGCTAGATCAAGCTACTGTGTGTACAAGAATTCAAAACCAGAGGGAAAAACTAAAGAGAGATGGTTCTACAGACTGATAGGAAGGGGACATGCTTTGATGACAGGAAAATAGTCTTGCATCCTGGTCCTCATTGCTTCGTAGACTTAAAGACTAAATGACTTTAAAAAACATTGTTATAATTGGTTTTTACAGAGCCTGCAATGTAAGTATACCCATAAAAAGAAAAGGCAGTCTAATGATAAAGTGCAGTCTAAATAGCTGAGGTAGACAAAGGCTTGAAATAAACTCACAGCTAATGAGTATCATGGTTTTCTGTTGCCCACTGGTTTTAACTCCTGTTTTATCCAAAAAGACTGTCTGAATTTTTTCATATTACATGGGAAAGGCATACAAATGGTAGGTAAATGTGTTTGAATGTGTGGGGAATATTTTTTCATTATTAGTCATTAGTATTCCTAGTCTATATTGCCACCCAGCTGTGATCAAAGAAACTAGGATGTTACAGGACTTGAATATATTGCTTTTACTTCTGCACAAGAAACAGATTACAGGGTATACTTTATTTGCAGGAGAAAGTATGAAGAGAGTGCAACAGGAAGGATGAAAACAGGGCATTTGTAGTATTAATAGGCACAGTCTGAGCTTGTAAAGAGAGAGAATTTCTTCAAAGGACCCGGGGCTGTGGCAATCCTTATCCTATGGGACACTGTACTTTAACACAACAGCTATCTTGCTGTCTAAGATAGTGCCTCTTTTCTTCCCTTTCCTTTGAAACATGTAAACTCAAGCCTATAACTTTAGTATGTATTTATATTTTCTCTTCACTGAGACTAAAAGGATCAAAATATGTGAGTGCCCTGTTTACTGGTTTGTAGTGGATCAAATAGTATATCAGTATATGGGATTTTTCAGCACTGAAGGAAGACTGGAAGGAAAAAATGAACAAATACTTCTGGTGAAATGCATACTAATCACTGTAAAAATAAGAGGAGTGTAAAACTTGCATCCAGTTTGCAATTTTATGAACACACAGACTTAAAAGGGTATAGAGAAAAAATCCATTACCCCTATTTGATAAAAAGATAAAGCATTTATAAGATACAAAATAAAGACTTTGCATCTTTATGCAAAAATTATGCATTATTTACAATCTTTTTCCCAATTTTTTAGTTTTGTTGAAGCTGAAAAGAAAATAAAGAAGTATTTGCTGTAGATTTTACCACAGCTGCAGAGCAGAAGTTGTCTTACAAAGTTTTGTAAGATGCAGTACCTATATACAGGCAGCCAAATTATAGAAGTGCATTTGCTGCCTTGCTAGCTGCATTATTTTGTCATGTGCTAAACCAACTATTTTCTGTTATGATTAACTTAAAAAATAATATCCTTGTGATATCAAATTCCATGAATACAACCTCCATTGTTAGTGGCTCATTTTTGCATACCTTCTTTCAGATCCCTGTCCTTGTTGATCAAGTGCTATTTTCTATGATTCTTTGAGACACTTTGAGAGACTAAATTTGAAAATTTATCCACACCTCCTATTAAGTTTGTTGCATGGTAAGCTGATTTCCTTTTCCAAATTAACTGTATATTGACTCTGAGATTAGGAGCTCTTGTGTTGTGTTGTGTCAAGATCTCCAGCATAGGCAAATGAGTCACACTGGTTCAGACTCTTTCCAGTGCAATATAAAGAGTAATTCTTCAAGGAGCTGTGAGGTTTGAAAGTGGATCAAATGGTAACCATGAACAGAGTTTTTCCAGATGAACACTGATCCTTTTTATTTACATTTGTGATGATTTCACCTGAAAATTCAGTTAAATGTTGCAGGAAATAGGTGCAGGTAGGTTTCTAGATCACACACTTCTATGTTCCTCAAATTTAATTTCTTAACAACAGAATATAAGTTTGTAATTGACAAAGGATTGAAGCTAACCTTTTTGTTTCTGGTGATCTGCTTTTCACTGCGGATATTAGGGCAGTGTATCCTCAGCAGGCTGAATGCATCTGTGTCAAGGACTGCTCTGAAAATACAGTGAAAGTCAGAAAACTGGGCAGAAGAGAATAGTTACAGTGAATAGTTATAGTGAATCCAGAAACACAACATATAGGAACCATGCTGAGTGTTTCATAGCATTTTCTGTACACGTAAATTCATAAAGTTCTTTGACTTGTACTTCTGCGAGTTCTGCACAGCAAGAGGTATTCCATTCCTTCACTGCCATTGATAAATGAGTTGAATTATTAGGACTGAAGACAGAAAGAAACAGAAAGAACTTGGTGTGATTATCAAATCAATCAGTAGCTAGTTTTAGGACAAATAACAGCGTGGTCTTTCAAATATGCCAAAGTAAACAGCTTGCATTAGAGGCATCAAGGAGAAAGTGAAAGCTGCATCCATACAGGGCCATTTGAGGTTTCTTTTCAGAATATTGTTTTCCAGAATATTACTGCCCTTCAAACACTGTGACCATACTCACTGTTCAGGGATGAATTGTGAATGCACCAGAGGGCAGATGATATTGGATATGAAAAAAATGTGAACTCCTGAAAAGAAGTAATATCAGTGAAGTTCTGTTTCAACAGGGACTTTTAAGGATTCAAGGGTCTGTTTATGCCCTTAAGGCGATCACAGTATCCAAATACCAAGCTGGTTATGAAGAGCTGGGAGAGCATGGATCTCTGGTAATTAAAATCACAATGTAGGATGGAAGGAATTTACAAATGTGTTACAGGTTCTGTGTCTGCTTTGCTGTAAGAATTCCTGCCTGGAGACGAGAAATAGGATTCTCCCTTTGCTCCAGGATGCACTGCCTTTTCCGGACTGGTATGTTCATATTTTGGAGAAGAGAGCATTTGTTTGAAATTACATATAATGAGTAGCTTGCCTACCTGTCACCAAAAGTCCATTCATTGTCTTTATTTTCCCCTCGGTAATAAATTTGGTATAAAATGTTTCCTATGGTTAATTTGCATTTCCTCTCGTGTATTAGTCATATCCACTGTTTCTCCTTTTTTTTTTTTTTTTTTTTAATGAGAACAGGTTCAATTATTTGCTATATGTTGCTGGAGTGCCTTAAGAAGATGAACTGAGGTGCTGCAGTGTTCTTGCAGTACAACTAATGAGTAATAATAGTGCTGGTAGTAATAGAAGGACTTCTTCGTTTAATAAATCTAGAAGGGAACTGGTTTGGCTGACTTAGAGTGGAGTGAATGCTGCCTGACATTTTCCAGGGAGACATTAATCATACTGTCTTCCTGGAAAAAGTAAGCAAAATAAGAGAAAAGAGAGAACTATAGACTCGTTAGTGCCCTTGGGGCAGGGAGAATATATAGATCCTACTGTGAAAAGATATGGGAGACTGGAGTGCATAGAGATGTTAAAGGGCTATTAGATATTAGAGGCTGTCACAACAATGAACTGTTATGGGCATCTCAATAACAGAAAGTCATTGTGAAGAATTCAGAAATAAAATAACAAACACCTTTTTTGTTCTTAAAGATATAGTTTTATTTTAAAAATATCACAGAACTAACTCACTTCTCTTATTTGATTTGTTATATTTTTTTTGCAAAGGAATGTATGGATTCAGTTTTATAATAATGGTTTTCTGTTGCAAGCTTTTCACTGAAGGAAGTTTAAGACATTTGAGAAGTATTTGCTTAACCATATTAAGTGGGCCTCTGAGAAGCAGCGCAGAGATGGCTAAATGAGCACTCAATGAAAGCCACCAAGCTATTAATATAACTCTATACAACTACTTTGCACAGTAATTCAGAAGAAGCAAAGCAGAGCTAGACAAAACCTATTGCGTGTATTCTGCTAGGTGAACCATTCATTTGAGGAACGAGAATCTGTTTCCATCTGCTGTAGATCTGTTTTTATCTGCAGTAATCAGAATGAATGTAATAGGATGAAGCATAAAGGTTCAAATGTCAGCACATAGGGGCACATGGAGGACAGGGGAGACCCTGAGTAAACTCGTGGCTGTCTACAATGGAGTGACTGTATCAGTGGACGAGGGACGAGCTACTGGTGTAATTTACCTGGACTTCTGCTCAGCCTTTGACATGGTCCCCACAACATCCTTCTGTCAAAATTAGAGAGACATGGATTTGATGGATGGACTATTCAGGGAGTAAGGAATTGGCTGGATGGTCGCATCCAGAGGGTAAGTGGAGAATGTCTCAGTGTCTGGATGGAGATCAGTGGTGAGTGGTGTCCCTCAGGGCTCTGTGTTGGGACCAGTGCAATTTATTGTCTTCATTGATGACACAGACAGTGCACCCTCATGAGTGCACCCTCAGGAATTTTGCAGACATCAAGCTGAGTGGTGCAGCTGACACACCTGAAAAACAGGATGCCATCCAGAGGGATGTGGACAAGCTCAAGAAGTGTGCCCATGGGAATCTCATGAGAGACCAAGTACAAGGTGCTACACCTGGTTTGAGGCAAGCCCTAGTATCAATACAGGCTGGAGAATGACCAGTTCAGGAGCAGCCCTGTAGAGAAGGACTTGGGGCTACTGGTGGATGAAAAGCAGGCCGAGTGTATCCTGGGCTGTGTCAAAACAGTGTGGCCAGAGGCTGAGGAAAATGACTCTGCCCCTCTACTCCACTCTGATGAGACTCCACCTGCAGTGCTGTGTCCAGCTTTGGGGTCCTTAGTATGGGAAAGACATGGCCCTGTTGGGGCAGGTGCATAGGAGGGACATGAAGATGACCAGAGGGTGAAGCACCTCTCATATGAAGGTAGGGTGAGAGAGCTTAGGGTTGTTCAGTCTGAAGAAGGCTCCAGTGAGAGCTCATTGAGGCCTTTCAGTACTTAAAAGGAGAAAGATGGAGAGAGACTTCTTAATAGGACCTGTAGAAAGTGATAGGACAAGGGGTAATGTTTTTAAACTGCAAGAGGTCAGGTCAGAGTAGGTAAAAGAAAGCAGTTTTTTACGAGAGCTGTGAAACATTGAAAAAGCTTGCCCAGATTGGAGCTGATGACCCATCCCTGGATACATTCAAGGTGAGATTGGACAGGGCTCTGAGAAATCTGGAGAAATCTGGTTATGGAAGATGTAGTGAGTTGGTATACACTCATTGCTAGGTTAATTTGGAACTAGAGTTCTCAAATCATTCAGAAATGTCTAAGAATCACTCCAGAATGACAAGGTAAAATTGGTGCTATTGAATGTCAATTAGGAGTGTAAGGCATTTATTATTTTTTTAGTTTCAGTGCTATAATAGCTATGGATGAAGCCTAGAAACAGTAATTCAGGAACCTAACATAGTTTTAAAACTCTTCAAGAGACAAAAATATATTGAAGACAACTAAATGTAAACTTAGCAAAGACTGATTCACTGGGATTCACCAAAATGAAATCTTGATTAAGTGCACCCTCAGTCAGTTCAGAGACAGTGACAGAGTTGGTCTGCTGGAGGGTGGAAGGCTCAGCAGAGGGATCTGCACAGGCTGGATTGATGGGCTGAGGCCAAGTGTATGAGGCTCAACAAGGCCAGGTGCTGGGCCCGGCACTTGGGTCACAACAACTGCAGGCAGCGCTACGTGTTTGGGTCAGAATGGGTGGAAAACTGCCTGGTGGAAAAGAATCTGGGTGATGGTCAGCAGTGGCTCAACATGAGTCAGTGTTTGTTGTCTAAGTGGCCAAGAAGGCCAATGGCACTCTGGCCTGGATCAGCAATGGTGTGGCCAGCAGGAGCAGGGCAGTGACCATCCCCCTGTTCTGGGCACTGCTGAGGCCACAGCTCCAATCCTGTGTTCAGTTCTGGGCCCCTCCCTGCAAGAAAGACATGGAGGGGCTGGAGCGTGTCCAGAGAAGGGAACGGAGCTGGGGAAGGGTCTGGAGCACAAGTTCAATTAGGAGTGGGAGGTGTTTAACCAGGAGAAAAGGAGGCTTGGAGGGACTTTATTGCTCTTTACAATTGCCTGAAAGGAGGTTGTAGAGAGGTTGTAGTCAGTCTCTTCTCCCAGGTGACAAACAACAGGACGAGAAGAAATGGCCTCAAGCAGTAGTAGGGGACTTTTAGATTAAATGTTAGGAAAAATACCTTCACTGAAAGAGTTGTCAGGCACTGGAACAGGCTGCCCGGGGAAGTAGTAGAATCACCATTGCTGGAGGTATGTAAGATGTGTAGATGGGGTGTTTAGGGACATGGTTTATGGTGAACTTACAGTGTTGGGTTAATGGGTGGACTCGATCTTTTCCGGCCTCAATGAAGCTGTAAGGGGCAAATGAAGTAATTACATTACTGAAAGATTGTATTATCACAATGAGGTTTCTACATTGCTACTCTTGTCTAATAGCTATTCTATTATGGTACTGCACAAGTAATACGATTTCCACATGCAGTTTAGAAAGCAGAATATCTTGCAGCTGACCTTTAACCACTTGCATTGAGTCTGTTCTCCCTAGTGAAGTATTCCACTTTCAGCTTCAGTGAATTGGATGTTCTGAAAACTCGATCTGTTCAGATGCTCTAATGGAACACCGAATTTGTATGTTAAAATTCAAAGAAAGAGCAAATGGCAGCAGAAGTAGAAATGCCACACCTGATGAACCGGATTCTCATTTTATTTCCATCAGTTATTGCAATGTAGTGGAATTACTTTTGCACAATTCTGCTATAAATAAGCAATCATGACATTATCATGGTTGGGAAGGAAGCACTATCTAGTAAATAGAAAAGAAAAATGATTTAATTTGCTCCAATGATAGCCACTTTCTGCATGATCTGAGGAAAGTGACTTCTTCTTTGTCATTGACTTTTCTTATGATTTAAGTAGGTCACACTAACACTTTGCTATCTTGTTGGATTGTTGTGAGGATAATTAAAGTTTCTCAGGTATTTTGGTATTTCCAGGTAAAAAGAGTAAATACCTGTAACTACATATTTTTTCTAGTGGATTAAAAAAAGAAGGTGCAATTGGCAGAAGTTTATTTATAATTTCAGTGGTTGGTGTAATGAGCCCTTTACATCAAACTCTTGTTATATGAAACTTGTGATTGAGTGTATATATTAGCTCTTACTGTCTTGAAAGGGATTGGATTAGTGTGGTTCAAGAAAAGAATGATTAATTTTTGTTAATTGGATGGGAATGATGGAACGATTCTTCTAGCATGTGGAGAATCCTGCATTATTATAGCTATAATTATAATTATGAATTCATAATGATAAAATGTACACTTGAAGGGTACAGAAAAAGCATCTGTAAGTCACCTCTTAATTTCTACTCTTCTGCCTTCTTGGTCTTTTTTCTTTTCACATTTTAAAGAACCTAGGAAGCTACTTATATTTAGAATTGAATGCTATATTTTTTTTTCTGTTACCAGTAATATAAGGAATATTCTCTCCATACGTCTACTTTTTCCCTAACAAACGTTCAGTGATAGAGTTTGTGAGGGACATGTTGAAGGGCTATTGTAAAACCGTGTCAAATTATATTTACTAAGTATCTAACCTAAATAAGCCTTCTTGCAGCTTAATCCTGTGACTTCTCATCCTGTCCATCAGAGGAATGCACAATAAGTTAGTCTTTTCGGCTTTTTGGCAACATTTTATGAAAGAACATAAAATATGGTGTCTTTTCCTTCATTTAGTCTAAACAATCCTGATTTTTTTCAACTTCCTCCAGCAGGTCATATTAATATTTGCTGCTGCTCTCTCTTTGACTGGCTCTACTCAAATGATTCCTTTGGGGGTACTGCCTGGGATTCCAGTCTTCTTTTGAGGCAAGTATACATCTCAGGAGGGAAATAAAAGGACTGCCAGTAACATAAGGAAAATTGGCATACCAACAAATTCCTACTTCCAGCCCCCAAATTACATTGATTAACAAAGCCTGAATGAGAATGTAATAATATAATGATATAATGAGAATATAAGACCCCAGGTTATGCAAGATTAGCATTTTTTGTATTCTTCACAGTAGTTCTTAGCAGCTGCTAAATCCTAGTAGTTCTAAAAAGTATGATTTGGGATAAAACCCCCCTGTAGATTTAATTGATCCTTTTGTTAGTCATTGGTTTTGTGCCTTGGCATGGTGCTTTCTCTTTAGCTCTAGGGATTAGAAACTTAATTTAGCTTCTCATGAAGCCTGGAATTACTACATTATTGCTGTATTCAAAGAATCTAGAACTATTAGAATATCACTAAATATCACAAAAATGATGACTAAATTTAGAAAATTGGTGACATTACTAATTTCCTTCAAGAATATCAATCTGGCAACCATTGATTTCTTAAATAAGTCAATTTGTATATAATTGTTGGTAATCTACAGAAACGTTAAACTCAACTGAGTTTTCTCTCAGACTTTCAGACATGATTTCTTTGCCTTTTCTATTTTATTCAGAATTTTTACCAACTTTACGACTTTCTGCAGGCTGCTGAATTTCAGGTTGAAGGAGCCTGTGTATACAATGCAGAAGACAAAAGATAAAACACAAAGAACATTTATTTCTATGTGCAGGTTTCTCTGCATATGAAGTTTCATAAATCAGAAATATGTTTATAACTTCTATAGGTAGTTTTCCAATGGTAGGCACTCTAAAATAATGAATGATCATTGAGATTGCTTTCTGTAGTATTTCCTATTTACTATTAATCTGTTTATGATTCTGAGAGATTTTTTCCAAAGTCTACTAAAATATATGGCAGGCTTCCACGGGTTTTGGATCCATCCTTAAATAACTAATAACATTGAGAATATATTTTCACTTGAAAGCATAAGGTTGGCATAGTATTTTTGTTTCTCATATGGGTAAAGCTGTTGCCTGAGAGTTGTGGTTTGTCTGAGCCAGCTCAATTTTAATAGAAAAATTAACTTATATCTCCTCCAAGATTGGTACTTTTCCATGTTCAGTACTGGTGCAAATCTGTCTTGATTTACAATCTATTCATTGTAACGAAAATACAGAGAATTTACTGTGTTTCTGTCAAGACAGAATTTGTCCTGCTGTCCTAAAGTTTATTTATGTTATACTAAAAACCAGTTTTCATTCAGGAATGGAAATCCATACATGCAATTTTTAGAAAACAGTGCTAATTTGCTCACGGCTTGACAATAATTTTCCATTTTGAATACCTTCTAGGCTCTAAAGCCCAACTGTAGAACATCAGTAATTTTCATAATATATAGAGAAACTTCTACTCTACAGAGCATGGTCTCCTGTTGCAGAGTATTTGCCACAGAGGCAATAATAATAACTTCAGAAATGTTTGTTTTTGTTACACAGAATGCAAAAGCACATTTGAAATCAGTGGGATGAGATGTCTATAGGCTGTTCTGAAAAGCCTTTAAAGTACTCTAGCTGCAAATTTGCATATGTAAAAACCTTGAAAATCTTGCAGCATGGCATCAAACAAATATGAAAACTCTAGTGAGCTGTGAGATGTCTAGTGAGATGTATAGTAACATCTGTTAGTGCATAGTGTCTAGTTTATAGCTTGCTGAAAAAGCAAATTCTGCATCTTAAAAAATAGTTTTGAGAAGACAGATGAGTAATTAATACTCCAGAACTTTTAATGGAGTCAAAATCCCTTAATATTTAGCTGCAGGTATACTCTAGGGATCTAGAGGTCTCCTGTTCCACAATATTCTGCTTGGTGGCCTGTAGAAGAGTCTGTGAGTTTTGCAGTTGGAGCTCTAAAAGATTTTTTTGTTTGGGACAGGATGAAGCTCTTAAGAACCAAAATGTGGAGCTAACGAATCAAGTGCTCTTTCATTAATTAGCCAATGATTTTCTGAAGAAATAGTGAATATAGCTGTCGTGTCTAATCCTCTGTAGTCACAGAGCTCAAAAGCTGAGGAATCTGAAATTTTTCTAGGTCCGGAGGTGGTGGCTGCTGAGGAAGCAAGCAAGTTGGCGTGGAAGCAGGCAAGCAACCATCAAAAAAGTAATGTGAATGAAAGAGTCACGTATAACGATTTGTTACAGAAAATTTTGGACCACCTCACCTGTCATTTACAGATTCTTGTTATGAGTGAAAAGCACAATCAAAAATAGTCTGCCTGTACTTATGTGTAACATTACATGCTATTAGAAATTCAGTTGTTCCGATCTGATAATGAAAGAGAAGAAAGGCTATATAGAAATGCATTTCTGATCCATCTCATCTTGTTGTCTAAGGTATTATGCTTATGTGGTAATTGAGAAAACCATGTTCTGCTGCTCTCCAAGCATACAATAGGATAATTATGAAAGCTTAAATCATTAAAAAAAAACACAACAAAAAACCAAGACTCTTTGAAGTAAATGTCTTAAAAATGTTTGGAAATACTTCAAGGTACTTGAATTATTTTCATGGTGTTCAAACAGTCAGTAATCAAAAATATTAACAGCTATATTTAAATATCTTGAAAAGAGCAGACATCAACAAGAGGTTCTTGGTAATATATGATTATTCAATCAACTGGTAGATGAAAGCTAGGGCAAGGACCTTATGGAAAAAAAAATAGGGCAAACAGATGAATTAGTAATTTAAACTGAGCAAGTCACGCTGCGTCCTAACCTTAATATATTCCTAACCTTAATGTTTAGAAAAGTCTTGGGGCTGATCTTCTTTTAAGTGATGAAATTTTGGCATACAATTTAAAAAAAGTAAAAGGTAGTTGTCTTTGACACGTATTTTTAACCTGAGTGGAACTGCCCTTCATGGTCCATAGGGCCACAAGAGACACACATGTTTTTATTAGATTTTTAAGGCCAGATGAAGTTAATCCTATCTTTAAGAAAGAGAAACTTAAAAGTAGGTTTGCAGTTGTTTTTATTTGCCAAGCTATGAATATTTTTCATTGCTGGTTTTTGAATAAGTAGGAGGTTTGTTTGTTTGTTTTCTCTAAGATGTATTATACACACACACACATACACACACACACACAATTCCACCAAAATCACCTTTACATTGAGTTGCAAACAACAGATAATTAGAGAGGTTTTTTCTTGTTTGTACTTCAAAGCTATCTTCATTTCTCCATTGTGGACAAATTTTTAAAGTGAACTTCATGTCACATATGATGAGTTAAACCAGATGTTAAGCACAGTTTCAGTTATCAAACAATCGTGCAAATGTTGGCGAGTAACCAGTTTCTAGGTGTGTTTCCCAGAAGAAAAGAGAGTTTTGATATTATTAGGGGATGTCTGAAGTTTGTGACACTGCTACGCTTCCATCTGTCCCCAAACTGATGGTGGCACGTGCATCTATCCATCTGCCACTTCATAACACCCTGAAGTTGAGAACCATAAATCATTCTATTGCTGCAGCAGTGACAGGTGCAGGATAACAGATGCAGTCTCCAATATATTAAGAGAATGCCATGATTTATTTGAATTAAGGCAGTCTGAGGTTAGCAATCTGCTTGAAACTAGATAACCATATGGTGCATGGCTGCTAGATGAGAATATTTGCTGGTAATAATGTACTGTATTAAAATGCAAGCTTCAATATTTAGCCTCGGAAAGTGTCTCTTGACACCTGTGTCAGCTCCTTGAGATGCCTGAAGACTGCATTATGTGAGCTGAAGTGCAGAATGTCACTAATCTTGTGACAGCAACCTTGGCAACTGGGTGCAGGTTTCCAGTAGAAAGAAGTGTTCAAACATTCAAATTTCCTCAATGGACATTAAGTTTGGCATATACCTAACAACCTCCCTGAGGGAGGGTCCACAGGAAGTTTTCTGATAAAGCATTAATTGTCGTTTACTAACAACTTCTCACTTGTTAGTATAGTAAAGATGATCATGCTCAACATATGGGCAAAGGCAGGATAGCTCTGTGATTAAGAATGTAGAAGTAAAAATTACCAGAGCTGAGGCACATACACAAATTTCACTGAAATTGGTAAGTTCAGGTCAGGGACAGAGTATGATCTTTACAGATTCCTCTGTAAAGAAGCCTGAGAATGCACAAAGCTGTTGGTCTAACAGCAGTGTATCCCCTCAGACCTCAAGTCAGGGAAGGTATAAAAACCCAGGGATGTTATTTAGGGATGGTTCTTTGTGTAACTGCAGGCCCATTATTCTGATCCCAAAGGTATGAGAAGTTTAAGAAAATACTGTCAGGGACCAAGCAGGGCTGGCAGTTGTGGAGGAGCTGGCAGAGGTGGGTGGAAGCCTCAGGCAAGGCTGATCAGGCAATTAAGTACTATGAGTGCCCTCAGGGCCCTGACACATTATTTCCATGGAAAAAGAAACCAAAGACAATTAAAAAATGGAGAATGAGATAAATTGCAGCTTGGGTTTACTGAATGTGAATTGCATTTGAATAGCCTGACATCCTTCTTTGCTAACTTATTTTCTAGACAAAAGAAATGGCATTGATGTCATCTGTCTGGCCTACCAGCCGTATGGAAAATTGGAAAAGATGCAAATTAGTGGAAGAAATTTCAGGTGAATAGGAATTAGATAGAGGAGAGACAGTCTTTGAAGGGGAATGCACTATACAGCAGAAAGTCAGAAGTGGAGTTCCTCAAGGAGTAGTCCAGTGACTGATGTCTTAACTATTTTCACTCTTTTAAAATTAAATGTGAAAACATGCTGACAAAACTTGCTTGTGACATTATGTTATGGGACATGATTAATTTAGAAAAAGTTCAGGCTATCACACAAGCAATAAATAGATGATCTTCAGATTCAAAGTACTTGAAATGGAAAAAAAAATCCACATATGTGGAAAAAATGTCAAAACATGAATTCAAGGAATAATAAAAAAGAATTTCCAGAGTCACTGAACAAGACATGTCTTGAAAACAAACTGAGAAGGTAGATTTCAGCAGACTACTTTTTCACAAAAATATAATGAGCAGCCAAAGAAATGCAAGTACAAAACTGTACAAATAATGCCAGGGCATTGCAGTTACAGTAGGTTTAGTAGAAAAACAGATACCACATTAAGATGCCATTTTGCAGGGCAGTATCCTAACAGCTAAAGGGACTGCTCATCCAGGAGTGTCTCCCTCTCATCTATAGTGGAAAATTAGATGTCTGAATTAGATTCCTACTTTCTATATGGATAAATCAGGTGAAATAAGTCACACTTGTATTAATTAGCTGTGAATGAGGGATTTTTTTTTTAACAGATTGTGTAAAAGAACAGCAGAAGAACCTGACCAGTCACCTCTCCATGCATTTTCCAGGAGCTTCCTTTCACCTTTGTTACCAAGTTCCTAGATTTGGTGAAATGAAATAAGCTGACTTCACAATGGTCTAATTTTAGGACCTATTTGTTCATAAAGATTAAATTGCTGACAAGCTCAATCTAACAAAAACACCCATACTTATCTAAGTCTCTTCTTAACTTTAGAGTCAAGGTACTTTGCAGATAACTGTAGGAGCCTTGTATCAATGCTCTGTTTACCACAGATAATGAAACTAAGGCCCAAAGGTGGCATATCTTGCCAAAAAACGTGGAAAAGGGAGTCATGCACAGGTACAGATCCCAGCAGACTCTGTGTACTGCCTTGTCTACTGGTGCCTACTGCCTCCCACAAATAAATACCTAAACAGATTTCAGAGATGACCTGTTGTATTCCTGAGACAGGAACTATCCAGCAGGAATTCTTCCAGGCTGTTAGAGGAAAGCGAGAGAGGCAGAGATCACAGTTCTTTGAAAGAAGTGTTTGGCTGAGTGAATAAGATGCAGAACTTTGTGGACAAGAGTTTTTTTATGCAGAAAGAACAGACAAGAAGAAGCAAGATCTTTTAGGCTTGTTAGGTATTAATTTGTATTAATTCGTAGGAAATTGTTACAAAGCTTCAAAGTGGAAACCCTATGCACCCCAGGCAGCAGCAATAAATCACTGAAGGAACTCATTACCCAGCTGTTTTATCCAACAGCATCCACATTGATGTTTTACAGAGAGCATGTCTGTATATGACTGATGATATAAAAATCCTGAGGAGCATCAGCTCTGGCAGGAATGGCCATTTTCAAGGAAAGATTAAAAGATCCACAAATTTAAGAAAGGGAAAAGGAAATGGGAAAGGAAAAAAAAGAGAAGAGAAATTGAATATGAGAAAGAAAAAAGGGAAAGGGGTACAGAAAAGGGAGTCTTCCATGGCAGCTAGCTGGGAGGTGAAGTGGTCGTTCTGGTACTGGTGGTAGTAGTGGGCATTCCCTGAGAGTCTTTGTCTCTGGTGCTCTGTCTGGTTTTCTCTCCCAGATATTCTTTCTGCAGTAACTACCTGGTTTCACCCTGATGCACTCCACCTCTTTATTAATCATCCTTATTTCTTGTGCTAATCATACTGCTCAGGGCATGGTTTGATTACACACACATTGCCCACACTAATGGTCTCCTCAGCTTTTTGCAAATGTATCAATGGGTAATGCTGGTTGGCTACCCGAAATCACTGCTGTCTCCTATTGGCAGCTACTAGGCAATTCATGTTCCCTCACGTAATGTTATACATCAAAAGCCACAAAACAAAGGGTGAAGAGGAAGAGAAAGACAAAAAGAGTGGTTCATACAGTGGTAGCAATTTCTTCTCATAAGAAATCCAATGCAATGGCCATGGCTGTGGTCCAGAGCACGGAGTACAAAGCTGGGAGGATGATAGCACGTTGGATAGAAGGGTACAAAACTCTGCCACAGCACCCTTGAGGTATTAGGGTGCACAGTTGCACAGGAAGGTGACTGTCAGATTGCAGTGGAAAGAGCGAGGGAAAAGCAGCAGAGGTGAAAACAGAAAACTCTTGGCATTTCACAAGTTGCAGACTGACTCCTCTGATCAGGCTGTGGCATGGGGTGATAAAATCCCCTCTGATCTTCCAGGGAAGTAGCTGATTGCTGCAGCCAGAGAGAGACATGGAGTGCTTTCCATAACACCAAAGCTTGAGCAGCAAGAGAGGATTCCCCAACAAACTCCTCTCTGCCCGTTACTCTTCCCATCCGTCTGGCTTTTGGAAAACCATTCATTCTCCCTAAGTCTCCCTAAAAGGCACTTACATTTTCTTCCCTAGCTCATGGAAGATCTTTTCAAAACTTTATGTCTAAGGCATTGTTTCACTCAAAGATGCCCTTGCCTCCTTCTGTGTCTTGTGGTGGGACTAGACCAGGGGTTACAATCTGAAGTCAGTGTTGCTGTTTATGTCCTGGCAATGATGTGCGAGCTATGGGATTTATGGGAAATCCATAGTTTGGAGTGAAGAATTTGGTAAAATTAAAAGAACCAGGGCCTAGTCATATTCTCACTTTTATCACATACTGGTAGCAGCACAGCTGCGATTCTGTGCATGTATCCCAAGTTCACAGCTTCCAAGTAGGTCACACAGAGTCAGAGTCTCTGGTATATGATTACAAACTCTTTTAAGATGTGCAAGTAGGCAGATATAGAAGAAGAACATTGTCCTTTTAATACTTGAGGAAACAAAGCAGATCATGATGTGAATGATAAGCAGTTTGGCTTTGCACAGGTGTCATCTGGTATTCATAGATTCACAGAATTTCAGGCCAGAAAGAAATCTTAAATCATTTATATTGACTCACTGCCTTTTAAAGGTTAATACATTTCACCCAGTGAAGTGAGCAATTTCTTCTTTCAGGCTACAATGAATGCCATTGAAATTCCTCTGCCCACTGTAGTTTCAGGTGCTGCTATAGCTATTTTTCTTGCTTAAGTTTCTTAAAGATCCTTCTGTTTATAATTCCTGGAGGAAACTAAACACAATGGTGAAATATGTTTGACCTTTTGATCCTTAGGCCAGTGGGCTTTGTTTTAGCTCTCACAAGTGTTTCATCTTCTCTTGTTAGGACAATGTTTTGCACTAACATAGTGGTCATTAAATTTCTGTAATTGTTTTTAATTAGAACACAGAAATGTGTTACTGGCACTGACTTCACATACCATGGGATTCTACATAACATTTGAATCTCAGAGGCTTCCCATTAGCCATCAACATTTTGGCTTGGCTTAATTGTGGTCAGCTTCGGAGACAGAATATAAAAGTGATCATCAAATATTCTTCTGTCTTCAGTCAAGCTGAGTAATGAGGCACTCCTTTGCTGTCCATTCATTTTACAGTTACTGCTGACCCCAAATGGCTCTTGTATTGTTGCACAGCAATGCACAAAGTGCCTGACTTTGGAAAGAGTCCAATTTCCCTAAAATAATGACAAGCAGCAGAGAATTAGCATTCAGTGCCTTTTTCCTAAGGCATCTTTTTTTTTCAACATCTCTACTAATGACTGTTGTCCTCTTGTGTTCCTGCGCCATGTAAACCTGGATTTTTGTCTGTCTTGCAGCATTTTCACAATCATTGCATTAATAAGACTGCTTAGTGTTATTGTAAAGACATTTATTAGGAGGCAACTTCCTTTGTTTCCCAGGAGAACATAAATTCCTATATACACCTTATCGACGCTTGTTACCACCAGCAAAATCCAGGAAAATGGATAAAACAAGTATGATTCAAGTTAGGGCACTGTGAGCTGCAGGGGGGCAAAACAAAATCAGAAAAACTGGTGGCACGATTGGGCTTAAAGGGTCACATTTAATGGGTCACATTTACCTTGGAGGCCATTAACACATGGGATACTGAATGGGTCTGTCCAGGCACCTGTCCCATTTAGTGTCTCCACCAACAGTCTGGAAAGGAGAGTGTGCCCTCTTGTCAGATTTGCAGAGGCCATCAAACCAAGAGCAAATGGCAAACACTGGAAAACATTTTTGAAAATAAATACAGTGCAGGAGAACGTAAGGTTGTTTTGAAACTCTAAAATACCCTCAATGAGAGGGATTCAGCCAAAGGGAAAGTTATAATGAGAGAGGTAGGGGATGTGCATGTGTGTGTCTATTTGTAGATTTATGACTGTATATCAGATAAGTTTGTATAGATTCATCAGCCCTATCCTTGTACTTGTGAGCTAGCTGGTACACAAAGCTACAATGAAGCAACTAGTAATTTCAGTTACTTATGTGCTTTCTGAGATTCTAATCTCTGAAGTATTTGAGAGCACCTTAGAAAAAGATACTTTCAAAAAAGCACATCTGACTACATGCAAAGACCTGCTCCAATTAAGGAGTGAATGCTCTATCATTTGGTGGTCTGAGATATCTCTGATGTGTGCTATCTAGTCAGAAATAAATGAATGTTATTAAAATTGCAAGGTTAGCACTGCACAATCCTATGTCAGCCTTCTTGTCCATCTGCATTATTACAAGTTTTTTAATTATCACATGCATTATCAAATACTTTTTCTTTATCTGCAGGCTGTCCTTTATCATCAACTTTTCCCTCATTCAGTGAATGACCAGTATTCTTTATTGCTTTAAAACTTTAAAGCCTATCCTGAAAACAAAAAAATGTTACTTTTGTTTTGCAACTTTCCATGTGGCTTTTATAACCAGAATATCCAGGCACGTATTTACTTTCACAAAATTCTTTAGGGTGGAGGAGAGATAATCTCATTTTAAAGAATGAGAATTAAGAAACAGAAATGAAACCTTTTCCTGGTGAAATAAGGAACCCAGGTGAGACCTCCTGAACACTCATCTAGCAGCCACTGCTGCATCAATACAGCACTGCACTTCAGAGAAAACCCTCAGGATCAGCTTCCCAGTTGCAGTTCCAACAGGTGACTTATTTTAGAGCTCTGCTTTAGGTTGAAAGCAAATCCCAGCCTCACTGGGGGAATGTCTGTTCTAAGTGGCTGGCACTGCACTGGGAGCACTGGGGTAGAGGCAAGGGTAGACTACTGCAGTGAAAGGCAGGGGTTGACTTCCTTCATCCTGAGCCCACCATTTCTCTTGGCACCTTCCCTAATAACAGTGGCCTCCTCTCTTTATCCACATCTACCTGCCTCTCACTATTCCTCTTACAGTAGCATCTCTCTGTGGTACAAATGCTTATGGCTCCACTGTTTATCTCCACCCTCATTTTTCTTCCTCATCTTCTCTCCCTTCATGCAGCAGCATGCAGAACTTGAAGAGCTGTGCCCAAGTACTTCAGCAGTGTGTTTGTGTCTCACTGGGCACATTTCCATCTGTTTGTAGCTGCAGCTGTGGCCACAGATTGAAGTGATCTCTCAGTGTGACACTTCAGGCCCTGACTAATTTTTAATTAACATAGTCCTTAAGCAGTGAGTCATCCCATAATGTTTCTTTTGCAACCTTACCCTGATTTTTGGTGTGTGATTCATGTAGCCCTTGGGTGACATTTGTCACCCCCTTCTCCATCATGGGTAATAAACTCCCAGTTGCAGAATTATGCCATTCCAATAATGAAATCAGGAGCTGTTGACAGAAAAAATACTATTTTGACAGTATTGAGTATTTGCATTTTTCAATGCAGCTGGGAATCAGAAGATACCAGCTGTATTTTATTAGTGTATGAACTTCTAGCAAGCAATCCACGAATCAAGGCTTGGAGAACTAATTTAACTTTTAAATACAGTGTAGCATTACCATCTTTTTCTTTAAGAAGATTTCCTATGTCTCTAAAAGTGGCAAAAACAATTACTCTTTTCAGTTCCAATTAATGAAAAAGCTATTACAGGTGTTAAAAAACCAGGAATTTCCTCTCTGTAGCCTGACTCCTCTTGCAGCGATCCACACGTTGGCTCTTCAACTCCACTGACAGTGATTTCAACATGCTATTTATGAATCATAGAGCAGATTTTCAAGTAGTTTTTCAAGGCTACATATTCAAGTGAGACCAACAGCTGTCACCATGATGCTTAAGAACCCAGCTAAAGGACTGAGGCTTCAAAAAAAACCCTTAATCGGTTTTATTTTCTCTCTGCTCATTTCAGAAGAGAAAGTGGAGTAGTGCTGCCAACCCTTTCCTTAAAGGATGCAATGAAATCAGCATTGAGTGGAGAGAGCTGGGTTTGAGGAGCAGCTTCAAGCCCTTACTGTGCTAAATGTTTATGCAAAGTGAAGGGATCTATAAAATATTGGTGTTTGATGGGCTTAGAGCTATTGAGTAAATGTCTAAATTAAATTATGTTGGTTTCTCCACTCTCCCTTTCTTGGCAGAAGACATTAGCAGATGCCTTCTGCTTATTTATTGACACTGTTGTTTTCAACATATCTGAATCCCTTCATAAGACAAAAAGAAATAAAGGAAACTGGTGTGGCACAGTAAACAGTTTGATGGGTCAAGCTATCATAAGCTTACCAATAGGGAAATAAAACAGATACCGGGTTGTTAAAGCTTCCCAGATGGGCAGCTGCTCACTTTTCAGTAGGAACTCAGAAGAGCATTGCAGACATCAAATGTGACATTTTTAATAAGGTTTGTACCATTGAAACACAGCTGTGCTCAACAGGCAGAGCGGCCGAGCTTGGTTCTTTCATTAATTCTGTTCCTTTGCGTTATTTGCACAAACGCACTTCAGACCAGATGAGTGGGTCAGATCAAGGGTTTGTCTAGCTCAGTGTCCTTCCTCAGAAAATGTCCAGAGGTACATCCACAGGGAACAGAGGGAGCATGCAACAATCATTTGCCAAAACATTATTCCAGCCTTCAACAGTTTGCAGCTTGGTGTCTTTCTGAGCCACAGGTGATGTCTGTGTTTTCAGCTATCCTCTTAAGCTTTCTTTTCCATAAATTTATCCCTCTACTCCATATAAACTTCTTAGTCTTCATAATATTCTGTACAAAGGAGCTCTGTGGTAAAAATACTTTTTTCTAAAACCTGCCATCTGCTACTACATTTGGTATTTCTTAGCTTTTCTATTTGGAGAAGCAGATAATAACTGGAACCTGTTCACCCTCTGCATTTCACTTGTCATTTTGCTGATGCTGCTATAAACCACCTTTTTTTTTGATAGGATGAAGAGTAAAATGAGGCAGATCCAGTAGGCAGATATGGACCATTTTCTGTTCTGAGGATCAGTAACTTGCCAAAAATGGGCATTTTAGTTAAGCAAACTGTGAGGTCATGTCAAATCTGATAAATAGTTAAGACTGCAAAAGAGGAGGATAAACTGGGGAAATGTCAAAACATTTCATTTTAACATTTTCGGAATGAAATATTTGGTATTGCTAAATTGTTTGTTTTGACATGATCTACCTGAAATGTACAGAGTTCTTCTCTAAAAAAGAAAGTAGAGTACAAGGCCTACAAAAAGACCAAATAATTAAAAAGACAAGTAAATTAAACACTTCATTTAGGAGTGAATAAGAGACTTCCACGTAAACTAGAAGTCTTTGTCTCAGTTTTCTTTGTAAAACATCTGAATATAAATGTTTTTATATTTCCATTCAATCCAAATTCCTGCTGTGGTTTTTCTATCAACCACATTTTCACCCCTATTTACAGGGCTTTGAGTGGGTTTCCCCTTTCCCCAGTATTTTTGGTTCTTACTTTCAATTGCCATTCTTTTATTTGGTCATACATATCTGTGCAATGGAAGGCAAGTACAAACCTATTTGATATTACTAATGCAGAAAAATCTGGCAAGACTTTGGCTTGTTTATCCTTCTAAACCAAAGTTAGCAAGTAATACAGCTGCTCCATATAAATACATCAGGAGAGACGTGTCAGGGAAAGGAGAAAATATTCACTGAGTGAAGATAATTTAAAATGAAAGACAACATTGGTGAAAAAGCTCAAATGACCTCGTAAAAGAATTAAGTTAGGAAAAATTTTAACTCCCTGGAAAGCAAATTTAAGAAGACTGAAGGGAATAGAAGGGTATGTTTAGGATGGAACCTGATCAGTTTATAAAAAGACTTATATGACCTATTAACCTAGGATAAAAACCAGACCTTTGTGACTGTTTTGTGCCTTATTCACACTTTACAGAAGTTCTCTCATTAGCTACAGATCCAGCGTTAAATATGTCAGGGGATCACAGACCTACTGCCCCATATACCACATAAATACTGACATGGATGAATATTTTGCTAAAATGTATCTGTATGATGAACAGAATTCTTGAATTCTTGGCAAACATGTACCAGAAAAACGGAGGTGTTGTCTCATTCCTAAAAGAGTTAATATTTGCAATAGAAACTGTCTATACTAAACTGAAACCAAACTACCTCTCACTGGGTAACATTCTAAACATTCGAAATTGTAGTTTTGTCTGCAGATGTGGTTAAATTGGCTTAGGGAAAGTGTCTTTGGCTCCTAGGTGAGACCTTCTGTCAGAGATAGGCTATCCTCAGAAATTATCATTGTGAAAGATAACAGCTGAACATTGATTTAACATTTTAGGGTGTTTGGATGGCTACTGTGGCTGGTGATGTGATTTGTGCTGCAGAATTGGCCAACCTTGTGCCTGGTGCTGGAAGGGAAATAGGGTTGCTCCTGTGTGAAGAGTTAAATGTTGCTGTTTGCTGCTCTCCTTGCACTTATCACTCACTGATTGATGCCTAGAAAAGATTTCTGCACCATTTGCAGTATGCAATACATACTAGCACAAAAATCTAGGCAGAAATTATTTTGCTATTTTCTTTCTTAGAGTATTTTCTTACTCAGATCTGTGGGTTGAATATGACTCTAAATGATGTTGTAGCACATAGAAGCCAGCCAGGTAAGTCTCCATGTGCTATCAGAGGTACAAACAGAGAAGTCACTGCACCAAAAAAGGTGATTGTGAGATGTACATATGCTCAGAGGAGGGGAAGCAAAGGGGATCATGGTGCTGGTCCGAATGCTTATGCTGCAAAGTAGCTCAGCTTCAGCAGCAGTGATAGGAAGGTGTCACTGGGACCAGCCTATACTTGTGCTGTTTGCTCAGGCTGGGGGCAGATTGACAGACTGAGACCTGCCTGTCACCATTGCCTGGGCTGGCCATCCCTGGGCTATGGCTGACACCAGTCCCTGTCCCTTTACCTACTGTGCTTTTCTCACTGGGTGCTGTGGGATATGAGAAGTTGTGGATGTCCCATCCCTGGAAGTCTTCAAGGCCAGGTTGGGCACCCTGATCTAGTGGAAGGTGTCGCTGTCCTCAGCAGGGGGTTGGAATGAGGTGATCTTTAAGGTCCATTGCAACCCAAATCATTCTGTGATTCTATGGAATGGCACTGCCCTTGCCCTCACTCTCACTCAGCCCCCATCTCTCCTGCCCTTGCTGCACCCCTGCCTGACACTCTGAGGGACATCTCAGTCTATGCGGGGTTTTGGGTATATGTACGTGCATTAGGAATTGCCCTGCTATCTTGAACACTTCGGTGATGATGACACTCCTTTGTCACAGAGCAGACTTGCTTGACTACTCACTGGTTGCCCTATGGCACAGTCTCCAGCAGAATATTTTGGAGGAGCCAGCTTTGCTGTCAGCCATGCTCTGCTGTGGGTTATCCATCCATCCATCCATCCATCCATCCATCCATCCATCCATCCATCCATCCATCCATCCATCCATCCATCCCCACAGCCTCGGGGAGACTCCTGAGGCGTTAATACAGCAGCACCCCTCGGTTTTTGAGGTGAGGTCCTTAGAGTTCGTGCTGCTTTCCACTTGATGGCAGCAAAGCCCACAGCAACGGGAGCGGGCAGGTCTGAGAGCAAGTCTGGTTATTGCGGATGGCAAATGGCAGAGGATGAGCCCTCACAGCACGGAGAAAGGTGGCTCCTGAGAAAAACATGCAGCATATTTGGATAGTATGGATTTGGATCATTTGGCTATATGGATAATAATATGGATTGCGAATGTGTAGAGTGGCAGTGAGACCAGCTCTGACAGGAACTGGTGGCCTCCTGCCTGTTTCCCAAGCTGGGAGGCACAAATACAGGTCTTTTGTAAGAGGTAAAACCTCCCGCACTGTAACTATGTATTAGACGAGGTGTCATCAAAGTTCTTAGAAAATTCAGTGAAAATATTTCATATTTCAGGTTAGTTTTGTCTGCTTTTGGTATAAAAGTTTTTTCCTGAATTTTGGTGCACTGTGCAATTAGAAGGCAGGCAGAAGTTTATCATTTATGAGGCTGAGCCAGTTTTTGGCATTGGCTTTACAATTCTTTTCAGGGAAGTGTCCACAGAAGAAGCAAAATGAGAAACATTTAAGAGACTAAACAAAGAAGTGCAACAAGGACACAGATTTACAGAAAGAGCATTTTTTGCAAGGTAGTCAGCTGCTCTGTAGGCAAGTCAGGGTTTTAATTAGGTCTACATTTGCAGGTGTTTCCTAAGAGCCTAATCATCTTTGGAGGAAAACATAATTTGGAGTAAACTAGAGGAGCTTGAACTTTTCTGAGCCCCATCTCCCACATGTCACCTGACAGCTGCATAATTTACTGTGATTTTGAGCTTTTTTGGCATACTGCAAGGTCTGAAACAGAGGCAGCTTTTTTCATTCTTGTCTTTGTTCCAAGGTTACATTAACAGAAACAGTATATGTTTTTTTCAAATCACATCTGACACCAATATAAAAATGAATTCAATATTATTCTAATCATCTTGGAAATGTTTGCCATTGCTATTTAATGGCTCTCCATTTTCCTGCAAGGATAAATAATAGTTTTAAAAAAAACTTAGTTTTTCATTGTAAAGTTATATACTCTGTAAACTGAAGAGCCAACATGTCAGCTCCACTGGACATCTTTGTTTCTTGGAGTCTGGTGGAATTGCAAGTGCCATGTTATTTCCACTGCTGGGAAAGCAGGGCAGAAAAAAATTGAGGAAATCAGAAGTTCCCAGAAAGCCCATCTATAGCTTTCCCTGACAAGTCCATTCCTGACCATATTAGCTCTTTTTGAAACTAGATATAATATAGCACCCCACCACCTTATGTCCCTTCAAAAGAACATAAGTCCTAAAAAGCCATGATAAAAAGCACTTTGGTACAAAAATTGAAGATGTAAACAGGTGAGTATATAATCCCTTGTCCCATCTTACATCTCTTTATCTTTCAAATGGAATTCTGGTGTTTCACATACTGCAGGGACCGTAGAAGGAGTTAGGAGGAATAGCAGTGATATTCAAGATTGAGTTACTTTCAAGTTCTTTCTCTGTTTATCATGAGGAAGGCTCAGGGAAATGAAGTAAGACCCCATAGAGTGGATATGTCAATCCAGCTTCTGCTTTAATTTTTTTCCCTGCTTCAAGTACCCCAGAGGACTAACTTTACAGAGACTATACGAGGTTATGGCATGTGAGATGAGATGATAATCAAGGGAGCTGCCAGAGACAACAGAGGCACAGAGAATGATGCTCACTTTCTTTTTCTGAACCTTTTAAAAATTACTGCTTCGAAATGTGTCTCCCTATTTTATTATTTTTAATTTACTGAAGCATACGTGTGTGGTTTAATAACTTCTGTACACTACAGGTATCAGTCACACTAGTCAGTGTTAACTCTGATTTGCTAATTCACTGCTTTGAGACAGGACTGGGTGAGAAAATCTGTTCCTCATCGACATTGATATGCACTGGTTTTCGACCAAAATTAATCTATGTCTGCAGTACATTACACATTTTTAAAATTCCAAGAATCACAATTTATTATCATCTTTGGGGAATGTGGGAAATATGTTACAAGGCTCTGACACAACCATCACTGCCAGGAATGTCAAAATTTTAAACTTGTTTAGGTCTTTAGATTCTGTTCCTCGAAGGCTTATTGAAGAATTAATACATTAGTAATCATTACAAATATATTGCAGTCGTAAATCAAGGACAAGCACATCAAAAGTGTTTCTAACCTGTGGTCATGGATAAGCATTCACCTACTGGAGTCACAAAATAATGCTACATTTCTTGAAATAACTATTTATTAGGACATTTATTACAAATGCAGTAATGTTTGCAGCCCTCCCTTGCAGGCAACTTTGATTTAGATTTATTTTTCTGAAACATTTGAACTTTTTTGGTGGCAATTTCTATGAAATTTCTCATGAAGCAATCTCCAGTGTTAGCACTAGATCCCAGGATGGAGCAGTCACCAGGCAGCTGCACTGCTTCTACAGCAACTGAGTTTTTGAGCAAACAGTCCACACTATTCGCAGTGAGACAAGGTCAGATCAAAGGGAAAGCTGGTGACAGATTCCAAACAGTAACAATCAGAAAATACATTTTTTGTCCTTTGCTCTATTGACAGATTAGTTTGTTACCTATAAATAATTGCTAAATGCTGCTGGCTATATCAAAATCTTGCTCCCACCTGAATACTTACTGCTTCTTGGTGAATAGATATTGTTGTGCATTTAACTATGCATTCAGCATTTTCACAGGTATCATTTGATTCTCATTCAAATCAAAAGAATGATATATTAAAAATATCCTTTTCAGTGTAGTATAATCTGCTTTAAATGTTATTATTGTTCCTTTTGTAACATTGTAATATTTAATTTAATTATATGTTCACTGATGCATCTGTTTGACCTTTGATATTATTTGGAGGATAACAGTTAGTGGTGTGGACAGATTTCAGTTACTCTTATTCACAAAGTTTTGAAATTGTGACATTAATTGGAAAGTGATTTGCAAAGTCATTTAGGTTGAATATCACTTTCAAATGGATATGGAATTCTAATAATAAAAACCAAACAAACAGCTTATTTTCCACATTAAATGCTCAGGTCTTTTGAACCCTGTATAGTTCTTCAAGTTTTCAATATTTGTGAAAATTTGTCAAGAGATTTGGAGAGGTTTTTTTTAATTCAGCACAGAAATAGAGGTTTGGGAACTGTGAAAAGCTTTTCTCAATCAGTGGGTCCAGGTTCTGATGGTATAGAAAGCCATCATGCATTATCCTCTTTTTTAACCAGAAAATTGAAAAGTAGTTTTAATTCAGGCAGAGTTCAAAGACATTCCTCCAATTTGAAGATTGTAACTTACTCATAACCTGTTAGAGCTACATGTTCTTGCTTTACCTTACATATATTTTCTGTTCACTGTTTATCTTCTCAGCCAGCTATGTCTCGGCTCTTGTTTTGTCAGACTACACAAGCCCCTCTCTGAGCTTTCCCCTCAGATTTTCTCCTCCTCTGACTGAAATGACCATCCTTAAAAACACCTGTTTTTCCTGAATTTATTATTTATTCTGCTGAATTTATGACTTCTTGGCCTGTAGTACACAGGGGTTTAGATGACAATTCACTGCGATTTCTGCAGTGCCATTACCACCTTTCTTTCCTTACTGCCTGATTCACCCAATACTGAAGCTGAATGACACTGGGAGAACAAAACCTGCCACACTGCGTCTGCCTGTGACAATCAAAGGCAAGGAATCTTGACAGGAGCTTCTTAATGAATCCACGTGAGGTGGATGTGGGTGCCTCCACTAGAGGGAAGACTAATTGTGCTCACAGAAGCCCTTCCTAGTGTCAAGTCATCTTTTGGAGATAGATTTTTTCACCTTGTATTCTGAGGCAAATATTGCTGAGTGCCATGATTGAGACATTTTACATGGGAAATTCATGTAGATACTAATGGGCAGCTTATTTTGAGGTATACTATGGAGACTGGGCCACCTGCATTTTGCTTTAACTCTGTTTTGGTAGGAGGTGTCCCAGTATTCCTCAGAGAATGACAGAGCCTTGCCCATAGAGAAGCATGAGGTTGAGTGGAAATGGGAAATAACAGTGCTTTGACACAACTTCTCAGCATCTTCTCTCATCTCCTGGTGCCACATGCAGATATTAAAAGACTTTCCAGGTACTCGTTGGTGAGTAAGCAGAGCTGCTCTTACAGCTCAGTGCTACCACTCCTACAAACCGTGGTATACCCTGATGTTTATTGCTCCACACATTGCCTAACATCTGTATGAAACAGCATAAAAACGTGTAATCTGCTGCTTGGTGTGGTTTGGTCACTTAATTGCAAAGGGTTTGAAGGCACTGTGCATGGGGAGGTAGAAGTACTTAATAGTGGATGAAGAGGTGCAATCTTTGACTATTGGTCAGATGTGGGCTCTGAGCTTTGCTGCTGGAACAGCTCTTGAATAAAATGCCAGTAGACTTTGTACGTCCTTGGTTGCTCAGTGTGACCCAGTAGAGACAGCAATAGAAACCTCACTGCTTAATGCATAACCGTTTCCAGACTCCAGATCCCTGGTATCTCAGGGGTGACTGCTGTGATAGAACAAGGCAAACTGAGGGTTATTCTGAATAATGGCAACTGCTAGTTCTTACCCAGGGCTTTGTTAGGCCATTTTCTGAGATGGGCAGGATCTGGGCCCTGCTGTCATACAAAATTACGTATTTCAAACCTTTCAAAACATTACACATGATAGTCAGCCATTCAGATCCACCCAGAAAGGAAAACCCTATATTTGGAAGCTTTTCTTTGCCAAGTTTGCAATTTTCCTTTCAGACTAGGATCTTCTTCATACACATGCATGCACACATACACACATAGAAATCACTTCTTGTAAACTCTTTTGTTTTTCCAGAAAGAATTACTTTTATTTTCTTTTTAGAAATAGTCTAAATAGCTTAAGCACTTATTTTGTCACGACTTACTCCTTTGTGGAAGGTATTAATTATCTACCAATTCCAGTTTTTAGAGGTGAAAAGTTTTTGAAGTTGCTGTATAGTGACACAGATATGAGAAACGCCTGTTACATCTAGGCACTTTTGGAGACTAAATTTCTTTATTCAGCCGTTATAGGGCTTTTATGTCCAACACTCTCAATCATTTCTGTGTAGATTAGGTAACAAAGTTCCAATTAAACAAAACGGAGACTACCTTATGCTCATGCAAAGTCCTGAATAGAGGAACAGGAAGAATAGAATTTATAGAAGTTATTCTGGTCAGACTAAAAAGAATACTGCAAAGAATCTCTGCATCAGCCTAATTTCCTATGGAAATTAATTTCTCAGCTGGATTCCTTCAACTTAGGGTGGGTTATCTCTCCGCATTTAGACATCTATTGATCTCAAAAATTAAACAAAAACTCTTGTTCCTTCAACTTTTAGAAATAAAATATGTTAGACGTTTGCATAATTTTGATAATATTTTCTTTCTTCTCTTTTCCTCTTCTGGCATTAAATGTAATAAAATGAACAATCCAAACAGTTTTCAGTTTTATTTTTTGCATTTTTTTAAATTGAAAAATAACAGAGCAGCTTGGCAAGCGGGAAATGAAACTCTTCTGAGTACAGAGAAGATAAATTTAGACAAAACAAAAAGAAAAAGGTAGAAAAATGATAAAAACTTCCTGTAAAACTTTATTCCATTGAAGACTTTAGTCAACAAGCCAAAAATGTTCTCTTTTCTCCCATTCCCATGGAGAACTCTGCTAGATGTAAAAGCTGCAAGTCTCAGTGTGCAACTCTCTTCTTTCTACCTGCTCTAACTTCTCTGTTTTTCATATGGGAGTGATGTGACGTGCCTCCAATCAATGTGCAACAAACATAACTGAGAAGGAATCTTTATTCTACTTTTAGTTAGAGAACAAGAATCCCTCTGCTGGTGTCTTCCACTTTCAAGGCTGGAATATCTGTCTGACCTTTAGCTGTACTTGGGAAGAGCAAGACAACCATAGGATAAGATCATTTACCATTAGAATAATAGACCTACACATGTCTAAAGATGCTCTGACAAAATTGTTCTCACGTAATTCCAATCATCTATATTTTTAGACCATTATTAGCTTTTAAGTCTTAATTGATGCTGGATGTATCCATCATGTTACCTGTTATATCATCTGGCTGACAATTTAAAAGTAATATAATAGGACATAAAAGTTTAAAATTAAAGACTGCTTAATGGTACTTAATGTATAGATCTAAAAATAAGAAATCTGAAGGAAAAATTAATACCAGCTGGGCTAACTCATAAAAGACCTGAACCATCAACCATGGATATGTCTAAAGAATTGCTTTACTTTTACAAAGAGACCAAAGCAGTAGCTGGTATAAATCAGTACAAGTCTGGTTACTTCAGCAGAACAAGTGTAGCATTGGTACAGAATCTTCTTCTTTAAACAAGATGTCAAAGTGCTACTAGAAATGGTTTATATTATGGAGTTCTACTTCTGGGCTTACAGCCTGGTAGGGTGGTTGTTTTCCAAACAACTAGAACAATTCTCTTTGCTGTAGAATGATTCACCATCTAAATGAGGAATAAGTTTGAAAATAAAAGTAGTTAAACTCTACAAAACTCCAAAACTGAAGATGCAACTTTAACTTAGCAGTTTTATCGTGCTTTCTGATTCAACTGCTGTAGATCTCCTGCAGGTGTTCTACAAGTTTTGATAGTAACTTGAAAATACACTTAAATGTGTCCTCAGATGGTGAAGACGACTTCAGTTCTGAGAGCTACAGCTTGTTAGCATCCAGGCTGTGTGCTCAGTGCACAATGCTGAGGGTACATTCACACAATTAAATGAGCGTGGGTCTTGGTGCCCTTGGTCCACTCAGCTGAAGGCAAGCTGTCCATTGGCATCCACACTGCCTTAGACTCAGACATGGATCTCCTCTGGGTGATGTTTGGCACCCCTGTAGCCCTGCAATGAGGCTACTCCTCTGCATATTCACATTTTGGGGCTGTCTGTAATGGCATAAGAGCTGATTCTGAGCCAGCTGGTGTAGTGTCTTCAGTGCATGAAACTGCAGTTACATCTTGCCAGCTGGACACATGGCTTGAGGACACCTGGGAGCTGCCAGCTTTTCTCCCCTGAAAGAGCAAGGCAAAAACTGGTGCAGTCTCACCCACACTGTGTTTTGGGAGCTGTGCAAGTGGATCTTTCTCAGATCCACTTGAGTATTGCCTGGCATACAACTAGCTGGGATTTTTCCAAATATCTTTGGCAGGCCAGAATTAGCACCATAATCAGAACCACAGTCTTGCACACTTCAGGCTTCAGGAAAGCTATGGAAATAAGGCTTCAAAACCACCTCAGTACTTGAAATGGACTAAAAAAATACCTGACTGTGTGGTTTTTTGGGCCTAAATGGAAGCTAACCTATTCTGGAAGTCTATTCTTGGGTAAGATTACATGCAACTACAAATCTTTAAGAACACCAGTTGTGTGTATGTACCCAGTGTGACCACTCTGACAAACTTACACATGCTTTATGGGAATTCTGAACTTCCAGTCCTCAAATTGCATCTATTGACTTCCTTTACAATGTTTTATTCCAGACAATAGTTACTGAAAAACAAAATAGTTATCGATCTTGTGAGAGTCAGGTCCCACCATATTTTAATGGAAAATTTTAAAATTGCCATTACATATGTCAACTTCATTTAAGATTGAAATTTATATTTCTAATACTATGGGATCCAGACTAAAAATGAAGTTCCTTCAACAATTTTGTTACAACAATAAACGAGGAAAAGAGAACTGTGATAATTAAAGAATTAAAAAAGACACAATCACCGTATATCAGATGAGTCTCATCAAGTCAAGCACTAACATGACAAGATAATTTCATCTGGAAATAGTGCAGCTATCTTTGTTGCATTCATCTTCTAATAATTAGGCCAGTGAGTTTAGTCTGGTTCAGGCAAATTTGCACAGAAAAATATTACTTCATCTGTTTCCTTTCACATTGCCAATTCCACAGTTAATCAGATGGGCAATGCCTTTCCCCACATATGTAGAAAGTTCTGTTTCAGAACTAGTATCAGAAGATTTTTAACAGAAATGGAAATATAAGCCCCAGACTGTTTGCCAGGGTAATTAGGAGAATAAACAGGCTTAACAATTTTAAAATAAGAAGATCTAAAGAATAAAATCTTTCCCCAGTACTGAAGCTCTTTACATTTTAAAACTTGGATGGATCGTGTCAGCTTAACTTGTGAATGCTTTTTATTGTTTGCCTCGTGCAAACACTGCAAGATTTCAAAATAAGTTGCCAAAATCCAGTGGCTGAGTGAGAAATGTCCCCTCATTAAGCACTGTCAAATCATTCCTGTCTGCTTCTCCCTCTCCACTCCTGTGTGATCAGATGCTGAAGCAACAGCAGAAGACTCATCTAGCCTAGTCTCAGTCAAAAAATAAACGATATCAACATTTCCTTCACTTTTTATGCCAAGGAGAGCTTCACAGCTTCAGGTTCAAACAGGCTTCACTTTTTACAAAGCCCAAATCTAAAACTGTATTTTAAAGGATTCTTACAGGCCTGAAAACATAAATAACTGTTTGGATTTTCATCTGCTCTTAGATGCCTCGTATCTTTTTATTGCCATGATAGCTTCAAATAGCAAGCTAAGATACATAGATAAAAGGCACACAGTACATATTATGTGCTATATAGCATATCTTATATATAATGTAGCTGAAGTCCAGTCATGGCTACCAAGAAATGAAAATGTGAGTTGACTAATATCCTGAATGCAGAATCTGGCAAGCCCAGAAACTCCTTCAGGGAGCTGCTACTGCAAAATTGACCAATTTCTACATAGAAAAAATACCTGCAAATAGTGCGAACCCTTCCTACAGAAGGAAAATTGGTCACATAGGACCATCTTCTGTTGTCAGTTATGGTAGGGAGGGGATGTTTCTTGCACAGTGTCAGGAGTAATGGATTTTGTGTGTGCTGTGGTGGTCATGCAGCAGCACAGGCCAGCTGTGTGTGTGAACATTATACAGCTTTTACAGTTTGCTTAAAGGCCACTTTTGCAGCTCTTTTCTGTGATTAGTTTGTAATTTCCTTTTAGTGGCCAGATTACTCTTTCAGAAAGGGCATTTGTACCCCCAAAACTCTCCTCAGAGTAGCACACTAGTATACATGCATAAATGAAACTCTGGTCAAACAATTTAGCTTGTGCAAGAAGACACTTCTGTGGACAGCCTACAAGGGCTGCTGGTTGCTGGCCAGGCTTCTCCAGCCTTTTTCCCTTTTCCTTTGCACACTGCTGTCCCTTCTCAGTCTGCTCCACTTTATTTGACTGCTGCAGGCTCAAACAGGACTGTTAACCCTGGTACCTCAGCTGCCTTGTTCAGAACTGGCTCAGGTATCCGTCATGACACTGAATTACGTTCAAACCAGTGAACTCCATGGGAACGGCTTGAGCAATTTCACCTTGCTGTATTACTTCCATTCTAGTACCTCCTCTCTGGAGAAAGGCTGCCCTATTACATTTGTCTTGTACTTTCTAAAACGAGGACAAAGAAAGTGACAAAAGAATATGTAAGGGTAAAAAGGTATCTCTGGAAGGCAGGGAGAAAGCAGCTCCTCTTTTTGCTATTCAAAAGTACTTCTCGTCCTCACTGGACTTCTCCTGAAAAGCTCTTCAAATTAAGATCTGAACACCAAGATTCTTCAGAAGGGAACAGTATAACCTGCTACACACTTCTCTGTATCAGTTCATGCATCTTTTGCTGGCAATCAAACCCTTGACCTGGATGGGTCACTTGAACTGTAGTCAGGGGTTGGATAACAAAGCAGTAGGAAGGATGAGGACAGATGAGTTTTTTTCATGTGCATGTGCATACCTGATGTACAGTGAAGCAGGCTTGGAGCCCTTCCCTCGTTCTCTGTAGAACACAAAAGACCTGTTCACCAGTATTCCCTGCCTGGCTATTTTCACTTTGATTCTAACTCGAGGTATTACTCCACAAGGCTGTGGGCCATGTGGCATGTTCTGGCAAGGAGCACACGGCAACCCTACAGATTAACTCCAGGAGGTCTCCAGCAGCCCTGCTCTGACAGATGCAGTATTCATTACTGGCACTCAGGCTCTCCTCCTGGCTTTGGCTGTACCAGCTCATGCCATATGAAAGCAGCTGTGCCTTCTGGGCATCAGACTTCTCAGCGGTGTTAATTAAACCCTACAGGCTAACCTATGTCAATATAATTTCATTCTATCCCATTCTAAATATGGTCAATAAATAGTGGGCAGGAAAAGATTTTTTTGTCTGAAAGGGGTCAATGAGAAAGATAATTTGAGCATTGCCCCCAAGAACAGTTGGGAAGGAAATGACATTGCCATTATTGGCAGATTTCCACCATTCATCTGTATTTGCCATGTGTTGGCTTTTGTCAATAAGATTTTATTTTTGTCCAGTTCTTCCTTATAGATATTGGAATTCTTTACAGCCTGTTAGGCTACTGTGAGACATATTTAGAAACACAATTAGTGATCCTAAGGCTCCATTTCTCTGTCCCCAAGGGAACTCCATTAAAAATGTTTCAGTTTTAGGACTGTGCAGCAAAATAGCATGGCTTATCACATGGGGAAAACATTTTGTGCAAATAAACAGAAATTAAAAAATAGTCAGTGAAAACTGCATTGTTCCTGGGCAAAAAGAGACAAATGATTCTATGGCCAGTGTTGTAAGAAATGTGCTTCCAGAAAGGAGGCTAGAACCAAACTAAAATGCAAAAACTGTATTAAGAACTTAGTTTCCATTCCATGTTAGTCTGGAAGACTGTATTTTAAAAATATTTTCTGTCCAAATAGTTTCTCACCTGATTTTTAATGAATATTTGGACTATATCTAACATACAAGGAGTTTTAGAACATCATACAGAGGACTGAATAGCACGGCCACAGCATGACTCCTCTGTCATCAGTACTTTCCAGTTTGTCTCCTGTATGCCCTTCAGCTCCAGGCTAAGTCACAGTACAGGGGCAAGAGCCTAGGCTGTTGTGACCTATCCACTGCAGACCTTCTGTTGGTAAAAGACCACTTCACTAAGTATTAATTAACATAATCTGTCATAAATCCAGGATTTATTTGGCCCACTTAATTTGGAATGACAGTTCTCACAGTTTAGAGCAGAGCTGGACATTTTGTCATTCGTCTCTAGAAGGGTGTGTAGATACACCAAGGAAATATTTATCAAGATTTTCAAAGCTGTATGCTAAACACACTGTCTTTGCATTTGCAGAGGAGATATTCTAATTTAAAAGTTGATTCCTCAACCTTTTTTTGTTGTTTATAACCTCCCATTTTTTTCTTAATGAAAACAAGGCATTTTTTTCAGCATGCTTGATTGTGAAATTAAAGTGGTCCTTTTCTGTTACTGTGAATAACATTACTTTGTCTATTTCCACCGGAAGGAAATGGATTGAAGAAGATGATTTCAGGGATCAGTTCCTTTCATTGATTTAGTTAAGAGATCATATCCTTGAAAAAGGTGAGGATCCTCTTGAATTCCTAAAGGACCTGAAGATCCTTTCACTGTTGTGCAATGTTCCTGTGCCCTCCCACACTGAGCGAGATTATCTTGGTTGAAGAAGTTTTTTGAAGCACCTTTTTTTTTTTTTTTTTTTTTTTTTTCTTAATAAGAAGTATGTGCAAATGGCCTGGGGCTGTTGCTGAGTGTTACCTACCTGCCTGCTCCTCCCTGAGTTTTGTGTTTCAGGAGTGGCAATGCTGACTTACCTGCATTCTGCATTCAGGAAAATGCGGACCAAAGAAACAGTCTTGCATGCAGATTTGACTCTTCCCACTCAGCAGACTGGGACAATTCTCCAGGAGGAAGCAGCAGGGGAAGAAATCTCACGAGTTTTAAAAGAGTCAGGGGAAGAAAAAGATCAACATTATTTAATGACTTGGGAAGAGTTTTGTTCACCTGTGCCATGTTAGCACTTTGGGATAAACTTCCCTTGATGCTTATGATCCCATTGCAATCACAGCAGACCACTGATGACAGAATAGAGCCCTCACTGCTGTCCCCAAATGGCCCCACAGAGAAATATTGTTAGCAGCTGTTTTCTTCCACATTAGACATTTGCCATTTTGGTGTAATTTTCAGAGTTTAATTACTATAATGGCAGCCATAACAGTATTTCATTAGGACTGTTCCTTAACCAGGAACTCCTCAAGGAACACAACCTTACTAAGCAGCCACAACAGCTAAGAGTGAACAGTAGCATTTATTATTTAGTTATGTCTTCATCCTGTAGGGATTAAACCCATTGCAATATTATCGAAGAAACTGGCCCAGCTGAACATTAATACAAGCAATTGGAAACAAAAAACCACCCGCTCTTTAAATAAAGGCAAATGTTTATTTAAGCAAACATCACGCACAGAAATGCCATTGAAACCTCTAACTAGTTTTCTTCCAGAAAAGTATTCAAATACATGCTTTGGAAGTACTATTGGCTTATATTAAAACATGTTCTGTTACCATCCTGATGTATCTAAATAGCATTTAGGAATGTGCTCTCTGTCTAGGAATATTTAAGGTGTTTTCTCCCTGTTTAGAAATTCCCCCCTCTTAGGAGACCAGCTGGAATAGATAAAGACACTTGTGTTGATTATTAAGTGGTCAACCAAGTCTTACAAGCCCAAGAATGGATACAACTATTAACTTATTTATTATTTTTAGCTAACTCATTGCTGAAACTAATTTCAAGATCAAGCAAGGCCTGAAAAATTAGTTTTTTTCAGGATTGCTTAAAATTATCTGGATGGTTTTGTGTGGATGTTGCAAAGGGATCTTTATGATGGTGCAGAATACTTAGAAGGGTTACACTGAATAGGGCTGTTTATTTGCCTACCCATTTGTCCTGCTCCAACTGTCCTGAGTTTAAAAAGAAGCTCAAGACTTAGAGATGTATTGTTCCTGTACAGAGACATTCTTTGCAGAATATATGCATAGCTGAAGTAGTTATTAACTTTTTCAGGCAGAAGAAGGGCATTGAGAAGGGCATGTACACAGTCTTTGCACACTGCTTATCAACCATGTGTTTGCCACAACACCATTGCAAGCAGCACAGATGAGAACTGTATTTTGATACAAACAAGTAATATCCCATCTCTAACATCTGCTTCCCAGCCTCCCCTCAGTGGACCTTTGAGACTCTCTCTGTTTGCACCAGAAAAGTACAATGGTCTCCTGTGTCAATACCACACAATTCCCAAGAGTATAATGTGAATTAGTTAAGTATGCAACCAAGACAAAGACTAAGACTAACGTCATAATATCTTCATAGTGATAAAAGGAGTTAAAAAGACTTTGGAGCTAATTGTTTAGAGGTGGTTATAAAGATTATTCAAGTGTAGCATAGTGATGTATTTTCTCCTGTGTGGAATTAGCATTGCTTATCTATATTTGCACAAGGGTACACATTAACACAAATCCATCACCATCACTAGAAAATCGGGTACCATTTAGACAGGCTTCAAAACCTAGCAAGTTACTTGCTTTGGATACAAACTCAATGGGCTTGACATGTGCAAAATAACTTGATAACTATATGCTGTCTTTGTGCAGATATCACACTAAAGACTTTAATTGGCTGAAGTCGGCAAGGATCTCTTTATTTTGCAATTGATCTCAACACAAAACTACTACCGGAGACAAAGACATAGCTGGGACTTTGTTGCCAGGGAGACTTCAAACTCTGTCTCAGGCACAGCACCACTAACACCACAGTCACCACTGTAGTATGGTGCCTAGAAGAACGCTGTCTCTAGAAAAACAGCTGATTTCAGTGGAAAAAGGGAAGCATACCATGATGATTTTTAGCATACTTTTATTTTTTTTTTAAACAACATCTTCTGTGACCTAACTCTGGCTGTTGCCTACTACAGATTTACAGATTTGCATATCCATCGTTCCGTAGTGGAAACAGGGTTCAGGAATCTTTAGACTTGAAGGATATTTTGCTTGGGGACCCTGCCTGAAGCATCATTTATTAAACAAATATGGTTAGCATTTATGATGATAGTGTGCTGTTTCCCCAATCTTGCATGATTACGCTTCTGCCTTGGATCAGCTATGATAATATTTATTCCAATGGGATCTCATTAGTTTCAATGCATGAAATCACTGCTAAATTAACTGGCTCAAAGTATTATTTCTGCATGTATTTATTTATAAAAATGGTTGTGCTTAAATAAGATTCTTTATTAATTGATACATCCATCCATATTAGTTCTTCAGGCTTTGAGATCTGGCACTATTTAGGGCCTCACACTAAAGTTATTTAAGTTGTGGGAAGGTTATGTTTGTCAGACTTTGGATCAGGCTGCCTATGGTGGAGGTCCTTCATATCATATTAGATGTAGAAGAGAATAAGGGCTGTAAAAGAGACTGAGAATCACTCCAATCCATTTGCAAAGCTGCAGTTAACTTGTAAAGCAGAAATAGATCAAGAGAGATTTGAAAAATGAAAAAAAGGGCTGCTTTTTGGAATTAAATTTAATTAGGTAATTCCTTGGGGAGTTTTAGAAATTTTAGCACATCATTTTCAGGCAGTGCTTTTGTTTCTTTCAGGCTGCTTGCACTTCAGATAGTACTGTTTAAATCAGGATACCTGGTGCATTTAAGAGCCAGTAGTTAGAGGACTCTGCAAATTTCCAACCTTTTGTGCATTCACTTATAATCATGCAATATTAATTCTTTACATACTAATAGCACACTGATAACTCCTGTAATTGTCTAAGTAAAACATATTTTTTTTCTTTCTGCATGGTCTTCACGATGTCTACAACTTAATTATGACTGGTTAAAAATGCTGGACACATTCTCAGAGTTATTAGTTAGAGCTCTTGGGAATGGAAATTAACTTAATTGAGCTTATTATTTAATATTTGTTAATTTAATATTTGTTAAATAATTGTTCAGATTAGTTAATTAACTAATTAACTATTTGATAGAATTTATTTGATATAATTAATGGGGCTCTGAACAAGCTGGTCTATTGCAAGGTGACCCTGACCATGACAGGGGGATTTTAACTGGGTGAACTTTAGGGTCTCTTCCAAACCAAACCATTCTGTGATTCTATAATTTGTGGACTTTATCAAGGAAATGCTTCTCTATACCACTACTCCATAAAAATTCAGAACACAATTCTTTACTCAAGAATAGACACCAGCAGGGATTTTTTATCTTTTATTTAAAGAACAGCAAGACAAATAAGAAATTAATTCTACATTTAAATTTCAGTATAAAAAAAAATCTGATTTCTGCAGCCCACGATGAGGTGAATGAGGGGGAGCTGTTTATAGCAGCTCCTGAAACTCTGGAGCTTATGTATTTAGGGGAGCACTATTTAAACTTTCAGTTTGCTTCTTTTATTTCCCAGCACCATTGATGTAGCCAAAGGCAACGCCTGTAGTACCACATTAAATGACTTCTTTTGCACAGGGGCCAACTTTCAAGCCCTTTTCCCCTTCAAAATGGGGAGACAATTTAATTGAGAATGATGCATGGCATATGCCAAGTCCTAAATTATGCCTGGGAGTTGTTTAGGAAACTTTGAGCATAAAAATACCCCAGGCTCTATCCTAACAATTAAACAGTTTAAACAATCACTTGCTGTGTCTAAAGACTGTGTCCAGGCTTTGTTTAATTTACTGTTATTGCTAGCAGGAGTACATGATGGTAATACAAAGTATCTCAGGCTTTATCAATTCTGATCTATGCTTAGATGCTGAATACAATCCAGAAATAGATAGGTCCTATATTGAAACGAATTCAAAAGGAGGTATTTCCCACTAAAGTACTACAAATACCTATTGAATAGCAATACATGCCAGCATATTCTCACATGGGCTATCTCCCTGCTTTGTATTCTGCCTGCTATACTTGCCAACAAGATGCAGGATTAATATTTATAGATGCACATAGATCCTATAAAAGTAACCAAATGGATGAGAAGCCAGCTGCACCATGGCTGGTCCTGGGCCCTGTTATTCCCTAGGAACATCTCTGCTTTGCCCTCCCTTCCCCACATATAGCACTCTGTACTCTACAGATGCTGATCGGCATTTCTAGCTGCAGCCTTCCCTGAGAACACATGTTTGCTTTTTGGGAGCAGTAAGGATCCAGGCTCTGCTGTTTGGTGTCCTTCCTGCCACCTCCTTGCTGCAGCTCTGGTTGAGTGAGCCACCTTTGTTCAGGTGATGTAGGTGCAAACTCTGCCTCCTCTGGAGATGGTTTGTGCAAATCTGGAGGGGGTTGGCTCGTGGTTGGAGGGAGGGAATTCCTTGTTCACCAGAGGTTTTCAAGACTGGACAGGGTCCTAATCTCATGAAGGCTCCCCCTCTCATGAAAGGCTGGACCAGATGATCTTTGGAGGTCCCTTCCAGGTTCTGTGGTTGTTGCAGGATGTAAAGTCAAGAGTCTGTGCTCACTTTTGCGATTTTATTGTTCTTCCTTCAGTCCACTAGTTTTTTCCTTGCAGGCTGCTGTTCCAGAGAGTTTTCCATACAAGATTTTAATCTTGCCCTTGGAGATGAGAAGTAAGCTTTGTTTTAACTTCGGCAGTAAAAGGTTTGTGAACACAGCTTCCTTACAGAGCTCAAACTCATGGAAGTAATAGAAGAATTCCACGTTCAGATTTATTTTTTCAGTCTCCTAGCTCTGAAGATCTTGTAGTGACGTTTGAAGTAAGTGAGTTTACTGAAGTGACTCCGAAAAGTTATGCAAAGTTATTTTAAAAATTCTGAGAATGTGGGTTAATTTCTTACATTATTCTACTGCAGACGAGATTCTTACTTGTTCAGTACCTTAATTTAAAAAAAAATCTGAATAAACTATTTCGTGTATGGAGGTGGCCACTAGATGGGAGGCAAGAGCTGGTTAGGAACTGGGAACGTGAGTTGGGGCTGCACTCCGGGAACTTCTATCAGCTGTCACTGCTAGCTGTGACATGCCACCCTGGAGCTGCACATTAACACATCTGGGACCACTTTTGCCAGTGTACACAGATAGGTTATTCACTGAAATGCAATTTTTAAAATTAATTGATAGTGGTGGTGATGAACTGTTGGAGGAGTGGGAGATTTTAAAAATAACTGTGTTAATTCTTTGCCTCTAAATGGCTTTGCCTTTAGAAATTCTCCTCTTTCATCTGCAGTGCTGACGGAAACGACCATTATTCACATTAACTCATCTACATGAGGTCTGTTACAAATAAAACTGCCAAAGGCTTTTATGGGGCAGGAGTAGTCTTAGCCTATGTGTTAGGAGGATGGAATTCAAGTCCTTATAATGTCGCAGACTTTCTGTGTAGCTTTAGGCAAGCTGACTTTTTTTCTCTGTATTTCAGTTCTTCCTCGGCTTCTCTTTTTTTTTTCCTATCAAAGTGGCATATAATGGAATTTCATGTCTTTCCCAGTAGAGATTAATACTGTGTTAATAATAAGACTGTGCTATCATAATTCCACACAATACAAAAATGTCTTCAAGCAATTTGTGGATACATTTTTTAATAAGGAAAAGTTGCAATTTTTCAAAGCTTTGTGTGGCTTCCTATATTTAACTTTAGCCAGTATAACAGGAATTGGATCCAGCCAGTTACCTAAAACTGTTTGTAGAAACTGACCAAGTAAAAAATTAAGAAATTGAATAATTTGAAACAAAGAGCCATAACAATATTAACCAAAAAAGGGTGTGGTTTGAGTAACCAGAGGACTAAGCTGGTAACATAAGAAATTAAGAGCATCAGATGAAGAAAGTAGGAAAAAACTCAGTTTAACCCTAGACCCTTTGCTGAAGCTTTTAATATAGTGACACAAACACTATAATTTGGACCTGTGACAAATGACTTCTGTAACATCCTGGTAGGACCTGGAAGTGCAATCCAGTATAAGTACACTGGCATGTCCTACCTATCTTGGGAGTTAGAGTAACTTTCCTGAGACAGACAGAGGGACCCAAAAGATCCCTCATCTCCACCTTTACCAGCTTTGGCAATGTCTTAATAATAGATCTGGAGCTTCTTTTGCCTTTCTCCCCCAACTTGTACCTTTTTTGTGTCTTTTATTCTTCTCTTACTTTTTTTCCTCCTTTATCCCAGAAAGTGTGTTTAGTAATGCTGCTGACAGATTGGCCTGTGCACAGAGCAGCTGACTGAATAATGCTAACATTCTTAAAAAAGATAACAAATAAGAACACCAAAAGCAGAACCAATACACCAAGTCCTTGTTGGAGTCTGGCTGCCTGTGCTCAAGGCCAGCTCTGACGTGGCCTCATTGGCTCAGGGTTTTGCCCTTGGTATTTTGTGGATCCTGCCCTGCTGACTTGCTGGGTCTCCTCAGCTCTTCTAACTGGGTGTTCTGAGATGGGGCCATGTCAGGGGGGCACTGTCCTGTCCCTCACTGTCACCTGCACCTTATGTCTCACCTGCTCCTGCTACTCCCTGACACTGTATTTTCCATTCTTGCTGCTTTCCTTTCTACTTCTTTCTTATTTTGAAAATTTATCTTGCTTTATCCTCAAGAAAATAGGATATCAACACTAACAACTTCAGACCATCTCCCAGTGAAATTGTCTTTCATCTTCTCACTACAAAGGACAATATAAATGATGACCAGATGTGGAAAGTTTCCATTAAAAAACCCTCTTTTTTACAAAAGAGAAAGACATTAATTCATGTTGTTAAAATTAATAACTAATCAATAATGGCACTATTTCTCCTTTAAGAAGTTTTAATAATGTTTACCATAAGATGAAGCAAGCTCAAATCTCAAATCTTGACCCAGATCTTCCTGTCATTTAATATTCTAATATTAGCCTCGGGCCAAGTCTTACCAATGGTTTTAACTTCTGTACACATTTGGTCCACCAAAAATACCATAAAACTGATTATTTATCGAAAAACCCCAAGCACTTTTCCTTGTGTGAGAAGGTACTTTAACTAGTCACACTGAAAAGATTGGTAATAGATCTTTCATACCTGTTGCTGAAATTGTGCTTTAAATATGATACATAGAGAAGCTGGATTTTGCTTTGGAGAAGTACGAGCATATTCTGCAGATATAAATTTGAGCTTCCAAAGTCCAATCCCCTGACATGTACACTCTAGTCCTCCACTCCAGATATTTTAACAGTTGCCCTGCTGCAGTCCAGTATGAACTGAACTGAACTGTTGTTCAGTGCTGTTCATTATTTGCTGTTGCCCAAATTCAGACGGGAGTGTTGCACCTCCAAAAGGAGTGAGTGCCTTGTCTGACCCTGAGCTCCAACCTCAAATTATGCTGTAGATGTTAGAGCCTGATTAAGGATATATGGAGATGTCCCAGAGGAGCTGCTGTCCTCTGTTGAACCTGTGATATCTAGGAAGGATGAGGCAGCCACTTCTGTTACACGACCCACTGTGCTGCTAACACAGGAGCATTAGCCCATGTTAGAAAGCCTTCTGTGTTCTCAGTACAGAGTTTTTAAATCTTCATGAAGGACTAAATAGCATTTAAAGCCCATACAGCCTTTCAATAGGCACTCAGACGTCCTTTCTTCTCTCCTCCCAGGTTCTTAAACCATCTTCATTATATAGTGAAGGGAGGATTTGTCCAGGATATTTTCCTATCCCAGCAATATTTGGTCTCCTCCTCTGCTTCTGCCTCTTCTTTCCTACATTGACAGCCTTTCATTAGCAAAATGTTAGAATCATAGAATGGTTTGGGCTGAAAGAGATCTTAAAGATAATCTAGTTTCAATACTAGTTCTGGCTAAAATTTGACAAACTACCACATATCTAGAGTACAGATACATAAATAGACATTGCTCCTTTGCTTGTCTCCCCTCCACTCTGCAAGAAGTGATAGTCTTTCTCCATGGAGTCTCATGATGCTTCCTTAAGAATTATCCCTTAAGAGCAGAAGTATTGTGCTGAATAGGGGAACAATTTACACAACACTTTGATATGTGAAATGCAGTTGAACGCTACTAATTATAGTGCTGTAGTGTACAGAGGAGAAGTTGACTCGGACTCAATGAGCTGAGCAGAAAAGACATCCATACTTTCCTTCAAGCCTCTCATTGCTATGCCACCAGAACCAGCTGGTAAATGTCAGCAGCTAGTATTTGTGTTTTCATATTGTCTTAATTTGTCTGAACAAGCCAAGGAACAAGCCAAGGAAATAATAATTGTGTCCCATTTTCATTAGTGGTTATCACTGGGTCTGGTGCTGTGGAGCAAGCTGTGATTGATAAAGGACATTTTTACTCGGAGTGGCAGGGAGAACTGGATTCAGAAGATTCTGGTATTCATTTCTGTGTCCATTGGCTACACCAGACATGGTTGATTCACAACATTGCTTTACACAGGAAAAAAGCACTGTGTACAGCAAACATCTGCTTTCTCTCTCCCCCTTGCCCACACTTTGCTCTTGTTCCAGCTACAGACAAGGGAGATCCTATAATTTCTTGGCTCCTTCAGGAACCACGTCCTTGTTGACCCCCTCTTCAGTGCATCTATACCAGAGAACAAATTCTGTACTTGTAACCAAAACAGGGCGTGATCCTTTTTTTCTGAGCATAAGGTAGGATCCCATAAACTAAAAGTTTACCACTCTTCAAAATGAGATTGCCACATCCAACCTTGTTGGGAATAGTACATGTCCCAGTTCTGCCTGGGAAAGTGCATGATCAGCTCTGAATCACACCAGGTTTTGGATTAGAATTTAATATAGATTATCACAGAACACTGATTTTACTCACCATCTGAAAAATTTCCTGGTATAGTCAGCCTATATGCCTATTTTTTGGTATATGCAGCCTACCCACAAAGCAGGACTGGCACACATGCACCAGGATATCACCTTTGGATTTCAAAGTTATGAGTACCCCTTCCTAATCAATAGCAGTCTCCACCAAAATTTTCCTGTTTAGAATATAATTTGGTGGATTGGTAAATTGGTGGATTTCCAAATATATCTATGTATCTACACACACGCACATGTACATATATGAATTATTTCCAGACTATATGTAATCCTTTGATGCAAACCAGCAGAGGCAGAGACCTTACCAGAAGCAGAGATCTTACTAGGAGCAGCCATGGCTTGCATGAAGCAGCTCTTTATCACCTCAGTCCCTCTTTGTAGTCTCACCTTTATTTAACTGTTAGATGTTTTGCTATTTTTGCTGCTGACATCACACTTATCTCAGACTTTTCAGCTGAGAAAGGAGGAGGAAGGAATAATGAAAAGGGTTAGCAAAAAGAAAAAAAGGGATAAAGTTAATGGTGTCATTTCTTTTTATGCTACATATAGAACTGTAGCTGTAAATGGGTAGAAGTACCCATTCTATTGTTAGAAGTCCACAGCTAAGTATAATACTCAATATTAAATTAATATGAATTATTATTTACCTCAGACTAAATGTGCAGCACTTGTAAAAGATGGATATGCTCATTATTTTGAAAAGTCTTTGTGAAATAAAGAGCAGAATGAACTTCTATATAGAAGGGGAGATGCTCACTGTATTGATAAATACCATTCAAAGTCAGTACTCCAGAAAAAGACAACGTTGTCAGTGCATCCTTTTATTCTGGTAAATGCTTTATTTATGGGGTTTGGGATGGAGTTTTATGCAACTGACAATTCAAAAGCAAACATTGCTGTCAACAAAGAGTTAGATCTTTAAGGAGAAAAATGTTTTTTGTCAGGTTGTAGTAAGATTGGCTTCTAATTACAGTGTAGCAGAACTTCTCCATGAATGGAAGACACCATTTCATTGTGTTTAAACAGAAAGATGAAACAATGGCTGAAATAATTTGTGACACTGACACTCCTTGAATCAAAGCAAGTGAATTTTTTACTCCTCTCCTTTACTCTCATCCTGGGAGTAGAGTCCAGGAAGAAAGGAAGGGTGGGAGATAAGTGGTTTTGGATTTTTTTTTTCGTATTTCTCTTTATCCTTCTCTGTTTCATTGGCAATAAATTAAATTAATTTCCCCAAGTTGAGACTGTTTTACATGCGATGGTAAAAGTTGAGTGATCTCTTCCCGTCCTTATCTCAACTCACAGACATTTAATCATATTTTCTCTCCCTTGTCCAGGTGAGGAGGGTAGTGATACAGTGGCTTTGGTGGGCATCTGGTGGACAGCAAAGGTCAACCCACCACAGTGGGCTGAGCATTACCTCCAACGTATGAAGTAGAGCAGCTCAGAAGAGGGGCAGAACCTGAAACCATGCTTATGCAGATCCAGTGGGCAGGAAGCTGCATGCAGGGGAAATGGTAGAAATGGTAGCTGTTCTCAAGCAGAACAGCCAAAGTGCAGCTGTCCAGACAGACAACTGCTCACTTGTACATTGCACACGTTATGCAGACAGAAACAGGCCATCAATTATTTTCTAAGCTACACACATTGGGTCTGGCTGTAAAGACAGTGTGTGTCTAAGAGCAGATGAGAAAGAGCTTGATTATCATGTTCACTAAATAAATCATTACCAATGCAGGTACTTGTATGTATACAGCAGTTGCAAATTTCAGAGTAAGAAACTGATCCTAGGAAAATCCTACAGATGTCCTTACTCCAGTGCTCAGTTATCTGAATGATCATAGTTTTCCTAACATCTCATGCTTTCTAACCTTTTCAGGAGTCTTTTTTTAAAAATCAGATTTGATTAGTCCTCTGAAGTAAATGGAAATTATCTCTGCAGCTATTTTTAAATTCCTATAAGTAATGTTTCCTGCAGCTTTCAAAAGTATTTTCAGTATCACCTTTTAACTGGCTATGGTTTTACACTGTCCTACAACTACTCATACCTCAGGAAGCCCAAGCAGGCAGATGATCATCCTCCTCTTCACACTCCTCTTTGAACCGCTTCAGAGGAATACAAGGGCTGTAAAAGCCTTGCAGCTGGTGGAGGGAGAATCCTCCCAAGACTCATGAAAGAAGTCCTGGCAGTGCATGCTGCAATGTGGATTTTCAGTCTCTCTGAGCTGTAGTTCTCTGGAGTTTTCCCATGAATTAGAGCAGACTTGGGAGTAATGCTTTGTGCCATGGGCGGTACAAATTCCCAAAGCTGATGTGAATCATAGGAGTGGGAGGGTGGCTGACAGCTACCTTAGGGCTCTGCTGGTGGGCCATGACATTTTGAGATATTACAGCTATGGGCACCAAGAGACCTGTGCCAATGGATTATATCCAGCTGTGGAAAAACTGTGAATAGTAGAATTTTAAAAACAGGAATGGTTTGTCTTATACCACCACAGTTATTCTCCCCTCTCCTGTCATCTGTTTTTCAGTTCTTGGGAGTATACTAAATACCCTAGAAACATTACACGAGGACACGTGAGCTGTTTGAAGGTGTTTGAAGCCTGCTGGAATACTGTGAGGGGACTGTGGAAATGGAGGAAGACAGATTTTGTACATTCTTGTTCACAGTGTTTTTCGGGACCTGACTTTAAGAGGACTGTTCCCTGACAATCCTGGGACATAGTCTTGGAGAAACCTGGTTAGAAGTCCAGAACAGGGCCATGACTAAAGGCCTCCCTGACCCTTTCCTTACTGAATATTCCAGGACAAGACACAACTGTCAAGATTTGACAGTGTTTCTGGTCATGTGCAGAACTACAGACATCTACCTAATTACATAAGCATCAAGGTAGGTCTGTGCAAATGCTTAAGAGTATATGGAGTGTTGTATTTCTTGGACACCCTCAGAATTCAAGCACTATTTTTCAGATTGTAGGATACATGAAGTTAGCAGGATAATATGGAAAAGTGTTGTGAATCTGAGGCACTGCCCAAAATTATCATATGATCTCCTCTAGTGCAACTTCGTATGTTTATCATGCAGTACTTCTGTTTTTCTTTTAAAGATAAATAAGAGCTGACAAAGATTCACAAATACCTGAACAATTGTGACATTCTCCCAAGTGACCCACTTATTGAAGGGATTCTGTACTTTGACTTTGAACTGTACTGAAAGTAAGTTGACACTGGCAGCTTACCAAATTAAACAACAAAAGCAAACCTTGATGTTGGCAATGCTTGACTGGTAAGTCCCAGCACATACAGATCTATATGCAAATAAAAATATTTTATTTTCATTAAGTGACAGATAGAATATTTTACTTTACTGACATGATAATGATTCATGTTGGGGAAAAATCCTGGCAGCTTTCTCAAATGTTTCTGGTATTTTAAATGTGCTGATAATTTCTATTTGAAGTATGAACCACCACCAGCACTTTTGACAGCTGCAGTATCTTCTGTAATCATATTTATGCTTCATCAAAGCTTAGAGAGAGTCAATACACCCCAAGCTTTTAACGTTTTGTTACTAAACAGCTATGTTTTATAGATTCCAGTGGGGGCCATCTAACATTTCTGTGTTACAGCTGTAGCAATCAAACTTATCAGCAGCAGTTTTGAAGTTTGAAGCGTATTTGTTGAACACAATGGGCCTTTTATGTTCTGTGTTCTTCACTGGTGACATTGACAACATGCCTGCCATCTTCAGCCACACACCTCATGAACAGCTCCAGGCACCAGTGGATGCTGGGGGCCACCCAGCTGGAAAGCAGCTTGGCAAGAGAGGAGCAGAGGCCCACCGAGCTGAATGGGAGCCAGCAGGGAACTCTTGATGCAAAGGTGGCCAGTGGCATCCTGGGCTGTACTGGGAAAAGTACTGACACCATGGCAAGGGAAGTGACCAGTCTTTCCCCTCGGCTCAGCACTAGTGTGGCCTCACCTGCAGTGCTGTGTTCAATGCTGGGCTCCTCAGTGCAAGAGAGATGTAAACAGATTGGAGGGAATCCAACCAAGGGCCACAAGAATGAAGGGAATGGAGCATCTCTTCCATGAGAAAAGACTGAAAGAGCTGGGACTGTTCAGCTGGGAGAAGAGAAGGCTCAGAGGGATCCTGTCAGTGTCTACAAATAACAAGGGAAGCTGAAAAGAGGATGGAGCCAGGTTTTTTGAAGTGACATTCAGTGCCAGGACCAGAGGCAATAGGCACAAACTGAAACAGAGGAGGCTTTCTCTTGAGTATCAGGAAACACTTTTCTCATGTGAGGGTGACCAGGCACTGGCACAGACTCTACAGAGACATTGTGGAGTCTCGCTTTGCAAAAATATTTAAAAGATGCCGTGTGGCCATACTTTGCCAGGGTGGTTGGACCAGATAATTTTCAAAGATCCCTTCTAACCTCAACCATTATTTGATTCTAGGTAATACAATGGAAATCAACTTGTGGACCTCCTTCCAAAATTTTTTCACAGCAAAGAAAGGAGGTCATTGCATCAAAGTTCATATCAAGATACTACAAAACACTTCCCTATTTGATATACATCAAACCAAGGCCTTCTAAAAGCTTAAGGGTCTCCTTCTGTCAACTGCAATTTTTTAAAGCTGCATTAATATACTGAGTTTTTACCACAATTTAAGATGTTCAGTGATCAAGTTTTGTACCAAGGAAAATAAGAACCCTTGGAAATAGGCTATTACAGACCAGCATACTGATCATAAGGAAATGCTGTGAAAGAAAGCTCACACTTGTAAATAAGGAAATGAAAAGAGATAAAGAGATACATGTTTTCAGATTGCATAATCATAGAACCATAGAATCATAGAATGGCTTGGGTTGGAAGGGACCTCAAAGTTGCAACCTGGCATGATGCTGGGTCAGGGGAGGTTTAGGGTGGATAATATTAGGAAAAGGATCTTCACCCAGATGGTGGTTGAGCACTGGAACAGGTTCCCCAGGGAAGTGGTCACAGCACCAGCCTGACAGACAGAGCTCAAGGAACATTTGGACAGTGCTCTCGGGCTCTCAGATGTGACTCTTGGGATGTCTTGTGTAGAGCCAGGACTCGAGCCTGAAGGGTCCCTTCCAACTCAGAATATTCTGTGATTCTGTGAACACCCCTTCCATGTGCAGGAAGTAATTCATTAGTCCACATTGATCAAAACCCCATCCCACCTATCTGTGAACACTTCTAAGGATGGAACAACCACAGTTTCCCTGGGCAGTCTGTTCCAGTGCCTAATCACCTTGCCAGTAAATAATTTCTTCTGTATTTGTAGCCTAAACATCCCTCTTCCAGTTTGATTCCATGATGCTCAGTGATGAATTAACAGGAGTTATTGCTTTTTGACACACAGATGAGCAATTTGCTATCCAGGATCTCATGAAATGTAGCTGCCATATTGATATTCAAGGTGATTTCAAAATGTGCACTTAGATATCAACCAGTGATATAAATCTTAGAGGAATGTCAATCATTTGCCAATCAGATAGAATTATAGTCTAGAGACAGATGGATGGCAACATAATTGAGGCCTACCAATGGCTCATTAAAATACCATGCAAAATAATCACCTTGCAAAGTAGTACCTGAGTAAAAGTTAAAATACAAATTATTCAAAAAGCAGGAGTTAAAACCCCTGGGATGTAGGCAGAAGGGTTTTAGTGGCTTTGTATGGCTGCAGTTCTGGCGTCCTCAACTGCAATTGAAAGTGGGAGATCTAAAACTCATAGAAGAAGCCAACAGAAATTATGAAAAGATGGAATGGCATCTCTATGAAGGGAGGTTTAAATAGATTAGGACTCTTCAGCCTGGAAAAGAGACGGGAGAGAGAGTATGGCAGTGTTCCATCAAGAATGACTTAGAGAAGGTAAATGCAATAATTATTTTTATATTGCAAGACTAGAGATTATCAGATGAATATCAGGTAGCAGGCTCATAAGGCACATTTTTTTGTACAATGCATAATTAAATTATGGGACTTGTTGTCAGTGGATGGTCTGGAAGCCAAATATAAAGCATTGCAAAAAGAAGATTCCATGAAGAAATGGAAGTCCCTCAAGACTTGAGCAGCCTCAAAGCTAAAACCAGCTGGCATCTATGTGGATGGACTGCATATTGAAAACAGTATTTCTGTATATTTAATTGGTTCTTGCATTTTTTCCTTAAAAAAGAGTGGAAACTCAGCCAAAGTATAATTTGTGTTTAGATAGAACTAACAAGGGGTGCTTATGCAGACCAAAAAAAAAAAAAAAAAAAATTACCAAAAACGGCCCTTAAAGATTTCATGGTTAGCTTTTAATTTAAAAAAACTGAAAACGGAAGAAGCTGGATATTGTAATCCATCTGGCCTTGTTCTGAACCAACAGAAACAACATGAATTGAATCCATGATTTCTGAGAGAGAAGCTGTATATGCTATTCAGAACCTGAAACTTATGGTAAACAAGTGTTTGGTGTCTGCAATATCTACATAATTTGAAGTAATTTTGTTTTGTTGGATGGATGCCTAGAATTTAACTAGACGTGTGTATTAAAGCAAATCCTTCTATTCTTACCAAACAGAAACAAAATACAGATTACAAAATCATTAATTTCTATCACAGTATAGTATTTCCCATGTGTTTTTGAATATTCATTGATCACCACTTCTAGATGTGACTTCTGGAGCATATTAGAAAAATCTCTCTAAGCATAAAACAAACCTGCTCCCAGAAGAAAGAATTTTTATGCAAGTAGCAGCAAGGAGTAGAAGCAAAGAGATTTCCATTGGGTAGGATGTGAAATAAAGATGTATCATAGCCTTAATGTCTCTTCAATGTCTACACAGGACTTACTGTGAGTCAAGTCCTGAGATGCAATGACAAAGGGAATGAACACTCAATACACCTTTTGAAGATCTGTTAGTTATATATTTTCTTGAACAAAGTTTGGCATTGTTAGAAACAAAGTAGAATATTGCATAAATGCTTGACATAAATATTGTAATTACTGAGTCAGTTCCTTAAATCAATAACCTGCAGTCATGGGCTGCCCACTGAGAATCCTCTTCCTAAATAAATGTCTAAAATAAATAAATGAAAGTTTGGAGGAGTATTTGGAAAACACATGAATTTGACAATCGAAAATGGATGCTTTCCCCACTGGAAATTCTGCATCATAGATAAACTAATTAGTGATGCATGTTGAAGATGAGTGAAGTTTATGAGAAGCTTCAGAAGATTGCATTTCTCTTGCATAGAAAAAGACCCAAATTATCCTATATTCTCCATTTAAAAAAAAAGTTGTTTTAGGAAAGCAGAAGCTGGAAACTTTATTACTTAAAGTCAAATCAGCCGTAGATATAGGTAGTTCTGATGAAGAAATACTGGCAGGTTATTCTGGGAGCAACTAGCATAAAAGTTAGGTTAAGGTGGAGTGGTAACGTTAGTGGTTAATCTCCAAGCGTTCAAGTGACCAAGTTCTGCTGAACTCTTCACACTCAGCCTCGTTTACAGTCTTTGCTGATTAATTTTGGCTCAAAGCTTGCAGTGTCCCATCCAAAGCCGGGCTCCCCTGCCCTGCCGAGGGGCAGCGCTCTATGGGGCCACCACAGCTGGGGCCGCAGCAAAGCCAAGGAGCATCGTAACTAAGAGGATGATGGTGCCATGGTTCAAGGAGCGTCTGGACAGTGCTCTTAGTCACATGGTCTAGTTTTAGGTTTCGTTTACATGGAGCAGGGCACTGAAGATCCTTATGGGTGCCTTCGAGTTGAGATACTGCACGACTCCGGGGGCAGGTGCTGCTGCGGGGGCAGGACGCGGCAGAAGGCGCCGGGCACACACCACGAGCCGGCACCGCCTCCCTCAGCCCGCGCTGGGCCCGCCTGCCCGCCGCCCTCTATGGTTCGCTCCCGCGGGGCGCATGCGCCGCGCCGGCCGGCTCCACATCGGCGGAAGGGCGAGCGGAGCCCGGCGGGGCGATGGCCGGCGCGGGCAGGGAGGAGCTGGGTGAGGCGACCCGAGCCGTGCAGGCTGGTGGCGGCGGGAGCTGCCGAGGGGCAGCGGGATGGCGGCTGGCTGCGGGGCGGAGAGGAGGGGTTGTGAGCGCCGGGACCGGCCGGCCAGCCGCTACCTCCCTCCGCTTCAGGACAGATGGTTCGGCCCGCCGGGGATGCGCTGCGGCTCTCGGCGCACCGAGGCGGGTGGGATGAACCATCCCACCTGCGGTGGGGGTGGGCGCTGTGCTGCCGTGTCTGCGCCGCGCCGGGGCCGGGTGGGCTGAGGGCAGCGCAGGCGGGGGCTTTGCGGGGCGGCAGCGGCCGCTCCCCAGGCCGTCAGTCGCACCTGGCGCTCTGTTTCTAGGTGAGGTCACGGCCTCCATAGAAGTTAATGAAAATATGTTCTCTTTGCATCGTTAGGTGATGCATTTATCTGCCGTGGAAAACTGGGTTGGGGTTTCCTGGGGCGTGTATGTGTTTGTATATTAGCGGCATTGTATTTATTGCATTTACTGTATATTAGTCTTTCCACCTTTAAATCTAATTGGTGAGGGCACGTAAATGTTCATCTCAGTTTTTCTGCCCGTGGATGGACGAGTTAGCACATAGCAGGTTTAGTTTTAAAGTATAGTTGGGGCTGGGCTGGACACATGGAAAATCTCATCTCAGGCTGTGTTTACAGAATGACAGAATGGGTCAGGCTGGAAGGGAGCACAGTGGGTTCATGTGGTCCAGCCTCCCTGCTGGGGCAGGGCCATCCCAGAGCTCATGGCACAGGGCTGAGTGCAGATGGCTCTGGAGTGTCTCCGGAGAGGGACCCTGCACAGCCTCTCTGGGCCGCCTGTTCCAGTACACGGTCGCCACACAGTGTAAAGAAACTCTTCCTCGTGTTCAGGTGAAACTTCCTCGGCATCAGGTTCTGCCTGTTGTCTCGAGTCCTGGTGGTTGGCACCACTGAGCAGAGCCTGGCTCCGTCCTCTTGGCACCCCACTTTAAATACTTACATATATTAATGAGGTCCCCTCTCTGCTGTCTCTTCTTGAGGCTCAACAGGCTCAGCTCCCTCAGCCTTTCTTCATAAGAGAGATGCTCCAGTGCCCCTGTCATCCTTGTTCTACCTGCCGGAAATCTGCAGATTTTGTCCTGTCCAGTGGCAATGATAGGACTTGGAAGACATGCTTCAAATTTTATTGTTTCCAAGGCTGATCCGTCTTGCGAAGAGATATTGTCACTTTGGAGGAAAGGTTGATGAAAGAAATGTTAGAGCTTTCCCCCCCCCACCAAGAAGTTCACACATCCGACAGTTTTTCTGTCAGAACCCATAGAATCTTTTGCATGGTTCAGTGCTATTGAATACTTAATAAAACTGAAGTCTTGCCAATGCATTGTCACGTAAGAATGTGTTAATTGTAGAAATGTGTGGCTTGGTCTAGAAGGGATAATGGATTATTTAAGACTAGTGCTTGTCCAAATAAATGATCCATTGTGGGTTGGGGTAAAACTGTTCCTCTGAAGGTGTGTAATAGCTATGCAGACCTGTGTGCACTTTGTTTAATAACTCAAGTATCCCATTTTATGAGCCGTCTGGATCTGACAGTTACAATGCAAAAGCAAACAGTTCCACCTGCTTGTTGAGGAGTGTTACTGACTTTCAACATTTGCTTAGAAATAACCATTCTCAAGATTAATATATTCTACCACAAAGCTGAATACATCTGCTTTATTAAGTTACAGTCTCTAATGGAGAGACATAAATGACCTGAGTTTTATTTTCCAAAGAGAAATAAAAAGGGATTCAGATAATTGCACGAAGCATAGCTTGGAGCTCTTGACAAACAAACACAACAAAAGCTGATGCTCACTTTGACTATCTTGGAAAATGTAATTATTAGTCTTTAATAGGAATTTTTAAACTAGATGAGCTTTTTCTTTTTAATTTTCAAGCCAAAAAATGCATTTTAGTTTGAGGGTTTTATTTGTTTGTTTTTATGTCTCTTACATTCAACAGGAGTAGCTGTAGTGGAAAATAAAAAGGGGAGCTGGCTTGTGTATGGTTTAATGGGGTTATCTGTTATTTCCCCCTTGAGCTAGGAAAATTTACAAAGGTTTATCCGTCTGGGCCAGCATGCCTCTAGCAGTACCATTCATAGTCACTTTGTCTTGCTCTGTAATTTCTTTGGAGGTGGTAGAAGCATGTGACTGAGTAATGTAGCCGATCATGTGTACTTTGTAGACAAAGCTGTACTGTACAGTCAATACTGCAGAAGTGCTGGGAGGGTTATTTGTAGGCTAAAGTACCTAAATACCTAAACAGGCATTTCCTTCTGTGGTTGAGGGAGTAACTGAGCATTACTTGGAAAATAATTAGTGACAATGTTTTCTTTGTAATTAAATTTGTCTTGAGAGCCTTGGTTCTGAATGCTGAATTGAAAAGCCTCTCCTCAGCAAGGAGGTAATACACTGATCATCTGTGAACTGAATGTAGTTGCTGGGAACACTGAGCCTCTCCTGTTGTCACAGATGTGGTTGCTGCCAGATATAAATGCTTCTTCTGTGTTAACACCACAGTGAAGACGCCTTGAATGTGTCTGCTTCTTCATAGATTCAGCCACTAACTTTGTCCCATAAGAGCAGCCAGCCCTGGCTGGTGACAGAAGCTCTGGTTATGCCCCAGGATCATGAATGTGACTTTCCATAGCTTATGGGAAAATATTAGCATAATTAGCATTTTAGGCTAATGTAAAGATGATGTGGTGCTGATTTTCTCTTTTGTGGAACAGTCAAAACAGCTGCTTGCTAAATTGAATCTTTATCCCCAATTACAGAGGCACTGGGTCACCCTTTATTTAATAAACACATTTCACAGTTTGTGAATCTTGGGCAGTGTTTCTGGCCCTGTGGGCATGTTCTTGTGTAGAAGCTGACTGAGCAGTGATGTACAAGATCTCTTTTGCCTACTGCTTCTTGCTGAGCACTTAATATACGTGTGAAGTGTTGCTCCAACAAGACCTGCGTGTTCCCTGTCCCATGGAAAAAAAACAGCTCATGCAAACAATGGTGTGCTATATCCTATCCCCCAAATCTTTATATGCTTGTATGTCAAATCCAGTTAATTCTGTTTGCTGACACTGACTTCAAAAACCTGAAGGGAAAAAACCCCAAGCAAATAAAAACCAGACCATATAGTTAAATTGGATTTGGAAATGGGGTTTTAGACACAAATTTTTCTGGGGTGTGACCTTCTCCAAAAGAACAGCAGAAGATTGTAGTTGGCTTTTATTTTTACTCTCTCCTTTAGGTTGCTATGCCCGCCTGGCAAACTGCTTCATTCTTTTGTCACTGTTTCTTCCATAAAATGAAAATGATGGAGATCAGTTTTATCCCCTGTGGTGCTGAGTAGTTCAGTTAAATTTGGAAGTGTTAATTGCTTGAGCAATATAGAAAAATTAACTAAAGTTCTTGGTGAAAATTAATTTCTTTGCTGAACTTTTGAACCAGAGGAATTCTTCAGTGTGCTTGAAAATCTTGAGAATTAAGTAAATTAAGTAAAAGTTCAAAAGTTTCTTTGTCAGTATGTCAAAGTTTCTTTGTCAGTAAGTGTTGGCAAGATGCTGGCAAATTCTAGGGGATAGAAAAGTACACATGAAGATACAATATTGGAAATAGTAGTTGTAACAATTTTCACACTACAGATTTAATCTCACTTTGTAACTGCGGGCTAGTTAGTGATTGAAATTTGGGTCTTTGACCAAATAGTGTGTTCAGATGCAGCCAGGACAGTTTGGTGAAGCATGGATCTAATGCTGGTTGAAGTGTGCTCTGCACCATGTGCTTTGTGAGAGCAGCCAGACAGCTTCATTTCTGATTCAAGTATGAAAGGCATATGCTGTTCTTGTGCTACAGTTTGAGATTGTATTTAAATTGCACATACTGGACCTTTGTAGGAAGGAATCAAAGTAAATGTGGATATTCAGTGCCAGTTTTCTGGCAGTGACTGCGGATGTGTCAGAATAATTAATTTCAAGCTAGATCCACGTAGAGAAAGCTCAAGCTTTTTTTGTCTTACGTGCTCTAGACTACAAGTTTGGACCCATTAAATGTGGATGTTTCACAAACCTGGATGTCACTGTGGGTATGGACTGTGGGGCACAGCCACAGTATTCCAGCAGTAGAGATCTGTTATCAAATGAAAACCCATGCTTCGAAAGTCACATGACCCAAATCTCTCATTAATGTCTCAGTACCATTACTGTTAATGGGTTCACATATTCAAGCCAAAACTGTACAGCAGTCATGGGATGAAGGAGGAATGATGTGGAAAAGAAGGACAGTGGGACAGTGATAATAATAACCCTGAAATGACTAGATGGCTTTAAGCATGGAGAAATGACTTTTCAGAAGAAAAATAGCTTGTGTCAGGAAAATTTTTTATTACTTGAAAGATGAGGAGAATGCTTGGGTATGTCTAAATCTATTCTTAAAGGACTACCTTTGTGATCAGAAGATGGGTCAGGAAGCTGGGAAAGAAAGTAAAATGGGATGTCTAAATAAATTTCAGTCTTCTGTGTGTCATCTGGCTGCATGGTAAACAGTGCAGATGTATATATGTACCAGACGTTCCAGTCTCAGTTTGCACTGACAGAAGAAAATTTTACTTTTCTCCATCGACTGAGCAGTTGCTGACACTCACCAAAGCTGTTGGTCCTATGGGTCATGCTGGTCCCTTGCTACTGCTAAATAAGAACCTTACTTGCTGCATGTTGTCATTATTGTTTAGCATTGTGAAGAGCATCCTACAAAATGTGATGGAGACAAAACTGGAAAATTAATTTAATTATTATTTCTTTTATATATTGTTGAATTTCATGTGATCACAAACTTGCACGCTTGTAGTTTGGCTTGTTCCTTCAGATTATTAGTTTAGAATGAATACTTTAAAGAATGAAAATCAACCTAATCAATTGCTCACTGGGTGAAACTTCCTACTCCCTCTGATCCCTGAGGAGGCAAACTTTTACTCCAGAACTAGAGTATGCAGGTCTTTGTGAGTATCGGATGAGCCTGGCAGGGACTCAGAGCTGAGGGGGAGGATGGTCGTGGCATTCTCAAGAACTAGTCAGCACAATGCTGTGAGAGCAGGGGGAAGGAACTTTGGTGATCCTTCTTTTGATCAATTCATAGATTATGTGCCATGTAGAGAAATGTGGTGAAGTCCATCCTGACTTGTATAATTAGAATATCACTGAGTATAAATTCGCTTTAGAGTGTACTTTCTGGTTGAGTGTCTGACCTCTTGAGTTTTGTTCTTGACTGGGCGTCTTTGCTTCTGTCAAATGCTTTCATTACTGGCTTTCAACTTTTCAGACATGAAATTTTGACAGCTCTTTGGTGTTTTCAGGAGAGTTTGAGCTATATGATTTAATTTTAATTACTTGGACAAGCTGCCTTCTGCTTTGTGGGGTTTTTACCTTGTTCTACATTTTTTCTTTAGAAGCGCTGATTGGCTTCAGTAACCTGCTGGTGGCTTAGACATCTCCAAGGCTTCATAAAAACCTTCATGATTTGTTTAATAATTGTGGTGGGTTGATCCTGGCTGGATTCTGGGTGTCCACAAAAGCTGCTCTATCACTCCCTTCCTTAGCTGGAGAAAATACAACAAAATGCTAATGTGTGGGTTGAGCAAAGGACAGGGAGAGATCACTTGCCAATTACAGTCACGGGCAAAACAGGCTCAACTTGGGTAAATTAACTGAATTTCTTATCAGACAAATCATAGCAGAGTAATGAGAAATAAGAATTAATCTAAAAAAACCTTCTACCCATCTCTCCATTCTTCCCAGGTACAACTTCACTCACAATTTCTCTACTTCCTTCCCTCCAGTGGTGCCAGGAGATGGGGAATGGGGACTGCAGTCAGTTCACTACATCGTTTCTTTTGCTCCTTTCTCCTCAATGGGAGGATTCCTTACACTCTTTCCATATTTCAGTGTGGAACATGTTTCTGTGTTCCCCTCTCATGGGAGAAAGTTTTCCAGAAACTGCTCCAGTGTGGGTCCCCATGGGGTCACAAGTGTGCCAGCAAACCTGCTCCAAACTTAGACTCTTCTCTCCATGGGGCCACAGGTCCTCTGCCAGGAAGTCTGCTCTGGTGTGGGCTTCCCTTGAGGTCACAGCCTTCTTTGGGCATCCAGCTGCTCCACTGTGGTCATCCATGGGCTGCAGGGGCACAGCTGCCTCACCATGGGCTGCACCAGGGGCTGCAGGGGAATGTCTGCTCTGGTGCCTGGAGCACCTCCTACCCCTCCTTCTGCACTGACCCTGGGGTCTGCAGGGCTGTTGCTGTTGCATATTCTCAGTCCACTCTCCAGCTCTAGTTGCTTTGCAGTTTTTTTTTCCTTTCTTAACTATATTATTGCAGAGGTGCTGCCACCATCGCTGATGGGCTTGGACTTGTCCTGCAGAAGATCTGTCCTGGCATTGGCTCTGTTAACATGAGGGAAGCTTCCAGCAGCTTCTCACTGAAGCCACTCCTGCAGCCCCATCACTACCAAAACCCTGACACGCAATGGCTGCTTTGTAATGTAAATGTAAATGTGGTGTGGTTTGTTTTTTTTATTTTTAATACAAAAATTCTAACATCACAGGGATTTATCTTTTTTTTTTTTTTGGTGAAAGTTATGGAAGTTGAGACTTATTCAACATATTTTATGAATGGATGCTGTGGTAGGCAAGTGTAGGGTAAATAATCTTTTTGCTCTTGGCAGGATTTGCTCTGCTTAACTGTAGTAATTTAAAATGGTTATAATTTCCTCAACATTAAACTGGTATAAGCTGTTAGTTTTGCCTGAAAGGCAATTTTGTTCACTGCTGACTGCTTGCTGTTACTTGGTGCTGTTACTTAGCTGGAATTTTATGCCAGTTTAAAAGGGTCATGAAATTGCAGCTTTCAAAGCATGCAGCTTGATTCCTGTGTGTGGAGATAGTTTCTGTGGTATCTGTCTTACCTCTTTGAGTGCAGACTTAGTGTTTAATTCTGAAGTGGCTACCAGTGGTTAAGACAAATCTCACTCTTTTGTAATGATGGATGACTTTTCTGTCTTGCTTTTCTGTCTAGCTTGTGAAGTGATTTAAACCAGTGACATTTTCATGATAGAAAGTTGATTTTTTAAATGAAAAACTGTAGTGTTTGGCCATAATAATAATAATAATAATGAGATGGTGTGCCACTTTAAAAAGAGAGAATATCCTGTGCAAACTTGTGCTCTATATATCTTCTTAAATCATCTTTGTAGTTAGGAGCATGTTAAAACCTCATGGCATGGGAAGTTTAAATCATGTCTTCTGAACTGTAAGCTTGTTACTAATACTAATGTAGTGTTAACTCTGTTGTACAGGCATGGAAGTAATGAAGCCTTTAATTGATGAGGAAGACTCAGATGGCATCTCAGATGAGGAGCATGAAAACACTCTCCTGCCAGTTAAGACACACTACCAGCTTGATAATGAAGAAGGCATTACGTATGTGTTAATCTTAAGTATCACCTTGTTCAAATTTCTTACCTCTGACTTGTTTCTTATGAGCAGGTTTCTGAACTCTGAAGGGGTCAGAACAGTTTTGTGGTTATACTTAAGGACTTGGCATAATTCTTCCAAAAAGCAGCCCATTTTGAAGCTAACAATGTACTGGCTGTAAAATATTTCAGGGTTCCTATTTGTAAACTGATTAGGCTTCTCAAAGTCCAAGCACCGTTTGAAAAAGATTTGGGAGACTGGACATAACCTGTTTTGAAAATGCAGTTAGAAAAGCTTGTAAATGTTTTGGGGTTTCTTTTTTCCTTTGGATAAAGCTTTGGCTGACAGAATTGTGATTGGCAACTGATGATTGTTTTGAATGTTATAGTTTTTAAAATAACATTGATAAAACTTGGTAATTTTGACTCTGAGGCAAATAACTATGAAATTGCTGAGAAATTAACATTTCATAAGCTGGAGTAAAGAACTGAAGATCAGACTTGTGTGTTCTGTTTGAGGGTGCTCACATGTAAGGATGAATAAAAGTATTATTTGAGTGTGCTGCACTTCTTTAAAAATAGGTGGACCACTGTAAATTTTAAGTTGAAACTTGAAATGTATTGCTTCATAATAGACAAAGGGTGAGGTTTTGTTTTTGCCCTCTACCCCATCTATGTGTACTTCTAATGTGACATTTTATCCCCAGGTTTATACAAACACTGACTCACCTCCTCAAGGGAAACATTGGAACTGGGCTTCTTGGTCTTCCGCTTGCAATAAAAAATGCTGGCATTGTGGTAAGAATTCTTTTTTCATAGACTAGAATAATCACCTAGAAAGATTTACAGATATATGTCCTGAAAAACTAAAATCTCAATACTTATTTGTCACTGCTGTCTTAATAGAGTTGTGTTGTTTCTTCTCTTTAATTTGAGGAAATCAGTACTGAAGATTAAGATTTTATTGTTTTAAAGAAATTTACTACTTCACCCTGAAGACTTCATTGCATGAGTTGCATTTTTGCTTAGCCAAAGTATTTTTCTGGTCCAAACAGAAAGTTTGTCAGAAAAAAAGAGATACTTGGATTTACTGAGACTCCTGTGATATCTCATGGGAATTGTTCCTGTGGGGTTGTGTTATCTTTTTACAGATTTCTCTAGAGACAGATTCTATATCTTAGGATGAAGCATCAGCTTGTTAAATCAATCTAGTGTTTCTGCAGAAATAGAGTATAGCCCAGATTGTTTATACCTGGTAGCAAACAGTGCATTTCCTAGAGCAGGATAAATTTAATCAAATGAAATTTTCACCTTATGACTAAATAATCCTGTAATTCCATAGTACAGGTGGTTCAGTTTGAGAGTGAAAGTTACATGTGTATAAGGCAAGTTCTTTCTGTGAAAACTTCTGGTCAAGCTTCTATTGTGAAGCAAATTATTTAATTTTATAATTATCTGTAACTTGTAACTTTTTTTGCCACTTTCAGGTGGTTCAAACCACTGAATTGTGCAGTCTATGCAGTCTTCTTTCTTGACAAACTTTTTTTGCAAGTGGAGCAGTTAGAGGAGTGAAGTACTCATTTGATACTTACGGCTTGACCACCCCTGAATAGCCTTCTCTTAAAGTAGTGAATTGAAACTGAGGGATGACATGCAACATCAGCAGCAACACCCACCTGAGAGGGAAAATTTTTAAATTATTAATTTATTTGCTACAGTGTGAAATTTTTTCATGTAAAGATTTTTCCCCAGCATATTTTCATGAAAATTTCTGTATCTCCCATGTTGTTCCTTTTTTTCCCCCATACCAGGTTGGACCAATCAGCCTTGTGTTCATAGGATTTATATCTGTTCACTGTATGCACATCTTGGTACGTTGCAGCCACTGTCTATGTCAGAGGTAAATGTGGAACTACTCATTCAGTTGCTGAGTTTTAAGTATTTTTTTTTTTTAATTCCTCTTTTCTGTTTGTGAGTTTTGGACTACAAAATACTCCGGTGCTGTAGCAGTTTCTTCTGTCAGTTTAGAATCTTCTCAAATTCTTAGTGTGCTCCTAGTAATGATAGCTATGCTTTGTGCAACACATTGAAAAACATATTTGTTCTCTGCTCATACACAAAATGAGGTTGGTTTGACTTGTGTTGCCCAGTGCCTTCTTCCCTGCTGGCAGATAATCAGGTCTTTCTCATGGCAGTTTTAATTGCTTATTTTCAGTCCTTCGTTATATTCATAGAGCTTCTGAGTCTTCATAGCTTTGAAAAATGTAAATAATTTATGAATACCCAGTTTATAAGTACTTTATAGGAGTAAAAGATAAGCTAAGAAATGCTGTTAATGTCTTTCATGATTGTATGTGATCTCTGTCTCTGAATTGTGACAGCTTGATTCTTTGAAGTTGTAGTGCTAAAAGAATATATTAAAATGATGCTATTGAGCAGATAAATATTAAATATTCCTCCAAATGAGACATGCAGTACTGCAGGGAAGCAGTTACTCAGATTTGACTGACAGAGTATTTTGATTAATAGTGACTTTCATTAAACATTTTTATTGTACTGTCAAGTGTTACAGAGAAGCAGTGGGAGGGTCTCATGCTTCAAAGTGTAATGAACTTTTGAACTGAGTAGAATCACAAAACTATTCCTGTCCCTATAGTTGGAAAATCTTATTTTATCACATTAATATGATGTCGTACTGTGAATAGACCCTGTCATTCCTGAATTTTTCCTTTGTAGTTTTGAATGGTCTTTAAAGTTGATGACCAAAATAAGGTCATTGATTCAATTGTAATTAACTGCTTGTGTAACAGGAGTTGAATTCTGTTTAAGTTCTTTGTGTCTTTTAGATTTGAGATTGATTTCTTAAGCTCATATAATAATAATATGATTTTGGAGTAGTTTATCAAAAAAAAACCCTTGTTTTGTAAGAAACTCTTTTAATACTGTTGAACTGGGAGGAAGCAACACTGTGTTTCACATGCTTGTAGGGTGCTAAATAGCCCTTCCTGGGGTAAAGAAGCCCAAACCATACCTCTGAAATTCAGCAAGAGTGTTGCCACAGGTGACAACTTGTTATAATCATAGAAGACCAACAGTACTTTCAGAGTAGGGTTCTAGGTCCTCATGGTTTCTGGTGACTGTTTTTTCTTCACTTTTTGATTTCAGGATGAAGAAGTCCTCCCTGGGATATAGTGATACAGTTAGCTGTGCAATGGAAGTGGGGCCCCTGACTGCGCTTCAGAAACGAGCTTCTTGGGGCCGGTAAGTTTGAACTAGAATTTAGTTTGAACTAGAATTTATTTTTAAAAGTTAATGGCTACACTTGGAATGATCAGGAGATTTCCATTTTACTTGGTTTTTACCTTCCTTAAAAATGTTTTTATGCAGTGTTATTTCCTGCTGCCAGCTGATAGTGGTGAGATGGGAAGATGTCTGACTCTATTAGACATTTCAATTTTCTGTTCTACAGCAGCTCTGAAGGAAAAGAATTCTGTTTAGTAATATAGGAAGAGATGTGTTATAACCAGAAATGCATTCTGTGTTGTCTAATGCAGTGAAGTAGTTTAAGTTTTCATTCTCTTTTCCCAACATTTCTGTGCGTTTCAGGTTGACACTGCAAATGTTAATTACTTTAATGTATGTATTCTAAGAGGAAACAAAGCAATTCCTTGGTTCCTACTTAAATATAACATACAAATAATGGAGAAATATTTACTATTTTTGCAATAATGGCATGAAGATACAAATGGCTTGTTGTGTCTGCTAAATATTTTGTCCTTTTGCAAAAAACCACATTATTTTTTCTTTGCCATCTGTTGCTGTTTGTAGAGTTTATGGTATGACTGCACAGTAATGAAATTGGGAATATGAAACAGATATGTTGTTCAGCGTTAATTTAAAATGTTTTTTTGCCTCACTTGTGGAAGAATTTTTTATATTCCTGTTACTTTCAAGGATGCAGCATCTTGCTAGTGAGCTAGTGTTTTAAGATGTGTTGTGATGACTTCATAGGAATGGAGTAGAGCTCAATTAGAGGGAAAATTGGTTTGTTCTGATATATAATGACAATTTTCTATTGCACCAAAGAGTTATAAGCCTCAAATGACCAATTTGGTCTCCAGAGACTCTGTGCTGCAGCAAATCCATTTTCTGGGGCAGATCTCTGCTCTGTGCTTGACTGTAGCAGAGGTTCATTACAGTCTGTCTTCAGGCCACTATTGTGTATGGCTTTTTTCAAAAACAGTCTGAGCCACAGTGTTCTTTCAATGATCATCCCCCTTTTTGACAGAGGAGGAACCTGCACTGCACTGCTTGTGAGATTAACGTGGCATTTGAGTCTAACTTTCTGACTACTCTAAAAAGGAGCAGTAGTTGCAATTAGGTAGCAATGGGATAATTTTTTGGATCTTAAGTATAATGTATGTTTGTTTTTTCTTCCTCAGGTATATTGTGGACTTTTTCCTAGTGATAACACAGCTGGGATTTTGTGGCGTTTATGTTGTGTTCTTGGCAGAAAATGTGAAACAAGTGAGTAATGCTGCCATATGGAAGCAGTTATGGATTTTGATTCATTTTCCCTCACTTTTATTTCCTATAAAGCTTTTGGTTGAAAGGGGCAATAGGCAAGGTGAGCTAAATTCAGATCTTGTGAAAGTGTATGTTTCCTTCTGACTTGTTTGTTGAGTTTAAAAATTAATTGTGGAAATGATGGAAAATAAGGCATAAAATGGTGTAGGAGCCAGTTGTCCCAGAATTTTTTTTTTTGCTAGGCTTTCTGCTGACTTCCTTTTTTTCCTCCCCAAACTCCTGGGCATATTTTATCCTTTTCATGTAACTGATTTTTTTTTTGTTCTTGTTTAGTCCCTTCTATTCACAGAATCCACTGTATCTAAATGAATCCTGATTTTTGTTCCAAAAAATGCCTGACATTGACATTTCTACAGCTTCTTCAGTAGTCAGTTCCAATGCTTTCTTTATCTGTTAGACAGCTGCTTCTTTGTAGAAGCTTCAGATTTCTTACTGATATTGTAAGTTCTTTATTTCATCTTCTCGATATAAGTAATTTATTCTTTTCTATTTGTGGATACCTTTTACATTTTTGAATATTTTTATCCTGTCTCCCCTTTATCTAACAGAGGGGAGACATGATCTAATCTTAAAATTGTTTTTGATCTTCTGTGAATGCTTTGTGTTTGGTCACATCTCTTTCTTTCAAATTTTCTCCCTGAAGTTGCTTAAGTCAACTAAACATTGCAGATGGATTGCCACAACCACAAATGCCTTTATGCATTGCAAGCGACCCCAAACCTTTCAATAAAACCCAGCTACCCCTTTTCTTCCCTACATCTATCACTGACAAAAGCAAACAAAATCATGTGTATCACTTTTGTGACAGCTGCTCCTGCTTTCATTCACCTGGCTAGTCTCTGTCTCTCGCTCTCCAGTCTTTCTAAGCTCTTTCTCATAGAGAGATTCTGCAGATGGGGTCCTGGTGGGTGCTGGTCCTTCCTTGGGGCACACTTGGCAGTTGCAGTCAGCAGTCTGTGTGTCTTGAGCACATGGTCCATGGAGGAGGATCAGCCAGCACAGGATGGATGATCAAACACAGGCATGTTGAGCTTTTGGTGCTCTCTGTTCTGGAGGCAGTAAATTCCGTGAGAATTTTACAATTCCAGGACTCTACCAATGTGCTCTGCTGTGTTTTCTGCTCAGGAGACTATGGTTAGTTAGTTAGTTAGTTGTCATAAAGCTTAATGAGTGAATCTGGGCCTGTGTCCATACAAGCACTGGTGAGGCAGCACCTCGAGTTCCGTGTCCAGATCTGGGCCCCTCACTTCAAGAAAGACACTGAGATGCTGGAGTGAGTACAGAGAAGGACAGTGAAGCTGGGGAAGAAGAGTCTAGAGAATAAGTCATATGAGGAATGGCTGAGGGAGCTGGGAGTGTTAAACATAGAGAAAAGGAGGCTCAGGAGTGACCTTATCACTCACTGCAACTGCCCTTTCCAGGGCAGTAGCCAGGTGGGGGTTGTTGTTTCCTCCCAGGCAGCCAATGACAGGATGAAAGGACATAGACTGAAGTTGTGTCACCGAAAGTTCAGACTGGCCATCAGGAAAGATTTCTTCACGGAAAGGGTTGTTAAGCATTGGAGCACACTACACAGGGAGGAGGTCACTATTCCTGGGGGTGTTCGGGAAACAAGTGGACGTGGCACACAGTATTTATAAGAAGTTTCCAAATTTAAGAAGTGTTTAAAAAGTGTTCCAAGTTCTATGGTTGAAGATATGTCACGATGAGACAAATTTGTGTATTTGGAAGCTGGATACTCTGTAATTTGTATATTGTGAGGGAAAAAAAATAGCCTTTAAAACTACGCTCCTATCTGTCTCTAAAGCTAGCCTTTCTGGCTAGCTTCTGGCCTTCTGAAATCAGATGTTTAATGCATGCTTTGTAATGTAAGTTTAATTTAAAGTCTTAAAATACTTAAAATACTTACCTGATCAACTGGTTATGTTTGTGCTGTGGTCTTAGGCAAAAGATGAGACTGAATACTTGCTGACCTTGACTTTTGTAGATTTGATTAAAAAAAAAACCAAACCCTAAAATGTTTTTCAGGAAACTTTTTGCTGTCTTGAGGAAAAATCAGAAGCTCTTACAGGAAGTCAACTGCTGCAAAAGCAGTAGCTGCAGAGACCTGTAACATGGACCCTATGGATGGGTGGATTAAAGTCATTAGCAATTCAGAAGTTCCGCTTCCAAATGTACTTGATTTGGACTGCCCTTTGCTTGCTCTTACATGAGGGAGAAGTCTCGTTTCTTCCTGGCAACTTTCTATTGCAGAAATCAGTCCCATAGAGGGCACCAGAGAACAAAAATTTGTGCAGCCTAAATCTGATGAATTGGGGTAGTGAAAGGACAGGGAAGGTGGACGGAGGGAGTGGGGGGGTGGGAAGGGGAGAACTACGATAAAGGAAAAACATAGTAAAAATATTACTAATGGCACACCTTGACCAATACATCTGCATTATAATCTGTACTTTGCTGATCATATTTGCATGTTGGTGTGTGCATATTCCACTGTCAAAACTGGTGGAAACTAACACTGAGATTTTTCTGCATTACATTACATTAGCGCTTCCCATACCCTATGCTGCAAGATCCTGTTTTCAGTTATATTGAATAGCAAGTCAAGCTTTTCCTAAGGAATATTTTCCAGGAGCACCAAAGAAACTTAGACTGGTGACAAGAGTTCTGATTAACTCTGTCAGGATGTAATAAAAGGCTTATGGGTGAAAATATTTCAGACTGGAGAAGAACAGTAAAGCTGGAACAAAAATCATAAAGGCTGACTGCAGCAAGGCTAGGGAAGGAACACACAGGGATAGGAAAAAGGGCCTGTGCTCAAAAGAACATGGTACCCTGTCATGCCATAGTTGCTTTGCATTTCCTGCTTGGACAGCAGAAGACCCTGTGTCAGGAGTTGGCATTTCATAGAGTCACGGAATTGTGAAGATTGGTTTTGCAAAGATTTTTATCAAGATCAACAAATACTGCCGCGTTCATCATGTACCTAAGTGCCGCATCCACACATTTCTTGAGCACTTAAAAGGGTGGTGATTCCAAAACTTTCCTGGACAACTTCTTCCAATGCCTGACCACCCTTTTTAGTGAAGGAAAATTTATTTAGTGAAGGAAAAGTTTCTCATGAATATTTGCTGAGTTCTCTGGACAGGCGTCCTCTTTCATTGTTTGTTGGTAAAGCTAAGAAATGAAAACACTTTCTTGCTTTTTGTGAGCATCTTTAGGACCTTGAAGATGACCCATTAGTAGCATACTGTGTAGTGGAATTCTGATTATTTTTCCCTCTTTTAGGGAAAACCTTGCAAAACTTTGGAAATTGTGCTTAGTCATAAAACTGGATGTGTTAAAAATGTTGCAAAGTACCGTATTAAGTCGTAATGAAGTGCCAGAACTAAATGAACTGTGAAACATTTATTTGGCCTGTTCATGCAAAATTACAGGGTTATAATATAGTCTTCATCTTTATGGTAACATACTGATTTTGTCCCAGGTCTGGCCTTGTGTATTGCACTGGCTGTTGCTCTGAGCTGAGTAAGGAAGAAATTAATCCTGAGTTCAAGGACTGCTGTTTCGAGCTCATTAGGTGTTAAAAAGTCCACAAAATTACATGACAGAAAGAGTATGGTTTGGGATACAGGCAAGGAAACAGTGGTCTCTGTTGAGGAGACTAAGGAAATGGAATTATTTCTTGCTTCTGAGATAGTTCCTATAAGAAGGAGGTGTGTTCATTGGTTCAATGGAATTTTTTGCAGCCTTTAATTGTGCATTAGTTTTCTGATTGGAGAAGGAACTTGATCTCTAGATTTGCATAAATATTGGATCTTCCTGGATTCAGCTGAAGCTGGTGTAAAGCTTGGTCTGTGTAAATGAGTGAAAAAAACTGTTTCAGACATCACACCAGCAAGGTGAATTAACGCTTGAGTAGCTGAAGTAACTCCTGATGAAATCTTGTGTCCGAGGAGATCACTGTGCTTAGTGACTTCAGTGGCTATGTGCTTCCTTTCTTTCTCATGTCAGATCATGTTGCTTTGTTCAGGACACAGACAATTATAGAGAGTGTTGGCTGTTCTTGGCTCAGCATGACTGCCATATGCAGTAATGCCCTAGCAGAGAGCAGCAGGAGATGGAGAGTCATTGTTCTCCAGAATAAGAATCTGAGGTAATATTAATTCTAATATTTAGGAGACTAGGTTAGATAGAAAGTGCGTCATAGTCCATCCTAACACAACCATCAGTAGATTTGCACGGAACTAAACAGCACATGAAAATGTTTGAAAACCCAAATTCTTCCTGCTGTTTTGTATTTTGGTACTTTTGGAACAGTTTTAGTGTTGTCTGATCAATTTTTAAAAGCAAAATTTAGGAAAACACTTTCAAAGTCATGGTAGTGTTAGCCTTCACCTGAAAAAGCCGGTATAATCTCATCTTCATTAGAGTTTTCGTTTGCTACTCTGCTGTCAGCTCTCCCACAGCCAATTGTTCCATTTTAAGAAGGAGAATAGTGATCCTTACTTTCTGTAATTTTTGTGTTTTACTTTCTGACTCAGTTTTCTTCTACCTTTCAGTAACTTATGTCTGTTTGTTTAGTTCTCCCACAAGATTAACCCTTGCTGAATCTTATCTGGTGTGCCTCTTCTGAGTTAATGTATAGGATCCCTATTTTGTCACATCTCAAAATCCTCTCAAAATCCATCCATATTTTCTCTGGCCTTACCTAAGCCTGTAAGTGGTACTGCTCTGATTAGTGTTGTTAAAGCTGCTCTCTTGATACAAAGTTGATTTAAAGGTATATATGTCCACAAAAGGGAATAAACTGTGTCCTCCTGTGCATTTTTATCAGCATAACTGTGGCCATGAGTCTGAATTTGCACACGATGAGAAAGCACTAGATGCCACTTTGAATATAGCAAGTTTTTCCATGCTGTCTCCGACAATATCAGTGTATCCAAGTGAGGTTGTTATGGGATGGATGGACAACTAGCTGGGGGAAAAAAAAGCTGTTTGTATGATCAGATTCAGAGGGTAGTGGTCATGATCAAGAGACAACAACGTGCCCTGAAAGCAAGAGCATCCTGGGTTGTATGAACAGAAGAATTGCTGGTAGATGAAGGGAAGTGATTGTCATCCTTTACTTCCCATTTGTTAGACCATATCTAGCATACTCAGCTGAATTTTGATATCCTCAATACTGGAATGTCATTGACAGACTGAAGTGAGTTTAGGGGAGCCTGCTGAAATGATGGGGGCTGAACCACTTGTCCTGTGAGGGCTGGGGAAATTGGGCTTGTTCAACTTGGAGAAGTGGCTTTTGGAGGACTTAGAAGCAGCAAGGATTACAGAGGGTTTGTCTAGAAAATGAAGTCACATTCTGTACTTGGTGAGGACAAGAGAAAGTTGTCAAAAAACTTACAAGAGGTAGGTGCCATTTCTATCTCAGACTAAATTCAACTGTGACTGCAAATCTGGTTAATGCAGAATAGTAATCTGTAATACTGTAGCAGATAATTATAAAGGCTATTTTGTATGCCCACACCTACCTAACACAATGTGGAGATGTGATGTCATCACACCCATCATCATGGTAACTGATCACAGTAGGCCAAAATTTGAATAGAATATTGCAGAGTATTGTACATTGCATTTTCCAACTGTATTAGCCGTTGAATGTCTAGTTGGAATTTGGTGGTGGTAATAGGAAAAAAATATTTCTGACTTCAGGCACTTTCTAATGGGGTTTTATGTGTACTAAGGGAATGCATCTGTCTTTAAGAGAAGACTGAAGTGTTTGAATGTTTGAAATTATTTGAGTAAAAGCCGGTTTATACTGTGGTATTATAAAAATATATTTTAGAACCTGAACTGTGTCTTGCCTGCTAGTCTTTTGTTCGGTTTGGGTTTTTTAAGGAATAAATGTTTTGTTTATTTTTTTCCAATAGCTCATCAGGCTACAGATATTTGTATATATTGAAGACATGCTGGGCTAAATATTTATTGTAGCAGAGAGTTTATGTGCTGAAATCACTTTGTGATTCTTAGAAGCTCTTTTACATGTCCTTGTGTGCAGAGCAGCTCTGTCTACCTGCAAATGTATGCAAACAGGTAAACACACAAGACTTGTTAAAGTGAAAGGCCTAAAGTACTTGTTCTTTATTTTTGTTTTAAGTGTGGTGGGAAAGCAGGAAGCTTCCACAGAGAGCTCTACTTCATGTGGCGTTAGGGAAGTGATTTGGTTAAGTGTTTGACTTACTGCTTGGCAAAGTCGAGTTACTGTAGCTGTGTGAATTCAATTCTAAATGTAATTAGAACCTCTTCGTAGCTTTCTAAAAATGCTATCTGAATGAAAACTAGCAGATGTTAAATGTCTTGCAAGTGACACTTTAGATTCTTGCACAGTAGAAACCATCAGTGTTTCCATAATGACCAATGATGTTTTCATATAAAGTGAGATTTCTGGAAAACATGTGGTTGCAGAATTGTATCGTTTTAGTTTTGGTTTTTTTTTTTCATTGTGGCAAAAAAAAAAATGTACAGTGGTTTTGGTTACAGACAGAATAGTTTAAAGTTAATTATCTTATCCTGAATTTGTGGATTGTTTGAAAAAATGGAAATCAAGCAAGTTATTTTAGTTATATATATCAGCTTAGCCTTAACATTTTTGTTTGTCTCTGTGCTATAAGGAATTTTTTTTTCACTGTCTAGGTATCTTTTTGTAGCCATCAAGTCAAAGGTTTTATGTAGCATGAGCAGATTAAGTACAGTCGTACGCTAATCTGTAAGATGGTGAATGCAATGGTAGAGAAGGAAAGGGTACCTAAGGGAAACAGCATGATGAGATTTAAAACAAATTTAACTGTTCTCATTTTGCTGCAAGCAGAATAACCACCAGCTCTGGATGTTTTGATTGTCGTGTGCACACAGCACAGATGGCTGTGTACATTTCCATGAAACAAATTTTTGGCAGTTGCAGCCACACTAACTTTTTCCCAAAAGCAGCAGTGAGAGTCATGAATAGTCCCAACTCAATCTTCTGATTTGCACTACAGGCAACTGTTGTAATGTTATGTACAAGAAAACCCCGCTAATGCACTTTTACATTGTGTACTACTTTTAATTTATCGGCAATAATTTGTATCAGTTTATCAGATACAGGACTCCCAATTCTCATGGAGCTCATGGTTTTTAAAGTAGAGTTAATGTTCTTTAATAAAAAAGTGAAGAGTGAAAAAAATTCGTTTGAGTTAAATGAAGGACAGGGATGTTCATATTCTAACATGATTTTGTATGTATGCTGCTATGATGTGCATGGTGAAGGCATAAGGTTGTTAGGCACTGAACTCAGGTGCTATAGCATTTTATCACCTAACCCTCTTACTCTCCCTAGGAAAATTCAAACTTAAGATTTAGTCCCAGATCTGTCTGGCTTGCTTCCAGTTTACCAAACTCTCTGTTTCTGAAAGGACTCTTATCTAAACTGCATGTGTGAATTTCCTCTTCAGTCAGTGGTGGGATAATGATGCTTTGAAGCCCTGATTTCATAATTTGCCTTAAGAACGAAGCTTGCTAGAAGAGCCCTGTCTTCCCCTCTGCACTGAGAACGCACGTACAGGGATCTCAGAATTCCTGTCACTCACCAGGTGAAGCAGAGAGACAAACTTCCCTATAGGAGAACAACAATGTGACCATATACTCACTGTTACCACTGTTTAACATGTTGGTTTTGTTTGTTTGTTTTAATAAAGGTCCATGAGGGATTCTTGGAAAGTAAGATTGCTCCCATGAACATTAGTGCCACTAGCAGCTCTTCTGAGAAAAGGAATACTGATTTACGAATATACATGCTGTGCTTCCTGCCATTCCTGGTCCTCCTGGTCTTCATTCGTGACCTTAAGAGCCTGTCCTTGCTTTCATTGCTTGCCAATCTGTCCATGGCTGTCAGCCTGGTGATTATTTACCAGTATATTGTTAGAGTGAGTATAAAAAGTTTATTATCTGTTCTTTTCAGTGTAGCAAGTTATATTTGTTGAATATGGCAGTTGGTTTCTGATAGATATATATATTGATTAACAGTTTCTGAAAGGCAGTATTATCTTATATTTGAGGTATCTTAATTTAAGATAATAAAAATATGTATTTTGATGGAAGTGGAGCATGGGGAGAAAGCCAACGAGAGATACCCAATTTTTTTGTAACTTCTCCTTCTTCCTTGCCCAGCCTGTAAGATAGTAATTAATCGTTCTGGAGAACTTTGGCTTGTGTTAAAGAGATGTTCTTTTAGTGTCCCTCATGGTTATGAGGAATATCTGTGCAGTATGAAAGCAAGTTAGAAAGAGCAGTACGCTAAGAAGTTTGCAGAAGGTAAGACTTGAGATGAGCACTTTCCCTTCTGTTTTAATTGATGCTCTCTTATACACATCAATGCGATACTTTAAATGTGAAAATTTCTGTGACAGTGATAGAACCTAAAATAAATACATCTGCAAGTTTCTGTGTGGGAAGGTGACTATGAATGTGTATAAAGGACTAAGTTTGGAGCAAAACTAGGGATTGTAAATAGCAATGTATACACCACTGTCAACATGTACTAGGTTTTCTTTTGTGTAACATAATCAAAATTGTAGGAAGAGCTAATGCACTGTTTTGCTTTGTTTTCTTCAGGATCTAGCGGATCCTCGAAAACTGCCTCCTGTGGTTGGCTGGAAGAAATACCCACTGTTTTTTGGGACTGCAGTATTTGCTTTTGAAGGAATCGGTGTGGTAAGTGCTTTTTACTGACTCTTCAAAATCACTGGTTCTGTGCTGGGGATACAGGCAGTTTTACTTCTGTTGTTACTTTGCTGGTTTTGTTGAAGCACTAATCTCCTGTGTTGGTATGAAAAGGATTAATTTGTCTGGTCAAATAAGGTGAAAGTTGTGGACTCAACATCCCAATCACTTCGATGCTTAACCCTGTCCCAAATTGCAAAAATGCCTTTAGTCCCAAATAGTTAGTGTCAGGAAAATCCACAAACTCCTGAGGTTTATGTCCAAAAAGGAGACAGAGGAGTCCTGCAACTTTACTTAGATAAAGGGAGAGAGTCCTGGGGCACACATGTGCAATGTTTTCTCTCATGGGGTTTCAGAGGGCACAGCCTCCTTTTATCCCAAACTCCTGGCTGCACGATGATGTCTCCCTTTTCCCATTGGCTGAGGTACTGGGAAAGTACAGCCTTCCCAAACTCCTTGCCACATATTCCCCCCTTGAATCTATAATTTTACCCCAAAGTTCAGAAGTTCAGGCTTGTGCAGACCCATGTGGTTGTTCCAAAGTCAGTAGAGACATGAATACCCATTTCAAAGATGTTAACACCCAATCCCTTCACCCATCAAATTATTTGCAAAGACATTAGCTTTCCTCTTATTAGTTAGCCACTTTTGATCCACATGATATATTTTAAAAAGTAGCTAAAGAAACTTCTGGGAATGGTAGGTCATAAATTGCTGGGAAATTACTGTATATACTTTATCTGTTATATATTTACATACTTAAGCAAGTGTTATGCTTAGTGTATGCTTAAAATTAAAAAAATCCAACCAACTCTTGTTTCTGTCCCTGCCCCATCTCCCAAAAAAGCCCTGACCAAACCCAAACTAAAACAACTCCAAAGCAGGATGCAATTAATCTGAAATGATTGTCTGTCACTCATATAACACAGAAGATTTTCAAGTCTGTTTTCTTTTTTGGATTTGTCAACTCTGACTTAAACTAGATGATTTTGCCTTGGTGCTGTGTTATCAGTGGCAGAAGAGCTGAATAGGAAAACTTACGTTACAAAAGTGTGTTTTCCAAATATTTTCCACTGTTTCTCCCATATGAACTGATGGATGCGTAAGTTTAGCTACCATATATCTGAGTGTATCTGAACATCTTTCCTTTTGTCATCTGGAAGTTTCATTATAGGAAATCAGCTGTTTGTCTGAGGTTATTTGCTGCCTGCAGGTCTTGGGCAAAAAAACCTCCCCAGACTCAGAGAATCAGATTGGACTACACTAAGCTTGTTACTTTTTGGTTATGTAGTCTGCCTTGGACAGACTGCATTTGCTGTGTGTGTCATGCACTGTAGATCTGATGCATGTCCCAGTTGTATCAGTTTTGCTCATGTACTGCATAGCACACAGGTATTTGTAGCCAGGGAATCCCAACTGAGAGTCCTGTAAGCCTCGGGAAGGTGGTGAGGGCTTATCATTTGGTAGCAGTAGTTTATTCAATTATAGGTAGGGAATTGGTTTATGGTAATTATCTTCTGGCATGTTAGATCTCAAATTAGACAGCTCCTTAAATTTGCATCAGTAGTAGTAGCAGCATTGACTGCTGATGTAAACGTTTTAAAGAACTGCCCAGAACATTTGCTTGTTTGACGCCCTGGTTGTTAGTAAGGACATCTTTAAGAGCTCCAAATTTTTTTCTCTCTTTTTATTCAAGACCTTAATAATGTAGGGTTTATTCTATTTGTACCTTTAAAATGTAAAAACATTGCTTTATATTATTAGATATTAGTGTTATATAGGTATTGCATGTATTTCTGCATAGGCCGTCTCTGTTTTTTACTTGGTCATAATTTACTCCCTCTTCAAAGCAAATGGAAAACATGGTTAAGTTTTCACCTTGTTATTAGTATTTACAAACTAATTCAATGTTTATATTTACTATGGTTCAATACACTTTGTGTATGTGCTTACATTACACAAAACCATTAATATAACATGGCTACCTTTACAAACTGAAATGAAAGTGAAAATTAATGTCTGTTCTTTACATGCAGAATGATATTAAGATGTCCCTGCCTCTCAGGGATTTTTTTGACATGTAGAATGTTTGCTGTGCATGCTTATGCTGTATTTGCATGCACAATAGAGAAGATTTGAAGAAAATATTATTTCATATATTTGAATAATCAGAATTAAACAAAGTTGTTGAAGCATAAAATAGAAAAAAGGTAAGTGAAGCAAAGCAAGACAAGACATTTCCTCTTTACATAATTATTATTTCATATAATTCTTGGAGAATGATTAATTGATAACGAATTATTACAGCTCAGGAAGTTACCATGATAAACCTGTTGTGTAGCTGGGGTCTGGTACCTTGTTACTCCTGTCTTACTGTTGTTCCTATATCCATGTGGTTGAGTTGCTCTGGTAAGGAAAAAAAAATCCATTTAATTAGATTGGCTCTTTAGTCTACTCTGTCTGACTGCAGGCACTTAAAATGGATTTATGTAATCTTGGTCTTGTTTTTAGAGACTTGATTTTAGATTCTGTTCTGGAATGTCTTGCAAATATCTCGTATTACTGTGAAGCTGTCTGAACATGGCATTATAAACAGAAGCCTTAAGGTCTTAATTCTCAGAAAAGTTGATTTTAATTGCTTAATTTTATACAATAGGTTGGCCTGAAACAGTTATGAGGTCTCATTTTTCCTGTTCCTTGAATCTGAATGTCTGTTAGGCCATTTCTCATCTTGAGAGCTGCCAGGTTACTGGGTGTTATGAAAAAGGACAATGAAATTCTGAGGTTTTGGGCTGGTGCAGTCATCTTAAGCAGAACCTGACAAGAGAGGAAAACTGCCCTCAGTGTGTTTATTTGGGTTTTTTTTCATCCCATTGTTCCAAAATGCATATATTAATTTTTTTCTTTTGGTTTAGCGCTTGTCATCACTTAAAATATGACTGTAGTTCATTAGTAACTGATACAAATTAGTGACGCTGATAAAACAGAGGACTTGCTCACTAAATGGAACGTTTTTCAGAGAGCTGCAATGATTCAGCAGATTCCACTAGAATTTTCTTCTTGATCTTGAGAAACCGTGTTTGTCTTATAGACAGATGATGAGTGTATGAACACGGGTTTTGGTTAAAATCTATCGCTAGCTTTGGACTGATTAGCTGTCATAGTGTTACAAGAAAATCAGCAGTATGGAATTTGGAATATTGTTGCTGTGGCTATAGTCGATCCCTAAACAAATAGACTTGAAGAACCTCAATTTTACAGACTTGAGTCTGTAATAACTCAAACGTGGACTGTTTATAATTGAAATACAGGATCTCAAAGAAACCAAAGTAGTGCCTAGAAAGTCTTAGGTAATACTAAGAGCTAGTTTAAACATTCATCAGCCAATGTTACAAAACTATTTTGAGATATTTTTCATGAAAATAAAAACTATTAATACGTTGAATTGATGATATTAATGTGATGAATTGAACTGTTCATATCTGCCTGTGAAATCAGTCTAGACTCTTATTTGATGGCAGGTTTGAACAATTTTGTCATTTTGCTAAAGTGCAGGCAAGTTGTTTTTTTGTTGCTTCAAAATGTTAATTCATTAATCCTTCTGAGTGATGCTTGCAACAGGAAGAAGTGCTGCAGTCAATTGCTTGTACTATTCATTTAGTTGCTGCCTCTTAAAGATGTCTGTAAAAACGAGGTTACTGCAGATTGGTCTAAGGTTGCTGCTGCAAATGGTGGCTGTCTTGGCAGCTGGATGGGGATCGTTACTGTGTGGGAACAGGAGAAGTTGGCAGCAGGGGCACCCTGTGACCCCTGGGCAAACAGCAGCTGAGAGCTCAGTGCTGCCAGTCTCAGGGTTACCATTCATAGTGTTGAGAGTTGCTTTGGGATTTTAGCACTTCTAAGTTTAGATTTTAAGATCATCGGGGTGACCTTGTGAAAATCCTACTAACTAGTGACATCAGTTTAGTTTGTGGAACAGCAGTGGCAACAGAAATGCAATACTCTTAAGTGGATGCAACAAAGCATATAAGATACTTGATTTTGTTTAAACTTTCAAGTGAAGATTTCGGTTTAGCGGGCAGAATGTTGATTTGGAAGTGGAGAAAATATATATGCAGCCCTCAGTGAACCTTGTTAAATGCAGGACTGTGCTGGGGCTGGGACATTCTGCAGCTGCTGCTTTCCTTCTGGAGTTTGGTTCTCTCTGGTTGTGCGTTCCCTGTGCCAGAGGATGCTGCCTGGCAAATCGCAGGGCTGGTGCTCAGGCCACAGAGCAGGAGAGAGTACCAATGGTACTTCTTGAATACAGGAGCTATGGGTGATGTAGTAGAATGAAGGTGTCTTTCACAGAACATGTAACATAGTTTTGTAAGAACCATGTTTGAGTGCCTCTTTCATGTTCCAAAGGTGAATAGGCCTGGTTTAAAAATTAATGGGAGATTTTATTATTGAATTAAAAGTAACTTCAGACTAAGTTTGCCCGAAAATGAAGTTAAGAGTCTTGAACGTCCTTTTTATAAGGGTGTAAACCAACGCCTTCAAGGCTTTTCTCTGTCTGTAGCATTGCCATGTGCAGGTAATAGCTTTGCATAATCTTGTGCTTATGTAATACCAGCTACACTTAATGAATATTTTACATCAAAAGTCTATTCTAGATTTAAAAAAAAATCCAAATGTGGAAGTAATATTTTATAATAAGCTTCAGGAGGAAGAAGAATGCAATAGAATCATAACATTTAAACAAGAAGTATAATTTTCCTTCTCCATTACATATAAATATGCAAGTTAACTACAGTTTTTACAATTGAGTATTATTTTTTTCCCTCCTGTTGAGTGCTGCAGACAGATTAGCTTAGTGAAGAGAAAAACATTACTTTCCAACATTAATTTCAGGTTTGGAAAATAAGACTTCTTATATTTTGGCCTATTACTTGAAGATGTCTATTCAAACTGCTTTTGAACTTGGATATCACAGCTTTGCAGCTGAAGATAGGGTGGTGTTTGTATACCAGAAGACAGGGTCTGGAATCACATTAGGCAGCAGCTAACCAATTCCAGAAGATTTAAAAACAGAAAACTAAGTGGATTATAATTTTAAAATGTCATTATCTGGATTTTTAAAGTAATGCAGATGAGCTTGTTAGGCCTGTGGCTTTGAGATAAAAGCCTCTCGTTGTCAAAAACTCTTTTGACAGATTAGTATTGTCCTTAAAAAAAAAAAAAAAAAGAAACCCAATGGCATGCTTCCCTTGTCCTTAAGACCAGGCTGTATTTGCCAGAAGCAGACATTTAACAGGTAACATGACGTCATCTAAATCTACTTGAGGCATCAGCTCTTTAGACCAAGGTACATCAATTCTATTGGTGCTCTTTTGAGATGATGCAAAGGCTTGTATCCTCAAAATATGAGATGTGGGAGTTCTCTGAGGATGTTTTTGTAATTGGACAAGCAGATGTAAGTGACTGGATTTGATGACTGTGGAGATGACCTAGTACATGGTAAATGTGGACTTTAAATGGTGTGTCAGCAAGAAGTTGTAGCTACTGTGCAAAATCAGGAAACGATTATGAGCAAATGTGTTAGAAACAGAGAATGTTGTTAGATACAGCAGATAAAAAGATGTATCAGAAAATGTAAAAATACACATCTGCCCAATTCAGATGAATGTTGATGAAGTATCAGACAACTTGGTATCACCTCTTTATCAAGGTAAATATTCCTTACCAGTAGTCTGCACTTCCTGAGAATGGAGAAACTGGCTTTCACCCTGGAGAATGATTTGTTTGTACATATTGTACTTTTATTACTTCTTATTTTAAAGTCAATTCTTAATAACACAAACAAAAGGCCCCCTGTATAACTTTCCTTCAGGCAGCATCCCACACACATGCTTGCAACATTCAAATGTTTCTTTTTCCTTAGAAAACCTAAGATACACATGCATTTACACCATCGCAGTACAAAGGCATTTTAAGTTTACTGCTTATTTGCCTGAAACTTTTCTTAATCATTATGTGGTTGGTGACTTTGGAGAAAGGCTCTGCCTTGCCCAGCTTATGGCAGGTGGGTTTTGGGGTCTGAGACACAGCTTCAGTGAGTTACAGAAGCTAATTTTCCTTTTACATGTGACCCTGTCTTAGATGGAAGACCTGTCTGCCTTAATTATGCATGCAGTAGAGGCAGAGTGACGTACTTATGCAGATATTACATATAATTAAGAAGCATAGTTAAGTAATTCCAGGCAGGAATATTTATTTTGCTTTTTTGGAGCCAGACTTTTTGTTCTCCTGGCCCGTCATTCTGTAAGTCTTCTAAACTGCAGCTTTTTTAAACTTTGTTGTGATGGTTGGATAAGATTTCCTTTCTATTATGTTCTGAGTGAGCACTTACCTGCAGTGTATGGAATTATCTAAGTAGTATTTAAATGTAAAGCTTCATGATTTGACAAAGGTTTTGAATATAACCCTGAAGATGCAGAAATGTTAATAACTTTTCCTGGAGGGAGCAGCTAGCTAGAATAAATACTTGTATCCTTGGTTTTAGACTTTCATGTCTGTCATTTAATCAGCAGTGTCTTAACATTACCATCTATAATAGGATCTGTGCAGGGTTTTTATTGATGAAGGTAGCATTGCAATATTGTGCATGTGTTTGTGTCTATATGTAACAATAAATAAAGTTTAAGTTCTAGTTTACCTCTTAAATATTTTGCCAACATGTATTTATTTTTTAAGTTAAATCTGTTGTAAATCATGAATAATTTGCATTTATTGAATCAAGGATGATGGAGACAACAGCTGGAAAAAAAAATTATTTTATTGTATGGCTGAATATACTTGGTATTAGTAGACTTATCATTTTGTCAAAGGAGTTTTTAACTCAGTAATGTTCTTGAATGTTCACTGAAGGATATGTCTCCTAAACCTAAAATTTTGTATTCATACATGTTCTCCCAGAGTTGAAAGTCCTAATAACATGCTGCTGAACACTTCTGCAGGCATCAGTAATGGCTCCCTAATAAACATTGTGATTGAAAAATGATACTGATTTGTCAGGAGCAGTAGAAGAAAGAATCCTAAAAGAAATGGGAGAGGTGGAAAGCCCTTATCCCAGGGCTGAGAATTTTCAGTATTTAGAGTTATAAAATTTGTAGGTCCTTGATCCCATTTATTTCCTGTCATACGCATTAATTCTCAGTGGAAACCATTGTAATTTATTTTTTCACTTGTGCAGTAGTGGAATTTGCACAGCCTCATGCAGGACCTCACCATCTGTATAATCTTTGATGTGTGTTCCTTTAGAAGCTAAAGCAACATATTGGTGGAGGACCATTTCAAATAAAAGACAAAAGACCTTTTGGGAAGACATTTTATTTTAAACCATTTGCATTGAAACAGATTGAAGTTTGTAAATTTTTTGTCTCTTGCCTATGAAGAAGCAGGTAGGGGTAGGTGAGAACTTAGTAACCATTATAACTTATTTTGAGGGAACTTAAATTCAGTGTGGATTTGAATACTGGCTGGCATAAACATTTAAGTGCCACTGCAGTTTTGAGAAATTCCATTTTTACGTCCTGAGCCAGAAAGTGTCCAGAAAGACACAATCATATACTATATCTTTATGTATTACTGCAGTGGATTGAAAGATACCCTCCAGCAACACTTGCATTTCTAAGTAATTTTTTGTTTTATCACTTACCTTGTAGAAATTTTGAAAGTAGCATAACTTATACAGAACATGTTAGACCATAGTACTATATAGTCTGTAGGCTGCAGTCCAAGTGACTGGGGGCTGGAACTGTCTGATAAATTAGAAATATAATTTTCGATTAGCATATATATTTTGCTGGACAAAATTACAAACTATTGTAAAGGCCAGAAAAGCATATAACACTTCAGTGATTTTAACGGGACAAATATTCTAAAATGTTATTTTAAAATATTAAAAAATATTTTAAAATATTGGTGACTGAACCAAAATGCTGTTTTATCGTTTTCAGTTTGCATTGGAGAGAAATGTTTTGGATTTTGTTCACAAAGTCACATAGAACATGATAATACACAAGCTTGCAGAATTTCAGTTAAATTTCAGAGCAAGCTAAAGACTAAATAAATGAGATAATGAAGTGATAAATAAACTCTTGAACATAGCAAAAGAAAAAAAGAACCCCTGAAGAAAATGCAAGGTTTGGATGGCAAGCTAAGTAAGATTTACACAATTCCTTCAAGCATTGTTAAATTAAAGCCATCAGAATAGGGTGGTAGATTGGGTTTGGGTTTTTTTTTTGGAGGTAATTCTTTTTTCTGGTGAAACAAGTGGAAAGGGGCTTCACTGGAATCTGAGGAGATTGGTTTTTGGAGTGATTGGAATTACTCAGCAGATTTCAGTAGGTAGTATGTTCTGTAGTGAGAACTTATCTTCTGGATTTATTTATTTCATATAAAACTTTTACTATAAAGATTGATGTACAGTCACCATTTGGCTTGCATTTTTCCTTGGGTAATAGCAGCTGACCTTTTGTTCGCAGTCATGAGGGATGTGTTAAGGAAAATTGGATTGTTTATTGTACGTGTTCTAAATAGTGATGTTCTGTAGCTTACTAAAGAGAGTGAGCTTTAAAAATGTATCTAAAAGTGATAGAATAGAATAGAAGATAGAATAGAAGCCTGTTGCTCAAAATATTGCATGGGCCTTTTTCTGTGCAGTGCAAGAGGAGATGCACTTGGACAGGCAAGCAAACATGGCAATGTAATAATGATGTATGTTGTTATTATTCTTTTACGTGATGTAACTGTACATTTTCTGCAGACAGTTCCCCTGTAGGCTGTGTGGTTGTAAATCCACCTTTCAGTGAGCAGATTAATTCATTGGTACCTTCTGCAGACAAGAAAGAATGGGCCAGGCCTGCGCTGTGTTGGTTTGCTGAGGTTTTAGTATTTTGTCTTTGGAGGTTAGGTAGTACAATTTAGGTTTATGTATCTTGAATACCTTTATACCAGCTTTTTTGCTATGAGTGAACAGCTTTATTTTGCTGCTGTAGGGATGATTAGACATGTCTTTTTTTTACCCTGAGTAAATTGATAAATATATTGATTTTAATTTTCCAAAATTCTTGACTTGTCTCTAGCTTAAGCCAGCCAAAACTTCTATATAGCTGCCTACCTGAAATACTTATTTTAAAAGTGCAGGGGTTAAAGGATGGCCATTTTAGTGGGATTTCCTGAGAAATGGAAAGGTGACTCTATGTTTTTATACATAAAGTATGTCTGCTCTTAAGATATCCATTACAAGATTAGCTTTGAAAATTAAATAAAAGTTTATCTGGCTGCCTGCAGGTCGAATTCTCTGATGGTTTGGTTTTTTGGCTTTTTTTTTTTTTTTTTGGTGCAGTTATATGAAAAGTAGAGATTTCTGATTAAAATTAGGCAGTCCCCTGCAGCTTATTTGCAGGAAGACTGTAAGTGTAGCAGGATATTCAAGGCAAGGGTTGAGGAGGCAATGGTATTACTAGGGATGTTTATATTTACTTCAAGCAGCTTGAAATGAAGGGGAAAGCACTTTGCATAATGGATGGTATCAGATTAGCCAGGTTATTTCAAACCTTCAGTTATGATTCTTTGCCAGTTAATTATGGGTACTTTTGAATTTATTTGGTGGATGAAAGCAAGATGTACTGTGCTTGTTTTGCAATTTTAAGAAACCAAAGGTTGACTGTAACTAAAGGAACCTAGTATTAAGTTTCAAGGAGTATAATAGTAGTGATGTGTGCAAATGTCTCAAAAATTATAGGAAAAACTCTGTGAAGCAGGTGACAGAGAGAAATTATAGAGTTTATGCAGTGAGGAGGAAAAAAAAGGATAGAAATTGAGAAATTATGAAAAGAATAAGCTTACTCTAAAATACCTGATTTCATAGGTGTTTAGGGCTATGACAGGGACTAGCATGAAGGAGAAAGAGCTTGAAGGAAGCACAGCATGGAAATCAGAAGCACAGAAGAGAGTCATTAAATAAAAGGTTAAAAAATATATCTTTGAAACGGAATCTTATCTCACCTCCTGGTTCCAGAAAGGAAGCAATAAAACCAGAACTGAGAAGCATTTGTGAAAAGAACCTTGTCTCTTGCATTCAGATGAAATGTTAGGTTTTTTGAAATCATTGCAAGAGGAACTGTGCAGGGAGTGGAAAGAAATTTTACAGTGAAGACCTATCCAGTAGCTGCTCACCAGTGAGTCTGTCAGAACACGCACTGGCTCACATCATATCTGCCAGCAGCCTCCGTCTCCTTGTGAACACTCCACTGATCTTCTGGATCCTGATGGGCTTCAACAGCTTAGTGTAATACACATATAAATACACATGTAACTGATGGTTACTTGACATCATGTTAATCCTGTGAGTTACAGGACTTTGTAGCTTGTTTGGAGTAGGTGATACTGGATACTCTATAAAACCTGGCTCAAGTTCTTTGTGTAATTTCTTTGGGGATCAGTTTGACTGAGGGAAGCATCTCCTGCAATGGCGACTGTCTTGAGATTGCTGCTGCTGCTCAGAGAGGGTGCTTGGAAGTACCTGGGAAGGAACACTCACCTGGACTGAGTGATGCAGGAAAGGCTGCATTAGCATTTTCATCTGTTCAGCTTGGAGGCACATGTAGTCCTGATAGTAACTCAAGGATAAACCAGGAAGAATTAGCATTTTTAAGTATAATTTCAAGATCTACATATGTTAATGTGTGTCTCACCAATAGTCTTATTAGCCTATATTTCTTTTAGTGTCTCATTTCCTTAAACTCAGAAAAAAATGAAACTTGTAACGTTAAAGAGAGGATGCTCATATGAGAACGTGAGTTTGGATGGGTGTGTTTTATTCTGATTTATTCATAAGTATACAGGAAATTATATTATTGCATTTAATGAGTAGACTTGATTTAGTGGATAGTTAAAAAGCAGAGTGTGTATGCTTAAGAGCATTGTCCTATAATGGTTTTAAATTGCTTTTAATTTTTTAAAGTTTTTGTTTTCTTGGAGAAACATGAGTCTTCTGGTTTTAAATGCTAACCTGGTTTGGTTTAAACGTTAAAGATAAAAAATTTCAGTATAGTTAGAAATCTAAAAAGAAAATTTCAATGCTTCCTTTGGTCTGAAGCACACTGAACATAGTATGTGCCACTAGTCCTTTATTTATGAACTAATTTTCAGATAGACAATTCTATGATAATCTTGTCTGCCTGTGAAACAAACTTTGTCAAAATGTGAAAAGATTAAAAAGGCAGATATCCTGATCAGAGTCTGTTACAGACTACGTCTCCTTTTGTACTCTTCCTGCTGCTCAACACTCATTTAAAAAATGATTTAAGTTTTGAAACTCTTCTTTGTTTAAATTTTGCGTTCCCCACTGGATCAAGTTACAGTCCAAGCTCTGGTTCTTTTCTGGAGGAACAACATCAGCAGTGTAGGCTCTGAAATATATAAAGAAGTTAACATGTATAGTGAATATTAATTGAATAGGAATGAAAATTGTCTCTAAATGTGCACCTTTTTAGGGACCTTTTGGTTCCCAAGTGTAAAATTACTTCTTTAGGATTTCAGATATGGGAGAAATAGGGCCATAGGGGGATAGGTTGACAGTGGGGAAATTCTACTACAGGTCAGGAAGTAAATGTCAGTGGGTGACTAGGAGAGAGGAGTAATTACCCTATGGAAAATAATATACCAGCAATTCAGATATATCAATTTGTTAGTTAATTAGTGGATGAAATCTGCTTTTTTCATGACTCATATTGCTTAAATAGTAAATATTCAGTCAATTAAAAAGCAATTTTGTATGATGAACAGTAGCTTTTACAGGGCAACCCTGTTGCACTGAGACTGTTTGTCTGTATTAGATATGACATAAGTGCTAACCAGGGATGACAAGCTTCTTCAATTAACAGTGCCACACTGTTCATCAAATATAACCTGCACGTCTACTAAAAGATAAGCTCAACTATGAACTTTATTCCACTGTCTGTATTGCCTAGATCCTAATTGCCTAACTTCATTATAGTCATGCCTTTTTGGGACTACATAAAAACAGAGGCTAGACAAAATTAAGAGAATAAAAAGTCGTTATATTTATTAACAGGCCTTCAGGTACATTTAGGGCAGACAAACTTCTCCCCCAGGAGCTACACCCAAAAGTGGATGACGGGTCTTCCATACTTTTATGAGTTTGCATGTTGGAGATTAATCCTCCAATTACAGCTTCAGGTAATGAAATAAGTTTACCCCAAGTTTGCTCCCCAACTCACTTTTGTTTACATCTCTCAGGGCCTGAGACTGTTAGATATCCTTGATTCCCAGGCCTGGAGAGGAATTGTTTTGTCTGACCAAAATGAGAAAACAGTAGCTAACACTCTATATAGAGTTTAGTTACGCACTAAAGAATTGCAGGATTACAAGTATATAAAAAATATAAAAGCTAAAATCGTAAGGCATCGATAGAAGCTTAGATGTTTCACTTAGATGTAGACATACAGTGTTAGGTGTCTTAATCTTGGACTTTATCCCATATTGAGTAATTGAGATGACTACAGTTCTCCTGAAAGAGGTGGGGAAAGTGTGCTTGTCTAGGGGTATCCATGTACCTTCAGCTGGTGTTTTAATGATGTAAAAGGATCTGTTTTGCTGGTGAAATTGAAGGTGGGAGGAGCAATATGTGAGCTTGTAACTTGGTTTTACTGCCTTAAAATTTTGTCTGGGTGTCTAAAAACTTAAGTTGGAACTTACTGAGTGCATTTTTCTAAATGCCATCCAGTACAGGTGAAAGGCAGTCTCCAGCAAACTTCACGCAGTAATTGTTGCAATGCCTGTGTCTTCACTGTGAAGTCATGGCAGGCCCAGTGAGATGGCTTGACTATGTGAGGCTCAAAGCACTGTGTTTAGGAAAAGCAGTGCTTAATGTGCCTGACCCTGCTTCTGTCAGAGAGATGAAAAAGAGCATGGGACTGCATTCTGATAATCATGGACTCCAGATTCCTTGCTAGGAGGGCTGAGGCTGAGGCTGAACTTGTGTCAGTAGGTTTGTCTGTGATGGAGGCTGACAGTGCAGGCATACCTAACAGGAATAGGACAAATATCCTTGGATTCTGAAAAACTTTGTTACAAAATAATTCATGTTACGCTCATTGCTTATGTATTTTCATCTGAACACTATAAGTTTCTCTTGACAGTTTTTCTAGCCTATAAATATTGCTTTATAATTCCACACTGAGACTTTTTTCCCAACCAAAATATGTGCTTTTCAATATCTGAGTATTTCTATTGGGTACATAAAACATTGTGACCATCCAGGCGGTAAAACATTATTGTAGAATAATCTTACTTATTTATAAAATCGCCTAAATTTTGGAAGTTGGCATTGAAAGAGGCGAGACAAGTAGTTTTAAACTAAGAACATAAAATGTGATTGATTCTCCCTGTATTTCCAGGTACTGCCATTAGAAAACAGAATGAAGGACGCCACGCGTTTCCCCCTGGCATTGAACATTGGGATGGGAATAGTCATGGCATTGTATATCTCACTGGCCACCCTAGGGTATCTGCGCTTTGGGGATGAAGTCAAAGGCAGCATAACTTTAAACCTGCCACAGGATAAGTGGTAAGTGCCTCTGTGATTTCTAAGCAGTAACCTAGAAGGCAGAAATGTTGCAAAGGTTGTTCCATGCCTCAGTGCCATCAGTGTGCTCAGAGCTTTAATGTATCTGCCATAGAGCTGTGGTCCTAGCCAGTAATTTCTTCCATATTAGAAGGACTTGCTTATGGAGATTGATCAATGATATTCTAAGTCATTCCATCTCTAGAAGGAGCTAGTTCCAGGACTGTTGAAGGAGGGAATATGCAGTTTGCAACAAGCTGTCATGCAGTTCTGCAACAAGCTATCTTTACCTTGGATATCTTGGTCATATAGTGCCCTTTTTTAATGTAATCACTGAGTTTAGCAGGTGAACAAATGGAATAGAAAACATGAAAGATGAATAGGTTTGTAGTTCAAGTGCAGGTCCGTGGATAGTGTATGTGATGACTTCTTGTCAGAAGAATGAAGCTTATATTTACTAGTGTCTCAAGGATACTACAATTTTTATTTAGCTTTTTTTTTTAAAGCTATGAGGGCTGCACATGTCACATGCTGAAGATGCACTGAAGATGATTTCATCTGCTGTATTATTAGTTTTGTATCTGTATGTGGATGGATGTACTCTAACTCTTCTCTAATGTAATTAGGTTTTTTTAGTACTTTTGTCTGATAGGCCTAAAATTGGGTATATCAGCAGTGCAAAAGTGCTAAAACTGAAAAGTATTTTAATGTTTCCGTTCTGATCAAATAATGTCTTACAGGTTGTATACATGCATCTACCTGTTAAATGTCTGTTGTAGTAGCTTATTAAAAGTAGTGAAATCTCAAATTATGGGGAAAAAAATTCCTGCTTTGATGAACTGAATGCTGACATTTTTATTCTTTGAAAAAGAGGAGAACACATGTAAAGAATGTTCTTAATTTTTAAGTGTTACATTTTCACTCTCTTTTCTTCCTTTTCACTCCTTGGAGTCAATGTGAACTATGCATTTTTAATATTTTTAAGAAGTTTTGTTTAATTGCTAGACTGATTCTAGTGTTTAATACATGAAACTATAAAAAATGTGTCTTGAAGGATGAATATTTTTTTCATTGCTAGAACTTTCATCTATTTCTTACTGCTTGTTTGCTTGCTTTGTTTTTTACTGCTGTTGTAACAACTGAGATTTGGGCCTTAATGTTTTTTTCATTTTATGGGATTTCTTTCTTTCTATCTTTTCTTCTTTCCTTTCTTCTTTCCTTTCTTCTTCCTTTCTTCTTCCTTTCTTCTTCCTTTCTTCTTCCTTTCTTCTTCCTTTCTTCTTCCTTTCTTCTTTCTTTCTTCTTCCTTTCTTCTTCCTTTCTTCTTTCCTTTCTTCTTCCTTTCTTCTTCCTTTCTTCTTCCTTTCTTCTTCCTTTCTTCTTCCTTTCTTCTTCCTTTCTTCTTCCTTTCTTCTTCCTTTCTTCTTCCTTTCTTCTTCCTTTCTTCTTCCTTTCTTCTTCCCTGCCTTCCTCCCTTCCTACTTTTTCCAGGGCAATCCCTAGCACAGATACAGGCTGAGCAGAGAGTGGATTGAGAGCTGGATGATCTTTGAGGTTCCTTTCAACCCAAACCATTCTGTGATTCTCTGACATTTAAAAATACCCCAGAAATCTGCAAATGTTTTCTGTATCTATTCTGTGTGATGCAGCTGAAAGGAAAAATACTTCTATTTCTAATATAACATGGCACTCCTTGTTGTTTATAAGATTAGTGAAAAGCTTTTTTTAAATGGTAGCTTTGGGTTTATTTCTGCCTTAAGAGAGGTGCTGTTAAAAAACAAGGAGTGAGAGGAATATGGAATAAACTAAGGTTGCTACTCATCGTTGCTTTTTATTGTGCTCATGCAAGCAACAGGATGAACTTTATTCTGCATCCCTGCTGTCTAACAGAGCTGTTCGCATACGAGTTTTCAAATAGCTGCTGGCTACAGTGCAGATGTGATGATGATGATATTTGTCCTGATGGCTTTGCAGGCCTAATGCAAGGAAACAGATAATAAAAGAGATGGAAACTGGTGCTCTATAGGGTTGGAAATTGGCATTATAAGTGTAATAACCTGAAAGCTACTCAGGGCACATACCCACAGTTAACAAAGTCATCTGTTTTTGTCTTACCCTGGAGAGTACCCCAGAGCACCAAACAAAATTAGGAGAAGCAGCTCAGTGGTGTGCTCAGGGATTGTGATGTATGATGCTGTTGGTGTGCAGAACTGTGGGTCTGCCTGATACAGTACTGAGGGATAAATGGTTGCAATTAACTGGGCTAGCAAAACAAATTTTCAGTGAACTGTGGGATAGTATTTTGCTATTTGCTCCTCACATAAAAAGCCAGTAAGTTGCCAGTTTGAACTAGAGAAACTGCAAGGAGCAAAGAAATTTTTTTTTTAAGAAAGGCAAAAGAGCCTGGAATGTATCTAAAAAGTGGGACTTGGCTTATGTGTTTAATTCCAGCTGGACAACCCCTGTCTTAAAAATGAGCCTTTCCTTATAAAGAAAATTAGATTTAAATTCTGCTGCTTTCTGAGTTTTATTTGATGTCCTCACAGATGAATTGACTGGAAGGCATACACAGGCCCTAGACTGGTTAAGTTCTTAAGTTTAATTTAAATAGAGGACTGCTCATATTCTTAAAAATTTCCTGCTACATTGGTGCTCTTGAATAAATGACTTGGTGCTGTTCTATTTTAGAAAGTATTTGGAAGTACAAATTGTCACTCAGCATAATATATTACTTAGAATATGTTGAAAATGGACTTAAAGAGTAGTTTTCAGTAGTTGCAGATGTAAATTATAGAAAATTCAGCTTTAGTACTTGGTACTGTCCTTTGTTTGGGTCTCATCGATTTATAAAATGGTTTGGGTTAGAGAGGACCTTTAAAGATCATCTGTTCCTATCCCAATGCCATGAGCAGAGAAATCTTTCACAAGACCAGGTTACTCCAAGCTCCATCCAATCTGGCTGTGAACACTTCCAGGAATGGGCCATCCACAGCTTCACTACCCTCATTTTAAAAAAATTTCTTCTTTGTTCTCTTTGTTTGAGATCTTGTCTCCTTGAGGCTGAATATGAAGGTTCTTTCCACCATCTGTTCTTTGTTAAGATATAAGTGATAGTCTTTATGCATCAGTACCCTTAGTGTGAATCCCAAAGTTAATGACCATACCAGCATTGGGTGTATTGAAGTTTGACAAGACTTCACATGGGACTAGTTGAAGTGAAAGCTTTGCATAATTATTGCTCTGTTTGGTCTAGCTGTGTTGTTCTGCAAGTTTTGTTCCACTACTTGCCAATGTTTCTACCCTTAAAATGGGTATAATGAAATCTAAAATGTAGAATTGAAAAGAGGTTTAGCAAATATGAATGATTTAGATTTTTATTAAAGGGCAGCCTAAGGAGTCATCTTTTTCTGATTGGAATATAATATTAAATTGCTAATAAAATCACCTCAGTAATATAAAAATTATTTTTTTAATTTGTTAAGTTTTAATCCCCATAGAGCTTTCCAAATGCAGTGTAATGGAGATGATTACTTTGAACTACTGTGTGTTTAAAGTTTTTAATCCTGTTTTTGAATTTATTTTAGAAATTACTTTTGTAAAGGCTTGGGGTAGTCTGAAGCCTGAGGAGTAGAGGTGAATTCTAGGTATTTGGTCAGTTAAAATTTAGCCAGCTAAAATCTATCTAAGCTTCTGGAATAAGGACAGTCTTGAAGAGCTCTTGTTCCCTCTAAATTTCTAAAAGCTGCTCAGCAGTAAAAAAGATGTGTGTCACAAAAGCAACAGCTTCTAAACTATCTATGCCATTATGTCAACATGTAAATTGATGTAACAGTTTTTCTGTTTGTCCATTTGAATGTGCCTTCGGTGGTTCCCTCAGTTGTGTGCAGTGATGGCCAAACGTTTGATACGGATAATTTAAGACCTATTAGTCAAAATTTATTTTTAGTTGAAGCTTATTTTTCTTCTCTTCCTCATATAGAATCTTAGAAAGTATGGTAGAAAAGAGTTGAACTGTAGAGATAAAATTTTTTGCCATGCCATGCCATTTGGCCACAGGATAAGGGGCTAAAAGCAGCCCTGGCTGGATTTTATTTACTACTACAGATACAGACTGTGGTACTCAAAGAGAGAATGCTTTAAGTGACCTCGGCAAGGCTTTGAGAGCTACGAAGGTCAAGGTCCTATTTGTTCTTCCCCTATTCCAGCTGCTTTTTTTTATTTTCTTACTTATGCATGTTGGCTTTTCTTCGCTTGAACATCTTTTTAGGGACTGAAGCAAAACCCAAGGTTTTCAGTGCTTGATCTGCTTGGCATAATTTTCTGTTAAAACATGTTGTTTATGAGAAATATTCTCTTTCCCATTTGTGAACACACAACACCCCATGGCAAATGAACCAAGTCCTCATCCAAAATTTTTATAATGGTCATAGAAAGAAAATCATATGAAGAGACTCATGATTTCTGTCAGTTTGCTTCAAGCAATGACAAATACTTGTAGTAATGCAGCAGGAATTAAAAATATATCTGTATTTAAAACTGTTGGAGGCATGGATAGCTCTTTATCATTTGTTTACTCAGACAGAAGTAACAGTGGTAAAGATGTCTGAACTTTATTGGAAAATTTACTCTAGTTGGCTTATCTTCTGCAATTTCTTAGACAGTTAGAATATGATATTCATGTTTGCTGGGGGAAATTTTTTTTAATATGTATATATATATATGTATCTCCTTAATTATCAAGTTAATTTTTTATTAAGAATTTGCAACTTACATACTTACATGACTGTAAATGTTTTCAACAGGTTGTATCAGTCTGTAAAAATTCTGTACTCCTTCGGGATTTTTGTGACGTATTCGATTCAGTTCTACGTCCCTGCAGAGATTCTTATTCCAGTTGTCACCTCCAGAGTGAGGCAGAAGTGGAAGTTACTCAGTGAGCTTGTGGTGAGAGCGCTATTGGTCTGCTCAACCTGTAAGTATGTGCAGAACATCCATTAAAAAACATTTTGTTGGGACCTGCTTGTTTAAATATATGTTTTGTTTTTATTTTTCCAGAAGCTAGCGAACTTGAAATTTTGTTTCAATACTTCACTACATTTTGGCTTTTATGAACAAGTGAAACTAATGTTGTATTTGTATATTAACCACATTTGTTTTAGTAGGTGTGACCAGTTATTTGACAACAATATCTTTTGCCTGTGATACCCTGAAGCTGCCAACAGGAAAATAAACCTTTTTCAAATAAAATTTTTTCAGTGAGACACACATTGCTGAGATTTGTCTGCATTTATCTATGTGATCTTCAGTACATGCTTGTCATGGAGAAATTGTTTCTCTGTTTTGTTGATCTGAGGATTAAGCCTAAAGGTGTGTTAGCTCTATATCCATAAAGTAGCATTGGCAAGTATAGATGCCTGGTCACAGGATTCATGAAGTGTCACTTATTTTATGTGATGTTCCAAAGTACTTTTGCATCTCTGCTTTCAGTCCCTGTTACTCCTGTTGTTTTTCTTGCTTGTCCCCTGATCTTTCCATCCCTCCTACTGTGTCCCTGCTTTCTCACAGCTGGTTGAGATCTACTGGCAGGAGTCAGCAGAGCTGACATTGAATGGTGAGTGTAGTCTCATCTAGGAATCAATATTCCTGAAGATAACGAACAATGGGGGAAAAGTTCAGCTTTGCCTTTACAGCTCCCAATCAAAGTGCTCAATAACTTAGCAACCTGTTCTCACAAAACAAAACAAAAAATTGTTTCTAGAACAAAACTTCTTGACTTAACCATTTGTATTGAAATGAGCTGTTAATGCCTTAAAAATAATCAAAACTGATAAATAAGCAAAAAATGCTAAACCTTGTGTTTTAGGGTGAAGTATTGATGAAAGAGAAGATGTTTGGTTTGTTGTCTCCATTCCCTTGATGAATGCAGTAGCTAATATGCTGCATGACACCTAAGGATTGTTGTCAAAGAAAACTTTAACATCCAGTGAGACCTTGTTAAGGTCAAGCCTGTTGAGAAAAACAGTTTAATGTCAGTGCAATTTAATTACTGCAGTAAGCAAAGGGAAATACCATCCATCTAATGACTTGCTCTGAAAATACATCTGCATTGTGAAATTAAAAAAATAAAAGAAAACCCAAATTTTTCTTGAATTATGAAGTACGTATCTCCTGAAGCATCATATAGCCTGTGTTCTATTTGAAGTGATCAAGGTGTTAAGATTTTAAGATTGAGGATAAATGAGTATACTGTTGCTTACAGCCAAAAGTGTTTATGGGTAAAAGATAGTTTAATCTATGTATCTGATGAGAAGAGCCAGTGGTGAACAGGCTTAAAGGCACATTTCCCTGATTCACTTGGGAAAATGATAAATGACTTCATAATATTCAGCCATAGGATTTTTTTTCTTAACTTTATCATTGACATTTGTAATTTCTGGGTAATTTCTGAAAAGGGAAATCTGGAAAACAATCTCCAAGAAAAGAAAGTAGAAAAAGAAAGGAAATTAGCTATGTATATGTAAAGATACATATATACAAAAGATATAGCTATATATATAATGATGTAACATTAGAATGCTCTATCTTTATATCTGAAAAAAATGTGGATAGTAAAATTGTACCTAGTGTATGCCATTGCAACTTAACCTGTGGTATGAATCTTTAAAATGAAGTTGCTGAAGTGTTACTGGTGTTATTGGGATATTTGAGCATATTAAATTGTTTGCTGCAAGGCACAAAAAAGTAACATGTCTTGGGTTTGAGTTGCCAATTTAAATAAACTTATTTCTTTTTGTTGTGAGACAGAACCAGGAGTCAAAGAGCAAGGCAGGCTTAAAACTTTGAAAGGGTATAGAAGGAAATTTATTAACTACACAAACAAAAAAAAGGAAAAAAAAAAAAGAAATTTCAGAATAAGATTTTTCACATTACTCTGTCCCTCCCTCTTCCAGTCTTCACAACAACAAAACAAACATACAACAAATACTTCAGTCAGTGCCTAATTTAGTCTTTTTCTGTTTACTTTTGGAGAAAAGAAGTTTCCTCTTGTCGAAGTTGTAGGAGATGTGTTCCACAAGAAGAAAAAAAAAGTCCTCTTGTAGTTTTACCTCTCACGATTGCATCCGCCCGGGAAATCTGCAACCGTGACCTCCTCCCAATTCTACAGCCGTCCCAAAGTTGTAGATATGGGTCATGTCGATTTCATGGGATATTACTTTTAAGAATTGAAAATGTCCAACAGCAACGATTTTTATTTGTCTCCCTTTCCTCTGCTCAGGCTTCATCTTCAGAAAAAAACTGCAATCCCCTTCGTTTCTCAGGGCAGAAATTCAAATTCCCAACACAGGTGTTCTTTAATCAAATCGTCTCCTAAGAAGGAACATTTCCATCCCCCCATGTCTCTTTCCATGGTTTAAAGGAATATTCAGTACATTAGTTCATTCCTACAATTTCTCAAAAAAGATTTTCAGCCATTTCAGCATCTTCTCACTCTCCTTCCATCTTAAAATACTTCGCTCTTGCATTACTGACTTTAGAACTTTCCTTATTTCCTTTCATATTCAAAGGGAAGGCTGGAGGCTTTGCAAATCTTATCTGAACACTAAAGAGTTAAAGTTTAACTTAACTACAAAAGTTGAACCAGGCTCGGCCGTGCTGGTGGGGGGGGGCGGCAGTAGCGCCACTCAGCCCCTGCGGGGCTGGGCTGCGGCCCGCGTGGCTCATGGCCACCTGGGCAGGCCTGGTCCCGGCCCGGGACCGGCAGCATAAAAAGCCAGCATCCCCCCACGCCAGAGCCAGGCCAGTAGAAAAGGAATCCGTGAAAGTTTTATCGCACAACTTTTCCTCCCCTCAGCCATCGGGTCCCCCCTCGTTGGCAAACGGGGCCCAAGCGGCCTCCGAGTCTCCCCCTCCCCCGCATGGGGAAGAGGGAGACTCGGGTCGCTGTTACCTGCCCAGCCGCCGGAAAGACAAAGAGAAGGCCTTCCGGGATTACCCTTTTTTATAATGTGTGTGCACGGAGCGAACCAACTTTCTCTGATTGGCTGTTACAAGTATCCCAAAAACCCCCCACAAAGGAAACTCCCCCAGGAAGGACTTCTGAGTTTCTTCCTCCCAAGTCAACCTATCACATAACATTAAAAATTTTCTCTTAAAGGTTTGGTGTTTGCCAGGCTGTTGTGTAATGTGTTGTATTATCCTAGTGGCATTTCAGGTTTTTCCCAAGTGGTTTCTACAACTTGTATGCATGCAATGGCTGTAATACTTTTTCACCAACAATTATGTAAGCTCCCGTGCTTGCATTCATCTTCTGTTTATCATTTTTCATTGGAGCACAGGTTTTAGACTGAATTAATTTAAATAGCGTCACTTTTCACTTAGCTACACTTTGTCTGATTGCAGAACATGATTTCTAAAATGATTCAGAAAGTGTTTCTTTAATAGAAAGTAAAAATCCAAAACCTTTTAAATTGAATTTTAGAAATTAAATGGTTTTGATATCAGTGACAGAGTATGTTGTAATGTCTGGACCATTCAGAGGTCATGCACTGATTAAAGGGAATGTGCTTGCTTGAAAATAATTCTTTGAGAAGAGAAACTTCAGCTGTGTTGCTAGTAACACATTAGCTTTTTAAAAGAAGACATGAAAAATCATTTATTACTGATTCTTGGGGCTTTTGCATGACTTTAAAATTATGTCATTGTTTTATTGTTGGAGTATATGAGAAACTTTTTTTGGAAGAAGCACACTCAGGAGTTGGTTTTGGTTTTTTGTTTTTTTTTTTCCTGGTCTGATAAGGTTTGTGTTAAGTATGGACTTGACAAACGTCTGGGGATGTAACACACACCCAAAAGCCATCTCTGTTGCTTAGGGCTTTTCATTACTTACTTGCTCACTTTTGGACACTTAGTGTTGCAGGAGAATGATCACAGGAATCTTGCATTTTTAGCTTTCCATGTTCTGCTTCTTCTGCTTTTTCTTATTTCATTAGCAAGAGACAAGCATCTCTTTATATTTGCTTGGATTTCACTGTATATGGTGTAGCAAGTTAGAAGATCCCACCATACTTTATATAAATACTGACATAAACCATTGTTTTACAAACTCAGGTGAGCACCTGGTGCACTGAGTGGAGGGGTGAGCTAAGCTTGTGTTAAAAGCCCAGCCTAGAACTGGAGACTGGTTTTGGTGGATGCTGAAAGCAGGTGGGAGCTGGATGTCTAGCCAGCTAGGCAGAAATAGGATTGGAAGTTGGACTAAGCATCACTGTTGGTGGGCTAAATTAGAAATTAGGAACACACGAAAATAGAAGGAATAGGACAAGAGTCTCCGTGGGATTTGGAAAGCACTAGGAGAGATACACAGGTGCAATTTTGTGTGGATATTGCCTTGGTATTGGTGGTATTTGAATGTCAGATAACCTCAGTGCTTTGAAATATTTGGCAGGCTGCAATTTTTATAATGTTGAAAGTATTTACCCCAATTTTACATATTTAAAACACATGTCACAAATATAGTTTGGATCTGTGTTTGCTGCATCTACTTGAGTGATGGTTGGGCATCATGCCCAAGGCTCAGCCCTTAGCCAAACCTGTTACATGATAGGATTGTATGTCCAGCACGTTGGGATTAACTGTTAAAGTATGAAGCTTTTTTAGTTTGCTTCTGAAGGTACTGGACCGTCCTGGATGAATTTTAAAAAGATCATTTAATGTTGTTATGTAGAAAGCTGTAAGTTTTATCTTTCCAGAGGTCGGTTTGTCTGGGAGGACAAGAAAACACCAGTTTTTACTCAAATTAGTTCCGTTATGCCCATTGCTTGAAATAGACTGCTGTTATATCATGAGTATTCCTTACTCTCTCTTGCTTACTTGGTACTGAGATCATGGTGGTTCTGGAAGGGGAGAACTTGAAGAGATTTTTTTCAACTTAAGCAATTGATTCTCCTGTATTAGCAGCTTCAAAAATATGCTGAGAACTTGGAGATTGAGAGAAGATCTAGTCAGAAGCTAGTCTAGTCGAGAAGCTTTAGTCAGTGTTGATGCTAAATGGCATCAGACATATTCACTTCTGATACCTCACAGTAGGAATTGTGGTAAAAAATTTAGGATGGGGCAAGAATATAAGTTTCCACTAGAATGAAAATATAAATATCTCACTGTCTAGCAAGGACCTCTTCATGTCTTCCGACTGAAGAACACTGAAATTAAATCTCCTTGCTGGATGTGTTGGAAGAAGTATGAGGAAAAATAAGTAATACTGAGAAAATATTTTATCTGAAAATGTGCCAACAAATTTAAGAAGAAGTAAGGGAATAAAATAGAAGAGAACAATTCTAGCATTACTTTCATTTTTAAAGAATAAGTTGTGTTTGATTTATTAAAGGTAGCAATGAAAGAATTTTTTGTGAATTGCTAAAAGCTGCTGAAGAATATCAGCAAATATGATGGAGAAAACTGGAGCTGAGCATTAATAGTACCTTTTAATCCACATGAGAAGTTTAGAATTTTTTTTTTAATAGCTTGATTTAGGGCTGTGTTCCTGCAGCCACAGTTCTCCTGTTAAAAGGAAAATTAAGAAATACTGCATCTGCATGTGGATGTGGAGATGCCACTTGAATTGTCAGCTGTTTTGATTATTACCTTGAAATGAAAGAAATTTAATTGAAGGGCTGATCCAGCTGAGCATGAACGGAGCTGTTGTTGAGCTGCTTGCCATTAAGTCTGAGCTCAGTGTGTAATTTTACCAAGAGGAGAATAAATGCATTATTCAGTTGAGCTTATCAGTTATGTTTTCTAAATATTTCTCTATTTTAACTGTATCTGGTTTTAGGAAGAACAGTTCTCTGTGCTGACCAATTAGACACAGGATAAAATGATGTTTACCAGATGTCTTACATTGTTTATTGACATTGTGCCAATAAAGTACTTATTTAGAGTAGCTGCAGGAGAGGTAACATGAAGGAGCTTTAAGATCTAGTAGATCTTAATGCATACTCTTAGGATAAAGTGGTAGTCATTTATATAGAAGAGACTTATGTATCAGCTATTAGACACAGTTTTTTTAAAAATAAGCATTTGTTCATTTCAGAGAGTAATATTAATGACAGAAAAATGGAATAGTTAAATTAGTGTTTTAAGAGAATTTCAGATGGGATATAAAATATTTGTGTGGACTGCTAACAGGTCCATCAAAGTGGGCTTTAACACAAAACAATATGATTTGGCAAAGGAATAAAATAAAATATTTTATTAATTCAGTTCATTTTTCCCCACTGTGTATTGGGGTTTTATCTGGAGCTTTTTTGGATATGGGGAGCTGGTGAGCATAATGCTTGCTTCCAGGTAGAGGATCCTGGTTGGGCATATGCTTGGGCATGAGAAATAGGTATGTGAAATCACTTTTCAACCTTTTTGAGTATCTTTGCAAGAAGAATACATCTCTTAATTTCAGGGTTAATATATCCTGTTTATGAGTCCTTTCTTTCGATGTGCTGTTATGAATTGTCATATCTTATGAGTTACCATTGGCATCAATTTATGGACATATAGTAACTTACGTTCTTTTTAACAGTGCAAATATTAAAATATTTTTTCCAATTTTTATATATGGAGACCAGATATCTCTGGTTTACGATTAATGGTTAAATGTTATGGTTTATTTGAATGGTGCTGCAAGTGGTTTTTTTTTCGTATTGTTCTAGAGACATTAATGTGTGAATACATTTTCCTTATAGAACTGTAGGGACTAGCAGAATGGTCTAATGTTAGATTCATCATTGCAGAGTTTTATATTTTAAAAGCCGTGTATAGAAAGTTCAGGTTGTAAAGTAAATTCCTGAAAAGCTAAAACAAGTCGTGCTTTACCTGTTTGGTGATTTTTTAATTACTTTGGTGTATGCTGAATGTTCAGGTGTTAGTTAAGATTTTGAATAAATTCTGATTTTATACTTCAGATTTTGGAGTACAGTTCTTTTCCAAAAAAATTTTATGGGAAAGAAAATAAAGTATGGACTTCAATATTGGGCACTGGGATATACTCAAGAGCTATCTGGACACAATCTTGTGCCATGTGCTTTGGGATGGCCCTGCTTGAGCAGGGAGGTTGGACCAAATGACCCACTTTCCTTTCCAATCTTACCCATTCTGTGACTCTGTGATTCTATGATTTGTGATTGAGGTGAAAAATGGAAAATTTTTAAAGATTTGTAATAAAAAAATTAAAAAGTAATTTAGAGCTTGTCATGAAATACGCTAGATTTTCATTCTGAGACATTTGTTCCATAATTTACAGAACAAATGAAGAACAATAACTTTAAGACTAATCAGACCTGCTTTTATTTTTTAGTTCCACTCTATATTTTCTGTGTGCTTAAAAATATACTAAAGTGGTGATGTGAAAATTCTTTGTCCAAATAACAAATATATATATATATTTTTTCTCTAGCTCATAGAAAGTGAACTTTATTTGTAATATTTCAATAATTCATGAATTTGTATTTCTCCATTATTTTAGCCCATTATATTTCTATGCATGAACTGACTTAGAAGAGAAGGTCATTTATCAGGTTTCTTCTTAAATGTCATACACGAGCCAGTGATTTTCTGTCATACTTATTGAGTGGAGCAGCTATTTTTGTATATACCCCTTATTCAATTTGCATCTATTCAGTGCTTCATAGACTTGCATTTTCCTTTAAGATCCAGAGTTTCCTAAGGGGAAAGTAAAGGATTCAGCAGATGGAAAAACATCAGTTTGTTAGTGCACAGTTAAGAGGAAATAGATAATGGTGTTTAGCATTTTAAAAATTTCCCAGTTTTTTCCAGGACATTGGCATATGTCTTCCTTTCTCCCTTTTGATGTGCAACTACACAGAATTGAAAAGCATATTGAGTTCATGGACATACCAAAAATAATAGCGTGCCGTGCTTTGCTTAGTTGTTGACTCTGACCTGAGTAGTGTTGAATATTAATCTGTACGTTTTCACTTGATAAGGTCCCTCTGAGTGTAGATGCTGTGATAATGAGCAACCTTAATTTACTGCTACACAAAGTCTAAGGAACCTGTAGCACAAATGACATCCTGTTCACTTTTTAATCCTTTTGTTTTCAACATCATGTTCAAAGATTCACTGGTTTGTTCCTTTCTGTTGTATCCTGCAAACCTTATTCTGTTTAGATTTTTTTTTTAAACATGAAAGCTTTCCTAGAGCTGACTTGCACTGTGGCCCCGGAACTTTGTCATGGCACAAACAGAAAAACTGTTTTCTAGAGTTTGGGGGATGGAGGGAGAAAGAGGAATACCTTTACAGTATTTTTTTATGATACGTGAGTCAAATTAACATCTTACTGCTTACAAGTGTAGAATATCTTCTCTCTCTTGTCTTTGGTTTTCTTTATCCCACAATATAATAATTCCATATTCTTCATCATACTAGTTCTAGCAGTCAATCAGAAAAGAGCAGATTGACCTCACTAATCAGCACAATCCCCCTGTTCTCTGTTTAACTATTCTGTGTATTTTTTCATTCTGCAAGCAATGGAACAATACTGTGTTTTGACTTGCAGTAATGCTCACTGATAAACCTCTTCTGTTGTCACAGTAACATTGTTTTGAGGTCAAAAATTCTATGTCTTGTTCTTTGAGGTTGAATGAGGTTCTTATTTAACATGGAGTGTTGTGATAAGGTTATCTCAGCTATAGTTCTTCAGGAAAAGATACCTTGAATCATATTGCTGTCCTACTAAACTGGTGAGAGCCTCCTTCCTGAAGACTCCTTGGTTCAGTCAGGTCTCCAAAGGAATTAGGAGTCCGTCAGCATTTCCCCCCACAAGTGGCTCTGTCTTTGCTGAACTAAGATCAGATGCCATATTTTTGTTCTTCCTGCTTTTTTACTCTCCTCACTGGTACCTCAACATGATCTTGCTGTTTGCATTTTCTGTGACCTTTCAGATTTCAACACCTCCCATTTTGCTCTTTTTTTTGAAAAGCCACTCACTCTCATGTTCTGTGTTTATCCACTACTTATTCCATAACCATAAACTTTATATTTTGTAACTTTGTTGCATTTAGTTTTCCATTTTTATTTCTATGCCTTTCCCTTTCTTTTATGCTTTAATTGTTGGACATAATTTATCTGTGATATTAGACAAGAAGCCAGAGGATTATCAGTATAAATGCATCAAATGAGCCGTTTGATTATGTGACAAATAATCAAATTCACACGATGTATTCCAGATCTAAAGTCTAAGTGGTGAAGGAAGCTGCAATTACGTGGTTTATGTTTACTTTAATTATCCCTATTTGATAGCTGCACACTATATTTCTTTCTGGAAGGCAAAATGATTGCTAATGCTTGCTGCAAAGTACACCACTGAGAATATGGCAGGATTTAATTTTAAGACCTGATACTTAAGCATATAGACTAGGCTAGAATTTACTGTTCAGTTAAATGTACATTCAAAATGTATGTGGAGTGTGATTTAACATTTTGATCCTGTTTCAAGGTGGCCATAAGTTACTTACTTTGTGGAAGTGTCCAGTGGAATTAGGATGGAGCTCAGAGACATGAATGATTTTTGATTACAGAAGCACAAATTCTAGATTTATTACTTTTGGGAAAAAGGGGTAGTAATTTTGGACTTCATTGTGTTAATTAAAGTCCTGTCTGTACGGTTAGCTGATTTTTAACAAATTCAAGTCAAAATAATATTTAATGAGCTAGAAAGAAATTGCAAGGCAGCTGGATGAGGTTAAGGAAAAGTTAAAGTATCATGAATGAAAATTAAATTATTCATTTTTGTGGATCTGCTCAGCTGGATATCTAAGATATAATTCACATTCATCTTTGTGCCAAATAAACTGTGGAGTAGTGATAAATTAACCTGCCTTCCAAGGATACAAGAGTCTGCTGTGGAATTGGGAGAAACTATGAATTATTTGGCAGCGTTAGCATTTATTCAGTAGGAGAAAAGTAACTGGAGTCCTTTATATTTTGGGTCATCCCAGGTACATTTCCATGAGTCCCTGTTTTAGAAACGACTCTTTATATTATTTTTTTAATTGCTGAAAGGAATTGCCTTCCTGTGTAACTCTGCTGGTGTCTGCTTCAAAGCAGAGAAAAGTACTTGAAGTGTTGGGCATATCCATCTTGATTGTAAAGATTAATCCTGTAAGTTACTATCCTTGCTCTTTTACCTGTGTATTTAAAATTTGGCTTTTTCTGTGTTGCATTTATCAAGCTACAGCTTTTAGATGCCATTCTTCAATCTGCTAGTTTTAAGGATCCTTTATTCCTCATATTTTGTTCCTCATGTTAGTACAAGCAGGCCATAATAAAGTTGCAGTTGTGTACTCCCTCATAAACTAAAAAGACTGATGTTAGGAGGCATTTTCCAATACTTCATATTTAAGATAATATACCTGGTATAAAAGAATGCTAACATTCATGCAATCTCTTTCACATCTGTTTGAGTTGGAAGGGACCTTAAGGATCATTCAGTTCCAATCTCCCTGCAATGAGCAGGGACACCTTACACTGGACCAGGTTGCTCAAAACTATGTCCAACCTAACCTTGAACACTTCCAGAGATGGGGCATTCACAGCTTCTCTGGGCAGCTTCTTCCAGTGCTTCACTCCCCTCTTGAAGAATTTCTTCCTAATATCTTATCTAAATCTACCTTGTTTTAGTTGAAAACTGTTACCACTTGTTCTGTCACTCCAGGCACTTGAGAAAAGTCCCTGTCCAGCTTTCTTGTAAGCCCCTTTTAGGTCCTGGAAGGTGCTATATCTCTCTTTTCTTATCCATCTAGGGGAAAATAGTTTAAATTGTGCTTACCATAGTGCTGTGCTTATAAGTACACATTAAAATTTGGGAAGGGATCTTGGAGTCATTGTCCAGAGATTTCTGAAGCCATGAACTCACTATCCACTGGCAACAAAAAGCACAATGAAATTGTCAGAAAGCAAGATGAAGGGCACCGTTTTGCTGCCATATAAATCTTGGCTTTCTGTTGTTTAAGTGTCAGTGCAGTCTGACAAGGATGTACTGGGGTGAGAGATAATATGTGAAGAATAAGAAGTGTTCTCTGACTTCAGCCCACATTCAGCTCTGGGGGAGTCAGTTTCTTACTAACACATGCTGTTAAAGCCATTCCTTGCCGAAAAAAAAAATATATATCTGATAGTTCAATGCAAAAATGAATAATACAGTAGCTGTTTTCCCATGTTACTCTTACAATTTTCATTGGCAATTATCAGAGGAGTAAGAAGATAACTTATTATTTTCATTTACTTTTTCCTTCTATGCATAGTTGTTGTGTTTTATGTTTTCTCAGTAGGTGGTTGAACCCCAAGGAAAAGAACAGCTTAGTTATTAAGTGGTATATGTGCATAACTTAGAGTGCTCTGCTCTTGCCATGAGAGAGCTGAAATGACAATAATCACAATAAAAATAAACACACAAATTACTGTGAGCAATTGTTTTAGCTCAAATAACTGTCATTCTATATAACATAAAATTACAGGGGATAAGCACAATAGAAATAATTGCTATGATTAAATACAAACAAAGTGCTTGATAGCAAAATATAAAGCAAGAATTCAGACTTACTGATTTGGTTACCAAAGTTCAGGGTAACATTGTAAATTCACCAAAGATAATCAGTCTTCAACTAGTTTGCAACAAAGGACTGTGTATAATAAAAAGCGTGAGTAGTTTTCTCAAAAGGATCCTGGGTCCTGTGGTTCTTGATTTTCCAACTTAAATCTAAAAGCCATGAATGTAGAGCAAGTTCATGGAGCAAGTTCAAAATCAATTCTCAGTGCTGAATATTACTGCTCTCATTTGCCAGCACGTGGAACATAATAACAAGTTACATCCTTAGGCAGGCAAGTTTTTGTTTCTACTTGTTATTGAAGGTAACAGGGATCGATAAAAGGGAACAAAGAAGTTATGGATAACTTTTTTTCTAACTTATTTATTCAGCTCTGTCACTTGGAATAGCTACGCTCTGCAAATGAAGATCCTAGTAAAACTGGTATGGTTCTTTTCAGGATAGTTCATCTAAGGCTGGTTTTCTGTGTGTTGTGTTTGCAAACACTAGACATGCTGAACCTCCTTTGAAGCTTTAGAGAAGACTGAAGAAGGAATTTTGATATAGGGTATCATTAATATTTGCTGTTCTGTGTTTTGGAAAGGCTTTAGCATTTCCATAAAGCTGCCTGCTGGTTTATGTACAGCTATAAAGTTATCCCACAAGCTGAGAATCAAAATAATTTTCTCTAATAATATCACAGAAAAAAAAAAGCAAAATTCATTATGCAACAAAATGGACTATTATGTATATTCAGATACATGCCTCTGTATTTCTTATGCAGACCACAAAACATTAGAGAGAGAAAATTTATGAAGCGGACCCTAACCTCTGGTGTAAAGTCAGGTTCACTGAGTGTCACACAGCAGTAGAGAGTACATGAGCATTCCTTATACTATAGGCTATTATAATGTATGGAGTAAGACTAGAAATCACCAAAATAATAGCTGAGATCAAAAAACATACATAATAGCTAAAATCCTAGGTAGCCTTTTTCCCTGATGTGTGATGAGTTGCACAGCAGCTTTTCAGGCAATAAAGCACTGAGTCACTTTCAGCATTTCTCTTCCAGTAAATGTATTTCTCCTGCCTGCAGATCACTTTCCCGTGACCTGTTTAAAATATCTATTGTATTTATATCAACAAATTTAAAGACCACTTACTGATGTCTGTAACAATATTTTTATCTGACACTGGAGAATTCGGATGGTGCATGTACTAGTATTATGTATTTATAAAAGAGAAAAAAAATTAAGATAATGAGAAGTAAAGACATCAAACATATTTGAAGTCATGAACAAAACCCCATGTAATTTCAGTTTCATCACTGTCATCTGAAGAAATGACCCATAGATTTTCTTCTTTTCAACCAAACGCAACTTAGCATACCTCTCTCCTTCCACAAATTTGTTGTACTTGAAAATGGTACAGCATTAATGGATATTTGGCAGTGGGTGCTGGACTAGATATTCTAAGTTAAGGAAAGCATCGTAAATAGTAATACTGGCACAAATAAGTTAATACTGTATTTTACTAACTGAGGGGGTTGTAGTTTAGTCAGTTCATTGAGAAATTCCTAGCTATTGGGCATGTAGATGATGCAGGAAATATTTTGAGGAAAATCGGCTGAGAAGTTTATGTTCTGCTTCTTTATTCTTCACAATTCAGGGTGCAGCTCTGCTGCAAGCCAGTGTCTGGTGTCAGAGCTTCTGTAAAGGTGGTATATGAAGTTAAAGTGAAATTTTAAAATTGACTTTAAAAAATCTGCAAGTAACAGAGTCCTGATACATATGCTTATGGCCAGCGTCTGTAAAATACATCCCTTGCTGGTGTCAATTCCTTGGCTGAATCAGGAAAGTCATGATATTGTGTTTCTCACTGGTGCACTTCAGGTAACTGTGAAATTAGAGGACCTTGAAGAGACATTATAGAAGCCAGTGGTTGACAGTATTACCAAAGAGGGATACTGCATATTTTGGAGGGTTGGATAATGCACAAGGTGTCAGTAGTTGCTTCAAAGAATCACTTCACTCTTCTTTGTTTGTGAAAGCATAAATCCTGCGTGAGATACTGAACATTAGGAAGATATTACCTGGGTTTCGATGCAATTCACTGTACCACAGGAAATGAAAATATAAGAATTATGTATTGAAGTTCTTTTTCTGCATGAAAACACCTTTTAAAAAAAGCTTTTATACTTCTGTTGTCCTCTATTTGGAACTCATGCTGTGATCTTCAGTATTGCCAGGGCTGTTAAAAATTTCAACTTGCTGCTTATATGTTTGAGAGGGCCTGAGAAAGATTGTGCTTGTATGTCCTTTCAAGGTCTCTTTTATTGCTAATTTCCTAGTTTCTTTTGCTATTTTCTTGTCACAAAGTTTATTCATTTGGAATCCCTACTCTGTGCAGCAGTATTAAATACTTAATTTCTTTCGTGTGCATAGAACCATGGAAAATTGGAGTTTCACAGAAATGAAATAGTTTCCTAAGGTAAAATTTCAGTTTCCTAATATGAAAATTCAATATTAGAAAATGCTGTCATAAATACTGTTAAAATAAAATATAGGAAAAAGTAATTTTGAAGGAGAAAGACTTTTAATATTTATAAGTATTTCACTTGCAGAAATATTAGCTGAATTATTGGTAATAATAACACATTTTGAGAGCATAAGAATTTATAAAGCCAGACATAATTTTCAGCTTTTATATCTGAACAATTCTTCCATCCTTAATACCAGTAAGTTTAGAAAACAAAACTTAACTCTTTTTGGCTTTTCTCCATTTTGAAAGAAGTTCTTCTGTGCTGATTTACTCCTGCATTGGATTACTTTTGAGCATGGTGTACTGTTTAAATTTTGGAGCAAAGGAATTGATTAGAGTGTTTAAGCTTTTGTTTATAGGTTAATGCAAACTTTTTGAGGTTGATAATTTCATTATCTACTTGGTTACTTTTTGAACCCTAAAGTTGCATTAGAATCTTGAGACTTGTTCACAGATTAGTGCGTTACTTAAAATGTAATTTAGTTTTGACCTTAAATTGATCTAGTATGTACAAAGAAGTAATTTACTACAGCTCATGATTTAGAATTGAGTTTCTTAAACAGCAGCTTTTTAAAATAACAATACTGGGTAATTGAGTATATAATTGTAGTTCCCTTAATTTCATAATTCCATAGCCTTTTCAGAAGGTTGCAATTTGTTTTTCATCACAGCTTTTTAAATCAGTGTAGAACTGGAATGGGGCAAACTATGATGCAAGGGAGCGAGACAATATTTGCTCTCCAGTGTTGGTGCTGATATTGGCTGCAGCACCACTGCAGGGAGCTGCAGAGTAAGTGATGTGTTTACCTGACCTCTAACTCAGTGAGGAGGGATGTTGGAAGCTTAAAACAATCCACTGGGGATCTGAGAATTTGTGGAGCTCATGCAGTAAAGGTATGTTTTGCAAGGACAGGTTCCACATGGAGAAGTAGGGCCAAACAGCCACATGGCAGGAGAAAGATGATACCATCGTTTTTTCCTGGAGACCCGTTGCCTCCAGGAATGAGAGAATGCTGATGGTGCTGGAAATGTTTCTTTTTTATCCCAAGGAAGTTCCAGTCAACAACATTCACACAGATGGAGAGACTAGAGCAGTTTGATAGAGCTGTTAGTAGTTTATGTGCTAAGCTGGTCAATGCTTGCACTGATCATCTCAGATGGTTTAGCCTCTTTTTTTACAGGTTCAAATATTTCATTGTTTTGAACAAAAAATTATTTTTGTGTGTGCTTCTACATTCCAAATTTTATTTGCATTGTCTCCTATGTTTTTATGTAAATTAAGAGACAAATCACACCATCTGTTTTGATGTTGTACTTACGCTTTTGGGAACCAGCAAATTCAGACCTTTAATTTTACAACGGATATCATATTTAGAAGTGTAGCAGTCAGGATCTGAGATTTCCATAAATGGGAAACAAATATTCTACAGGAATGTAAATGGTGGTTAAACTTCTGTGATTTTTTTCCAATAACTTGTTTTACAGATACAGGCAATAGCTTCTCATCCTTCCAGCAGAGAATTCAAAACCAAGCAAAACTTTTCCCTTTAACAGCCATTTGAATTGATTTTTCAATTGTTCATGTTGGGAATGTGATTGAATTGTCTTTCCAAAGCATATAAAGCAGAGGCTTTCTGCTATCAGAGCTATCAAGTCCCATCCATTCCAAGATTTTCATAGGGTATGTATGATGGTTTTCAACCTGGATTTTGAAATGTTAAGCACTGCTGTAGTGTTGTACTAAAGACACTCCATGTACTTCTAGGGAATGACTCACAACCTTTATGGTCCTCCATAGTATTGTTTGCATCTCCATCTCTTTAGTGTGAGGTTTTGCTCTCTCCTGAAGTTTTTCTGTAAGTGATGTGGTACTTCTACAATCCAGGACATGGGAGAATATTTTTTATTAATGATAAGGAGATAATTTTTTGTAAAAAGTATATTTCAATCTAAAATTCAGGGTTCTGTTCAAGACAGTGCCTTCACAGTATAGAAATGAAGGCAGAGACCCTAGTCAAGACCAGGCTAACACTGCACATTGCTGGCAGTGGCAGATGTGCTCCAGCATCTCAATTAAGTCTAGTTTAATTACTCTGCTGTATAATCAGGTAGTAATTCTGTCTTAAGGATCAAATTGCAATTATCTCTCCATTTCCATTTCATTCCAATGACCTTCATGTGAGAAAGCTGAAAACTATAATGTAATTGTAGGGATTTTCTGCTCTATAAATGCTGATGCTTATCAATATGTAGTAAAAGAAACCCTTAAATAACTGAAAATTTTAATTAGATATTTAGTTTAAAAAAAAAAAAATCTTCCTAGCCATTGACCTGATCCCAAGCCAGTGAACTGAGTGAAGTGTTTGGGATTGAGCCTTCGTGTGTGGTTTTTATAGATCCTGAAGGACGAGTGAACTAATCTGGGATCTGTAGCAGTTTCCTGCAAATGAATGGGAAAAGATGAATCCTTGCTTTAGAGAAGTGAAAGACATTCATGGTTATGAAGGGACAAGAGACATAGTGTATGTGAGATAATGTGTCAGAAAGAAAAATGTTTAACAGCTACAAGAGAAGGTGTGGAATTGGATTAGTACAAATGACAAAATTCAGTTCATCAGTATCAAATAATCTTATGGTTTCTTCTGAAATTGGCAATATTGTAGCTTTGTTAAAGAAACATACAATATAGTAAGACTGAAGTTCTGTGATCAATATCTTCTTTATTGCAATACAATAACAGAGACCATAAGAATACATAGGTTTGGTTAAAATCTCAATTAGAACTTTTTCCTAAGTTTGTTGTTCGGGTTTTTTTTTTTTCACACGGAATTTTGCTATGGGCTAAGACAGAACACATTACAGATGCGAGGTTTTATTAATTAAGCCTGATATTATATGAGTATAATTCAAGTACAATGCAGTTGTTACTAGTCCAGTTATAAAGACACTAACACTCATAGCCTAAGTTCATTGATAGAAAAGCTATATCCAATGTGAATTTGCCGTACAGAATGGAAGGCTGCTCAGTGTGTACATGAACATAATAGACTATTAACATTTACTGTAGTCTCAGAACTATGAAGTTAGGCAAAAGTCAGCGTGATTGTTTGATGACTAAAGAATTGTTGTCACAGCTAAAACAAGCTAAAATCAGCTCAGGCTAATACAGGTCCAGACAAATCCAGAGACCCTGCTCTGTGAGAATGTACAGAGCCTGTGGACTTCTTCTGATTATAGCAAAAAATATTTAATGGCTTACATGTTTAATTAAGTTACATTTTAAAATATCGCTATGAATGCTGACAGATTGCATGCAAAACTGTTGGAAAAATTTACTTGAAATATATCAGATGTGTTAAAGACTACATACTCTGTTTAGGACACAATTCCATACCAATTTTTTGTAGCAACAGAATTTTCCCTTCGCTTGGATAAGAAACCTTCATTCTGTCAGTTCCCAACTTGTAAAATGTTCTCACATGTCCTCATATTACAATGTGCTCTTGGGATATGATGTCTTAATGGAAGAACTGAATATTACATTCCATTATTAGAAAACAGATGTTAGTTTTGAGGCTTCATCAACATTAAATCTCATTTTCTTTTTTTTTTTTTCCTTCGTGTGGACAAGGAGTTATTTCTGTTTTCCTTGATCTACATCAACAGCATCTTTTCTCCCTGAAATAGCAATGCTAGTGTGTCTGGTTTTATCTTGTGGAGCTGTAAAACATGGTACTTATGCTGTCTGCATGGTTCCTTATCTTCTCTCTAGAGGATGGCCACTGGGCTTGTGGTGCATATACATACTAGGATAATTAGATGTTCCTTTGTTATCATCTTATGCTCTTGCCACCTACTTGCTTGTCCAAGTGCTCTCAAGAGATGTCATAATCATTAGGTACTTCAGAGTTCTGGAGAATTGGTGCTATTTAGCACATATGTGACTCATTGCAAATACTTTGGTTTTCGTGGTGTTCTCACAGTGCAGTTAATCCCCTTGGAAGGTTCAGGCTCTAGAGATAAAGAAACACTCTTTGGTCATTTGCAAAGAATCTCAGTAACGAGATAATTAGACACAGGGTATCTAGGACAGTATAAAATACAGACTTTTACGTTGTTAAAATGCTGATATTCACAGTGCTTGTCTTTGAGAATTGCACATAATTTACAATCATACAAGCCTGGAGAGTCTTCTAGTTCTTTTTGTCTGGTGTATAATCCATTACATCAATAGAATAAATTGTTTCACTCTATTTATTTTATAAGTATACAAAAATCGAATTAGTGAAAACATGTAGTCCCTTAAACCTTCATTAGCTATAATGTCAAACTGAAAAAGGTAAATGCTTTTATTACCAAATTCATGCAAGCACTTTTTCAGTTTTGACTTTATGAAGTCATCCTTTATTCTGTCTTACTTTATGCTCAGTATTGCCATTTAAATTAGTTGTGTTCTAATCTGTCTGTGTAACTCTATGTCCTTTATGTGGTCAAATTGTTTTTATTTGAAGCTGATATGGGTTTCTTTTACTTTTGAAAAATACTGAGCTTCTGAATTGTTCATATATCTATTTGTGTATAAAGTATGTGTGTTTCTTTATGCACCTTTCCAGGCATTACTTCCAATAGCAACAAAAAAACCCAAAACAAAACAAAACAAACAAACGAAAAAAACCAAAAAAACCCCAAAAACAAAAAAAAAAAAAAACCAGGAAAAAATTAGATAAATATGTATGATATGTAAGCAGTTCCATTATATTTGTATAAACAACAAAACAGTCTTTGAAAACATGAAGGCAAATCTGGAGTCATAGGACAGTATAGGTAGGAAGGAAGGCATCAGAGGAGCTTGTCAGCCCTGTTGTCCTGCTCAGGTGGCTTTTGAGTACCTCCAGGGATGGAGACTACACAGCCCCTCTGGGTGACTAGCTCTGGTGTTGACCACTGTCACAGTGAAGGTGTTCTTTCTCATGTTCAGGAAGAAACTTTTGTGTTTCAGTTTGTGCCTGCTGCCTCTTGTTCTCTGACTGGGCAGCACTCTGTATTCTTTGCTTCCTCCCATGAGGTAAGTGTACACATTGACAAGATCTTCCTGAGACATGTCCAGGCTGAACAGTCCCTGCTCTCTCAGCTCTTTCATGAAAAATTCTCAATCCTTGAGTCATCGTTGTGGCTCTTTGTCAAACACGAACCAGTATGTTCGTGAGCTATGCAGGTGTACGTCATTTGAGTCTAAAAATGCAATTTTAAAATGCATTTAAGCATTTTAAAAGCAAACTTTCTTTAGATCTCAGTTCTCCTTGTTCTTAAAGCTATTGCAATACTTTGAAAATTCAGCCTAACTCTTGGAGACATTTAAAATAAAGAAGAGAATGGGTTCAGAAGGATAAATATGAGATTTAGTTGAAAAAGGAATACATTTTAAAATCCTAGTATTTCCTGTATAAGATTGAGTCACAACTCAGTGGAACATTTGATAGAGCGATATAAAAGACCTTAAGACACCTTTATTAGTGAAAGAGGTGTAGGATACAAGATAGCCAGTTCCTTCACGCTCCTCATATAAACATAAAAGGTTTTTATATTTATGGCCAGCCAGATAGTAAGGTATGTATGGCAGAATTGGACTTAATTATAAATTCTCCTTATTTACTGCCCAGGTTTGTAAAATGACAGCGCTTTAAGGAACGAAAGCCTGCAATTAATATAGCCTAGATCTAGACAATTACCTCTCTGAAGTGCTGATCCACGCAACAAATGTAACTGAAGAAAAGTGGTGATTGCTTGGTGATTGGCATTTCTGACATCCAGTAGATGTTTGAATATTGTTTTCACAGTTTAGTTCCTGATACCTGTCGGTGAGGAACATTACCAGTGTGAGGTTATTCAGCAAATTTGAAGCATCCACCCATAGCTAACAAGATAGGTTTGATCCTTCAGCTTTGCAGTAATTTGGAAATGTTTTCAAAATCAATACATGCACTGAGCAGCAGAGGTAATAAAAGAATTTAGCTCTCACAGAGTGGTTGCAGGTGTTGGACTCATGTCTATCATGCTTTACAAGTGCTTGTAGTTTCTGAGTGGCTCCTGCTAGTGAAGCGTGGGTACACACTGTTTGTACATTCCTGTGCCATTAGATCTGGAGCTCCATAGCACTGGTATGCTCTAGGCTGCTTTTTCTCTTTCTGCCAGCCTCTTAAAGAGGATAATACTTTCCCCTTCCCAAAGAATTTTTTTCCTTTAACTGCTGGTTCCTGCTGCCTTGAGACCTCCATAGGCAAAAATGAGTTCTGGAGCTGAATCAGTTACTTCCTATTTATGTAGGCAGTAGAGATGCTGTTGCAAGAGTGAACTAGGAATGTTTTGCTACCAGAAAAAGTTACAGCTTCCTGATGAGTTGCTTGTTATCTCTCAGAAAAGACTCAAAATTGCATACATAAAAACTTTTAAAATTTGCTGCTGCGGTATATGTTAGAGCCCCATAACATTTTAGCTTGATTTTTTGTGAGTCACACAAATCTACCCTATTTAGCTTAAATCACAAGACCAGACTCATTCAGTTCAACATTAGACACTTCCCTGTTACACTAAAATTATGAGCATCTCTGCCATCAGCATCCTTTGGAGGGGACAAATGCAATTTCAAATCATAGAGGAGCTCAAGTCTGCTTTGAGGGATGTGATCTGTCACACAGGCAAAGCAGTGGTTGCAGCAGAAAGTTGGAGAAACAAGATAATAATTAACAAAGTGAGATACATGACTGCAGATAGAAAAATATACGAACGTTTCATTTTAAAAATACATCTAAAACATTTCCAAGGTTGTATTGTTTATATAAGCATGTTTCATGAAATACCTGATGATGAAGCAAATGGTATGTAGAGGTGCTTCTTCTGAGTGAATCAGTCTTCCAATTTCAGCCCACCTAAACTTGGTACAGGAATGTGCTCTCTCAGGCATATGACAACTCCTTTCGTTTTCCAGTGGTGGAACTAGATCTTAATATGGTCTACTTTTCATTGCATGAAGAGTCAGTTCTGCAATTTTCGCTTTTCTAGTAAAGTGTCCGCATTTTAATTCTTGTAACAATTACTGGGTTTTGTCAGATGTTGTGACAAACAACAAAAGGATAGCTGGTGTTCTTAAAATGGGGAGTGTTGAAGTGCCTCAGTCACAGATTACTGAGTTCTCTCTACTTTTGCAATGCTGTGATGAAATTACATTGCAATTGCAATTTTCCAAAGGCAGTTCCAGTGCGGAAAATTGATGCTGGTGCTTCACGTCCATCATGATTGTAGAGCACTTTGCAAACATGAGTTAGGTAAACATCGATGCATAAATTTTTACAATAGATAAAGGATTTGTAAGATACTCTTAGGTTTGCAAATTAACATGCTCTCAGAAAAAAAGCATCAACAACTTTTCTTTATGCCAAAATAATTTATAGTACATTGTTTAGTAGTTAGGAGAACAAAACTTGATGCAAAAATCTTAGTGTGGTGATGATTTACATGTGATTGCTCAATTAGTAGGAACACAAAGAGGAGAAGAAGCGACAGAAGCGAGGTGTCCCAAAGTGTGCTGAAGCAGAGCTGTATTGTGAGTTTTAGGAGGAGAATAGATTATCAGTAGAAATTCTCTAGGGAGAGATTTTCAGCAATACTGTGAACCTGTTCGTTTCAAACCCTTGTTCTCTAAATGGTTTTGTAGTATTTCATATTGTGATTTTTTTGTTTTAATGTTATGAAAGTCTTCATTGGCATCACTTAATGCCATACACAAGTTAGAAAATACATTTCTTACTAGAGATTAATTGTGAGATCTTTCATTGCACTCAAATTAGGAATTACTATGCTGCAAGGAACATAGTATGTACATAAGATCTATGGCATCACTGCTGCATTTTTTAATTTAGGCTTCTTAAACCAGTAAATGAAACTGAAAATCTTCCCAGGGATTTCTTATTCATAATCAACTATGATTTTTAAGCATACCTACTTTAGCTGACAAAGGATATATTGGACATTGAAGTAATCATGGACAGATCATCTTTCCTGCACAAAAAGAAATAAAATATAATCAAAGTGAAATAATTTTCCTACCTTATCCTATTCCAGAGGAGCGAAAAAACTGATTCTGTGAAGTTCTGCCTTCAGTTCTTACTAACTATAATGCTTCTAAAAGCAGAGACATTTCTCAGGTTGCTTTTGTAGAAAAACTTAATGATAGACAGTAATAGATTTAGTATGCTTTGTATCCATCACATTCCTGTTGAGAGAAAAACCCATAACTGTGGCATCCTGAGGGAATAGGTTTGTATCATTTACATTAAATTGAGTTATTCGGGAGGCTTCCATTTACATTGGAAAACATGGTGGAAACTTCATTCTTAGATGAGAAGGAAATCCATGATTGCCCTTAGCACTGGCTTTTCAAGGTACCCATGGAAGGCAGAACTTACTGCAAATACCTGTGGAGAACTAAAATTTCTAAGGTTGATAAGGAAGTTATTTAAAGCTAGTGTGAGTAGTGTCGATGATGGGAGCTGTCAGTATAGATGCTTACTTAAGTTGGAAATGGGGCATGAGGTTTTAGTATTTTTATTGAAACAAAGGGGAAGGAAAATTATAAATATGCTAAACTTCAGTGTTTTACATTTTAATCAAATCCTGCAGCTAGAAAATGAGCATTTGCCAAAATGCTCTCAAATAAAACTTAGGAATAATGATTTTTCTTACTGTTTTTTTTCCAGCCTTTTTTTCCTGTTGATTAATCAAAAATGTTGATGTACATTTTTGTCAATATGATAGTGTGAATGCTGAAAAATTGCATGGATTTTGACCTGGAAAACTTGGTATTACTTTAAAACAGTCAAGCACATTCAATATGCAGCATGCATTTTTGTATTCAAGTCTGGTCTCAAATTGTGTTATTTTGTATTCTGTAGATTTCCTGTGAAGCTTTGACATTATGAAATATGAAACCAAGATTGTCTGTACAGTCTTGATCCTTCCTGTTATCAAAAGAACAAATTATATTCTCTATATACAAATGCATACATTGCCTACATACTCTTCTGTTTGTCAAAGATTTGTGAGAAGCACTTACATTAAAGATTTAATGTAAGAGCTCCCACTCTCACAAATAGACCACTAAGGCAGTGAATGGCATGAGTTTGTCCATATTATGATTTCAAGACCAGACCCTTACACATTCATCTATACAATAAGAATGTAGAATGAATTCCTTGCTTTGTTTTCAACTTCTTCAGTTTGGAGTCCCTTCATCTGTCCCTGGTACAGCTAACATAAGAAGGGGGTTTGTCTTCCTATGAAAGTATTGCACATTTATTGAAATACCTTTCATGGAATAGGATTAATATCTAGAAGTTTATTGGAGTAAGAAGCAATATTCTTGCATTTTAGGCAAATGCTTATGAAGTAAAATAAATAGGCTTATCAAGCTTTATTTTTCCTGCCCAATTCTGTCTGGATTTTTATCATTGAGTTTTTGAAACATCATCCTCCAAAAAATGTAACTGTATTTCTACATTTTCTTTTCTCACAGTGCAGACTGATCACTTTTCATAATGTTCTCTTCACCTGTCTGATCTGCATGTTAATTAACTCTGTTGTTTGAATGTTAACTATCTCTACTTCAGCACTTCAAGTTTTGACTTCATGTCTGCTGAATGAAATGTTCCAGTACCTTCATTTGACTACTCAGCCAAAGATTCAACTCTGTAGAATTGGGAAAATATACCTTAGAATTTTATCTCCATAAGTAGGCCAAATAAAAAAAATTCAAATATTAAACATACATTTAGGAAAGTTTAGATGTGTATGAGACAAGTCTTGTTCCTAGTGCTTTTCTCTTGCTATCCTTGGATATTGCAGGATTGAAGGATTTATTATTTTTGTTCTTCAAGTCATGCTGCTCTGTGTCTCACACTTCTGTTAAATGCTGTCATTCAGACACTGGTCATGAATTATCCTTGTGCTGATACTTTATCCATAGGAAGCAATTTAGGGCTTGATGAGGTGCCTAAGGGATATTTAGCTTTGACTGTATGAAAACATAGTGATGTTCAGATTTACACAGTCTGATACTTTTGTGCAATGTGCCAGTGAGGTTTAGCTCATTCGTTTGTTTTATACAACTGCAGGTGGTCAGGTTGTGAGGAAAGCAGTTAGATTATTTAGATGCCATAATACTCAGATACAGTATGGGGGAGGTTTAATACTGACTGTTCTTGAGGACCTCTATTGGAAAATTTGGCCACAGAAAATTGGTTGGATAAAATTGTGTTGTAATGATTTCAGTCTTTCTGCAGGTGAGTGTATATCTGGGCCAACTGTGAAGTAATTTTAATCCAATTTCTTTGAAAGTTCCTAGTATTTGAATTTTTAAATTTAAATGATATATTAAGACAATTATGAGTGCAAACTGCTCTGTTCTAAGCTCATACTATAATGCTTTGCATTTTGTCCCACACTTTGGGTTTTTTTGTTAACAAAACTGAGTAAAGTCAACCATAAGTAGTCCAGTCTGCACTATAATGTGGTAACATGAAACTAGGTAAAATTTAGCCTATTTAATATCCAGTATCATAAAGTATTTGGTTAATTACAAAACATCCACAGAGTATAATATATATCATGATTATGAAGGGCCATGATCTCTACGTTTATTTGCATTATTTTTATTTTTTATTTGAAATAGATGAAATTATTTGATAAAAACAGCTACGAAGATTTTAGAACTTATGAATATGAAGCCGTTGAAAAAACAAAGAGATTGTGTCTCTTAATATGCAGAAAGATTTCTCTGTTGGATGTGTGTGACAGCATTAGGGATATTGCCAGTTTTGCTTAGGAAGACTTCTTTTAAGGTACAGACTAGATAGTTGCTTAAGTTGAAATTCAGTGAGATCTATGAGGGAACAGAAGAAGCAGGATCAGTTCATCCCTAAAGTAATTCTCAAGCTGATAACTAAATATTGAATTGAATTTTGGAAGAAAATGAAACAAGCTTTACGTTGATACAGCAATTATTCTTTCTTTCTATCTTTAACAAAGTAAAAGCTTGGAAGATGACCAGAGCTTCCAAGTTCTTTTCCACTAGTTTTACAAAGAGCAACTGTGTCAACACTTAGGATGTAAGAAGTGTGCTTATTTGGAGTTTGACTGTGAGGATTCTGCAGCTGCTACATCACACATTGTATAGTTAAGCCTCAACTGAGCAGTGCTACGATGTTGATTGCAGCTTGTCAAGCGTTGCAGGATGCTCCTCTATACTTAATTGAAGTAGATATTTTCTGTAAGTATGGGTTTCCAGCAAGACCAGTAGATTTCAGAAGTTTCTATTGTATATAATTTTAAACTGTATTATTATACAGGAAAAGCCTTTCTTTAAATTGAATTTTCTTTTCTCGAATGGAGAAGTGAAATAATTTTGGATCCTTTTCAATATCATTTCTGAAAGGCTTCATTTTTAGTGTACAATTTTACAGGCAGTTGAACAATAATGTAGAGTAGGCTACCTTTTTATTTCTGAGACTATATTTTGTTAGACTTGTACTATAAAAACAGTTCATGTTGAAGTAGGCAGCCATTTTTGTCTTGATGTGCAACTACTGCCTCTTATATGTAGCTTTTTATTTGATTATAAATTCTGCATGGTGGGGACTTCTAGGTATAAAGGAACCCTTGCAAATAGCACAAGTCTGCATCAATTTTATTATAGGATAGAATTTTTAAAAGATTATGTCCTCCTCAGATTATTTCCATGTATCTGTGTTGATACCTATTTACAAAAAGATTGTCTGAAATCAAAAGTGAGGTTTTTCTTCACTGAAGGCATGAGAAGTTTTCTGGAAGGAAATAGACCTGTGTGAAATAAAATTAAAAGTATTTGCATTTGGCATTTATCACAATGAACTCTTTCTACAGCTATATTATAGATGTCTAAATATTTGACATCACAGTATCTTACCTTATTACATTTACCATCACTCTGGTGTTTTCCTTCTTGGAAAATAATTACTTTTCCTTTTGTTTTATATGTTTCCATCTCCATTTCTTTTAGTGTAGCTAATTCAGGGTTTTCAGAAGAGCATTAGTATGGCAACAACTGAATCAGTTGATGCACTGTTTTCAACTACTCATCCTGATGCAACTTTGTCACTGTTTGACACTCAGTACATTGAATTGAAAGTGACAAGCCTGCCAGTAATAAAAGTGGTGTCTGTTGAGATCAAAAAGTGAACTGTGTTTCTCTCAAGAAGCCATTTAATCTGCAGTAAGACTTACATGATCCGACACTCTTGATGGCCTCCATCTGGGTATACATGCTTGAACCATAGAATGGTTTGGGTTGGAAGGGACCTTAAAGAACATCTAGTTCCAACCCCCTGCCATAGGCAGGACACCTTTCTCTAGACCAGGTTGCTTAGGGCCCCATCCAGCCTGGTCTTGAACACTTCCAGGGATGGGTCATCCACACCTTCTCTGGGTGATGTGTGCCAGTGCCACACCACCCTCACATTAAGTAATTTATTCTTAGTATCTACTATAAACCCACCCTCATTCCATTTAAAACCATTACTCCTTGTTCTATCACTACATGCCATTGTGAAAAGTCCCTCTCCTGCTCTTTTGTAAGCCCCTTTTAGGTATTGGAAGATGCTAGAAGGTGTCTTTAGAGCCTTCTCTTCTCCAGGCTGAACAACCCCAACTCTTTCACCAGTGTCTCAGCCTTTCTTTATAGGAGACCTGTTCCATCTTTCTGATCAGGTTTGTGATAATCAGAAGGCCCTCCCTTGGACTTGTTCAAATAGGTCCATGTCCTTCTTACATTGTGGGTTCCCGAGCTGGATGCAGCACTGCAGGTGGGGTCTCTGCTCACAGAGCAGAGAGGCAGAATCCCCTCCCTCCCCTGCTGCCCACACTGCTTTGGATGCAGCCCAGGACACGTTTGGCTTTCTGGGCTGTGAGTGCGCATTGCTGGGTCATGTCCAGCCTCTCACCCACCAGCACCCTCAAGGCCTTCTCAGCAGGGCTGCTCTGACCAGTTCATCCCCCAGCCTGTGTTGGTATCAGAGATTGCCCCAGCCCACATGCAGCACCTGCCACTCAGTCTTGTAAAACATCCTGCAGTTCCTATGGACCCATTTCTTGAGCTTGTCCAGGTCCCTCTGGATGGCATTCCATCCTTCACGAGTGTCAGCTGTACCACTCAGCTTGGTGTCATCTCTAGACTTCCTGAGCATGTGTTCAATCCCTTTAGCAATGTGTCCTCATCAATTAAAGGAAACATCTTCAACAGTGTAGCAAAGATTAAAGCTATTCTGGGACAAAACCTTTTTTATGGTATTCAGCAGAGCTAAAGCACATAAAGCACTGCAGGAATAAGTTGTGCTGAACTGATTTTGGTATGGAAGTTAAAGATGAAAAAAGTTCAGTTTTCTGATGGAGAAGTTTTGTAGCACATTGAACTAGCATGAATTATATATAAAATGGCCGTAACAACAGAGGTAAAACCAATAAAAGAACTGTTTTCTGAAGATAAAGATGTCATAGTTGTAGTATAATTTACATAGTGGTCTTTTACTCTTAGTGATCTCTTAGGGGAGCAGCCAGCTGAAGTGATTGCTTTTATCATAGCCAAAGCCCTCCTGTAGGTTGGTTTGGGTTTGCACTATTACTAATTCTCAGTGTATTGGTATTCCATTGTCCTTTCAGTGGTAGGTTACAGCTTGCACTCCAGAAATTCTTTAAAAATCATTTACTCTTCCTGATTTCTTGCTTTTCTAGCTTAATCCTAGCCTACACAGCCCAGGATAAACTCTCATCAACAGTGAATTAGTAACATAAAAATGAAACAGAACTATTTTCAGGGCAGAGGTGAATCAACAAAGAGAAAACAAGCTTCTGAAAGTGTTGTGCAGGCAGTGTTTGATGGGCTAGGGAAATTAAGTTCCCCAGATTAGATGGCTTCTGTGAAGAGCAGAGAGTTGGGACTTGATCATCCATATGGATCCTCTCCAGCTTGACATATTTTGTGATTCTGTAACTCAAACCAGATTTTCACAGAATATGCTTGTCTTTTTGTGGAAGCTACTTTACAACAAAAAAACAAATGGGTCCATTACCCAGGGGATGACTTCTCTGGTTTGCAGCACTGAATAAATAAGCCTACGTATGTGAGCCATCTTATTAAAGAGAACATACATTTCTGAAGTTTATGTTTATTTCTTTATATTTCTCTGCATAGCAGAAAATGAAGTCTGAAGAATTTACTCAATAACATCTTGGGAATTTTAGGCATTAGAACTCTGCCTCAGGCTGTTATAATCTTTACCCTGTCCCATGGGTATGTTGCTAAATTGATCTTTATTTCTTACAAGCATGGGTTAAGGAAAGGCATATGTAAAATATGGAGTAAAATGCTAAGAGATGTTGTTACCAATCTTTGCAACTTAGACACAGAAGCCGTTTCTCTCTTGGAGTATGAATTTCTAAACTCAAACTAGGAAACAAGATGAAAAGAGAATCCTGTCTCAGCTGTGGCCTATGGGGTTTCATTTCTCTTTGGATTTGCTGTCCTCACAATAAGCTGATAGAACAAAATGGTCTAACTAGTTCAACTAACTGATTTGGGAAGTGTTGAAAGCAATTATATCCACACTTTCATGGTTTAGCCACAAATACAGCACATGGAAAGGTTTGACTACTGAGCAAGAAGGAAAGAATTCAGCTAAACATCTCCAGGTATGTTTTACACTTGCATATTGCAGACATTTTGATTTGATTTTCTGGTGCTAGTTATTTTTAATGCTTACAAGTAGACCAGCAAGACAAACTCTACTGACAAACTGTGGTCCAGTGAATTCCCTGCTATGGACTCTGTCCATGTGGAGAACTCACTGGAGAACTAACACATACTTCTGTGTACTATGAGATCACTCAACTGACAGGGGGCATTTAGGTAGGATTTTATGCAAATTTAAGAGTGACAGGAAGTCTAATTGCATTTCTGTGGCAGCACTACTTGTTGAAGAGGAACCTCTGCTTTCTTAGGGCAGGCAGGGGCAGTGCAGTCATCATCACACAAAAGGTATGAGCTCATGTGAAAAATGAGTGAAAACTGATCTTACCCATCTGCATTTCTAGGTTAGCATGAGAGAGCATTTAGAATTTGAATAGCTAAATACCATATTTAATATATACTGAGTGAAAAAAAAAAAAAACCAACAAAAATGATTGTAAGTCTCTTAAAATGAGACCCAGCAGGACACTGCTGCAAAGTTAGGTTGCAACTTATTTTCAAAATACTTTCCTAAGTTATTGATGTGGAAATACATTTTTCCTCAAGCATAGATAGATTGCTGTGCAGAGAGCCAAATGTACAGAGTTGTTTCAAGATACCACAAATGATAAGCAGGTTGCAAGTAAGCGTTTTGAAAATTGCAAGGTAGCAAAAGTATTCCTTGAAAATGTTTGAGAGGTTTTCACTGTATATTGAAAACAGAAATAAATAAATCAAATATTCAGGGCCATCAAAGTATAACTTTTGTGCTGGTTTGTATACCTGCATCCTTGTGCCTCTTTTTCTTTTCAATAAGGGTGAAACATTGCTTTGCTTTCAATTGTCTCTTTAAAAATTACTTCATAGCTGGAATTAGTCACTCCATGTATTTTCTTTGCTAGTGCTTCAAATAAGCATAAAAGCTAGAATATTAATGATGCCTGAGTGTTACTCATGATTTGTGGCTTGAGAAGCTGATCCTCACAAAAGCTTTCAAACTTCTGCCTTGTTTTTAAAGTATTCGAGAGAGGTTGCTGAGTGGTAGCAGCCTGTTGTGCTTTCTGAATTGCATTTGGTGAAAATTAGCAATTTTTTAGTCTTTGTTTTGTTTTCATCCACCCTTACCATGTGTAATAAGCACCAAATGCTTAATCTTGAGATACTGATGGAAGTGTATGAGAATTAAGTCCTCTGTGGATTGATTATAATGACTGCACCAGACTGCAGAGTTAGGACTTCAAAGATTGCTTGTCATACTAAAGGCAGCTTTAAAGTGTTAGAGCAAAAATAAGGGAAAAAATCATAGCATATTTAAAATAATTAAATCCTTGTGGCATTACAGTTTTGGCATTATTGCTTATTTTGGTTTTTAATGTGTTTTTCCTTCCCCTGGCTTACTGAAATACTGCAACTCATTCTGAAGAGGAAGATGCTTAGAAATGGCTGCATGACCTGCTTGTTTAGATACACTTGCTGAAGTCATGCCATAAGAAGGAAGGATGGATAAAACCTTGTCATTTTCTCTTTCTTCTCATTGAAGGACTTTCCTTTTTACTCTGTAATTATTGAGTGATTTGTCTCATCCAAAAAGAATCCCTTTTCCTGACAGTGTATGAAATACCTTGTGATAACAAAAGGGAGGGATAAGATCAGAATGTTCCTTAGCACAAAAACTGTTCTTCATTTCATTTGTAATAGATCCTTCAAGGTCTTTGGGAAAAGATCTCATAGACCTGTTCCTAATCTGTCAACATTTGGTGCTGTTAAATACAGAATTTCTTCCTGTACCTTTTGTTTTTTCATACAGTATTTAAAGTACTATTTTTTGTAATGAATTGTATATATTATATAATGCATACAAATTACATAACTACATTTTATAAAATTAAGCCATTTAAAAATTATTTTGCTAATTAAGTATAATTACCCAGAAAACATACTGAGTATTTCCATCCATGGGGTAAAACACTAAATTTTCATTAACACAAATAGAGAGCACTGAGGTGTGGATATTTGTTTGTGACACTGAGAGCAAAATTTTGACCTGCTGTGTTGTCTGACCATGTTAACAGTTCTCCAAATTCTCCATGATGTTCAGCTGTGCCTAACCTATAGAACAGGGTTTCTTTCTGTAACTTGATGTTTATATTCAAGATGTTTCAACCATCAGTTTTTGTTTATGCCCAGAAATCAAGTCAATACTGATCTACCTTATTATGAGCCCCCTTTTACTTAAATATAAATCTACTATAGCTTTTTGTCCTTTTATTTATGTTGGAAATCCTCCCAGTCCATTCTGATACCATTTGATGATACTGTCCTCCTGTGAATATTTTCATTGTTCCCTTTTCTTGTTTCTTTCATGACTTTTTTTTCTGGAGGGAAACTAATTAAATTCTTGCTCATCTGATTTATAAACAGCAGTATTATCTCTTCTAATTGAAAAAACTTGTGGCAATTTTGTGTTTCACTTGTTTTCTAAATTGATTCTTACACTGACAATGGGTAGATCAATATACTAACTCCATGGTTATAATCACATCCTTAAATCAGTATTTACAAAGCTCTTGCCAAGGAATAAAGTTCTCCCTCCATTAAGGTTGAGAGTAAAACAGTGCTCCAACATTCAGATCAGTGTTTTGGGAACACCAAAGTAATGTAAAATCTTTCTTATACTTACCCCTCAAGGTTAATTTTGTTTTACAAAATTACTCTAGATATGGAGATTACATTATAAATAACAGTGTCATCCAGAGCTAACAATTAAATCATTGCAGGAATTTTTTGGACAGTAAAAAGTTAGGGGTTTGATGAATTTCAAGCATACTGGAATTCACCTTTTTTCTTTGCTGGTTTACAAGTGATTTTTTTTAGCTAGTTTACAACTAATTGTAAATAATTTTTAATAATCTGAGGAATTCAGGCAGCAGATGTACATAATAATTTCCACAGGTATTCCAATCAATTTTAATTAAGGCGAATATTTATATCAAAGTATAAGGGTAGTATTACATACTGTGAAGATTTTTTTTGTTGTTGTTGGCTTTATTAGTTGATATGGTGGCTATAATGTCTGCTAGTTAAAATACGGAATTATAATAAAGTAATATCTTAGGTTTGGTATTTAGTATTGCCTTTTATTCTGCAGGAGTTCATATTGCTTTATAAAGTAATCATTTCACTGTCCACTTCAAAAGCATTACCAAAGGTAGAGTTGGTATGGGAAAAAAAATCACCCCTAAAATAGAATGCAAAGCATTTGAGGATAGCCAGAAAAAAAGTTTCTGCTCACACAACACAACCTCAGTTCCTTATTTAGAAAAAAATAATTGAAAGGTAATTTTGTAGGTGAAAGCCTAGTATTTGGGACGTAAACCTCAGTCCTTCGAGGAGTGTGTCCCTGTTCCCATATTCCTGTGCAACTGCTGTAAGCACATTATTTCCCTTCTCCCATCAAGGTGAAAAGATGATGGTGAGCTCTTTGAAAATCACAGATAAAGGATAATAAGTGTTCGTACAGGCCTCTGATATGCAATCATGTATTTGTGTTGAGTATTGATTTACTTGGGTCACAAAAAACTAAGAAAGAGTGCCTAGGAGGGTGTCCCTTCCCTTGGGCATGCACTGAGTGTTCCCAGACACGTGGCAGAGCGTGCAGGAAGCCCCAGCTGCAGCGAGCACGGCTGCGTGGGATGAAGCAAGCTGCTCTTTGAACTTCATTTTGTGAGGTGAAATACCAACAAAATTAAGACTAAAAACATCTGCATTTTTTGATGGATTTGGACTGCAGGACATAATTTAATACTTAATCAGCCTAAGCCTGTCTACACAGGGAGCTGAACCTCAACCAGCTACTGCACGTGATCCTCCTCAGGAAGCCAAGGCTCTTGGCAGCTTCTTGTTGCTACATCATCAATCACCACAGCAGGCTTTAACTAGCCTGTGCTGTTGCAAAACATTATTTTGGAAGTGCATTGGTCATCCCACTGCAGTGTGATTGTTAGTGATTGTAATCTTTTTAAGGGCATTATTTTTTAATTTACTTTTGATATGTTGCAGCATGCTTACAAGTTATTTATTACTATGTCAGTAATAATAGAGTACATGTCATATGCTATAGCTGCTAATCATACCCAAAACCTCTGCTTTTCACAGCCCAAAATAAGTAGGCCGATTCAAATACTTAAAACCAACATGAGAATCCATGTATTTGCTTTTTGTGAAAAACTTTTAACATTGTGTGGCTTCCCATTTGAAAATGACTAAAATTTCTCTGTGGAAGAAAGCATTTTGTCTTGTAAAGTACTTAGCACTGCTGTTACTTAAATAATATGATGTGTAATCTCAAGTTATCAGTAAACAGGAATTAATATATTTTTAAGCCATTTTGCATAAACGTAGTGTGAAGTATCACTGGGTTAAAATATCAAATTTAATCCAGTTTTGAATCAGGATTAAAAGTTAGTGATGGAAATTAATGTTTACTTAAATGTGATGTCGGCTCACTTTCAACACTGGTACTTTGTGATACAGGGACATATTTAGATATTAATGTTGTAGTGAGTGCATTATCATTTTCTAGCTTTAAAGAACCTAATTCATGTCATCTTTAGTGATCATTTCATATTTTTATGAGTTACAGGAAGCTTTTACTTTCCCTACTAGCTGTAGGATTTTTACCAGCCTCCAGGTAGAGCACAACCCATTAACAACAATTGTTTGGTCCATTTAGGTTTTCTGCTTTCCCTCCATTCAGACACAAGAATATTGTGGCAGACAGTGTCAAAGACCTTTCTAAAACTGAGGTAAATGAAATCTACTGCTCTCCTCTTATCCATAAATCTAGACATTGTATCAAAGAAGGCTATCAGGATGGTCAGACATGATTTCTCCTACTTCTCCTCATAAATCTCCTCCTATTTCTTCTAATAAATCCATTAATTTTCTGTTCTCAAATACACTTTTCTCCTTCATGTACCCTGAAATGTGCTCCAAGATGACTTACTCCATGATTTTTCCAAGGACCAAAGTAAATATGACTTGCCTATATTTCCGCGTATTGTTCTTTTGGCCTTTCTTGACAACATCTGATTTTCCTTGTTACCAGGGATTTCCCCCAAATTCCATGATTTTTAAAAGACAATACAGAGTGGTGTTAGAAAGACAATGGCCACTTCTCTTCAACACTCTGGAATGCAACCCTTCATGTTCTGTATATCCTTATGGTTTGAGTTGTCTCAAGTAAGCCCTGATTCAACCTTCATCTCCTGATGGAAATTCTTCTTATTGAGGCCTTTCCCTGGTACCAGGGACTGGGAGGCTGACAGAGGCCAAGGCAGCACTGGATACGTCAACCTTTGCTGGGTGTGCTGTCACTAAATCCCACACTCCATCCAGGAGCAGGCTCACTTTCCTCCTTTCTGCCTTTTGTTATTGGGGTGGTTGTAAAAGTTTTTCTTACTGCCTCTACCATCCCTTAAATGTGTCTGTTTAGTAGAATTTTGCCTTTCCTGAGACCATCCAGACTTGTCCATGTGATGTTTCTAGATTTCTCTTTTGTAGTATGTCCTCGCTTAAATCTCCTCTTTGTGGTTTTTCTTAAGTATAGAGCTCAGTCATGAATTCTTTCATGAAGCAAACTGGTCTGGTACACTTCCTTGTTTGGAAATTCTGCAAATTAATGTGTTCCTGCTGGTGGAAGCTGTAGCGCATGTAAACAATCTCCCCCTCCCCAAAAACATGGGTTAGAGACTCAGAAGATTCTGAATAACCAGAATCTTCTTGTTTTGTTGTTTTTGTAATACTTGGTGAGAGAAGGGAGAGGTAATTTACTCTATTACTTAATATATTGTTTAGTCCTTAGATGGTGATTAGAGAAGATAATTTACCTGGCATTATTGTTACAATTTATGGTACCCTGATGGATTCTATTACTACAAAAGGATTCCAAAATAACAGATACTTTTTGTCATTTTAATAATCTGTTTCTTCAATTATCTTTATTAAAGAAATGTCAAATTTTATTATGAAACAGAAAAAGAAGCCTGAAGGATAAAGATAAGTAATTTTTACTATTCCTAAAGGTGTCCTTGGCGATGTTTCTCCTTCATATTTATGTATTTATGGAGCAAAGTATATTAGCTTGAGATTAAAGCTAAGTATGTTCAATTTCATCTTCACCACTTTATTTCTTGCTTTATGTAGTAATCAAAAGGTATATAATGAAAATTTTATTTTCAAGGGTAATGGCAAGAAAAACTTTTTAATATAAAAATTTTAATACAAAATTGTTTTAATTTATTATTGCTTTTGTTATGAAACAACGAAGTAGCAGCCATGTATCCCTGCTTACTTTCCTGTGGGATAGCTTGATATAAACAGTGCATCCAAGAGAAAGACTGGGGAGTATGGAGTGGTGATGGTGAATATTGGAAAATACAACTCTTTAGCATCATTGAAAGCAGCATGGCTGGCTCTTCAAGGCTTAACCACTCCTCCTGACTGTTTTCTTCACCTCTGTTCTCTGTAGCAAAAACAGTCTTGTCCTTGGATAAGCAAACATTAATTTTTGCTTGCACAGTTTGAAACCTTTCAGCTGTCTCAGAGCCACAGATTTTTTTGAGAGAGTGAGACAAAGAGGACAAAAGTTCAATTGTGGACTCATTTCTGTAGAAATCAGAAATTCTACTCCTGTGTAATGAGAAGGAGACTGACTACTGGTGGCAGTGGGAAGTGTCAGTACTCTTAATGGTGTAGGATCATCCATTTGGAGCTCAGTATTACTGAGTTTTGCTGTATGCTTTCCATTCATTTCTTGAATTGCATTATTTCACTGAAGAATGTCTGAAAAGATCTGTATGATAAAGTATCAGCAGCAGAGCTTGAATAAATTTACTGCAGAATAAATAAAATGCTTGAGATCAAACAGCCTGAAGCAGATGCCATTTCTGACCACATGGATTGTAGTTAACTAAATGGACAAATGCACTTACACCTAATCTGGCTTGTGCTGTGCCCAGCATGTCTGCTAGCTGGTTTTGTGAAGATCACTAGGTACTGCAGCATAAGGACGTTCCTTGGCCTCTCACAGCCTGGTTTTCTTGCTGTGTCGCCATCCAAGGGCGGTGCTTAGTAAAAATATATTAATTCTGAAGATCTGATGGGTACAGGCAGAACAGGATGAGGAGACCAAGCAGTTCATTAACTACCACTTGGACATTGGACTCAGAGAGAGAAGTCAGTCTGGGTGGTCCCGAGGAGGGGAGTAGGGGAAGAATTGCCTCACAGCTGTGTCCCTGGTGCTTTATCCCTGTCCCTGTAAAGCTACGCCTGCTCACACAGCCTCCTTCTGTATCAGATTGTTGTGACACCGGATTTTGCTTAAAATGGGTGCAGGTTGTGGAAGCTGAAATCTGAACTAACTGCACTGCCTGAATTTTGGGGTTATATAGAACACCAGATATATATATATAGACAGCTTGAAGAGAGTGATTTTATTAGTGAGGCAAGGGGGTAATGCTGCCTTGAAACAGGTGTCTCATACCAGTGGTATGTGCCAGTCCTTTGCCCTGGCTGTAAGTATTTTAAGTAACCTGGTAAGAAGTCTGGATTCAATGCTGCTGTGAAATTGCTCTTTGGTCTAATGTCATTCTTCACGTGTCTTTCTGCTTAAGCAATAGAAATAATAGAAAAACCTTTTTGGTAACAGTTTTGAAATCTTGGATGCAAAGTGCTATAAAAACTGAATTTATTTACATGTTTGAGAAAAGTGAAGGGCTCTGGGGATGGGATGGATCTGCCTATTCCCAGAACAGGGCCCTGCCATGTGTTAGGGCAGTGTCCTGTGTCACCTCTCCGTGTGAAGGATAAGGATACTGAAATCATCTTCTCCTGTGTGAGTCTGGTTTTTCCTATAAACACAGGACAAAGCAATCAAAAACGTGCTGGTGTAGTGTGAGGGCAAGTGATGTGAAGTACTTTATGTTTCTGTCTCTCATACTGTATGTTGCAGGAAGATAATGATGAAGGAATTTTTCATTACAAAGGGAACAAAGCCAAACTAGATGATGTGTGTGGTTGTCCTGTGTGCAAGCTGTCCCTCTTTTTCTCTTCAGCGTGCAAGTACAATTTGTCACCTCATAGTATAACTGCAATCTGTCTTCTGCTTTGTTCCTTTTCCCATTTAGGTTTGGTTTTGGGATTGAGTGTATTTAAAAGTATGCTTTTTAGAAAATTGTAGTAAGAAAATTACTTTTTGTGAAGACAATCTAAATAGATTAAAAAAAAATCTTCTATATGTATCTTAATGTCTCAACAGCTGAGACAAACACCACCTAAACCCTTATGTTAATTATCATTTCTAACAAAAAAAAAGTAAAATTCTAATTTGGTATTATGTAATACCAGGATCTTTAACTAAAATATTTTTTTAAACTGCATATATCAACATGTAAATTATTCACAAATGTTCTCAAGTTATTATTTACATTGGTTTATCTGCAGGTAGGTAGCAGTTTCTACTTGGTCTCATACTCCTTTGTGCATATGTATCAAAACAGTTCAGTGTCCCCTGTGGAAGGCATTGTCTCAGGGAAGGCATTGTTTTGTATTAATTTACATGAGCAACTTTTCCTGGGAACATTAAAGTTTGTTAGATTTGGCATTTATTTTTAGAAGATGAATAGTTTTAATTGTGATGTAGGACTTGAGGAGATGATATTGTTTTAACTTGCCAGTTGTCCAGCCTACACATATAAGCTCCTTGCAGCCAAAGTGGCTGAGCCTTCTGGGGTAGTCCATATCAGAGAAGTGTTTTTCCATTCTCATAGGAGGTAAAGGAAAAAAAAAACCTTGGGCAATATGGAGAGCAGCGTTGCAGAAAAGGAGGAGGGAGTTGGATGAAAATATAAAGGTGCTGCATTAAGGAAGGGAATCCAGGAAACACTGCAGTAGGGGGAAGGGAAGAAGAGGATGCCAGATTGAGGGGCTGAGTGGTAAAGAAAAATGGAGAGTGTAGCCTGGAATACTAGATTAGGAACGAGGATTCAGGCTGATATTTTGAATTGCTCTTTGACCTATGGCAGAATTCTTGGCCAAACATTTAATTGAAGTGTTTTATACTCCCGGAAGGGAGCCTTTCTTTGCCATATCATAGACATCTGCATGCGAAAAATAAAATTTTCTGTTTTTGGAAAGTCATATGAATGTCAGACACCCATCTTTAATACATCAACGTTGTAGTCTGCTATGTGGTCTTGGAAAACTGGTACAAATAGAAAGTTTAGGGTATGCTGGCTTCCTGCAGGACAGGCACCTCCTCAGCACTGTCACTGTCTTTGAAGAGAAGTAGTTGTATGTCACTTGAGACAATTACTTTGCTTTTCAACTGTGTGAAGTTACTACTCCCTAGTAATATCCAACATTTTTTGCATTTAAGAAGCCTCCAATCTTTTTGACTAAGCCTATTTATAAAACCTGCTGTTAGGATAATTTGCTTGGGCCAAACTTCTGATCTGGTAATGTATGTACTACTTCTTTTTTTTCAGATGCAACATTTGAATACCAGTGACCTGTTTTTTTGGTCAGAATTATGTTTGAATACCTGGATAAAATCTAAAATCTAGTATTATCAGAAAAATAATTTCTTTTAATGATTTTAGTGAAGAAATATCAAACAGCTTTATTACTGAGCAAAAGGAAAATATAGCAGAATTTCTCATTATTAGTAGTATTTAAAATTTTAAATTTGTTTTCTGGCTTCCTAGAGATGCTTAGTAATTGATTAAGTCATACTAGAAATATGGAAAAAAAGGCTTTTAAAGTGAGCTCTGTGGTTAAAGTGTCATGATGAAGTCATAATATGCTTTGCTTTTGAACTATCTATGGATAGGACCAAAGTTATAGTCAATCTTTACTTAGATCCATAGATCCTACTTACAGCTATGCCTATCTTGCTCAAGGCATCTTGCCATCTTGCTCAACCATGGCATATGCATTACTTTCTGATAGAAATAAGGTAGCTCAATATTTGATTACTGGAGGAAATATTGGAATATGGTAATCATCTATTTGACTTCATCACCAGGTATAATGCATTTAGGTTGGGTGGAAATGGCAAAACTTTTTTTCCCCCAGCAATCTCACTGTAATTATCTCCCAAGAAGCAAGTCTGGGGAGTAATAATGCTGGTTCTGTAGCAAAGGGAAAAAATTGTAAAAGAAGCAGCACTACCAAATAAAGAGAGTAAAATTAAGAGTATCTTCCCACTGGGATGTCATGTCCCTTAAGAAAATCTAAACATTGTACTGTAGCATTCCTCCCCTCAGAAAATCTCAGCTGACACAAATGTGGGACTACATAGCTGAGAGAGGCTGGAGAAACCATGAGTTGTAGTTTTTGAAATTAGACTGCAGAGTTTAAGGTAGAAGCAATATGATGATACCTCTTGTTATCTCTGCAGAATGCTTTGTTCACATGGCCCCTACTCTTTTATTCAAGTCCAAAGATAATTTAACTGTTGACCAAAAAAAAAAAAAAAAGTCTTATTGCTAATGTAGAACTTCTTCAGCTGAGATTCCCAGAGCTTCCAAACCAGAAGGTTCCATGACTGCTGATAAAGGATCAGAATTTCTTCTTGACGTTGTGTTTTTGAAACCTACAAATGGCTGGGAAAATCAGGCTCCCTACCTGTAAGAATGCCCCTTGCTTGCTTCTGGAAAAAGGAGTCCTTTCTTAACTCTTGAATGTGTTCTTTGGTAGGTAATAAACATGCATTGTATTTCTCTTGGCTTGTTAGGGAATAAATAAGACACTAATTAAAACCTTGAAACACTTTTCCAAACCTCCTCCCACAGCAATATCCAGATTCATACAAAATTGTATGAGTCAGACAAACGTTTGATGAGATTCAAATCAACACACAGCATTTTGTTTTGCTGTAACTTGAAGCAATTACAAACTACAGTTGGATTTTTTTCCAATTAAAAAATATGAAACATAGTCTCATTATTTTAATAAAGCAGAGTGTTTGAATCAAAACTATGAACTATAAATAAATGAGTGCCTTCTAAACTCTGGACACATGTGGAAATGAAAGAGGTCTATTATAGAAGTTGAAAATCTATATTTAATGAATACACCCACTACATCTATTAAATTGGCAAGATAATAAGTGTGCAGCCCTCTCTTTTTCTTCAGAACAACACATTCAACATAGTCATGAGATGAGAGTTTTACCAGACATTGCAAAGACACTTCAGCTGCACTTTTCAATTACTTTTGGACTCTGTATGGTTGTGTAAGTATCACACTTGCCAATGTGGTCTGTGTGCTCGTATTGTTTATACATTTATGGTGCCTAATCCTGTGGCTTGAACAGTTATGGCTGCAAAAGTTACAGTGGAGGGTATTTGGTGACTTTTATTAACTTTGGCACCATTCCTTTCTCATTTCATTCAGCTTTGTCCTGGATAATGCATAAACATGTGACATTTCCAGTCTTCAAATGTCACATCATGTAACGAAAGAAACTGTTTGACATTGAGTAGGTCCATCCTAACAGTGGGATAAAAGAACTTGTCTTGCCTATTTTTGAGTGCCAGGGTATTTCTATGGTTTCCACTTCTGTCTCTGCCCAGTCTTTCTCTGGCCAAATGGTGCCTCTCATATCTGTAGAATCCCAAACTTTTAATAAGCTATAGTCATCTCAAGCAGGAACAAGTTATTTTTAATGTTTTTCTGCAGATTTGTGCATGATCCTTTCAAATAGGATGGGCTAGAGAATCCACTATCCCTCTGAAGGTTTATACTTTTAGTCTTAGTTCCTTTTTATGTGAGAAGTTTATAGTTACAAGTTTCATTAACATGTGTAGCAAACAGTTGCCAGGTAGCAGTGGACAACTGTTTTGTTCTGTAAGTGAATTTTGAGTGTATTTTCCAATGTAGTGTTCCATGAGAACATCAACAAGAACGTCATTTGAGTGTGCTGCCTTTCATAATCAAAGTGTGTCAGAATTTGATGCAGCTGGTACCATTCAGCTCACAGTAAAGACACACATTAAAAAGCTAATACACACCTTTTGGTTTCCATCCTCACATGTTATGTTGATATCTCCTTCCTGCTTGTTCCATTTGTTCGTTGTCATAAACACTGTCTGAATAACATCTGGTCAGTGAAGTTTCTCTAAAGCCAAACATGGTTTTATTTTGGCTTCAGAGTGAAGGGAGTTATGGAAGAACCAAAACATATTGCATGGTATTTTTTGTGTGTTGGTGGCTTTTACGCCTCTTTTCCCCTTCCTCTTTCTTTATGATTGTGTCTTTGTCTTGATGAGATGAAGTGGAAGGGTGCAAACAGGCTGATGCTGTGGATATTTACACTAATGTCTGATAGTTGAAAGGCATTCATGGAAGGGAAAAAAGACATTTCCACCACATACAGGGGTCATATAGAGGTTTTTGAAAGCTGTTTTCTAATCCAGGACTGAAAACATGACACAACCCCTGGTGTATCTGAGTTAATACTAGGGGACCTTGCCAGCCAAAGCAGTTAAAACCAGAAGTGTTTCTGGTCCAGAATGACAGATTCTGTTTCTATAACTGTTGTAGGTTCAGGAGGTGGGACTGGCCAAACTTAAAAGGCTTAGTGAGCCTTGTGTTCAGACTCCTCTTGGCAGAGCCAAGTTCTTATTTAATTAGCTAGGCAACTATTAACAATGACATTTTACAAACTGAATGCAATTGTACAAACCAAGATTTTTCAAGTTTGTAGGTAAAAGTTACTTAAATGTCTGTGTGACTGCCAAGCCATCAACAGACTTTGCTAATTTTGAATAATTTTATGTGATTTTTAGGTTATTAGTTATACAAATTAATAGACAGTAATATATTTTTGCCCACTGTCTCCTGGGCAGCATGCAACAGCCCCTTCAACTTTTCCTCAGCTTTCATTCTTTCATCCTAAAAATCTATTGACAGCCAAAAAGGTAAAACACTTCCTTGCAATTTCATATCTTTGATTTCTCTATGATTTGCAGCCCAAATCTACTTACTCTGTAAGTACAAGAACACTTCAACTTGATGTTCTGCCAGCTCATGCAGAAATTCCGAATTGAAACTGGGTCTCTCAGATGAGCACGAAGATGCAGAGTACTGACAAATATGTGTATTCATCTGTATAGTGCACACCTGGAAAAATACTGAATGATGTAACTTTGTAAAAAGCCTAAACCACCATTATGTCTTTGTTGCAGTTTTATTTCTCATGAGGGCATTGAATCTGAAGCCACCATTTCTCCTGTTGTGCTTTAGGTGCTGTAGCAGTTCTGATCCCACGCCTAGACCTGGTGATTTCTTTTGTTGGAGCCGTCAGCAGCAGCACTCTGGGACTGATTCTGCCACCTCTGGTTGAAATCCTCACTTTCTACAAGGAAAACCTAAGTTTGTGGACAATATTTAAAGATGTTTTTATAGCTGTTGTTGGATTTGTTGGATTTTTAACAGGGACATATGTGACGGTTGAAGAAATCATTTATCCTGCATCCACAGCTCTTGCTAATGCAACAGGGAGCTTTCCTGCAGATTTAAATGCTACAGACTTGGTGGTTGGGTTAAAGTAATTAACCAGGCACTGTGAACGATTTTGTTCCTTAACCAGAAAATCTTGACTCAGGACCTGCTTTCAACTACTGGTACTGTGTAAAGAGGTACAGTTTGTAAAAGATGTAGGATATACATGTGAAAATACCTTATTTTTTTAGAAAGTAATTATATATCTCTTGTGTACTTTGAATGAAAAGTTACAAGATTTTGTTTTGTTTGTCAAAGCAATATTACTTTCATGCAAAAACATTCAACATCACACACGATAAGCAATTTATTTTTGTACATTTTGTTACCTTGACCCATTTTTTACACAATTTCTTTATCCTTGATTTCAACTATACAAAAGTATGAAATACTGTATTTTTTATTACCTGTGGCTAAAAGTCTGTAGACTTACATATCTATATTTCTATTGGAACATACAATAATTATTTTTGCATTCTTATGTTCTGCCTTAAGTAGTACTTAGCATGCCCTTTGCGTATTTATGCTTCATTTGTCTATTTTGGAAGAAAAAAATAGTAAGTTCATAAGTTGGTATCTGGGTAGAGACTAAATTTTGTTTAGCAAGCCTGCATGCTGAGTCTCCATGTATAGTCCTGATTTTCAGGGTTCATATTTGACTTTCTGTCTCACACTTCGTAGATGACTTTCACTCCAAATGTTGAAGCACTGTTTTTGTTCTTGTTTTCTAAAAACCCTATAGTTTGTGCAATAACGTAACTTATTTATCGTAGTCATTCCTGTTATGAAAAAGCAAATTTTTCTAAGGAGTATTTTTAATCATAACATTCCTGTAAGAAATATGCTATGCCAAAATCTCTCCACTGTAGTCCTACAAATTAAGATAGAAATATATGTAATATTTTGCCTGCTTTCAGTATATTCCTCAGAAATCTACCATTTGGTAATCTACCATTTGGCATTACAGTGCTAGAATAATATACTACTAAATATATCTATATTTATATTTTCTCTAAAGAAAATTTCCACTGTCATCTACCATCTGGTGACTGTAATGAGCACTTTTATCTCCATGTTGATAAGGGCTGATAGGGATTTGTTATAGCATGTAGTTTAAACTGCATGTATTTGTTCAAGCAATAGTTCTGAGTAATGCTCAAATTTTGATTTTAGCGTGGACAAAGTTAAATACTTGGAAGGGATGAGTCTCTGTCTGTGTGATACCCCAGAATCAGCCTTTCTTATGGAAGTGCCACAGTGGAGCAAACACAGGTGGTTAAGCAGAGAAGAAAAAGGTAACTTCAGCTTTTCATCTTGAAGGTTTTTTAGTCTTTAAGCTGTTTTATTTTTAAAGACATTAAATCTCAATATTTTCATCTGTTGCATAGTGAATCTGTTGCTTACCTAACCTATACACTACACACCGATAGAATATATTTCTGTGCAGCATATTTTACTTGACATTGAATAGTTTTGCAAGAAACATCTTTAGTAGGACTGAGAGGATTTAAATGCAAGTTACTTTTCCTCTTGGTTTTTCATCTTTCTATTTGTGTATTGGGAGAATAAAGGACTTTGAAGTCCATTCATATCTGTTGTGCTTCACTTGTGTCCTGGAGAGCAGCTCTGAGAAGGTGCTTCTACCAGGGTGCAGAAGGACTTGCCCAGTTCAGAGTTTGGTGGTGCTTTTGTCAGGTGCAAGTGAATACTGCCACGGTTCTATCAATGAATGTTTGCTGAGCTGGGTACCTGCAGCCTACAGAGGTGGCCCTGGTACCCAGTCAATGTCACATATCCGTGTGAAAGTCAGGTAACTTGTTCAGAAGCCTGATAGGTTTGAGGGTTCTAATCTTAGCCATCAGACCTTGGAAAGGCTGGCTCGAATACAAAGCCATGCACATCCTCCTGCTGTGTCTGCAGTGCTGCCTGTCAAGGCACAGGTTTCCAGGGCAGCAGTGGCCACCAACTGACCAGGTATGAAGCAAAGTTTTTATGCAGTTGGCCAGTGTCGCCAAGTCTAACAATGCTCTATCTTTTGAATCTTTAAAATGTTTATTAATATATTTTGCACAATGTCAATTTTTCTCCTACAGTGTAGGATTTTTATAATTTTAACACTCATACAGCGCATTTGCATGGTCTGCTCTTTCAGACAGAAAGAGTCAGGAATCGAGTGGCCTACTTTGGATAAGATTAAAATGTCATGTGGTGAAAAACTAAGTCTGACTAATGAGAGCGTCCTGTGAAGCATTGCCAAAGATGTAAAAGAAAGGAAATTCTGATAGAAACCTCTTCTGAGTAAGAGTGTTCATTCAGCTTTTAAAGTGCTGTAATATAATATTAGTTGCAAGTTAAGAGGCAGGGAGTGAAACTAAGAGATTTCATAGGTATGGTTTACATTAAGGTAAATATTTAAGATGGAAATGTACTTTAGCACAAGCTAAATTAAACTGCAAAATGTGTGGTTAGCTTATGTTCCTGACAAGGAGCAGAAGCTATTGTATTTATATACTGTACATGAATTTATATTTTACAATATAATATTGTTAACAGTTTTGATGTAATTTAATCATTAGTTGTGCTACAGGTAACTGGACAATTTTCTTTTCTGTAACTGTTCATCCTCAAGTATTGGGCAAATAAGAGGATGGGTTTGCCTGATGTTCTGTTAAACTTTAATCTTCTGTATCAATAAAACTACAAATTACCCTGCAAACTCAGTGTTATCCTGCCTGTCACCACTACTGCATCACTAGAAGAAACAGCTGTCCTAATGCAGAATTTACCTTTGAAGTTGTCTACGGAATGGTGATTGACGTGAGACTCACAGGCAAGCTCCAGAGCTGATTTTTCTTTAATGATAAATCTCATTTTAAAGTCCAATAGGCACTTCTGAAAAATCCTACCTGCACTCCAAGGGTTTTCATGAGGGCACAGTTAAAGTTAGGCTTCTGCATCTTTTTAGAGCTGCTATAGGAAATAAGTTCATTTATAAAAGTAAAAAGAGATGCAGATATTCCCACTGAAATTCCAGTTTCTGCCTAGAAAATAGGAAAGAAAAATCCAGACATTTTAAAATTGGACAAGCCTATACATACTTGCTCTGAACTTGGCTTTACCTGTAAGGATGGAGTGCTCTCTCAACATGTTGATAGAGAAGGGAGTGTTAACTTGGAAAACGCTTGAGAAGTGAGGGCTGAGATTAGTTGGATAACCTAAGAGATTCCACTCAGTTTCTCTCAGGGAGAGTGAAGGGTAAGAGGGACATAATAAGAGGGAAAAGTGATTATTTTGATTACTTTTTAAAAAATTCTATATTAAAATGTTTTAGGTGAAGGACTAGAGAAGCTGTATACATCATTCACTACCATTCTATAATTGCTGGAATGTATTATGAGCCTTGTCAGACCTCTTGTTTTGCTGCTTTAATTTATTGGGTTCTGTATGGATTCATCAGTATTTCTGCTGCTTAAAAGATTTCTGAAGTGTCACACTATTCTCTGGTAGAAAACAAGCAATACAGATGACATCTGTTGAAGTCCATTTTTCACATGCTGTCCATGGGAGAAACCACTGCAACATCTTGGTGGGGTTTCAGGAAGAACCTTCCTGAAAGGTAGGAGAACCTTCTCGATGGTTTTGTGTGTTATTTTTAGATGTTCCTGGACCATCTTAACATGACACAAGAAGTCTGAACCTTGCCCACAGTTAGCTGAGTTACCCAGACTTCCACTTGGTTCTGATTAGTGTAACGTAGGTCTGTGAACTGACTATACCCCTGGACATACATACTGAGACTGGTCTAAATATTCGTTTGAACTCAGTATTAGTAGCTCAGTGGTTTAATCTCCAAATTCTAGAGTGCTTGGATGAGTAGCATCTGATAGCAGTAATTTTTTACTCTTGGTTTATTTAGTTTTTTCTTAAAATGCTTTTGTTAACAATTAAGAATTTATCTAAATTTACAGTTCCATAGATTCACTTCAAGCAGACAGTAGCTGGGGTGTAGAAAGCAGCATCTAAGTAGACATTCAGTTTGAGTTCAGCAAAAGTTTCTCTGCATGCAAAAGGAGGTGCCTCTCAAATTACAGAAAAAGAATCTGCAAGGCTATATGGCAAAGAACTCACCTCCAATGACAGTAGTAGTACAGAGGCACAACTGCGAGTGGACGAACTCCACTTCAAATAAATTCACCTTATTTTCCATTTTTACAGGGTAAGGGTTAATTTCAAAGGAGCAGGTTTCACAGGTTGCACCAAATGATTAGGAGCCGTCTTGTAGCATGGCAAGGAAAGGGAACAGGGGCCACTGGTGTGGCTAAAGACCAATCTCTGTCAATGCAAAGGAATGGGGGAACTGAAATGTCCTCATCAGAGAAATGGAGCCCCAACCTGGCTTCTTCCAGGGTTTTCACAGCACAGCAATCAGTCTATGGTCCTGGTGAGAAAATCACCAAAGAGGCTTGACTGGGGAGCATCTCTCAGGATCACTGCATAAACTGAGAGCGTTATTGCTAAAGGGGCAAGGGAACACCCTGTAGGACATATGGGAAGTGTACTTTGGATATGTACAGGACTTGTAATGGGAATTTGGAGTAGCAACCAAAAGTGGGGAAGAGATGAATCAAAGTGTATTGGGGAAAATGGAATTTTATGATTCTGTGAATGTAGAGATAAAAGGGTCCAGTCAATCCCATGTGAGCCAGGAATGGTCAATACAGGTGTCAGTCTGTCCATGCCCTGTGGCTGACCAGTGCAGTCTCTTTTGCCTTCCCACTAAAATAGGACTAAATCCAGCTGTGCCTGGGGTCCTCTCTCGGAGGAGTTTAGAAAGCAAGGGGGTCCTTTCTGCACCTTGTGACTCAATGGGAGGGCTTCTTCAGTAAACTTTGTTGAAGCTTCTGCTCCCACACATGTCAATGTTCCAATACCTCCTCTGGAGGGGAGTTTCCACACCTGAGCCAGTTGTGTAGGAGAGAACATTGGATCTTACTGGCCTCTTCCCTTACCCGGCTCAAACCCTGGCTTGGTCATGTGCTTATCAGGAATATGTGCTCAGCCTCACTGTGTGCTGGACATGGAGCTGTGGCAACCTCACTTCCTTCCTGCTGCCAGCTTTGGCAGCTCCTAACAGACTCCCCTCATACTTCCTGAGAAAACTAGTTTCTCTGGGGCTCAGCATCATTGCCTCGTGCTGCTGGGCTTAGGCCTTTCTGTCATTTTGTAGATAAAAGGTATATGTGCCCCCTCCAGCACTCCTTTTCCTTAGGTAATAGTTTCTTTAGTGGACTTTAAACAGCTCAATTGTTTCTTAAAATTTGTGGATTTGGCATTTTGTGAGGTGTTTTTCATTATGTCTCAGGATAATTTATGCTATACAATATTTGTCACTTGACCTGATAGATTTATTTGACTTTGAATGAGTGAGCTCAAACTACTGAAGCCAGTGAAGTCCTTTCAGTTTTGTTCTTACATATGCACTCAGAAACAAAGTTTTATTTTGGGAGCATTCCCATTTGTATCTTAGGTACTTGGGAGAATTGATTGTTCTGTATTTTAGTTTTCAGCAACTTTCCAAAATTCAAATAATCTTTACTGTATCCAGCCCTCTAAACGTTGACATATAAATGCTGTTGGAAATTTCTGAGTTTATTGATTTTTTTCATCTTAATATCAAATATAATCTCTTTACAGAACAGAACTTTTTTTTTGTTTGTTTCAACTGCCAAACCTGAGAGACCAAAGTCCTGGGAAACCAAGGCCACTGCTCTTTTTTCATACTTCCCCAGGATTAATGAAATCATTGTGAGGGTTTGTTAGTCTTTCAACATCATTTGTGTTATACCATCTCCTCCAAAGCCTATTATATTGTTACTGTTAATGGATTCATATTGAATAATAAATTATCGGAGTAATTCTGGCCCACAAGAAGATAGAGAATCCATTTGTTCCTACTGCTGGGTAGGCTCCAGAGGGTGTCAGCCTTAGGCTCAGCAAACTTATTATTATTAAATATGACCCAACTATATACAGGAATAAGTCCATCAAGAGGTAGGCTACCTCTTCAGGATTATTACATCTGAATCCTCTCTGTCCTGAGTCCATGGATAATTTTGTGTCTTCCCAACCTAATGTTTCCCTCTATCTGTCACTGGGGGGTTCCTTACTTTTCTATTTTTTAGTGAATTCAAAATTCCATATTTCTATTTTAATTGCTGAACCCATGTCAGCTTGGTTTAAAGGATCTTTTTATATATAAAAATAAGTACATTTCATATACATGTTTATTAAGACTACCCATTCTCTTCCTACCTAAACTGTTTTCTTGGAAGTCACTGCTATGTGTTGCATCCAATGACCTTTCCTGGCTCAGAGTGCAAGGGTAGGTCTGTCCCTGGCTCTCAATTCTAGACAAGGTCATGCTACTCATCATTGTGCTGTGAGCTGTTGTTTATGCTCTGCCTTGTTAGTTCAAAACACCTGTATATCATAAATGCATATCTGAATTATATTTATTGTGAATCTTAAATTTCTGCTTGTTTTCTTGAACCCAGGTGTCACAGCTGATTTTAAAAGGTGAGAATATGGAGAAGTTCAAGGATTCAGTTGGCAGTGATTCTAATAAGCAAATGTGCCTGTGTCCAGTGGAGTTATCCAAGGAACAAAATTATGTGTATTCAATTCAATTAAATTCTCTTCTCTTCTGGAAAACACACTGTTTGGGCTGGGGTTGTGGGGTGACAGCAGCACTGGTGTGGACCATGTCTGAGCAGAAATGCAGCTGAAAAAGCTGAGATGAAGATCTAGGCTGGAAGCTGGAACACCTGGATATAATCCAAGCACAGGGGGACAACCCCAGGAAATTGTAGCTAACAAGGCCTGATTTGCTGTTGAGAAGATTACCAGCAACAAGCAGTGGCCTCAGCTCTTCCCTGAGGCATTTAAAGGCTACTTTGGGACTCACCATCTGTCCTGCCTATTTTCTACAGCCTCAGACTACAGGCTGAAGGTGTGCCTTGTTCACAAAAATATGCACCAGTCAAGCTCTGGTTCTTCCAGATACTTCCTTCCCCCTCTATTCAGCAGACAGTTTCTGTTTCCATCAGATTCAGCCAGCTCAGCTGATTATTTTTCCTCTTTGCAATTGTATTTCTGCCATGTTACATTTTATTTCAATAACATGCCTCACCTGGCACTGTCACATGCATTGCCATTGTTATCACAGTTTCTATGGTTTTGTCCTGTAAATGTTGTCATTTTCTTCTGGAGGCAAAGCTATAGTTTGTAAGAAGCTTGTCAAACATTTTATTACAGAACTTTTTTCCTTTTAAAAATCATAAGTGCAATATTTCTTAATTAAAATGGAGCTTCTCAATGCCCTAAATTATAATGCTCTCTTTTTATACAGAACAGGGCTATGGATCTTGTGACTGCCAGAGGCCAGGCTGGCATCACAATTCTACATCAGTCAATTCGATGACAAATGATCCCTTACAGACACTGCAATGCCAGCAAAATTTGCTGCAACAACATTATTTTCCCAGTGTAGTTTGTTTGTTTTGGGCCTTAGGGGAAGAAATGTGCAGTTTGTCCTGCAGTGAGGTCAACTACCCTGTGGCAGCAAACAAGTCTCTGGCTTGCCTGGAGACTTTACTTTAAATTGTGTGACTTCTGGCTTTGCAGTGGTTGTTGAGTGCCATATTTCAGCCCTTACTCTCACATCTCTGTATTCATAAGAGAAATTGGGGGTTTAAATTATTTTTCTTGGGACTATATGGTTTATCTCCCCCTTTCCACGTTATTTTAGAGTTAGCTGAAGTGATACGGCAAGAGTAGTGGTGATGTTCGTGTGAATCAAAAGAGAAAAATATATAAAGCCATCACAGTATTCTGCAATCAAACAGAAAGTAAAGTCCTTACTAGCACTGAAGACAAGGTGCTGGGCTTAACAAGAAAACATAGCAAATAAATCAGTTTCCCTCAAGAATATACCTGCCATAATGTCTGCAGTGTTCTCACTTACAGACAGCTCTGGCTCACTGTGAATTGCCTCGGAAGCATTTCTGTAAAATAATCTCCAGTGTGCTATGCTTTGAGGAAATAGTTCAGATCTGTATCAGCATCAGCAAGGGTTTAGCTCACCGTAGTAGTTAGGCAGGTGAGAATAACTGATACCTGTTTTCCTGTTTTCTTTTTTCTTTGCTGCTGAAGGATGGCACTTCAAGAGCAATAATACAGTGTATTCCTATCAAAAGATCAAAACTGGAGGAGCAGTTACCCAGAACTCACTGCAATACAAGTTCTTTTTTTGCAGTATCCCAAGTCAAGCATGCAAGTGAGATCCCCAGGTCTGATAGCTACTTTGGAGAACCTTGGCTCATATCAGCACATTCATACTTAGGAAGGGACCATCCATCCGGGAGTTATGGCAGTTGTTCAGTTCTCTGCACACATAGATGTGGATATGGATGGCTCACTTTGGGCAATGTTTGCTGAAAGTTACAGGTATTTATTAGCTGCTGCCTTACCCATGGAACACATCATCCCCTGTAGAATAGTGTATATGAAGTTATGAGGGTATTATTATTTCATGTTCCATTACCTCCATCAAAGTTTGGCACAAAATGGGATTTTCTGTTTGATTGATTCGTGTCATGGGTAAATGTCATTTCTCTGCATTATGAAACACCTCCCTAGCATTTATTTTTATCTTCCTCTTTAGTTGTTTGGGTGGGGTTTTTTGTTTTGTTTTTTATATTTGTTTTGTTTTGATGTGTTTTCTTTGTTTGTTTTGGTTTGGGTATTTCAATACAAAATTATGAACATCATAGAAACTTTTGGTAAGACACTCCTAATTTTTTCCTGAAGTCTGTTACTGATATGGGGTCACTCTGCAATTAGGAGTCTGGAGGATTTCTAACTAGCAAAGAACAGTGTGCATCTCAAACCTCTATGCCTCTTTGTCTACATAATCTTCAAGTGTAGCTTCACTCTTCATTTGCTTAATTCATGAAGCAGCCATGCAGCCATGTGAGGAGCTCTGGGATTAACTGATTTGAAATTTCCAGGAATACTTCAACTTCTGCAGCAAAACCAGTGTCATGCAACAAAAAGTGCTCCATGCACAGCCCTCAGCTGTATTGGACAAACACCTACAGCTCTTGTCCTGTCACTTCCTCGTTCTTTCTTGCCAAAATAACATGACAGGCACACATGCATGCATTAGGAAACCAATCTTTCTGCCAGATCATCTCAAGGAGCCATCACCTCATGTTTGTTTGTCTCAAACATCCTATTCCAATGGCTCTGTTGCTTTTCATAACCCAGCTATGAGTCTCAGAACTTTCATTCTTGTTTAATTGCACTGAATGGAGATAATAGAAGAAGGTCTCCTTGTTTCTAGCTATGGGTAGATGAGTAAGTAGGTACCAACTTTATATGACACATGGTTCAAAACATTTTAATTTAAAGAATTTGTCCTTTCACACACTGCAGGACACTCAAGACCCTGGAGTACTGGCTAAATGCTGAAACACTTAAAAATTGAGACTGTAATGTCTCATTCCTTGGTCTTTCTGTTCTAGAGAGACATGGTGAGAAGACTCTGGAACTGAAAGGTGAGATCTAACGATAGAGAAGACTTAATTTCACAGTCAGACAATTGTACTGTCTATTCAACACTCAAATGAACAAATTTTGACTTCTACCTGACTTTTTTCTGTTTTCTTCCTCCTTTCTCATAAATATTTATGGTCTTCTTGGCTATTAATTTTGAGAAAGGTACATTTATTACCTTGGGGTGAGTTTAATTTTCATTTATTTTGCAGTTATCTATGAGTAATATCTGTGTAAATGCACTCACCAGGTTCTCAAAGGCTTTCCATGAGGTTGCTCCTTCATATTTTTCCCCTACATCATCAAGTGCCTCCAACAAGATCTGCACAGTTCTGCTCCTGAGATACTGGATCCACAGCCTCTCTGGGCAGCCTGTGCCACCAGTGCCTCACCACTCTCATAGTGAACACTGCCCTGTTTCTGTTCAAAGCCATCCCCCCTTGTTCTAACACTAGACACCCTGCTAAAAAGTTTGTCCCCATCCTGTAAGTCCCCTTTAGGTACTGGAAGGTGCTATGAGGTCTCCCTGGAGCCTTCTCTTCTCCAGGCTTGGAAGCTGTTACCCAGTCCAATCCCTCTTTCTGTCAGCAGATCCTGATTAAGGCTGGTTAACTGTTCATTGGGAATATATTTCTCTTCTGAACTTTCTTTGCCCCTTGTTATCTCCTGCAACCTCGCTGAACACTGCAGTTATGGCATGCCTTTTAAATGGTGTTTTTAATTGGAGCCTTATAAAGGTAAATGAGTTCAAACTTTCCTGTAATAACTTCAGTGATTACAGCTCACAAATCTGGGAGTTTAAAAATTTTTTCTCCTATTAAATTGATTTTTATTGGACCTCTAATATATATAGAGACAAAATTAATATCTGCAAGAAATCATGCAGTTTGGGATAATGACATGCTGCTGAAAAACCTCACAGGAAACAGAAGAAGAAAATAGCAGAATATATTTTGCAAAATGCTGTATAAATACACAAAAAATATACTTCTACATTGCTGGTTTCATTTCCTACTTCACAGTGCTTAACTGGCATTTGGAAAAAATATGAAGACATGTATAGCCTAGGAGTATAAGTAAGGGACTAAGGCCTTCTTCAACTTCTCATCCAGCTGTTGGAACAGAAATGGATATGTATAAATAAAACATAGACTGATTCTAGTTAGGCTAGGCATAATATTTTATATTCCTTTTCAATTTGGCTAGAAACTGAAACAAGAAAAGGAGCAGCTATGAAAGTGTAAAGACAATATTCACATATATTCATAGAGCTTACAAATGAAAAAGGGCATCAGGGGATCACCAAACCTGAACCAAAGGCGTTACAGATGGTTATTTTGCATCCAAAATCTCAGCCCTCAAACACAAAGGCATCAGGTCATTATGCAACAACATCAAGAGGCTGAAGATCCAACATGTTCTCTGGTGTTTTGCTCAGGAGTTTAGTCTCCCTCAGTGCTAGAATTTTGTTTGTAGTTTCTAATTTAGATTTCCTTTTTGCTTCCAGACATTTTTTTAAATATTTTGCCCCACCAGATTTGAGCCCTATTCAAGACACAGGACGCTATGTTTTCTCCCATAAAAGTATTCCAGCATTTGAATGGCATAATTTATTGATTATCCTTGAAAACTAATTCAACTCAATTCTCTCACTGAAAAATAATCTTTTGTCATCTTTTTCTGGTCTTTCCTGACGGCTCTGCAGTGTCTGCTCACTGCCCAATATAACCCTTATTTTATTGTTGGTAAAATCCCTTGGTGCATAAATATTGCATTTCTTTTTTACATCATTAGCTCTGCAAAACTTATCTACGGTGATTTTATATTTACTCTTAGTTCGTTGATGAAAATGTTGAACAGTGCCAGGTCTTGCATTAATCTCATTGGTCTCAGCTCCAACAGCTAAAACAGTGAGCTCTGAATGGTTTGATGCAAGGTCCAGGCCAGGAGACTTTTGGGGTGCATGTGAAGATGCTGGTGGGAGGCAGCCTGGGACAGTGTTACTTGGAAATACTGCTACCAGAAAAGTATCTTTGTGACAGTAGTACTTTATATAAGCTTTATAAGCTTATATAGGGACTTCACCTTCTTAGCATTTCATCTACTCTGACTGCTGCATCAATTGCTGGTTTTAAGTTGCTCCTCACTTCTTAAAAATTGCATTTTATTTCCAGTCTTATAGACCTAGATTTAGTCTACAATCTTTGTGCCTTATTATGGCATTTATCTATTACAGAGAAAATCCTTTTCAGCCACTCCTCAAGGAGGTGTGAAAAATTCACACATGAATTATCACTTCGTTTTCTCTTTTGTAGGTAAACATGTCAAGTTTCTGTTCTCTCCCTGCAAAGCAGAGTGCATATGGATCTCACTGTTTTCTCCTTGGTGACATTTTATTCTGGGAAATTTGAGATTTTTATCCTGATATGCTAAGGCAATGAATTATATAGTTGCATATTAGGATCTTTGCCTGCCATATCACCTTTTAGTGACCTTGACACATTCAGGGCAATTCACCAGTCTGGCAGAGGGCATAGCTATCACCTTGAAAATGTTGTCCAAGATACTAAAAATAACAAAGTTTTCTCAAAACCATGACTTGAGGAAATGCATTCAAATGAACCCTGTGGGGCTGTCAGCCACTCTGATTATCACACTTGCCCATGGAGCTGCTGCACCAGCATTTACCTCTTCAGTTTCTAGAAGATGGAAGGGGAGTTTTGCTACAGGAGGAAAGGAAACAAGAGGCTGTAAGCATGATAAGCACAGATCTGTGTGATATCAGGCTTCATTAGATTTATTCTTCGTGGAGAAACCTGTTTACATGGTGGACACTGTGTTTTATTTGATTTGAGTTTGGAAGATTTCTTTGTAGTTTTGAAGTCTAAGAGACATTCATAGTTTGAGGAGGATGATTCAGAAGACCTGTGATGGCTGGTTAAAATGGAAGAAAAAGTACCAGTATGATATCAGCTTCTGATCCCATTAAGTATAAACCAACAATCACAGCTATTACTGAGTACATTTTGCCCTCCTACATGACCTACAAGGCAGCAAAGTGTAGATCATGTTTTGAGTCAGGTTTGTATTGCAGAAACCTGTTCTTGCTCATGTTCCTCATTTCAGTGATTTCCTCTGGGACAACAACTCATCCTATGTCTGTGAAGGACAAAGTACAGAAGGATAAGAAATGCTGTTTTATGTGTTATCACAAGTAATTTAACCACTGCTGAAGTGTAGAAGTTTTCAATAATGCAAGGAGAAGGAAGAAAAAAGTAGTTCATGTCTGTGGAGCTGTTTACCTGTATTTGCTTCATTGGCACAGTATCTGAGATCTTAAGTTACAGAGACATACTTTTCCTTATAATATGCCTGCAATATAGAGGAGCTGTATTTGCATTTCATGGACAGTAGGAATGGAGAAACGTTAGTGGTTTGAAATTTGCTAGTACTTCTGGGTATCAAACAAAGGTGTCTGTATGCTTTCAAATGAGATCCAAGATGTCTCAAAACAAACAGACAGCTTCAAACCAAGAAAATGCCTATATGATCTTTCTGAAAATATTAGTTAAGGTCAGTATCCAGAACTTCTTGCCTCTAAAGAAGAGGAATAAACTTTGATAAAATGCCTAGTGCAAAGCTGGCATAATGTTATTTACTTTTATGGAGGCTTTCCAGCTTAGCAGAGAAACAGATAACCAGCCTGCTGGTGAAAAAGATTTGGTCCTCAGAAGCATGAGGAAAAGAAATTACTATGTTTATAAAGAATAAATCTTGCCAGATTTTTTTTCATAGAATGGCTAAGACAGTCATTGAAAGCAAAGCAGTTGATCTAGTTTATTATGCTATTGGATTAAAACACATCATTTCCTTAAGCAGTGAGCAGGAACTGCAGTGGTTGAAAATCTCACATTCAGAAGGAATTCAGATGAGCCTGAATACAAGCTCTCCTGGGACTGAAAATGAAATTAAGAACATATAAGGTTAGCACTAAGGGTAATATTTTTGGCAGACTGAGGTGGCAAACGAGGGATCTTTGTAATTACTGTTGTCAAGTAGTTTCTTCAGTAATGATGCAGAAGAAAAAGAAGATTGTGTGTTAATGCAGTTGAATGCCCTACACTGAGAGGAGTCAGGCAAAGACAGAGATGTTGGAGGGGGGAGTAGAGCAGAAGGAAAACTAAGGACATATTTTGGAGGAGGAGGAAAGGAAGAGAAAGTAACACTGGAAATAAAAACTACTGAATGTTAAAGATCCAGTGTGAGGTGGTTTGGGTCCCTGACATCCAAATCCAACTGCTAAAATATAAAGAAAACATTAAAAATGGTACTAGAGAGATTAAAAGAGCAAATATTTGGCTTAAATTTGCTATCTACACAGGTCATCTGCCAGTCTGGAGAAGCTCTTGATTATTCTTGAGGCATAAAGTAGCAAGTTCTGGTGTTCTGGGAAAATCTTTTGGGAAAATAAGGATTTAGGAATACTGGAGTTTGTCTGGAATTTATAGGTGAGAAGTATCCAGTAAAAATCCAGGGATTAACAGGAGGTATCTCAAAAGGAGAACTCTAGTGAAGATGTGTAATGATATGATGTAAAACTTTTAAAAGGCTGTTCAAAATCCACAGATAATTTTATAGTCTGAACATTTAAAAAAAAATAGTCTCAAATCAAATTATAGCTGAAGTATCTAGTAAATTGTGAATCTTTTCCATTTGCTCTCAATGTTTGGGAGGGGGTTTTGGACAGATCTTAATAAAATTAATGTTTACATAAGGGAATTTTAAATATGAGCTCTTACCTGAATGTATTCTGACGTGTCATCTCTGAATGTGTTAGTGGTCTGTGATCTGAATACAGGAAAAAAGAAACAGGGTGTTATGACTTGTACCAGTCACTTCAGGTTCCTGAGAAGGAATACAAAATATCCACTCCCAAAACTGCAGAGAGCCTTCTGGAGGGATAAAATATTTTACTGGAAATGAGGGCACAGTCTGGAAGAGTAAATACATTTGATCCTTTTTCAATCTTCTCATGAATAATTTGAAAAAAGAAGAGAGTGAAATACAAGACATAACCCAGCATGGTTGCCTGAGCCCCACTCTTCTGTATGTGAACAGAACAACACAGGAGTAGTATTTTTTCTGCTGTTGAATCTAGAATCAGGGTTAGGGTTAGAAGAATACTACACCAGTTAGAAGATGGGGGATCTTTGGTGGGCAATGATGACCTGTGTGGCCGATCTCAGGTTTAGTTATTTTCTCTGTCTTTGGGCAGTAATAGTGTATTGTGTTTGCATTGCAAGGTTTTGGTAGTGGGGGTGCAAAGGTGGCATCTCTGAGAAGCTGCCAGAAGCTTCCCCCATGTCTGACAAGAGCCAATGCCAGCTGCTTCCACGACAGACCTGCCACTGGCCAAGGCCAAGGCCATCAGTGATGTGGCAGTGACTCTGGGATAACACAGATGATAGGAGGAAAGAAACTGCTGGGGAACAGCAGCCAAAGGAGAGGAGTGAGAATATGGGATAGGAACGGCCCTGCAAACCCCAGGGTCAGTGCAGAAGGAGGGGCAGGAGGTGCTCCAGGCACCAGAGCTGAGATTCCCCTGCAGCCCCTGGTGCAGCCCATGGTGAGGCAGCTGTGCCCCTGCAGCCCATGGAGGAGCATGGTGGAGCAGAGATCCACCTGCAGCTCCTGGAGCATCCCATTCCAGAGCAGAGGGATGCCCAGAGGAGGCTGTGACCCTGTGGGAAGCCCACACTGGAGCAGGCTGCTGGCAGGACCTGTGTCCCATGGAGACAGAAGCCCACACTCGAGCAATGTTTTTTGGCAGGACCTGTGACCCCACTGGGGTCCCACATTGGAGCAGCCTGTTCCTGAAGGACTGCACCCTGTGGAAGGGACTCACACTGGAGCAGTTAATGAAATCCCATGGGAGGGACCTCAGGCTGGAGCAGGAAAGGGTGTGAGGAGTCGAGTCCTGCCTGTGAGGAGGATGGAGCTGCAGGGACAGTGTGTGATGAACTGACTACAACCACCATTCCCTGCAGAGAAATAACCAGTGAAGTAGAGCCCAAGAAGAGAGGAGTGAGTGGAACATATGTTTTAATTTTGTTCTTATTTCTCATTATCCCACTCTGATTTGATTTGTAATAAATTAAACTGTTTTTCCCAAGGCAAGCCTGTTTTGCCCATGATGGTAACTGGTGAGTGATCTGTCTTTGCCCTTATCTCAGCCCATGTTTTGTTTTCTTTTAATTTGTTTTGTTTTGTTTGTTGTTGTTGTTTTTCTTCTTTTCTTTTGCTATATTTTTTCTCCCCTGGCTAGCTGAGGAGGGGAGTGATAGAGCAGCTTTTGTAGCACCTGGCATGCAGTCAGGGCAAGGCCCTGGCATACATGCACACATTCCCCTGTCTGCCCTCTACCGTTTTGCAAAAGAACAAGGTTCTCCTAGAAACCCACAAGGGCTGTTATAAGCATTCCTTCTTTCTTTTTGCCGATTTAAAAAATTTCTTCCTTTTTTTTTTCTTTATTTTTTTTCTTGACCCTTAAAATTCGATGTTTATCACTGTCAGAATTTTCTCTCTTAGTTTCAAGGCATCCTCAAATTCTTCAAGAAAAGAACAATTGTTTAGAGAGATGTTTTAGAAAGGGCTCCTAATTTCCTAGCTTTACATGGAGCTGATTCTTATACCACTTTCTGATGCAGGTGAGAAACTGGTTACACTGCCTTTATGTAGTGAAGTGCCCCTTAAAGTCTTTCTGAAATAACACAGATTTGGATACTCCCATCCTACTGGACCTAAATACAGCTCTTTAATAAATGTAGCTATAGATAGATCTTGGAATAATGGCTAGTTATTCAAAACAAAACAAAGCAAAACAAACAACAACAACAACAACAACAAAATTAAAAAAAAAAAAGGCAACAAGAAAGCCCTGTCTTGCCACTGAAAAAGCTACATTAGATACATACAGCACCTTCCATGAGCATTGCTGGAATGAGTTTGGACTACTCTAAACCTCGTTCTAATGGTTTCTCAGCAAAACTGCCCTTTTGCACTGGTGTGCAAATGTTTTGTGTGCTTCCTAGTCTTTTCTGACATCCTTTCTTGAGGAATTACTTTCAGTGGACTGCCTTCTTGTTCAGATGTTGTAGAGGTGTAATTTCTCATTAGCTAAGAAAAAATAATTCTTTATTACCTGGAGGCTTGTGGCCAAGTAATATTGTTTCTTTTAACTACAATAATTAATAATTTCCTGTCCTTCCTCTTTAGATCCCTCCTAGCTGGATTCTTTTGGTCTGTCTCAAGTGTGATACTCACTGTAGCCGGGAAAACAAGAAGCTGATCAGACCCACTCCTTCCAGTCCTGCCTACACCTTTCTGCTCACTGACACCTTCTTTTTATTGCAAAGGTATTTGTGTGTAAAATATCTTTAGTGTTATCCTGCATGAAATACTGTGTACTTGGGTATTAACACCTCAGCAAATCTCTCCAGGCCCGTCAGAAGGCATGGAGAAGTACAATGAGACGTGTGGTGCATTCAAGGGGCAGTTTGTGGTGCTTTCAAGGGGCACCTTAGGAGTCACAGTCTTGAGCCTAAATTGAGAGCAACTTCCTCAAGGGCAGCATGTGTTCCAGTGACAGAGCAAAGCTTTCAACTGTGGCCCAAAGCACACCCTGGGATGTGGCACTTTGAGACAACCCTAGAGGCAGTGGGAGCAGAGTAAGAGCAGAGAAAAACTCAAAGAAATAGATCACTTGGCAGCAGGTCAGGGAGTTGGAGTGACCTGGTCATACTGAGCTCTGTAGGGTAAATGAAGGGAATGAGGGGCACAAGTTATCAGCTGGAGAATGTAAAGGGTTTGTGAGTAAAAATTTCCCCATTAAACTCCTTCCAATATTTGTACAAAGGACTTTGATATCCTTTAGGTTGCAGCAGTGAAATGGTAAAGTGCTCTGCTGTGGAATTACTGTGCTGAGCACTATTTCAGGAGGGGAATTCAGGAGGGGAAACAAGACGTGGAAACTTGGTCCTGGCCTCATGATGGAAGCACCCAGCCCGGGACTTCCCTCAGCACTGCTCTTGGAGGTCCAGCCTGGTGCAAAGGGAAGTGGGCCTGGGGTGCCCTGCCTGTTTTAGATACCTGAATTGCAACATAGGCATGGGTTATGTACCCCAAAGCTGTATCACACTGAGAAAATGGGACAATTTGGGGATTTTTTTTCCCTTAGATATGCCACATGACTGTTTTGTGCCCCACAAAAGAGAAAAAGTGAAAAAATTCATGAATGATTATAAATTTTTCCAGCATGCCACCTCATTTCGTATATTGACTCAGACTGGATACTAGGAAAGGTTTCAGTAAGGAATAGTGGGAGAGTTAATACGAAGGAGTCCTGAGAGCCCAGAACAGCCCTTTAGACACCAGGAAGTGGCAAAGATATTGGCAGCACAAAGGGGAAACAGACTGCACATAAAAACTAGAGTGTGCTTCTAAGTCATGTCACTTTTTGTGTCTAGGTTAAGCCCTTAATTTTGGCTTCTGTGACACAATATTAAATGTATTTTTTTGTCTGACTTTGACATGAGTATCTTTGTTTCCCAATCTCTGCTTATGGAATAAAAGGTCTCCCTAGGCAGAGGAAATGGAACATGTCATCCTGAAAAAAGCAGTCAGAGTGACACATACAGTATTTCTTGTTATAAACTTGCATAAAAATCCAATGTGTCAGTCTGTCCTGTGTAATATAATAAGTAGAGATTGTTTCAGAGCATTCCTTAGTGCTGTATCAAAGAGTAATCTTGATAATATGATGGCAGTCATTGGAACAAAAAAAGAAACATGACTAAAATTAACTACAATTTTAACAGATAAACCATGTCTTCACTAAAAGTTTGTCATCCTGTTCTCAAGAAAACTTGTGGTCTTCTTGTGTTCACTTATTTTCAGCCTAAGACAATTGTGCTGTGCCCTGCTAATAGCAAGAGTTTGGCTCCAGTTGTGCAACTGTGCATTAATTGCCTGCAAATCAGAATTAGATGGGAAGATGCCAATGAGCTTCCTTCTTGAAAAAAAAAGTAATGAGAGTCACTCTCTTTCCCCCAAAATTACTGTCATTCAATTTGACTGAAATATTCCCTCCTCCACCATGCATTATGCCCAACCAAGCAGGAGTTAATAGCATTCCATTGATATAGCAAATTACTTTTTACTGGGGATGACACAGCATGCTTAAAAAATTTTGCCCCCACTTTCATTTTTTCCTATTCTTTCAACGTGATTCACCCTCCTACACCTTTCTTTCCATTGCCTCATGAGTAATTTCTCTTTATCTGCATCAAGCAAATGTAATGCTGTATAAAAGCTGGAAACAGCTGCTTTTGTACTGTAGTTACTATTAATAAGTCTCTGGTGTTAACAGTTCTCTGATCAACGCATCCTGATTTTTCCCTTGTGAAATGTAACATTCAATTTGTAAAAAAATGGAAAAAGATACAGCTCAGACATTTATACTTTCTCGTAACTTGAGCAGGATCTTAGATATGCCCTTTCCTTTAGCCCATCATTAGTAAAAGTAGATTGCATGTGCCCACCCTTTTCAAGTTAAACATCATTCCTGCTCTTAAGTGATATTGGTGCCCATGTAGTAGAAGCAGTGTGAGAAAACCTACCAGCTGACACAGCATGTATGTTGTCAGCTTTCTCCACAATTCAGGACATGAAAGAGATGTTCCGTGGAACAAGGAGGTGCAGCAGACTGGGATGGTCACAAGGAAAAGACATTTGAGATGTGTTCAATGAAGGCTGGCAATGTGGTAGCTGTAGCAAAGGAAATGGAAGCCTCTCATGGGCTATTTTAACTTCATTTAATGACAGACATGCAAAATTAAATCAGTGGTCTCCCTTTGTTGTCAATGCTGTCAAAGCAAACCATGAAACCCATGGGTAAGACCATCTATGGAGGTGATAATTTCTCTCCCTTCAGGGTAGAAAACTGTGGGAATATGCACAAAGTTAGACAAAAGGAATTCCACTTTGCACCGTACTAAAGTGAGAAACATCAGTGGGAATTTCTAGACCCTCCGTCCTGACAGAGAGTAGACAGTTTATATAAATGCTCTACCTTTGCTCGACTAACTGGATGAATCTGTGTGCTTCAGCAGCTCTCAGGGGAGCACTATCCCCCTGAAGTTTCTCTTTTAACCAATGCTGATGGGAGACAGGGAAAGCTGGGAAGTATATGAAGCTCACACTGCAAAGCTTTTTATGCAATAGCCAAATGCTTAGAGTGTTACATATGTACATGCTTTGGACTGAAGGCCTTCATGATGAGTTGGAAAGGAACATGTAATTACTCTATATAAAAATGAATAATTAAAGGCATTTGAATTTGTGATTCCAAGACTTTTGTCCTGAGATAATGATGTGGAAGGACAGTCAAATCAAAAGAGAAAGTCAACAGTTGCTATGCCCTTGTACCAAGCCGTTCCCTCCCTGCATACCCTCCAGAAGTCTTCCACCACTTATTTATTTGGCAAGCAAGGGAGGTAAACAGGTGCTGCATGCATTTTTTAGGCTGTTTTCACTGACTTGAAGATGACTATCTTCAAAAACAGCTCCATGTTTCCTCTCTGGAATAGGAGACTAGTCCAGTGGGACATTGCAGGCATGGGAGGGAAGAGTAGCTCCAGCATGCTTCTAATTCAGCACATGGTCCTTTGCAGCACATGGGAAATGGATATGCTGCTCCTAGAAAGCCTTGAAAGCAATCATGAAGTTGGATGGCAAAATATTTCTACCTTATTATTGAATGTAAAAACAACAGGAGGATTGCAAATGTCATAAGATTGGATTATTAGGGGGGACTAAACTTCTTCATGAGCCTTAGATTTTTTTCTGATTCAAACTCAGATGACTTATTGAAACAACTTCAGAAAGATCAAAGGTCCACCCAGTAACTGAAGACGTGGAGGGGCCATCTGCTGCTGAAAGTTCCAGATACTCCTTCCAAAGTACAGCAGCAGGGGTTGCAAGCAAAAATACTTTTATTTATTGTTCTAGAAAGTTTTCAGAAGAAGCCAGGTTGTGGCTGCCAGACTGAATAAGGGATGCATGAAATCACTCTTGTGCTGCAATGTTACTTCTGCTACATATAAAGTCATAGAACTGTTAATGTTGGAAGAGACCTTAAATACCATCTAGTTCCAACCCTCTGCCATGGACAGGGACACCTTCCACGGGTTGCTCCAAGCCCTGTCCAACTTGGCCTTGAGCAATTCCAGAGATGGAGCATTCACAGCTTCTCTGGGCAACCTGTTCCTCTGCCACACTGCCCTCCCGGTAAAGAATTTCTTCCTCACATCTAATCTAATCTAATCTAATCTAATCTAATCTAATCTAATCTAATCTAATCTAATCTAATCTAATCTAACCCTGCCATCTTTCAGTTAAAAGCCATTCCCCCTTGTGCCATCACTACACACCCTTGTAAAAAAGTCCCTCTCCAGCTTTGCTGTAGGACCCTTTAGGTACTGACTGGAAGGTTCCTGGAATGCCTACCCAGAGCTTTCTCATCTCCAGGCTGAACAGCTCCAACTCTCTCAGCCTGTCTTCACATTAGTGCAAAGGAAAGAGCTAAAGGGCTGGTTAGAGGGAGCTGAGCTGGCACTGAGTGAGCTCCTGTATCTTCATGGAAAAACCCAGTGTACTCACTTCTCCCAGAAGCAGAAGAACTCTGCTGACTTGTTCACACACCTTCCTGAAATTAGCTTAGGGGTCTTCTACAGTGTAGGATGTGGAGAGCTCCCCAGCATCTTTGTGTCCCAGTCCCTAGCTTTAATTTGCCAGGAACAGTCTTGTCCTGCATTATATACTGCATACTGAAACCTAAGCATTGCTTTTAACCCTGCTGGAGATGAAACATATTTCCAAATTTTACAGTCTTGCAGCTGGTTTGAAAGCATAGATAAGAGGTAAGCAACAATTAACATGCCAGATGGACTTGTTATAATACTAGTTGTATTTAAGGCTGATATGCATGATTCTGAAGATTGAAAAGCAATTTTTCAGGCTGCTTCTTCAGTTGAATTCCTGTTCCTTATGCAAGATAGAGACTAAACAAGGTGGGTGTGATTTCTAAGAGCTTTGAGTAACTGAGTTGAGCTCTATTACGAAAAATAATTGAGGAAAGTGTGCACATGACTAAGGAAATAAAAGTTAAGTGATGGAAGTGATACAGGATACTAATTTATTATCCCTTAAGTGTGTGTAGTCTTCAGAAAGATTTTTGCATTTATATGAAAATAGTCTGAATGTAAATTTTTTCTTTTGTTTTTGCATTAATGTATTACACTGTTTAGAAAAACAACATGTATTAACACATTTTAATAGATGTTTTGCAGAAGAAGCAGAATGGAACTTATTTTGTCTTCTGAAGTTTTTGGAAAGTATAAGTGTAAGAAATGTATTGAAGAGATGGATTGTTGATAAAAAAAGTAAATAATTACATTACATAAAAGCTGTAAAAAGGAAAAACAGAATACAGGCAAAGAAGATAAGACTGAAAAATAGAGAGGAAAACAGGGAAAGATGATGAGGAGGTGAAGAGAAATGAGAAAAAACAAGTGAAAGTTCAGGAAAAATATAAGATATGGAAACTAGCAGTGTAGTTTGTACTATTGTAGGGAGTATAACAAGGAGGACATGTCTTCCAGCAGAACGGCTTGTGGCTTGACTCCAGGACACTGCTTATTTCAAGGGTGACATACAGTCTGTACTTTCAGGATTGAAGTCTCCAAAACTGGTTAACCTCACCAGAATGCATTTTTGTCCTCAGCCAGAACCCTCTAAGACAGTGCAAAGATTGAGTGGAACACATTTGCCCCCATCTGGCTGGTCACAGGACACTGCCTCTGTATGCCATAGACAGGAACGGGTCCTGCCTGCTGGAGCAATGCATCTCGAGCTAGAGCAGATGATCAAATAGGCTCAAGGAATCATGATATGAAAGACATCTGGCTGGAAATCTAAATATAGGTAAGATGAAGTTCATCACCCTGACTTCAGCAGGCCCTGGCATGGCTTGAAGGGAAAGCTGTGTGTGACATTTTGTTAAAGCATTGTGAGTCACCACTGCCTTCTGCTAAGGCTAGTGTAAATGAGCTACTATTGCATATAATCAAACCACAATTAAGCCTTTGGGGAGCATGCATCTGTAAACAAATGATGAACGGCTTACATTCTCTCTTCTCATATGCCCAAGTATGAGCCTTGAAATCAATTTCTGTAATAGAATTTTTAATGGAAATGCACTTTTTCAGTCAAAATGGCTTTTCCATTAAGTGCAAAGCTCTGTTTCACTGACTTGTCTTAAGAGGACCACTGGCATTTCACAGGAGACTTTGGGTAACATTTAAGAGAGACAGAGTCCCCACTGGCAAATGTTGAGGGAGAGGGAGTTTCTTTCTTTCATTTCTACTTTTCTGTAATTCTTTAGTGAGATCAAGTTGTTGGCTTCTTTTCTTTGTTCTTTCTTGTAAATCTGGAGATCGATCTGCTGAGGGCAGATGGATCTCTGACAACAGTAGGTTCCAAAGCTCCTTGACCACTTCCAAAGAATGTCAGCAAGCCAGAGGCTGCAGGCAGACTCCCCCAGCTGGTCCATGCTGACTGTGAAGCTGGTATTGTGGGCAGGCCTGCGTTACTAAAAACTCTGACTTGCTAGGATGATAAACTGATGTGTGGATGAGAACACGAGGTTGCTAACTCCAGCACAGCACAGGGCTAGCTCTGCTTTGCTGTGTGTTTTCATGGTTCTGTGTGCCTGCTGACTTGCAACTTTCCTGGGTTAGCTATCCATATCACTTTGGTTTTCAGAGGGCAGACAAAACCCTTAGGCATAACTTGAGGCAGCCATCAAACTGTGTCCAGAGTCTCTGTCAAACCGTGTTGGGTGGGCACTGCATTTTGCATCTGAACTTATATTAATATTTTATCACCTGACTTCAAACAAAGAAACCACAGATAGGTAGTGAAGACTGTTGAAGACATAAACTAAAAAGTCTGGGTAAGGAGTACTGTACTGTGAAAAAACAAGAGGTATTTTCACCTCGTCTTCAGCAGCTCATGTCTGTCAACAGCTGCTGGATGCTGGCAAAGTGGCATCAGTGAGGGGATCTGCAGTGATCAGAGTTTTAGGAACAGGGGGCAATTAGCAAACCTTTAAAAAACACCTTCTCATGCAATCAGTAGTGTTAATGTTAATGGTCACTGATTTTTGAATAGCCAGCTGAAGGTGTGCTGCTGCTATTTGCAGTTTCCTCCTAAGACTGAATTTAAAATGTGGCTGAAAGCAGAGTTGTGCCCCAGTATCCACTGCTAAATTCAACAGGAACTGACAAACCTGGATAATTCTGGGAGCCAGGCTGTGCTCAAGCACAGATGGGAAGCAGTGTTCTTACCTAGAGAACAGAGACGATTTAAAGCAAAATCAGTCTATACCACCCTAAAATGGAAGTGGTATAGCCCATGCTCTCCTACCTTAAATAGCTCCCTACCCTGGCAGAAAAGTAGCTTTGAAACCTCTATGACCTGCAGAGACTGATCTGCAGTGTTTCCGAACCACTGAGCATCTCTGGCGCTGGGCTGAATTTACAGAGCTGAAGGAGGTACAATGCAGAGAAGAAAAATGTGCTTGCAATACACTTACTCCCTGAACATTAGGTTTCTTGAATGTGTCAATATATTTCAGGGAGACTGAATGTGTCCTGTAATGTCTCTATATCTAAGCAATTACCAGACTTTTAATTATGGATAGTACACCATTGCCTCCCTTTCAGGAAGGTGAGGGTAGCATTTGCATTATCAACTTTTAATGTAATATCTTAGTGAGTAAAACATAACCAGATATGAGGGATTTTTACTTAATAATACCTGGTCCTGGCAAACCCCATTTTATAATGGATAAACTATTCCCTGAAGGATGGAAGAAGGAAAAAGAAATAGGAATGAAAATCATGTTGGCTTAGCTCTGGTATTTGAACCAAATTACTTTTTTTTTAAATTAATCTGCCCAATTTCCTCATTAGAGTGTCCCAGATTTTCAAACAACATTGGTTTTGTCCCAAAACTTATTTCACATTTATTTACAAGTATCACATTAATGCATTAAGGAACTGTTTCATTTTGTGCTCACATGGTGAAAAAATAACAGATTTGTAATTCCCTCTGCAGTCCTTTATAATGAGAAATACTTCAGGAACAGGCAATTTTAAAGAACTTTAATTGCTTCTCCCTCTAGCAAAAAGTCTGCAATCACTGATGCAAGGGCCCTCCTTTACTGTTAATGAACAGTCAGCAGTGCAAGCTTCTCTAGGCATTGTAGAGGCCATTGACTCATGTCAAATATTCTGGTACTCTTACCTACCTATTGAGAGAGGAGCAGCCTCCAGAAACAACCACTGTCTCCATTCCTGAAACTCTGAATTACTCCAAATCAGTTTTGTCACATTAGTCCCTTGTACTGGGTTTGCCTGGGAAGCTTTTGGTAGCAGGAGATCTACAGGAGTGGCTTCTGTGAGAAGCTGCTGGAAGCTTCCCCTACATGAAACAGAGCCAAGAGAGGCCACTGCTGGCCAAGGCCAAGCCCAACAGCCACAGTGGAAGTGCCTCTGGGTTCAATAAGAGGGGAAAATATATATTGTGCAGAAGTAATTGTGGTTAGAGACAGAAAGAGTCAAAAACAGCCAAAGGAGAGGAGTGAGAATATGGGATAGGAACAGCCCTGCAGACCCCAGGGTCAGTGCAGAAGGAGGGGCAGGAGGTGCTCCAGGCACCAGAGCTGAGATTCCCCTGCAGCCCCTGGTGCAGCCCATGGTGAGGCAGCTGTGCCCCTGCAGCCCATGGAGGAGCATGGTGGAGCAGAGATCCACCTGCAGCTCCTGGAGCATCCCATTCCAGAGCAGAGGGATGCCCAGAGGAGGCTGTGACCCTGTGGGAAGCCCACACTGGAGCAGGCTGCTGGCAGGACCTGTGGAATTTTGGAGAGAGGAGCCCACACTGGAGTAGGTTTGCTGGCAGGACTTGTGATCCCATGGGGAACCCACACTGGAGCAGACTGTTCCTGAAGTATTGCACCCCATGAAGGGACCCACAGTACAGCAGTTCAGAGAACTGCAGCCAATGGGAAAAACTCATGTTGGGGAAGTTTGTGGAGGACTGTCATCCATGGGAGGGACCCACACTGGAGCAGGGGAAGGACTTCTCCCCCTGAGGAGGAAGCAGCAGCAGAAACAACTTGTGATGAACTGACCACAGCCTTCACTTGAAGTCCCTCTGCACCACTGTCAGGGAGGAGGTAGAGAATAGCAGTAAAAGTAAAGCATGGGAAGGAGGAAGGGATGGGGGAAAGATGTTTGCAAGATTTGTTTGTCTGTTCTTATCTCAGCCCATGAACCTTTCACTCTCTTTTCTCTCCCCTGTCCAGTTGAGGAGGGCAGTGACAGAGTGGCTTTGGTGGGGACCTGGTGTCCAGTCAGGGTCAACTCACCACACCCGTCTTCACCAGGAGAAACTTCCTCTCCCATAGGAGATGACATTGCAATCTGTCAGCCAGATGCTGGGGCTAGTTTTAAATTGCATGAAAATGTGAAACAGAAGAGATCCTCCTGTTGGAGTGGAACAAGAATTATCACCCTAATTGTGCTCTGCAACAGGGAGGCGGTACTTCTTCTTTGATTTTAGATTGGGTTACTTTATGCTGCTTCTGAAAGGGACAAGGGAAAAAAAAACTTAAAGAAAATTATCACAGAATTTTTTTTGCTCATTTCAGCTGAGTCATACTGAGAATGACACTAGACATAAATCAATCATCCCCTGAAAAGAGATGTCAAAAAATACATTAAAAAAAAAATCCTTCCCAGCCTTCCTCATACAGCTCTGACTTAGACCCATGCTGGCAATATTTGCAAATAAGGATTTTTTTAGAGGGAAGGTTATAAGAATCCGTGTGATTTCTTTGCCAAAACCAGGTGCTGGATACTTTCTTGTATTATCAACCTTTCTGAGTTACCAAGAATTCCCTGAATTAGGTTTGCAGACTTTTTTCTTCAGCTCTTTCAATTCTGTAGCCCAGTGGAATAGGGTGCCTCACTGTTTTAAATTATCTTGCACTGTATTCCTACCTTTTTATGATATTTACATCCCTCTGAGCAGTGTTCAGTTGCCAACCTGTTGTCTCCTTTCTCTGTCCCAATTAATTTAGAGGCGATCAATTTAATCCTTGAATAGTTTGAACAGATGCTTGCCTCCCTCCAGCTCCTGTCCATATTTCTCTGAAAGATTTTCTGTTGGTGATACATGCTGTGTGCCAGACCACGTGGCACATTCAGCGGTAGCATTCTGGAAGAATGGAAGTTCATGTATTGGAAGAAGAATTTGTGACAGCATTTCAGATAGCAAATAAGAATTGTCTTCATTTATGCAAACTTAAGCCAGAGTTAAAATCAACCTTTCCCATAGGATCCACACAGGACTTGTACAAAACCAATGCAATAGGATCCATTTTGCTTAAATATTTTTGTTTACAGAATGGCTTTTCACACATCTTGCTACATATTTGTGTGGCTGAATCATTGAGGAGAGAGGAAAGGAGCCAAGACAGTTTTTTTCCTTGAGTCATTAAAAAAAACCTGAGGCATTTCATCGAGGGAAGTTGGTGTGTTCCTGTGCTCTGCAGCAGCACTTTTGAAAGTATGAACTTACTGTCAGTATTTAAATGAACAGTGTTCTTAAGCTGAACCTTTCAAAAGGAATATTAAAGAAGGAATTGATCCAGAGCCAGAAGGAGAGCAGAAAAAAAGAAAAGAGCCACAGAGTAAAAAAGCAACATGAGGCTCTGCAGTGGGCAATATTGTGGGTAGCATTGGAACTGACATTTATACAGCAATAGCATTTAAAGGATGTAGTCAAAGGAAAGGGCACTTTAGGTTGGCCTTGTAATCAGAAGAGCTGAGTGGCTGACAAGGGCTCATAGAAGAGTGCCGGGGGCTGCACATGGAGTACAAAGGACAATTACTGTCAGCTGAACTATCTGGTCATAGCCCACCCAACCCTGACCCTCCCAAGATCAGAATTTAGGTGTAAATTGTTGAACAAAACATCAGCATTCCCAAAGCAGTGGCATTCTTAGCAGCTAGTTAAGTACTTGACTGCTTACTACTGGTTACAATCCCTGTCCTATGTTTGGATCCCATCTAAAATTCTGTCCATTCATAGAGTCACTGTTAAAGATGTGGATAGGGAGATGACTCCTCAATTAGCATTGCATCCAAAATAAACTGGACATGGGAAAACTAGTTTAATTTAGCATTAGTAAGTAAAAGAGAAGGATAATGTGAAAAAAGAGCTTTAAAAACCTTCCCTCTATCTCTCCCTTCTTCCCAGGCTCAACTTCACTCCTGATTTCTCTACCTACTCCCCCAGAGTGGCACAGGGAGATGGGGAATGGGGGCTGCAGTCAGTTCATCGCACTCTTCTTCATCATCATATCTCTGCCACTCCTTTCTCTTCAGGGACGGGATTCCTTACAGCCTTTCCCTGCTCCATTGTGGGGTCCCTCTCATGGGAGGCAGTCCTCCATGAACTTCTTCCATTTGAGTCTTACCCATGGGACACAGTTCTTCATGAACTGCTCCAGTGTGGGTCCCTGCTTCAGTGTGGGCTTCCCATGGAATGAGTCTCCTTCAGACATCCCTCTGCTCTGGAATGGGATGCTCCAGGAGCTACAGGTGGATCTCTGCTCCACCATGCTCCTCCATGGGCTGCAGGGGCACAGCTGCCTCACCATGGGCTGCACCAGGGGCTGCAGGGGAATCTCAGCTCTGGTGCCTGAAACACCTCTTGCCCCTCCTTCTGCACTGACCTTGGGGTTTGCAGGGCTGTTCCTGTCCCATATTCTCACTCCTCTCTTCTGGCTGCTGTTCAGCATTTATTCATTTTTCTTTGGCATTTTAGAACCACCGTTTCTGAGATTGCTCAGTGGCAGGTCACTCTTGGAGCCAACTGGCATTGGCTCTGTCGGACATGGGGGAAGCTTCTGGCAGCTTCTCACAGAAACCACCTCTGTAGATCCTCTGCTACCAAAAGCTTGCCATGCAAACCCAGTACACCCACACAAACACAGATATGTGTTTGATTAGTGCCTGGGAAAGTTCCTTGGACTGTCTTTGTTCTCACCTCTGATTTCGCTGCAGGACTTTCTTTTGGGTATGGCATCTTCATTTTTAGTAGTTGCACTCACTCACTTATACACTTTAAGTATGTGACAGCTGCTGTGTTCACTGGCCTCAATAAAATTCAATACAAGCTATGTCATTATTTTCTATTTGTGTTGCTTTTAGGCCTAATAACACAAAGCCTAAGTTTGATACAGTCAGGCACTGGAAAAAATGTTTAATACTGTTCTTGCATCCCAATAAAGTCCAAGACCAAAAAAATCCAAATTACAATTTGAAGAGGTGGGCCATTTAAAATGTGGGAATCAGAAGAGTTGAGAAAGATACAGTGGTAGAGGGCAGAGATTAATGGCTAAATATTCATAAGATTGTAAATTCTTTCTTTGGGACCTAAAGGAAGTGGCAGGCCTATTTAAAACTATTGAGAACCAGCTGTTTAAAAATTAAGTGTTAAGTGACATACTAACATCTATCCAGAAATCAATAGTCCACTGAGGAGCTGAATCCAGATTTTCTGACTACTAGATAAATACCAACCTATAAATCCTCTGGGCAGAATCTAAGCCCCAGTCAAAAATCCTATTATCTTCAATAGGAAAGTTTCCATCCTCAATTTTTCCCCATATCTCATACAATACAACACAAATATCCCAGGTATAATGTATACAAGATAGGAAAAAGAATAATTCTTGGAAGTCATCCTGTGCCTTAGAGTGCAAAATCCCTCAGAATGAGAGCACTGTTGTGATGAACCACTCTCATTCATATTAACAAAATACGAACTTTAAAGTTGTTCTCTGCCTCCTTGCCTGTGTTTCTGTGCATCTATCAGGAAGCCACAGAAAGCATACAGGTGACATCCTCAACAAAAAGCAAGATACCAGACTATTTAATATTACAGCTTTAGCTTATGTCTCTTGGGGAATATGGTTTATTCTGGATAGTTTTGTTGTTTGTCAAAAGACTGAGAAATTTCTTTAGATAAAGAATAAAATTGATTCACTGGCAAAAAGCAGTTTTACTTCTCCAGCCCAGAAAACTTCAAAATGTCATATTTTGCTGAGAGAAGAAGATGACAAAGAGGAAAAGTGAATAAAAAACAAATATAGGGCATCTTTGTCACGAAGATTGGAAAGAAAAAGAACTTTTCTTAAAGGAAAAGCAGGAAGGGAAGAAAGAACCTTTACCTTCCTTCCCCAAAAGCATCTAACATTTTGAAAATACGCTGAGCACAGGCTGGAAAAAACAGTTTCTTGATAGTTTGCAATAAACTTTTAAACCATCTTTTTCTGGTACAGGGAATATTCTTATCACCCAACGCTTGCAGTCAAGACTTTACTAGTCTTGCTCACCCTCCCATTACCTTAAAACAAAATGTTGCACACCTTCCAATCCCAGGTTAGGCATTGTACATGCTCTAAAACAACCTCTTTGTGCCTTTGGACTTTACCCTATTTTTATTCTGTCTCAAATTACCACTGCTGCCAAAATTTATTATGATTTCATCTGAAGACTTCAGCTAAACCTGAACTGGGATTTTTAAATTATGTAGATTGGCAGGATTGAGTGAACTGAGGGTGCTAATTTAAACTCACGGTCCATAAAATTTTAGCTGTCCTTGTGGACAACTTTCTTCCTGATGAAGGCATTCTGCAATGGCCAGCACAGCCTTCAGCATCATCCCAGTCAGTAATAAGAAAAGTCTGAACATCACAATTTAATTGGCTTCTACTATCCCGTGTTTTATTTCTGGGAGTTTATTGATGCCTTCGAGTTGCAGTCATTTCTCCTAGGAAATTCCACCTTTCAAATTAAATGGTACTCTACTCATAGCAAAGTGATAATCACAGTACTTTTAGCCATCATTGGATATGAAATCTTATATGTTATGATAATCATAAATCAAATAAATATTAATCTGATAAATTATTATTAAATTTCAAATAAATTAATGCACAATAAAAATTAATTTAACTGCACCTAAAATTGAAAGCAAGGAAATAATAAAAAGGGAATAATAATAAAAAAGAGAGCAGCTATCCATTTAACTGTATTGGTTTTATATCTCATTGGTCATGATAAGATCTTCATCCTTTTTTGAAACATCTCAGATCTGACTTGTGCATTCTCAGAGATTTTTCTCTTTTGAAGTTGGTAACTGGAGCAATTGACAGAGGGGAGATTCTCCTACTGTCTTTATGGAAGTTTGTACAAATGACCTGCACCTTTGTCTTTCCACATTAGCTGAGATGGTGTCCTGGAGCATCTGCACCATCTTGGGCATCCTCAGGCTGTCCTTGGGGCAGGGACCCAGCTCACCTGTGGGGGACAAACACAAGTGGGCATGAAACATTGTTCTGTACTGTGAATTAGGAGTTGCAAGAAGTGGTTGGGTGAGTTTCTACCCACTCTTTGGGCCTCAAGGTCCTTTTTGTAGGATACCTGACACTGTAGGTTTTGCCCATGGAAGAACCAGGGCTGTAGCTGCCAATCCAGCTTGCACTGGCATCCAGAGGTGCTGAAACTCATTGGTTTCAGTGGGTGGGACACACTGCTGTGCCATTTGGTGTCAGTGCACATAATGCTGACTACTCTGTTCTTTCACCAGCATTCTGCTTTCGCTGTGCATTTTCTCCACTTTGCTGCTTCCTTTTTTGCTCTGTCCCTTTTTTTTTGCAGTAGGGCTCACATTCAGGTACCACTGCAGGAGTTACCAAGAGACACTCAAACTCATGATAGCTCAAGAGTCTCCAGTAAATTCTTGTTGCCTTACATAGCATGCACATAATTATACGTGATGATATACATAATGATTTATTTACACCTTATCAAATCAATTTGCCACGTAAACCTGAACTATAGGATACTGCTAATTAAATAGGAAAAATATTTTAAAGGGGATTTCAAGGCAAGCAAACAAACAAACATCCTCAACCACACAGAAGGGTGCAATGTATGTTACTTATTTTCTCTTTTGGGCAGTGCAGGTATCTACACTTAAGCTGTCACCTTAGACATGATTATTTATTGATGTTGTTTTGAACCATGCTAAGTATATTCATTACTCCCCATGATACATACAGAAAATGTGTGTATCATTATAGAAGAGGCAAGATGAGTGGTTAATTCACTGACCATTTCCTTCTAGAAATCTGGGTTCAAATTCTATGTTTTCACAGAAGAGGCAAAGGATGTGTATTACAAAACACACCTGTCTGCTTAGCATGGTGACAAATGCCTGGCATGTATTTAAAGAGGAGATTGGGAAGATGATTCAGGGATCAGAAAAGTGAACTGAAATGAGATTTAATAGTTCTATACTGAGGACTCCCAAGGAATATTTTAAGATCTAAATGTCAACTCTATATCTGCAGTGAAGAGGACATCCCTGAAAACTGAGCATTAATCCTTTGATTCCACTACAGTTACTGGGCAACCATAAGTGTGGCCATGAAAGTGAAAAATGGGTATGCAAATCAATTTAATTTTTAATTGCATTTTCTCGAGACACATTTACTTCACTATTATTAATAACATTGCTGTAAAAGTATGTGTCCTGCAATGTCTTTTCATGGGAGGATGATGAACCTAATGCATACTTTTCCTCTCTAAATTCTGTCCTGCACTGCAATCAACATCAGGAGTTTTATTTATATTTCTAAGGCTTTTTCATTTTCAAATCTTGCTCACTGACTTAGTCAAATCAGTGCATGTCATTATACACCAAGGCCAAGGCGATGCTTTTTTTAAATGCAACAGGGAAAATCATTAACCCTCTTACTTTCTTGTTACAGTTTAAAATTTCACACATTTTCATTTCACATTCAGTTAGACAACAGTAAGTTTCCCAAGGAAAAGTTTAGCTGTGGCATGTTGCCAAACTAATTGTTTGGCCAAACAAGGAACAAGATGAACAAGCCAAGTAATCATCCTCGAACACAGTGGTCCCAAAGAAAGCTCTGTGTTTACAGGGACCTGCATCTTCCAAAGTTAATTTGGAAAGGTTTCCTACTGTGTATTTCAATAGAAAACAAAATGCAGTTTCTAATTTACTTTCCCTGAATAAGAGTCTTAAAATGTTGACAAGTGCTGTAAATGTCATCTGCTTGGGATGTGCCCTGTATACAGCGATAATACAGGACATTTCTCGCAGCAAATTCTAAAATCTTAAACATTAATCCAAAATCAATGGAACTCCCTCTGCACAACTGGGTGCTTTGGGGTTTTTCTTTGTCCACTCAAAATGTGCTATTGTGTCAATTTTTTTTTTCTAATTACACATTAGAGGAGAGAAGACAGAAGTAGCAAGAAAATTGGCACACACCCGAGCAAGAGCAGAATAAGGATTCAGTTTGCTAACCATCCCATCACACCTAGGGCTTAGGAAATAATTCATTGTTTCCAAACAAATTCAGATTTTTTTTTTTTCCTGGAAATCTCAGCTGTGGAAAATCTGTATGAAAATTACATAACATTATATTGTTAAGCACCTGGAAAATAGAGAATTTTTCTACACCAAGTTTTCTTGATAGATAAGGCTGAGCTCATAGCTTGGTACACTGAGTGATGGGCCAAACTTGGCAGCCTTCTTAAATATGTCTGACTCTTCCTATTCTTTTAAACTTCATCACTCATAAAGCAAAAAATCTTTTTGCAACCATCTTCCCTCCCTGACAAGCACTTCAAACCCTTGATGTACACACCTCTCTTTTCTGTGGTGATTTTGCTGTCTCTTTGTCATTGTGATTATTCCACATATTTATGACATTCTGATTCCAGCTTCAGGTAGCTTTCATTCTGCAGAATATAGATTTTATATAGCTATATAAATGTATATAAAGTATATTTTCCTTCATTATCTCTAATTGTGTCACTTTTAGACACAAAAAGCGTGTCACAGGTGCAGGGTATGATATTTACTTGAAACTGGGCCAAACAGTGTGCTAGGCAGATGAAGCTCAACTTTTGTCACTGGTAGGCTTTTTTGTTTTTTCTTAAAGATTTTGCACGTGTAAAAGAGGTCTCAATTCTAATAGTCCTGAAGAGATTTGGGTTAAAATGTGACAGAATCAAATATGAAAACAGAACTTGGTCTGCTGTCTTCAGTGGCCTTAAGGAAAGAAAGGATTTGGTGCCTATTGCTCAGGTTGGCACTTAAAAAAGTAGGAAACATTGCTAATAACACATTTGGCTTGAGGATATAACAGTTCTTCAGAAACACTGATAGTTATTCTCACTGTACTCTTCTGTGTAGTTGGTGCAAGCTTTTTTTATACTTATTTTATGAAATACGAGGAAACACTAAAGGTTATCCTGTGACTCCAAGAGCCTTCAAATCAATGGCAGAAACAGAAATGGTGTTGCCCTAACCCTTACCTAATGTCAGGGCCCATTGCAGGAAGGAAAACCTGAGATTTGACTGATTCAGAGCATGAGTGTGCCAGTGTCATCATTCCAAGGGTCCTGTTGAAAACAAAGGGAATACTAAGAATGAACTGTCTACAGGTGTCTCACCAGCAAGGAACAAGCCTAATACTGTCTGATATTTTTCCCTGAGAAGCTCATGTTCTGTTTGATGCAAAGCCTGAGCAAGGTTTTTAGAAAAACCATTCAGTGCAGGTCAGCATTGTATTATTTATTAATGTACTCACCATAAGAAAGGATTAAGTCAAAGCAGTAAAAGTATTCTCTAGGTTTGGCCTGGAAATTCCCCTTTCGAAAAAGCAAAAACAAAACAAAAAAAGCAACCCCCAAATAAATTAAAAGAACATAAAGCAAGAGCAACAAGGTACTCTAGGGAAAGTTTTATAAGTCCATTACTATGCACGCTTCAAGGCCTTAAGGGGAAAAAGGCCTTGTTGATGTGCTTGGAATAGCAATGGAAAATATGCCCACTTGTGTTTTACTGCGTAATTAAATGCTCTATAAATTATTGATGTACCGTGATGGCACATGAGAGAATACAAAAAAAAGAGAGTATTACATGGAGCAACTGCTTCGAAACAGTTGTCTCCTTCCTCAGATTAGCTGATGTTTTCACCTCCTAAAAGGAAGCTAAATGATGTGTGAATGAGGGAAGGAGCAGACAGCCAAAAGCATTACAGTTAGTATTTAGCAGCTGTGTTTTTTAAAGCATAAAATTGCCATGGATAGTGCAGCTAGGGGGGGAAAGTTTATTTTCAAACTCAGTCTCAGTGAGAGGATATTTTGAAGATGCCACAGTCTTATCCTGAATTTTTTTTTCTTCTCTCCTTCTGGAAATCATTTGACTTCTGAGACATACAGGAATGAGCAAGAAAGTACAATGAGTTACAGTCATTTATGCTCAGAAAACTGTAATTGTAAAGGATTTTCTAGAACATATATTGTTGCCTTCTACAGGATACAATCAGAATTTTCCACTTGTTATCGTGGCCTCTGACATAAATAGTCAAGAGATTCAGATCACCGTGAGATTTTCTTGCCTTAAGCTTGTCATAGAAAATCTTAATTTTTAATATAATTTTTTCAAAAGGAAGTTTTAAAAAAATTATTTTCAGATTGCTTTTAGCTAAAATATCCTTTTAATGGCTAAATACAGTAGTATTGTTTTCTGAAGCACTGACTTTTGAATCACAGACAATGGAGTGCAATTCTCTGTAGCACATTTCCTCTGGGTGCCTCTGTTACCAGGGATCTGTTTTGTTTACTTCTGGATATGGGTCCCTGGAGACTCATAGATAATGTATTGATTATTGTCTGACTGTTTATGAGGTTTTTCAAGGACACTGGGGATATTCTGACAGTAGTCCAGAGAATATGGTCAGGCAAGGCAATGAAGACAAGATGAACTGCTTATGCATTGCAATAGCTGAAAGGAAAGTGTTATTAAAATTGGAAAGACTTCTAACAATCATTCTAGCAGTGATTTACCTGTGCCCTATGAAACAAATATGTACGTGCCAATATTGTGAATTTCATAATTTGTTATTTTGATGATGCAGATCAAAATAAAAAGTCAACATTTCTAAACGCATTCAGTGACAAACAAAAAAACCCCAACACAAGCACACACAGGCAAAAAAGCCAACAAGAGGAGAGGATAACTTTGTCTTTTTTTTATAAACCACATGTGGAAACGACAGAATTTCCCTAAACTGATCAGATGTTTCCGTGTTTTACTCCTCTCTGTAACAGATGCTGACTGTACACATTGCAGGGGACAGACACTTGGCTTTCAGCACTGAAAGCATGGGGACCTATCCTGGTCTCACACTTCTGAATACTTAGTGTTCTTGCTGTGGCCATCTGTCAACGATACCCAAAGTATTCTTTGGGTTCAGATATTTTTAAAAATCCCATCCTTTTCTGCGTTTGTCTTCTGAGAAAAACTAAATGGACAAATTATATTACATAGTAGAAAATGGAGGGTCCTTCTAGATGACAGCTTGTAAGAATTTCATTTCAGGGACAGAGAGGAAAATTGAAATGAAAAACTAAAAAAAGAAAACCAAAAAACAAAAAAGCCCAGCATTTATTTATTGTAATTCTAACACTCTTTTTTTTTTTTTTTAATGATTTGGGAGAAAGAGGGGTGATTCATCTTTTTCAGTTGAGCTGGCAATAAGATCACTGCAGTGGCAAATGTCCAAAGCCCAAGGAGAGGAGGGAAGGAGTGAGGACTGCAGCAGTGCTGAGCAGCCAGAGGGTTTCATGGATCAGTGGTTCATTCAGCACAAAGAAGCACAAATAAGATAAGCAGAGATGAAACTGAGATAATAGCAGTTTTCCACATGTATGTCACAAGGAAAATGAATTATCCTGGAGACATTTTTGAGGATGGGAGGATGGCAAAGCAGTGGAGATAAAATCCTGGCTGGAGTTTGATCTCACAGGTGCAGGGCTGAAAAGAGGGCAGAGCCTTAGTTTCTGGATTCAGGAGACTGCAGCAGCAAGCCTGAGATGAACTTTCAGTAACACCCATGCAGGTTTTGAGTTGTCAGAGGCTAAACTACTGACCTGTTCTTGATTAAGGAAAGGTGAGAAATGTTACAGTGTCATGCAGGGCCTCATGGATGAAATGGGTGGCCGTTTCCTTGGGTTAATTCGTAGTAAATATTTTGGTAGTATTTTAAACATTCTTACTCCTGTGTAGGGGAGTCATCACATCGTTTCATGCCATGAATAGTAAAAGCATCCCTTGGATATGACAAAACTCATTTCAGGGCTATTTCTTGTAGCACTTTGTGCACCATTTTCCCTGCCTTCATAGTTTGCAAAGGAGGGTTGTTGTGAATTGATTCACAAATAGTTTTACAATGTCATTGTCTTTCACAATGTCATTGGCAGTACAACCAGGTGTGGGTCAAGAATTATAAAGCAGTTTTGAGTTAGTGTAGTTTTGTTAGTAGTAAGCTGAAAGTAAGTCACAAAGAGTCGATCAACAGGTTCTGGGATGTCAACTCTGCCAAAAACTTTACTGGATGCTTAAATGGATGAAAATAGAAGTTTAAGTGATGTTTCGCCAACAGAAAGTCTGAAGATTAGTAACTAACTTAAAACTCAGCAAACAGCAAATTATTTATTATAGCAAGAGTTTATTTTGCCTGTCTCTTTGCTGATTTTTGCCTTTAGCTGCCTAGTGGGGTTTTCTGGGTAAGAGATAAAAACTAAGTGAAATAACTCACTCTTAATGAGCTACAGGTAATTGCAGAAATAAATTATTACAATGAAATCACTTCTTACTGGAGAAGTACAGAATTTTGTCCTTCTTGACAGGTTAGAAGACTGAAGTCAATCCAAAATAGCTTTTAGATGCCTAAATTTTCACTGACTTCACTGAAAGTATGTGTGGGAGAGCTGAAATTAGATGACAAACTCTTAATCAGTCCCTGACGTAACAGTTTAAAGGAATTTGATTCTTGTTTGGAGAAGGTGATTTCATAGAGACTTCTCTATTTTGGCCTTCACCACACTGTCAGGAGCAGGTCCTATATAAGAATATACTTATTTCTAAAACAAAGAGGCAAAACCCAGAGTAAGCCTAGGAACTTTGTGTAAAGTAGTGAGATGCCAAATCCTGTCTTCTTGTCACAGAAAACCCTCATGCCCAGGGCTCTTCAGGAGACCTTGGATGTGTTCCACAGTCCTGACAGTTTTAGGGTGTATTTTAGGGTCTGTCTGTACAATTGCCCCTGACCACAAGATGAGTTTAATCCCTTGCCTGCCCTGTGCCTGCATTCTTATTTGCTCCCAAGAGGGATGCTCAGGAAAAGCTACTTGTTGTCAGAATAACTCACCTTTGGCAGACCCATGGTGACAAAAACCAGCAGACATAGTGATGAGGGGGATGAATTGCCTTGATGGGCTTGGGTATTC